>JAMJFZ010003602.1:3765000-4365000 GCA_026225945.1 Cricetomys ansorgei
TATTACTATTTGAGAGATATCATTCCAAGCTTCAAAATCTGGCCAGCAGTGCCACTATAAACATAAAGTTGGCAGTAGTCATGGACTGAACACAAAGACTGCTGATCTCATCCTAAAATCAGGCACGTATGACAAAGACTCAAATTGAAAAATAATAATATCTGTCATTACCATAATATTTACCATGCATGTGCAACCTTATTAATAGAAGAAATAATATTGAAAAACAACAATAGCAGTTGGTACCATATTTGAGTTCTTGTTCATCTAGTTCTTACATCAGCCACTTTTGAGCAAATCTTTTCCTGTGCATGTAACTGTTATGTATGTATCACTAGACTCTGTGATAGAAAAAATAGACATGAACTAGAAGAAGATAGCTTAGATCACTACTTTCATAAGAAGACCAACAGTATATAAGAAAAGAAATTTTTCTTTCTTTTATTTTGAGATTATAATATAATTATATCATTTTCCCTATATCCCTATAAACCTTTCCATATGCCCCTTCTTTTTTTTCTTTCAAATTCATGATCTCTTTTTTCATTAATTTTTGATATATATATATATATATATATATATATATATAATATATATGTATATATGTGTGTATTTATACATATTATATATACATATATATATATACACACATATATACATACACACACACACACACACACACCTAGACATACCCTGTTCCATCAGTTTAATGTTACTTGTCTGTAACAGGGCTGATCATTTGGTATCAGATAACCAACTGGTGTGCTCCTTCTGGAGGAAGGCTCTTTTTCCCACTCTCAGCGTTCATTAGTTGTCTGTACCAATGCATACACACACACACACACATACATACATAATTTTAAAAAAACACCACAGGAAGAGACAAGGGCCTTAAGGACAGTGGAGGTTGTAGATGTAGAAACGTAAATGTGGATGGTGGGTAACATGTTATCAAATGATTGGAGCAGACTTGTGCAACATGGCTAATCTACACAGAAACAGCATTCCACATGTTTAGAAGTCTGAATGATTGCTAACCATTTTAAATATTGTGGTTACAGGCATATACATACCCTTAAAATGTTAAGCTCTTACTTTCTTTTTTGAGTCACTGTTTCATTTCAGGTGTGCCATAGGATAGTGGAGAAGTATAAACTATATTTATTGATGATGTGCTCTCTGAGTAGAATTATAATATATCAGGATATATAACTGTTCATATGACACTTTTATCAAAATGAAAATAATCATGTTATTCGAGCCATTCAATAATTTATTTTTCTGGTGCTTTAATGTTTATGATCTCTTATAACAGTTTCCTTCTCAAAAATGAATAAAATAGTTTCATGAGGAGTAAATTTATTGGATGGTTTTAGGTTTTTACAAAGAATACAGACTCACTTCACTGTGATCAGTGACTGTTGCAATAAGATAAGAACTAGCAGCTATTCACTTATCAGCTACCATACAAAGAGCACTGAATTATATATTTCATTTCATCTTTACAATTTCCTCACGCAAGCTTCATTCATAGCTCCATTCACAAGTGAGAGAAAATACACTAAGAAAACAAGTTGCTTTTCTTTGCATCTTTCTAACGTGGAAGAATCTTCTGCTTATCACCACCCTTCTCAGTGCTCGGGAGCCGGACCTTTGTCAGCTATGGTACTAACACCTTCTTTATTGGCATACTTCTAGCTGACTGTGTGGGTTCAGTCAAAGGGTGCCCTTTATAAGAGATCAGAATGTAAGAGAAGAAAAGATCCAGAGCATTCATTTCCTGTTCCAGCACTGACAGTCATTAGTCAAACTATAATTCTAGCACTGCAAGCTGATACATTTTCCCTGTCTCCAGCTATCATCAGACTCTTGTCTATGCTTCTCTTTTCCCAGTCTATAGGTATAGGAAATGGTCCTTGCTCTGCTTCTGCATTCCCAGATACCTTGTTATCCCCATCCTTTGAATGAAATCCATACTTCCTCCTATAAACTGGCTGTAACATTCCATTTAAATTGCTTTTTATTTCTTTTGTGTACCCTAAAGACACCAAAAGATTATGCAGCTAAGCATCAAGGTGAGTACATGGTATACCTGATATTCTAAGATTCTATCTCTGCTCTGTCTTATTCCAAAGTGTATGCCTTTTCTATTAACATTAAGCTATGCTCAATATTGAATGTTACCAAAGTTATGGGAAGAGATATTTATTCACCCAAAGTGATTAACATAAATTCCATGGATAAGTTTTCAAGTGGAAGGAATTTAGAAATATAATCTCAGAAGGTATGAAACGAGAAATCCTCTACATGTGGACATGAAGAAATATATGGAAAATTGTTCACCCTTAGAAAGCCACCAGTGTTCAATGGTGTGGTTCACTTTGGATCTGTGATCAGTACAATGTCTTTTAAAGGGTTTAGCTATTTAAGATTTTAAGTGTTTTATAGTTAAGTCTCAGGATGATCACAATAGCTCTTTTCACTGTAGGCGTTAATAAAAGATAATTGACCTTGGCTCCCATGGTTTGCTTTCAGCTAGGGGACACAGCGCCTATCATGGTCAATTATCTCTCAGTGATTCCAACAACAAAAGTGACTTTTGCTTAATTAAGCAATTCTCTAATCACCTTCCAGGCCTGGAGGATGAGGCATGGCACAAATTAATACGACCATCCTATGCAGGCAGCTCAGACACAGTGTGAAGCATTTTCTAAGATGGAACAATTTGCCAAATTGACACCATGAAGATTTAATACTGGGGACACTTTGAGGATGAATTAAAGCTCACTCCTGCTCCCGTCCCTTTAACTCAGTGCAGATAAGAGAGACTGCTCTGACTTTGTTTGTAGACTCCATCTCTCTTGGTCACCCCCCAACCTTGGCCATCTGAGATGTTCCCAATCTTTCCAAAGCTAATATTAACAACACTGCACCCTCATGTGGCAGCAATAACTTATCCCTGAAAGTTATGACTATTCAGAGAGATCTTTCTGTTCTTTATAAAATGTCTAATATCTTTGGAGATGTCACTTTTGGATGTTACTCGTATTATAAAAGTCTTATAGACTCATAAAAAATAACTTATTTAAAAATACTCATGTATAAAACTGTACAAATCTGTTTTGTCCCCCCCTTTTTTTCCTGGCTGAGTATAGTTATATCAACTAGAGAAGAAGGATGACCTTAAAAATTGCAGACAGTAGATGTCAAAACTGTTTTCTTTTTCTTTCTTTCTTTTTTTAAATCAGTTTATTAGACTACAGATTCTGTTAAATTGAAGATGAGGGAAGCTATATTGGACTCTCAAGACAGAAGACAGAGTTTCTAGAACTTGGCCTTCCCCTTACCAGATTCTGTGGCCTTGAACATCATTCCTAGCCTTATGATTCTTATCTGAACAACAAGAGCAGTATTCTTTATTAATTTGTTGTTTTAAAAAACATTAAAGATAAAATAATCTTTTATTAAGCTATACTTTAAATTCTTTTCATTATAGAATGCAATTTCTAGTTACAATTCTAAATTGTATAAGTAGCTAATTAAATGTTTTAGAGGCACTGAAAAGTACCTCCTTTGAAACACTTTTCTTAAAATTATATTTACTCGTATACTAACATTTTGAAAATAAAGCATGCATACCTAACCGTCTATATTAACATTGAATGTATATGAACAGTAATGAGTTATTGTGAAGCCAGTCATGTTTCTAATATAAAATGTCCATAGCTGACTCTTAAGTTGCTGTACTTTTGTTTCTTACTCTCTTGTTCAATTTGGTATATGTATTTATGTAAAATTTTAGGTTCCTCTCAACATAGTGCAAAGCCTATTTCTTCAGCAATAGAAATATATTTATCAGACTAGATAGTATGGTATTGCTTTTCTCTCCAGTTTATGCCCTTTTTATCTTACAAAGGTACTCTGAGATTCAGAGCAGACTTGTGAACGAGCTCTGTATAGAATGTACACAAATGATAATATTATCCACTGTACAGCTGGAGGCTGATTGTGTGATATTATTTATTTTTGTTACTGTTTTTAAATAGAACAAAAAATGAAAATATATAGAGACCGAAGTTGGAAAGCATGAGGGTAGGAATAGGAATTACTGGTTGGGGGGAAAAAGAACTCACTTGCATGCTCCCTGGAAACCTTTGGTTCTCACACTTTCCAGCTCAGTTTGACCTGTGAAACCTAGAAGGAAAAACAGCATAAGGGAGAAGAGTCTCAGCGGTTCCTTTCCTCTAGCTTTGAGAAATTGACAAGGGATGAAAAGTAAAGCTTTGTTCTAAAATACAAGGTTAGCACTTGCCTAGACCCTCTTTAGCTCAGACTCTGAGGACCCATATTGGTGTTACAGGAGATTTTTGAGGGCTTTGTCTGAACATACAGCTCAACAATTACCAGGGCAAGGCAGCAGTTTCTACCTCCCTCAAGGAATGTTCAGATATTAGCCTGAGGAACTGATTACATAGTGTTCTCCCTAGATGATTCCTTTTATGTCCTTTTCTGTTCTGTGCACTATATTATCTTCTATGGGATTATGGACACAGTAGGACCAAGTTCATTTTGCATACAGGTAAGTGTTTGGTAGCACATTTCCTTTCTGGCCTCAGAGAAGGTACAGAGCTGCCCTGAACTCCATGAGTGTCTCTATGACTAATCCAGAGAAGGAGACAATGGCAATAATCTCAGGCTACTCAGACCTGAGGACTTTGAGACATTTATTTGCAGACTCTGCATATTTCATTGTGCAGTGTGCCTATTTCTGGGGTCCTGCTATATGATTGCACTTCGATTTTTGAGTAATTAGGGGACATCGACAATCAAATAATCATACAAAACATTGCTATTTTATTCCTTAGAGACTATATCTATAAATGCAAACTCATAACGATATACTTAACAATGATGGAAAATATTTGAGGTATGTTATAAAATATGCACAATGTATGCTGAGATTTACCATAAATAATCATAAGGAAATGCTATTTAAAGTATGGTAGATATAGAAACTATCTCTGCTTCTCACTATATAGAACTATGTATCTATATGTAAATATATGTAAATATAGATATATAGAATGATATATAAATATAGAACTATAGACATAGATATATAAGATATATAGAACTATATAGAGAGACCTATACCTATAGATGTTATTACCCTGGTTGGTATTAGTAGATCATAATGAGAAAAATGTTTCCAAAAGTGGTAGAAACCTACTGTATGCATACATGTATCAGTAAGTAGCTTTTATCCACCTCTTAGGGCAGTGGTTCTCAACTTGTGCGTCACTATTCCTTTGGGGGTTGAACGAACCCTTTAACAAGGGTCACCTAAGACCACCTGCGTATCAGATATTTACATTATGACTCATGACAATAACAAAATTACAGTTATGAAGTAACAACAAAAATGATTTTACGGTTGGTGGTCACCATAGCATGAGGAATTGTATTAAAGGGTGGCAGCATTGGGGAGGTTGAGAGCCACTGTCTTCAGGACTGCATAATGTGCTGGGTGCTGACTACAGTTTGTATGAAAGAACCCTTTGTTCTTTTAATCTCTGACTCATATGCTGAGAAGAATAATGAGAAAAGATGCCTCTTGTTCCCAGATGTTTCTTGTCTTCCCCCTGCCCTGGCTGGTGACCTGCAATCTAGATGTCAATTAGTTACATTTTGTAAACTAGATTTGGTTTCTCTTTTCTTTATAGTCTCACAACATTTTGAACGAACCTCATAGAGTTGCACAGTGCTCTGGGATGTATCTGTTACCATTAGAAACATTCAAATATTCATAAATGTCCTGTAGGAGATGAGAAATTTGGGACAAACCATAAGTGAAGCATATTCCTTTTACTGAAGCATCATGGAGGATTTTAGAGGAAATGCGTGGATGGGTGTTTAATTACCACACTTAGTAAAGGGACAGGTGTATGTATTGGATAAGGAGGTCAGAGAGAGGAAATGCACATTTCTTCCTTACAGCAGAAATGGAATGGAGCGGTTTAGAAAAAACTTTTGTGTGAACAATGTTAAGGGAGGATCATTTATAGAAGAAAAGTCATCTCTGGGCAAAGCAGAAGGACTGAATGAGTAAACTGAGTTGGCTCCAGTGGGAAACATGCTAAACAAGACATTCAAACCATGGGAGTGGGAAGCACCTTAGGGTGTCCCTGAATGGGGGAAGAAACAGTCTGGACTGCTGGAAGCAACAGAAAGCAGGGGAGGCCTCCTGAGGAGAAAACGGAGAGGCTGCTAAGATGAGGTCTGGAAAAGACAGGAAACTTGGCCCACTAGGGATGGAGTGTGGGTAGATGTGTGTCCCACTTATGCTATAGGCAAGAAATCATTCTTTTACCTGTACTGTTCCTTGACTCTCCTTAATGAACTTCGCAGTGCTTGGAAACTAATATATATTGGTTTGTATCACCAGATAAGATACCTAGATTTTAAAAACATATCTTCCCACCAAGGCCATTGTTCTTCAAAAATGAGAGCTTCATCAAGGTTTACTTCAGAGACTTTCCCTGGCCTCCAAGGCCCTAATTAAAAGAAAGCTTGGATAAAGAGGAAAGCATCTTCTATCTTCCTGAACATGGGGTGTGGTGTCTGAGAGAGATTTATAATGTAGTTAGGTCTGAGGATTAGCTGCAGCTCTGCCTTATAGCTACTCAAGCGCCAATATTCAGAGGAGGTGAGCCAGATCAGGAAGCATGCCTCTGAGATCTCTCTTGCTCACCGGCTTCTTTCACCTCCCTCCTGAGGAGGGCTCAGCCATGGGATTCATGCTTTATTCAGGAAGACAGTATTTGCCTGACTGGAGGAAAGGGGGAAGAGCATAATGAGAACTCAGTGCTTTGAGAAACTTATGCTACAGCACTCTGTCACCCCATGGGATGTAATGATCCTTTCTGGCTGTATTTAGTAGTGTTGGGATGCCCCATCTTGGAATTAAGAAGTGTAATCTCAAATGCTGGGATTAAAGGCACGCACCAGCACCACCCAGCTCACAGTACTGTTCTCGTGCGGTGCCATGCCAATCTGTTCTGTATCATTCCACCTTGAGTATATGAAGCTGCAGTGAGCACTCACACATAATATATATAATATTTTTTGTCGGTTACTGTAACATTGGATCAACTGAAATGCTCATTAATTGGAGTGTCTTAAATAATTTATGAGCTAAACCTTGAAAAAGTGCTTAAAGTTTTGGTTTTCCAAAAGAATCCATCATATATTTATTTGTTTGAATAATTATTTGTCATGCGTTAAAAAAAAAAATCCCATGTAGAAAGTTTGATTTTGCCGGGCAGTGGTGGTGCACACTTTTAATCCCAGCATTCAGGAAACAGACGCAGGCAGATATCTGTGAGTTCAAGGCCAGCCTGGTCTACAGAGTGAGTTCCAGAACAGCCAGGGGTACAACAAGAAACTCTGTCTTGGAAAAAAAAAAAAGAAAGAAAGAAAGAAAAAGGAGGAGGAGGAGAGGAGGGAGGGAGGAGGAGAAGGGTTGTTTGGTGTGTTCACTTTCTCCTTCTGCGTATGATAAGATAAATGGGAAGTCCCCTATGTGCAAATGGTGGATGGTGCTTCAGTATTTTCTATATGGGCAAAGTAAAGCATTATCTCTGTGAGTGTTCAACAAGAGGCTAGTATTATGACTCCCATTTTTCAGACACAAAGTTTAGAGCTTAGAGGAGTTACAGGTTATATAGCTGTTTCTTCTGATTGCTGGTAGAACTGGGAGGAAATCACCCAGGTTCTTTTAAAATTGATAGAGTTAAGCAAACTTTGAACTTAAGTTATTGTGTAGCTCATAAAAAAACATTTTGTAAAGTGTTCTACACCCATGAAGATTAGAAGCAGTGGTGGCATAGAAGCTACATACATCCCATCCTGAGTACCATGTATATGTATCTGGTCTATCTCTTTAAAAATTGAAATAGAATCATATCATTTCCTTTCTCTCTTTCCTCTCTCCTACTCCTCCCAACTATCCTTCCTTAGACCCATCCTGTGTCCCCAACACTCTTTATCATCACACATATATGTGTGAAGATAATATATATTTATATATCATTTATATACATAAATATATATATATATATATTTACAAATATATACATACTTATACACACACAATATAACCTGCTGAATGTTTTTATTGGTGGTGTGTATATGGCTTCAAAACCACTCTGTACAGGATAACCAATAATGAGGCTTAACTTTAGGAAGTGCTAATTCTCCCTCTCTTGGCAATCATTAGTTGCCTCTAATTCTTTGTCTAGGGGTGGGACTCCTTAAAACTTTTACTGTACCACATTAATGTGTCCACTAATATTGCCATTGCTCAAGATGTTTGTGCAGCCACTTTTAGGAAAGACTTTCACTGCAGACTTCCTGGTATTCTGGCTCTTATTGCCTCTCTGCCCCCTTTCTGTGGTGTTCCTTGAGCCATAGATAGGGAGCTGTGATGCAGATGTATCTTTTGCTGCTAGGCTTCCCATAATTTGTTGGCGTCTGCATTTTGTTTAGTTGTGGTTTCTGTGGTTGTCTCCATTTGCTGTAAAGAGAAAAAGAAAAGCTTCTTTGACATAGGGTGCAGTAGGTATACTTATCTATGGGCATAAGGACAAGATTTATAATGTAGTAAGGAATTATGCTGGTCTAGCAAAATGGCAGTGGTAGATTCTTTTCTAAGGTTCATGATCTCACTAGCCTCAGAAATCTGGCCAGGTTTCCAGTATGAAGCATTATTTTCCTCCTGTTTAGTGGACCTTGAGTCCAATCAGACAGCTGTTGGATTCCACTGACATGTGAGTGTATATTTGTATACATGTATACATTGTATACATTTGTATCCATGTATATTTGTATACAACATGGAAAACTACAGAAACCCAGAAAGTATAAAGGGACCATAAGTGAGGAACAGTATCATGCGAGTGGAATAGCAGGATACAGGTGATATGAAGAGGGAAATAGAATAATGGTGGAGGAGGCTCTAATTTGGAAGGAAGGAGGAAGGTCAATACAGAAGGAGAAGAATGCACTAGGGACAAATAACACCAAGGTTATTTGATAAACCTCAAAGAACTATATTATTTCATATTTACCTAAAATTATAAATTATTTACAATACAAAGAAGTATACACACACACACACACACACACACACACACACACACACACACATCTTAAAGAAAGTTAAGCCACTTAGGCTGGCAGTGCTTCACATAAGAAGAAACTGAGAACCCCCTACCAATGATTGGCTAGGGTAGCCCTAATGAATCCCAAAGCAATAAGGATTATTGTTGTAGCCCTTGTTGTTTTCAGGGGTTGAGGGCAAGCTCCTATTGCTGCAGACACTGTACACTTAGAAGAAGGACTCAACTTGGATCTCACCCGAAAGTCTCTTTCCCGTGGTCCAGCTTCCAGGGTTCCACAAAATACTATTAAAGCTGCCAAGGGAGGGATGCAGTCAAAGAATCTTATCTGACTGCAATACCTCTGATCTGTGAAAGTTACCAGCAGGACAAGATATGTATAAAGATGCAATAAGTGGCACTCACTCACATGTTCTTGTATAGTTGTTTTGTGTTTGACTGTTTTTTGAGAGTAGAGGTTGGACCTCAGGCCTCATATGTGCTAAACAAGTAATCTACTACTGGGCTATCATGACCCTCATGTGTAGATTCTGAAGACAGTTCTTTAATGAAAGGAGTCAGAGTTTTTCGGGAAAAAGGAATTAGTGAGTAATCTTAGGACTAACATAGGAGGAAAACAAGATCAATCTATAGTATCCTGTTGTGTCAGAAATCAATTTCACAGTATCATAGAAAACATCTCAAAAGACAATTCACTACCACTGGCCAAAATAAGCCAATGTCAGTGTCAAAGAGATAACAATTAGAATGGACCAAAATATGCCAGATAAGTCTATCACTTTAATAATAATATTTAAGACTTTCCCTTATTTTCAGCTTTGGATGATGCTGGAGAGTCTTCTTATTATTTTGGAAACTGACACACAAAGGGAAGGAATCAAATAATTATCTTGTTTAATATGAATTAAGATTCAAAATAATCAAACAGGTAAAAGAAAATTCTCTATAACAGTCATCTACTTAAGAAACTGGAATGGATGGTAAATATCACTATCATAAATGAATAAATCTGGAAAATATGATCAGCAGAGGAAACCTTATTAAAAGAAGATAGATCACATATCAAGTAATTTCTAATGCAGGTTCATTCACCTTGCAGTTTATGGAAGGGCTCTTTCCTGAATACAGCTTGTCTGCAGAAAGAATTCATTTTATAGTAGCTACAGGGCAAACAGCATGAGGAAACACAGTCAGGAAAAATCCAGGCTAAGAGTAACTATGAGGCAAATAATCTACTTTATGCTTAAAAATTGTTTTTCTCTGTTTCTCTGTGTCTGCATTTGGGAGTCTCTGTGTCTGTCTGTCTCTCTGTATCTCTGTGTCTCTCTCCCTGCCACGTGTGTACTATATATGAACGTTCTGTGTGAGGGTCAGACAACAGTTTTGTGGAGTTTGTTTCTGTCCTCCGTACTCATATATTTTCATCTTCAGGTCTGAAGTGCAAGAATTTTACTTGCTGAGCATCTCACCAGCCTTGATTTTAAAATTGTTAAGGAGTAAGTTAGAAGGGGTAGGAAGAATCATCTAGAAACCAAGAGAGAGGTGGGTAAGGCTAACATTTTCTAGAACAAATTCAGGAATAAACAAAGTCCTTGTGAGTCCAAAATTATTGTTTTATTCCCTGTGCTCTACAATATTTAAGATGTATTTTGCTAAAGGTCTCTACAAAGCAGGAGAATTAGGAGTCTGTGCTAACCCCCATCCCTGGTTTCCCAGCAATAGACTATATCAAAGCAGATTGCATTCAGTGGAGGCTTAATACATGTGCTTATTGAATTAAATCATAACTGTAAAGGGAAAGCATAAAGATAACTGTTTTTTGTCTTGAACATGTAGGGAGGCAAACTTTTGGAATAGGAATCAAAAGCCTTTAATTTTAGATCAGTTACATTAGAACTGAGAAGTTTTAGGCTGAATGAAATGGGAATTGAGGTAGCAGGAAAGAATGTCATCATACTACAAAATACCTGAGATCATTTTTGAATCCCCAAATGTCACCGAAGAACCTGTAAGAATTTAAGTAATACAATTTGTGGAAAATATAAATTTGTTTCTTTCCTTCCTCATGTTCCTAATCTAGACCAAGACTTTGAAGGGAAGGGATGGTTTACAGGTCCACATGGTAATGACAGTAGCTACCTACACCACATGTGTCTGTGACTCTTGGGGATACATGAACATATTGTCTGTGTTGACTGCAGGGTATAATTGTAGTATCAATAGGTGAAGGTTATAACTGATGGTGACATTTCAGAATCTACTTTTGTCTTAGGTAGACCATGAAGATAAAGTGCTTTCTCTCTCTTTTAATAATACTTTTAGTAATTATTTGAGCATACCATCCAGTCTATTTTGATAATACTCACAACTCTTTTCCAAAATCCTCTCAGGTCTATAACCTTTTCTACCCACCCAAATTAGTGTCCAATTTGTGTGACCTACACAATCCTAGGTGTGTAGCCATCTATCAGAACATACCCTACCCATCATCACAACCTTAAAGAAAACCGACTCTCCCAGTAGCTATATTTTGCCACTAGTTCCTTAGTTAGGGGTATACTTCATGTCTAACTCCACACTCCATGCTGGGAGTTTGTCTAGACTGATGTTGCTAAAGTCTTGTGCATTCTGTCACAACCACTCGAGTTCATAAGTACAAATACTGCATTGAGAAAATAGTGTTTCATTGTAGTTATCTACTGCCTCTGGCTCTTTTCTGCCCCCTCTTCAATGATGACCCCTGAGCCCAGGAAGGAGGAGTTATAATAAAGATGTCCCATTTAGGGCTGAGCATTCCATAACCTCTTGTTCTCTGCATCTTGACTAGTTTTCGATTTCTGTGTTGTCATCTACTGTAAAAAGAAGCTTCTCTGATAAGTTGAGAGATGGATGCATTAATCTACGGGTATAATAATAAATCGTGAATTAGTTTAATACCATGTCCATTTGACAGAATAATAGTAGTAGGATGTCTGATAGGATTCATGACCCACCTAGCCACAGGTTCTTAGCCTTAGTAATGGTACAAACAGGTCTTAAATTCAATCACAAAGTGGTGGGTTATTACCATGCATCCATGCCATTATTGCACCACTGGGCACATCTTGCCAGGCCAGTAGTTTTTTGTAGCTAGGGTTCCGAGCTGCATAAGCTTGATGATAACTTTTCTGCTTTAGTTTCGTGCATCCTATCTTCCAGCAGTATGAAATCTAGCCAGTAGGGATGAAGCTTCCAGGTTCATACCAGCTTGATTTTTCCATGTTCTGTGACACATGTGAATTTAGTACTTTCAGCAATGGTTCTTACCATCAACTTCTGGAACACAAAATAGTAATGGCAATGGCCTATAGTGTGTGTGTGTGTGTGTGTGTGTGTGTGTGTGTTTGACTGGCCCACAAATCCAAAGAAGTAAACTATTCCTGGAACTGGACTTTTTATTGCTGGTGATATCTTATAGGAACACTATCATCTCTTTATAAGCTAACTCCTCTTAAGTACTTTTTATGTGTGTGTGTGTGTGTGTGTGTGTGTGTGTGTGTGTATTCTACAACAAATAGGCTTCTGTATAATTTTTTAAAAAAAAGTCTTTAGTGTTATTGTTCTTGTAAGTATGCCCCTGCTTCCTAGCTCTGTCACCCACCCAGCTGCTGTCTTAGACCACCCCCTCTCTCTTCTGGTACTTTCCATTCTATAATCATCATAGAAGTTGTATGGGCAAGTGTGGCGGCCATTAACTCTTGGAAGTTGTCCATCACTAATCACACAGAAAATTTAGTTTTCTTTCATGGTACATGATTGCAAAGATTGATTCTCAGGTGACATCTCAAGCACACTCTGCATCTGTGTACTATGGTTTTGTGTCAGTTACAGAACCCCATTGGGTACAGAATGCCATTCATCACCTCTGCAATACAGGGACTATAATATTTTCTTAGGTTTTTCCAGTAATTGGTAAGTAAGATGCTTATGTACGAGAATGCATTTAAAGTGCAGTGACAATCATTATCATCATTCTTATTTTCTGTTATAATATTATGCCTTAGATTTTTGAACTCTTTGCATAACTAACATAAAGTTTGGGACACAATAGAAATTTAGTAAATATTGTATTAATCAATGAAATCAACTTAGAGAAGAGTCTTTATATGGCACTAAAATGACAAACAAGCCTAGCCAATGTCCAAATTTGTCTCTAGCCATTGCAGAAAATACATTGGTTTAGTATTTCAAAACTTACAAACATCTGTACTTCCAAGGTATTCTTGAAATTACACTTTGTAAAGAAACTAGATCGTGTTTCAGAATATTCTTACAACAAGGTATTCGTCGATGTGATGACGCTGATTTACATTCAAAAGACACTGGCTTTTGTATTTTTGTATATCATAGACGGATCCGTATTTGGTAACTCCAAATTTAGAGTGAAATTACTTTAAAAGCGCACACATTGGGCTACGATGAACTCCAATTTGGCAGTCAGTGAAGAATCCAACACCACTTCCCCCTCCCGGCCCTTTTCTCTTCTAATCACGGGAAAAGCATTTCACAGTTCAGAATGACTCCATCCTTTTGTCTTTTGTTACACAACTACTTCCTTGGCTTTAGCTACCTGGCAGTTCCAAACAGTTGAGCAGCTGCCACCTAGTGGGGGAAATCTGTAATGGCATTAAGGAATCTGAGCACAGAGTTCACTAAAATGGGAACAGTAACCAATGATGTTACTCCTAGAAGGAGGCGTTTGGGAAATGCATTCACAAGTTTCACAACAGCGATGGCACTTAACACTAAAGTGTAGTCAGAGCTGTAGAGAAATGTCTCAAAATTTTTATTCTTCTATATTAAAATGTAAATGTAAAAGGCACAATGAGATGGAGCTACAGGCTTTTAGAATGACTCAAGGAAAAGTACAAAAAGTGCCGATATTAAAGGTTGATGAAGGCGATTCACACACATTACTGTTGAGATGCAGAATGGCTTAACCCTCTGGAAGAAGGAGTGACAGCTTCTTATAAATGTAGACAGACACATACTAGAAACTCAGTCTCATTTCTATACTTTTATCCATGAGAATTGAAAAAAAAAATCTTTATGTAACATCTGCATGCAAGTGTTTATAAAACCTTTGTCTATAATAACCAACAGCTGGAAGGACACCAAATGTCCACTGAGTAATGAATGGATAAACGGTAGTCCTTCTCCCTCATGGCGTACTTTAATACAATCTAAACAAATGAATTATTGATGACCATAACAATGAGAAAACTTTCGAAGTGAATTAGCTGAAGGAAACCAGACTACATAGCATATAATTCCACTTACAGAACATTCTGTAAACATGAAACCCTGAAAACAGAAATCAGCTCAGTGATGATCAGCGATGCATGCATCCGACAAGTGGATGAATCACGGATAGGAGGAAACTTTCGGTATAAAGGACATGTCCTGTACCTTTATTGATGGTCCCAATAATTATGTGAGTTTAAACATTTATCAAAAGCCGTGTGATTTTATACTTTGAAAAGTATGACTTAATAAACATAAGGGTAATAAAATACTTCAAAACAGTAGATTCAAGACCTTTAAAGCTTTGATTACCAATCGTTGAAAAAGGGAAATCAGTTATCATGTGTCACCGTTGCATGAGCCAAATGGAAAGAGGTTCACATAGAGCCTTAATAATTATGGGGAAATTTTGTTTTCAAAACTTTTACTGCCGAAAGTTTGGCCCTCAATTTTATAGGTACATTCTAGTTTTAACTTTGAGTTCTTTTGATTGCTTATGTAACTGTTGGCCACTTTGTTAAATAATACACATATTCTAATAGATAACATCTAATTACATGTTTTTGATTTTGCAATCAAACCACATAGCCTTGTGAGGAGGTCAAGCAGTTATATCTATTTTTAAAATCCTCTGCTCTCATAGAAGCTACACCATTTTTAAAGATTTTTTTATTCTATTTTTTGAAATTCTGGAGTGATATTATACAATAGTCAATCATGCACATTTATGAAAAATGAACTTTGCAGTTACCTTGATATTTAATGGGTTGTGTAGATTTAAATGTCTCATGATGATATTGTCAGTACTTTTATATATCTTAAAAATAAAAAAAGCCAGGCAGTGGAGACACACACTTTTAATCCCAGCACTCGGGAGACAGAGGCAGGAGTATCGAGGCCAGCCTGGTCTACAGAGTGAGTTCCAGAACAGCCAGAGTTACAACAGAGAAACCCAGTCTCAAAAGATAAATAAATAAATAAATAAATAAATAAATAAATAAATAAATAAATAAATAAAGCAAGCAGCATGCAAGTTGCAAGCTATAGAATTATATTAAAGCAACCCAGATGTGTGTACATAATACACTGGAAATGATAATCATGAAAAGCATTTACACTTTCAATTTATAGACGTACAAGATTGGTTAATTTGGATAACTTTGTTAAGAAGTGGCAGAATTTAATATTCAAAATAATCCCCAGAATTTTGTTCACATCATTATTTTAGCATCCTTTTTGTGGCTCAGATTCAGGAGTACCCCGTAATAAATTCTTCCTGACAACAATTTCATAGACTGCTTGTCCTAGAATAACCAGATTTGGAGAAGGTCAGAGGGAGGGTAACTTATGGTCACAGTGCCAATGTGGGAAAGAGTTTCTAGTGCCAATACTTAGCATTTTCAAACATCCAAAATCCAGAATTTTGCATACAGGGTGTTCGTTTATTCCCTTTGAATTTCTTAATGATGCCAGTCATCCTATCATATAGTTTAATTGCAAAAAAGAAACTGGCAGTGGTTCCGGAAAAGGCAAAAGTTTCCTCAATTTTGGTTCCATTCTTCAAATAGAAGTGAGAACTCTTATCATTTTCACTCAGAGCTCTTTGAAGTTCTCCATGTTCAAAACATGTACAATGTATCAAGTACTTTTTTCCATTTAAGTCATATAAAGATCCATTATATTCTATATAATGTCACTGTTTTGATGAGTTAGAGGTTTAATTATATTAGATATCATGCTCTAAGACATAGAAATAGCAAGTTACAGGATAACTCTTATTTCTGGGTCTGTCTTGAGTCCAGTTGTATATTATGTGTCTAAGTTGAATTTTTGATAATAAGTTTGGTTTCCCTTTAATAAGAGAGTTTTTATAATTAGCCAAATTCCATATTCCAACTTAATGGAGATTGAGGTTGCATGGATGACAATTACTAATCTCTGAAAAGCATCTAGTCTATAGAACATTTATATTAGATATATTATAGCATTGTATTTATAATTCACATAGGATTTGGCAGCTATTATTTTGAGAAGAAAAAGATCATGAAAGTGGCTTAATAATTTTATCATGCTATCTCACCAAGATCATACTGGAGCTGATCTTTACAGTTTCAAAGCCTTAACTGTTACATGGTGAAACACACGTAGCCTTTAGGATCTGAAGAGATTTGCTTTTGAATCTCAGTTGCTCTGAAAAAAAAAATTAATTACAATTACTGTGTCCTGTAACATTATTCTATCAGTATTAATGAAGGTATCTTATTTCTTTACACTAGATTGTAAACATCATATCTGTAAACAAGGTACAGCTTCTTTAACTTTCTATTCTTCCCCTTTCCCTTTTACTCAGCACTTAACCTAAACTATTTTTTAAAAGGCCTACCATACAGGGATTCAATAAAGTGATTATTTGAATAAAAGTAAACTAGTAAATATAAATTACTGAATAATTTGAAACTGGATGGAAGGGAGCTTTGTATCTGGTGAGTTAGTTCATTCGTCCATCCATTTATTTGGATGCACTAAGCTATGAGTACACAACAATGTGGTTTATTCCAAGGAGTATCTATTCTAATTGATTAATGCCTGTACCAAACCAGTTGGCTAAGTATTTTGACTATTGCGCCTCACTGAGCTCCTGGCATATGATGATGGACAAGAAAAACAGAAGTGATCACAATAATAATTGGGAAAATTACTATTGTGATAGGAAGGAAAAGCTAAGGATACCTACTATACCTACCAAGTCACAGGATGCTAACAATTTCAAATGATCTAATTTAATGTGGAACAGCATCTATGATAACATAATACCACAGGGGAGCATATAATGTACTTCATCATTATACAAATAATACTTTTCATCTTTGAAAGTTAAATATGTCATATTGCTCTTTTATAGGGTGAATGCTGTTCTACAAAAAATGCTGGTCAAATATGCATCTCCACAATGCTCTTCCATTCTGTGACAGATGTATCAGTGATTAGCTGGGAGACATTCAAGGCCCCTATAGGGGCCTTGCATCTCATTAAATGTATACTGAGGGAAACTGATAGTGTTATGGGAATACTTGTTAATGTCCTTTTAAAAAGTGTTCAGGTTAGTTTATGAATGAATACATCTATCTGGGTCTAAAGTCTCAGACCAAAAGGCATCAAGAAATAAATGATGCTTGATAGAATAGAATAAAAATTATTTCACTGTGAGAGAAAGCAGAACATAGTAGATTTCTTTTCTAAAGAAAGATCTCTTGGTTGCTTTAAGAATGCAGCCTTACATCAAAATTGATTGACCTTCAAGACTAACCACCTTATATGAATTATTTACATTTCTTTTTCTTTTTCATTTTTTGATAGAAAGATATAAAGTGAAGTGTCTAGGTAGTTATAAATTAGGTGAATATCTTAAAGTACTTTTCACACATTATTGATGACTCGAAGACATACACACATATACAGACACACATATTCTTGTTCAAATATGTGATTTTTTTCTTCATGGAACATAAAGAAATCCAATATGCTCTGTAAATGTACAATGTTTTCCAGTGCATTGTACAATTCCTATGTGATAGGACATGCCCCAGGCTTTTGAAAATGCACTGATTAAATTGTGTTCTCTAGATGTAGTCTAGGGGGCAGGTGATTTTGCATGACATACTGCAAATAGAAAATGTTGCTATGTTGGTTGATTTCCGTTACACTTTAATCTGCTAAAGCAAGAAAAGACAGAAGCTTGAAGGAAGGCGTTAGATTCAAATTAGGAAGCAGAAGTCCAATTCAACATGCGTTGCTGAATACTTCCAAGCATAAAGTGTCTTTGAGAAATTACAGAGGCCCTGAAGACTCAGAAGTGGGTCTTGCTGCTCATTTAGGAAATTTACAGGTGCTTAATGCAAATCCAGTTTTAATTAGATTTTAAGGAAATGCATGACAAATTATAGAAAGGTTCAAAGCTCTTTGTATGTTTCAGAAGAAAGGGATCACTCCCTGACACTGCATCGGCAGATATAGTCAGCATCTCATCCCCCTCTCTATGTACCTAGCGCACACTGGATGAAGTCTCAGTTGCCTGGCAGTGCACATGTGTCTTTCATGAATGGACCCTGCTTACTTTTCCTCCTTAGGTATTATATGACAAGGATAGTAAACTGCTGACAGTACCGTCTTCGCCCATTCCCATCTGTCTCTCACTGCCTGAATTACAAGCTAAGTACAGTGGCTGGTATCTATCTAGTGTCCCAGTCCTATTATTCAATAAATTAATAAAGAGTTGTGTCTAATTATGCCATAGATCATGCCTTTATGTGTGTCACTCAGTTCTCATGGACCAACTTGCTTGGTCTGATTAACATCTGTGAACTCATCTTTCAAACTTACTATCTATGATATCTAGGCTCATTTTTCCTTGTTAAAATTAGAATGCTAAAAGTATCTACCTACTAAAATAGGATTGTTGTGAGAATAACTAAAGTGATTGAAAGTGTTAAAATTAGGCTAATATCGTGCATACAGCAAAGAGTGGCATAAGATGAGTGCCATACGCATGCTTACTGTCGTAACTGAATACCACAGAACACTGAGCACAACCATTGCTGAAGTGTAGGAAGGGAGGAAAGACACCGGAGAGTCTCTGAACAGGTGGAAACATTTCCTTTGGAGGAGTAAGTAGGTTTTTGGCGAATAGAATTTAAAGAGACTAGGGAACAAAAAGTCATTATCCAAGAAAGTCAGGAGTTGGGTATGGTGTAACAGTAGGACATCTATCTTCCTCCTACCCCCTACATACTGTCAGCAGAAAGCCAAGGGCTTGAAAATGTTTTGGAAAGCATCCTTCCTGTGAGTTTAATTCCTTTATCTTTTACTGCCTCTCAGTAGCACCTGTGGGAGCCAGTAAAATGATGAGATGAAAAGAAATTGCATGCCTGTGATCAAAGTACTTGGGAGGCAGAAGGAGGAGAGTTAGCCACAGAAGGTCATAGCTGTCTATACAGTGAGTTTAAAACTAGCCTAGGCTACAGGAGATCCCATCCCAAATGCAGCTCCCCCTGTAAACAAAAAAGTTGGAAAGTTCCATTTATAATGTTAATTGGAGAGGACAGAAGCTGCAAACTGCAGGTAGACTCTCTATGTCTTATAAGGAAAATTATGTAATAAGCTCATCATCTTTGATAGAATGATACAGAATAAAATAAAAACCCTCCCTGGTCCCCCACTACCAGTCTAGTTTTCATGGATCCTCTACAAGATTTTAGATAAAGTAATTATACAAATATAGCCCACGAAATATATGTGAAGTAGATGTTCTAGATTAGGTAATACTCTTACATTGACTCCCACTGTAAAACTGACATTTAAAACATTCGCCTAGGAAATGTTGAGTTCAGTGGAATGATTGCTATATCTGTGATACTCACTGGACCACTTACTTAGACTCCCTTTCCTCAGGGAGAAACTAGCTGAGAAGTGTGGGTGAGTAAACAGATGTTATGTCCTGCTTCTGCTGCCCCACATGGGGAAGGTGTGAGATGGTGTCCTGCAGGTGATGCTGAAGGCAAACCCAGAACTCTGTTAAGTTGAATCATGCTTTCAATCAGATGAGCTGGACAAAGACCGTGATCAAGGGTGGGTCTGAGGGTAAAGAGAAGTCAACAACAGGTATAAAGAAGCTGATTTAACACCAGAGATAGACTAGGATCACCCGTGAAAAGTTATTAGCACGAAGAAGCCCAGCTTTGTTAGGGTGAAGGGTGAAACACTGGCACTATGAATCTCCAACTCTTGTAGAGGAAACAGTTGGAATACTTACTCTGTGTGTGTATGTGTGTGTGTGTGTGTGTGTGTGTGTGTGTGTGTGTGTGTGTTTTGACTAAATTCTATGTTCAGAATCCTATGGAACTTCTGGGTTAGAGTGGGCAGTTTGCTAGTATGAGAATGTAGTAGTAAATAGACACAGCCCTTGTCTTCAAGGCTGTTGGAAATTAACAAGGTAATAAAAGGTAACAAGGTAATAAAATAGGACCAAATTATGAAGTATATTGATGAAAGAACAAATGGGATATCCACGAATCTTGGCTAGAGAGAACGGGTGCTAAAATATTTTCATCAAATTAAGCTCCACGTTCCCTTTAGGGAACAACGTATACACCCTCAGCCTGGGTCAGATTTCTCCCCATCTGCTATCATCGAAGTCTGTTCTTCTGTCATAACTCAGAATGTCCTATCACAACAGTTCTCATCCTGTGGGACGCCATCCCTTTGAGGGTTGATTGACTCTTTCACATGGGTAACGCTAGCCCATCTGCGTATCAGATATTTACATTACGATTCATAACAGTAGCAAAATTTCATCTATGAAGAAGCAACAAAATAATTTTATGGTTGGGGATTGCCACATCATAAGGAACTGTATTAAAGGAGCTTTAGGAAGGTGGAGGCCCACTTCCCTATCACAATGTGGCAGTCACTTAGATTTCCTGCTGTGACTGCCTAGCTGGAAAAGAATAATCTCCTCTGCTTTACATTTCTCATGCTGGCTTTGTGCTCCCACTGACACCTAGAAATAAGACTGGTCAAATGAGTAGACAAATGACTCAGTAAAGCAACACAAGTTCTCACCCAGAGAATTTCTTTTCACACTTACTAACACTGCTTTGGAAAGGCATCGAAGAAAGAGACAGAGAAATCAAGGTTGACCAGGTGGTTCAGTGATGAAGGTACTTGCCACCAACCCTGCTCTGAGTTTGATACTCAGGATCCACATGATGAAAGAAGAGAACTAACTTTCCTAAGCTGTGCTCTGATCTCCACACATGCACCTTGATACTCAAGGGCATACATACACATACACAGAGTAAATAAAATTGAGTACTTAGAAAAATTTACTGTACATTTATACATATTTTAGTAAAAAAAAAAATTGTGTGGTGTGTGTGCACATATGTGTGCGCTGGTGTGTGTGCTCCGGTGTTTGCCTGTGAAGGATCTTGCATGTCCCAATTTATTACATTACTACATTATCTCTTCAAGTTCACCATTTTGTGGCTAGCCTGGATGGCCAGAGAGCCTGTGGTCTTCCTTTTTCCATTTACTTTGCCCTACTCTCCTACCTCCCCACATTTTCACACACACACACACACACACACACACACACACACAACATATTGTTTAAGAGACCACCCAAGTAGAAATGCATTGCTTCAACTCCAAAGTCCCAAGGGAGAATCTGATTGGGCAGTTTGTTTCAAGCATACCAAACAACTCTTGTGGGAGGTAAAAGAAATGATAGGCAGGACAGGAGCAAGTGTAACAAAGAAGAAATGGCAGCCAATAAGAGCTAAGGAGTCAAGCTAGCACTTCCCATGGCTAAGGAACTGAAAAATCTTCAATAGGGCACACATGCCCAAACTAACCCACCCTGAAGCAAAGGACCAGTTACACATCAGCTGCTGTCAGTCATTTGTTGATGGCTCTTACTTGGAGTGATACGCCTCTGGCACTGCTGGCTTGCAGTGGACTCATAACAATCCTTTTCTGCAGCTTTGGAAAGGTCCTTAGGCAAAGAGACATTGACACTAGTAGTTACAAGTTGGTGATGCATATCCATTTTCCCAGACCACTTTAGGCATTCATGTACCTCTAACTGCCAATTGAGAGAATTACAGCCCTTTGTATTAAGCATGTAATTCTCCTTTGTCTGTCAAATACTCACCTCATTAGTTTCTTTCCTGTTGAAGTGAACAAACATCATGAACAAATTAACTTAAAAGAAAAGAGATATTATTTGGCTCACAGTTGGAAGTGACAGTCCCTCTTGGTGGAGAAGTCACAGAGGCATAACTTGAAGCAGTTAGTCATGTTGTACCAGAGTCAAGAAGCAGAGAGCAATGAATGCTTCTGTTCAGCTAGCTTCCTCCCTTTTATACCTTCTAAGACCCAAATTCAGGGAATGGTGCCACCTACATTTAGTGTGGATTTTCCCTTCTCAGTTAACCTCTCATAGGAAAATCAGACTAAATAATCCCTCACAGGTGTGGCTGGTGGCCTGGCCTGTCTACTAGGTGATTTCAGATCCTGTCAACAATTAACATGAACTATTATGTCTCTAACAGCATACTGAGGGTAATACCTTCTGTAGTGGATATAGGACAAAAGAGCATAAAAGGTTGCCCCTTGTTACTTAGTGACACATACTGTCTCTGAAGTTAGGAAACCATTTAAATATATAAAGAGGATTGTGATAGAGGTATGTACAAAGTATACATACAAAAGTGTGTGGGGACATTGCTAACTCACTAAGAGAAGGCTGAAAGGGGTGCAGAAGGTCACTTCCCAATTAGATACAGAGATTAAAGAGCTGATGACTGAAATACCTGTTTCCTGTTTTGTTTTGTTTTTTTCTCTCCTAAGGAGAAGCAACTTCGTAGTCTTGGTAAATTTACATCATTTGCCAATGAAGCCAATTTACTAACCAGCTTATGGAGACATTTTTTTGTCTGTCCTATTCATTGGCTGAGTCTTCAAAAGGGCAGACAGTCCAGCAAACTTCCTAGAAGATGCAAGAGGACGAAGTTGAATCTATCTCAATTATGGCTGAGCTTGCATATCATCCTCGGACAGACATTATGCATTTATTTACAAAATCATTCCCTAGAGCATAAAATTCTAGGTACAGGAAAGCAAAGCTTACTGTGAACACAGATACTAACTAGTTAGATGGCTATTGATTTAAATCCTCAGGGAAAAGAGAAACCTACGTAAGAAGCCCAGGAATAATAAACTGAAGCATATTTTATAAACGACTGCATTAAGGGTGATAAGTCATTAAAAAAAAAAACTTGGAAGAAACAAATCCTGTGCATTTCCTTTCATATGAAGAATTTGCTGTGTAATAAATCCACTGTACCTTAACAGGAACAAAAGCATTAAAGAAAGTATAGTAACACTAGGCAAGTTGAAAGTATTCAGAAAATAGACCGTATCACTATGTACAGATTTTGTCCACAGATAATAAAAGTATTGACTAAAATTTCTAGAATAAAAAGTGAGTACTTTCTCCTAGATTTCTTAGCAATGATGTATATGGTATACACATTAATTGCACTCTTAGATCTGAGTCTTATGCTGTATCGTGTATATGCTTATGTATATTTTATTCTAAAATGTGAAAAAAAAGTCTAAAACCTAAAACACTTTGCAATCAAAGATAACCTTCAGATCAGAAATGGTTTGCACACTATCTTCTGTTCACAAGCCATACCCTTCATAGAAAGAACCAAGCTCATTCTTAGCTATCACAGAGGAGAAAAAAGGCCTGCTCATTATTACAAAATAAGATTTCTTCCTCTCCATTCTATACCATGTAGAGCACCTAAGAATTTGTGAATGTCTATGAAGTAATCTGAAGTCTACACTCAGAATTACAATCTACTAGGAATTGTAGGCTAATGACTCCGACACTCACTTATCTCATTGAGTACTTGCATTATTCTTACCATTTTAAAAGTATTGTTAAGGTAAAACTCTCATTTGGAAATGAGGAAAGAACATTGTGGCTGCTCAGTATCTGATTTATATGTACTAAACTTTACACAGGATACTTTATTTAAATTCTTTGATAAGTACAAGTATCTGTATTTTTAAAAAAGCCAAAAGGGTTAATTAAATCACCCAAAATAATATAAATTAATGGAACTGATATGCAAATCCAGGCTTACTTTACTTCAGAAACTTCCTTCTCTACATCAGTGTTGTGACCCTCTTGCGGGATCAAGCAACCCTTTCACAGGGTCACTTAAAAGCATATAAGATATTTCCATTATGATTCATAACAGTGGCAAAAGTACAGTCATAAAACTACAACAAAAATACTGTTATGGTTAGGTATCACCACAACATGAAGAACTGTATTAAAGGGTCGTAGCATTAGGAAGGTTAAAGACTACTGTTCTACATCATTGCATTATTTGATCAATAGATTGAATATTTTATATTTTTGAATGGGTATATTCTCCTTAATTATTATTTACATTTAGAACTCACATAACATTCTAGGTTTGCTAGAGACTTTACGATCATTTATTGCTCCCTTATCTTTTGTTGCTATAACAAAGCCTTCCATAAAGACTAGAAAACAAAGGCATAGAGAAGTAGCCCTTAATTATAATTATCAAACATAGACTACAAATGCATATTCTACTTTGGAAATTTACAAAGTTTCAAATTTTCATTTGTGAAATGACTTTTATAGAGTGCCACATATCCCTAACATTATTCAACAGTCTATATTAACAATATGTCTGTGGCTACTACATATATTACTATTTTTTTCAACATTGTGGTATTAATACATACTGATGAAGTATGCTAGACATTTTATTAAAATCATGTTTGCACATACAATAAAATTAAGAGTTTCTACCTAAATTATAGTTTTGAAGACAACATAACTTAGAGTCTAACATAGTGACTAATTAATTACTACACTTGATTTTCCTGCTAAAAACCTCGTATTTTTCTTCTAGCATATATAAGAAGTTATTTATTTGTTTTTGGATATTTTTTACAATGTCTGTTGACTTATCTTAGCCAATCAGAATTATATATACACACATATTAATGATCTCAAGATTTATGTTGTGAAATGTCACAGGCCAGGCCCTGCAGAGAAATTGGCAAAAATGATCAGCAGATTTTTCGCCTGTTAATAAAAAAAAAAAAATGACATAGAGCATATGTGCTTTAATGATCATCAAAATAATAGCATTTCCTTTTCTCTAACAGTCTCTGCTGGGCAAATACTCATTTATGCACTCCTCTAGCTTTCAGAAAATGTTTACTGAAGACCTTTTATAATTCACATGATACAGAGAACTTATTTTGGATCAAAGCTTTACCACTTTGAAATATGGGATCCCTCCAGACTTTTCAAACCTATACTTCTTAAATTTTACTTCCAGTTTTAAATTGAGCTTGTTGGTATCACCTCAAATAGAATGTCAAAAGTCACACTAGATTAGTTGTAAAGATTTGAGATTGTGAGTCCAAGAAAATTATTTTTTTTCATAATATCCAATACAATATTAGGACTTATTTTATTAATTTCTTTAGATTGTATTTTTAAAGGAAGTTTATGTTCATAGTGAAATTATTAGGAATATATATATATATATATATATATATATATATATATATATATATATATATAACTTTCTAGATATGCTTAGAATTGGAATTCTAGACCTGAGCAGTTTATTTGTTGAAACCTATGAGCTTACATTGTCACGTCATAATCATGGTCCCTAGTTTACATGAGGGTTCAGTCTTGATGCTGTATAGTCTGTATGTTTAGGCAACTCTATAACGCTATCTGTCATTAAATTATCATGCAGTATATTTTTATTGCTCTAAAAATCCTGTGTCCTTTGTCTTATCAAATTTCTACATATGCACTGATCTCTTTCCTGTCTACATAGTTTTATTGATTGTTTGACAAGGCAAGACATTGGTGAGAATTTTTATAATAACAACTCTAGAAAATGTATGCTGTATTATTTATTTGAAACCTTTCCTACATTTTAGTGATGTCTCTTAAATCATGGTGTGTATCTGCTAATTATTTGTTTAGTAGAATCAAACATTTTTATATAACTTTATTATATATATATATAACTGATCTCCCTGATTCTGCTTCCATTTTTTTATCTTTCTATTCAGACCTTAGTCCATGGGATGGCAGTGTGAAACATCTAAGGTGGATCCTTCCTTTCTCAGTTAATTTTCAATGGAAACACCTTATAGAAGCACCAGAGGTGCATCTTCTTAGTGATTCCAAATCCAGCTAATTAGTTAAGGATAGCTACCATAAAGATTCACATCACTTTTAAATCCTAACCTTCTATTCCTTGCCAAAGGCTTATTGCCATCTCCTGGTACAAAAATGTATCAATTAGTCTGTAAGAGTACATGGATTCCTAACAGAACTAACATTGTTCAGATGCCAATTTCTTTCCTGAGGCTCAAGGCAAGCTCCTAACTGCCAGATCCTGTAAAATCAGAATCAAGTTGCACACCTCCAATTTACAAGAGCATGAAGCAAACATTTGTGCTACAAAAAGGGAAGGGTGGGAGGATTGTTAGAGTAGAGTAGATCAAAGTAAGACCCAAACCCAGTAGGACAAATCACAATCTCTTCAGTTTTGTGTCCAGCACCACAGGCTTGTGAGGGCAGCAGCAGGTCTTCAGTGAGCTTAGGGAGCCCTGCCCATAGGTTTCAGCCACCCTCACTCAGCTTCCCTCTTGGGCTGGCTTCACTCAGTGTCTTCAGCTTTCCTCGGTGTATGTTTCATGGTTCTCATATCTCTAACATGCTGCTATTTCCACTGCAATTTTGGCTTCACCTTCACAATGTCTCACGGTAGCCTCTCTTAGCTTCTTTTAAGGGAATATGACCATTCTGAAAATTGTCTTGCTTCAGTCTATCTAGAACCTTGCAGTAACCTTTTGTGACCCTGCGATGCTCACATTTTGCATGCCTGCAAAACCATATGGATAACACTGCTAAATTCTGCTGCCAGTTCAAGTCATAGTCACAGTGTGGAATTTTTTTTTTGCCACTGCTGAGGTAGATTTGTGCACCTTAGTGTCTAAAGCTGGAGAACCACTATTTAGTTTGTTTAAAAGGACAAAACTTTCTCAGGCACTTCTGTTAAGTCTCTGCCATTTTAAATGAATTCTAATCTTTATAAATTGAAGACTTAGGTGGGAGGGGGTCTTACCTTTCAGGTACCTCTCCCGTTATCGTCTGCAAAGTATAAGGCTTATCTAATGGTGCCACTATATTTCACAATTGCAGGTGTCTTCTCCACAGTTGTGTCTGCAGCTTTGAACTAGCTCCCAGGGCATTCCTCACCAACCTCCACAGTTTTCATATCTCTCCATAAATACAGATTCAATGGAGAGCAATAAGCAGTAACTATGCCACAGCCTGGAAATCATATTGCCTTCACATTTCCTTCCCCAACCAGCATACTTTTAAATTTTGTTTTTAAGACTGCAATTCAATTATAACATTTCTCCTTTCCCTTTTCTTCTAAACCCTCCCATATGCTCCTCTCTTCTCTTCTTCAAATTCATGGCCTCTTTTCTCAACAACTGTTATTGTATGCATATATGTACTAGTATGTAAATATATATTCCTGAATATAACCTGTTGAGATTATATAATGTTATCTGTATGTATGTTTTCAGTGCTGACTGACACTGGACAACCAGTTGTACGTTCCCCTCTGGGGAGGGCCACTTCTCCTGCTCCCAGTTTTGCTTAGTTGCTTGTATATTTGGGGGGGTGGGGTAGGGGTTGAGACAAGATTTCTCCGTGTAGCCCTGGCTGTCTTGGAACTTGGTCTGTAGAGCAGGGTGGCCTCAAACTCAGAGATCTGCCTGCATATGTACTGGATTAAAGTGTTGGCATGTGCCACCACCACCAGGCTTTTACTTAAATTTCTTTGATGGGTTTGAGGCCTTGTGAGCTTTTTCCTCTTGTTCTTTGGCATGTTTGTTGGTAAAATCCTTGTTCAGCCTCACTCAGATTTCAGGATCTGGGCAGAATGCAGCAAGCTTGTTTGCCAGAATATAACATAAATGGCTTCTAATTCAGAATTTGATTGAGTTAAGCTGAATCCTTATGGGTCTAGTTGCCACAGTCTGCATTTCTCTTAGCACTCTTGTCTTCTCTCACTAGCCTGTTAAGCTCTGTTTCAGCACTCTAGGGATCCTCTAGCCTTAGCTACAAAGTTGTCAACACTCCTCCCACGAAACAATTCAGAAGGCCTAAAAACCATGTGGTCAGGTTTATCTTTGCAACAACTCTAATTTTCGGCACCAGTTTTACATATTTGCTTACTTTTGTTCTTGCTATGACAAAAAAAAAATCTGACAAAAGCAATTTAAAGTTGGAAGTGTATTTTGTCTCTAAATGTGAGGAGCAGCTCATCATGGTTGAGGAAGCTCGGCAGAATGTAACGTAGCTGCTCACATTGTGTCCACCATCAAAGGGAGACAGGAATAAAAGCTGGGACCCAGTTGGTCTTCTCTTTTCCCTTTTTATTTAGTGCAAGACTCCAGTAGATGGGCTGGTGACCACCTATGTTCAAGGTGCATCCTCCTCCTTCAGTTAAACTCAAGAAGTGTCCAGTTAAGTTGAAAATGAAGCTTGACCTTCCCCAGTTCCTTAAAAGATGCTATTAAGATATCAAGCTTCCATTATGTGCCATCCTTCTTGTGCAAAACCACATTGTCACTGTGCATTAGGTCTTTTTGAAAGATCTCCTATATGTAATCACTTGTTTGATATGCAAAATAATACCTGTAGGTAAATTGACCAATCTTAACTTTATCTCCTTCCATCTCTTCCCCTGGACCAGTGAGCGAAGCCCACCAAAAGAGTGGCCTGCAGTAGCAGTTCTCCAGGTTTTCATTGCCTCTCCTTTCATTATTTCCCATCTTTGACTCTTTGGGTGTAATAGGCCTTTCCCCTTCTAGCTCCGAAGGAGCAGTTACAATCCGCCACAAGGTCCAACCTGCAGAAACCACTGGTCAAGTTCTTAGTTCTCTTCTCTCTCTGCCTTCCAGCAATATGATGTATAGTTAGACATTTGTTTTTCCTTGCCTAGTTCTAGTTAAATGAAATCTCATAGACTTCTATTATTATTGTCCATGTTTACTCTTATCATTTTTACTGATTTCTTTTTTTTTTTTTTCCTAGTCTCTAGGAGAAGCTTTATTTGTCCAAGGTTTAGAACCTTTTCTCAGGACTAGGGAGATGTCTCAATAGTCAAGATCACTTGCTGCTTCACCTTGAGAGTTTAGATTCCATTGTCTACTTTGTGTGGTTCACAAATGTCTGGGGATGATGTTCTTTCCTGGCCTTAATGGACATCCATATACACACATGCCCATGCACATAAACACACACACACAAATAGTGAAAATTTCTTTTTCTTAAAAAAAAAAAGACTTTTCTTTTCTTTAGCAATATTAATTCACAACATCAAGCCAATTACTCAGTCACATACGTATTCTCATAAATCCTAAAAATCTGTTTTTAGTTCTTACTTCTTCCCTGGCCTCCTCTGATTTACACATTCAACTATGTATTCAACATCTCTATTTGAGTGTTTTTTTATTCTCTCATACAACATACATAATCAACCCAACCACTCCTCTTTCCCTCCCTCTATGCCCCAGCACCGCCTATCTCTTCTGTACCCCAGATCTACTCCCATCACCACCCACATACATCCCCCTACTTCTCCCAAGAAAATAACCATCTCCCCAGGGTTACCATTCCATTAGGACATGGCACAGTGGCAAGGAACAAGTCCAGACAAGGATCCCTATGTCAGGGGTGGGCCAAGCAACCCAGCAGGAACAAAAGGGTTCCAAGGGAAGGTAAAAGAAAGGATCAGAGACACTCATGTAGATTAGAACCTATAGGAGTTTTTCAAGAATACCAATCCAGACAGCCATAAGATGTATTTAGGGGATCCTGCAGGTTCCGCGTGTTGTGTGTTTTGGAATCTCTTCAAATGTATGTAGAAACCAAACTTCATTTCTCTCATTACTAACCTTTCCCAGACTCCAAATAAGATTAATTCTGTGGGCTTTATGTCAAGGTCTGCTGCTTCCCACCATTGCTCATATACCTGTGCATGCTGCTAATTCAGACTATACTAACTGCTCACCCATTTATTTCCTAACTTATTACATGCATCGATTCCTTACTTTATCCAGTCTCATCTAAGTCAGAAGGATGTATTTTAAAAAAGGAAATTAACATCAATAGCTTTTCCATCTCCCAGGATGGACGATCTCTTACCTCTCTTTTTCTGATCAAACCAAACTGGCCTCACTGTTTGTTACTAAGCCAAGTTCATTTCTGCAAAGGAGACTTTGTGCTATTGACTTATTTGCTCATAATTCCTCATGGGAAAAGATGAAAAGCTATTTGCTTCTTCAGTTTTTTTTTCCTCAAAAACCTTTCCTGAGAAAAGCTTTCCCAGAGCCCCTTATATAAATAAGCCACAAATATTTTGCAATACTTTCTACTGGATGGCTTTAGTTGAAAAGTAATTCAGTATTATTGCTGATTCTTTATGTACATAGTCCAGTTTACAGTTTTCCTGATTCTCAGCAACACTTTGTCCTGTTTTTATTGCTCTATCCCTAGTACTTAGAGCAAAGTGTCACAATGAAATATAAATGTGCTTGAGTGAATGAAGGAAGGTAAAGTGGTTAGATTGTGAAGGCTGGAGATCTCAGCAAATGGTAGAGAAACTGAATCACACCACACAGAAACTCTGCACAGTCTACTCTCAACAGCTGCCTTTGCACAATTGTGTGTGTGTGTGTGTGTGTGTGTTTTCCTGTTGTCTACCATAGTCCACTTTCCAGTGGACCATTAACAATATTGGCTACTATTAATTATTTTGGAGAATACACAAAATACTCCACGTATTCTGGAGTAGATGAGAATTACTGCTGCATCCTGCAAAACCAACAGCCTGCCACTCAAACCAAAGAAGGAAAAATTAATTGATCTAATTTGATTCTTCATGAAACCAGGATTTAGTTATCTATCTGTGTTTTCATTTCTTTTTCCTGGCATCATAATCTTCCCTAAGCAAGCACTCTCTGACACAGTGCTGCTATACACAATCCCCTTGTGTTCTATCGTAATTTATTACTGGTGATGAAATACATGTTTTGTTTACTTAAAAAGATAATTAGAGTCTGTTCAAGAATATCAATGGGATCAGTTTGCTTTTACTCTTCTTTGTGGGTTTTTTGAGTTATAGAGTTCACAAATGACATTTACCCTGGGTCACAGTCATGCTGTGCTTCAGGTAGTGATCCAGTGATGTACCTGAATTTGAAATTTTGGGTGAATTTCATGACTTGTTTTCAGAGAGAGAGAGAGAATGAGATGGAGAGAGAGAGAATGAGATGGAGAGAGAGAGAGAGAGAGAGAGAGAGAGAGAGAGAGAGAGAGAGAGAAAGAGAGAGAGAGAGAATTCCAAAATACTTTCTGATTTATTCAGAGGTCTCTCCAGAGCATCCCTGCCTTGGCAGAGTGTTTCCTTTCTTTGAAAAAGTAGGGGTTTTGCTCTAGATGTGTCCCCTTCACTCCTTGATTATCATAAATAGTGCCTAAGATTTTTATAACCACAACAAATACTATCCCTTTGTTTTTTACCTGGAATCTTAGTGAAGTTAAAAAAAAAAATCTTTGTGAATTTCAAGTTCATCTGTTTTAAAAATGAAGGTGATATGTCTGTTGTTTCAAGATTCCTGTGAGAAATTCAGCAGAAATGCTGAGTATCTATGCAGCGCTGATGACGGCGGCCGATTAGTGTCGGTCCCTCCCCTTCGGCACTCGTGTTTTCTTACGTGCCATTTTAGAATCCGCACGTCCTTTCATCTGTAACCATCTGTGATGTGGAAATGAAAAATGAATCTGCCCATCACTCCCTCTGGAGTATAGATAACTCACCTGCTGAGTTATATATATTGTCCTCTAATTATCCACTGCGTCCCACCTTTATTACCAGCATTATTTCTACCATCAGTAGAAGACATTGCTGCGAAGTGCTTGATTTAATTGGACAATGCCATGTCTGGTTTGGGTCTTGTAGCTTCATGCTCCTCACTTACCTAATACAGCGCTACTGGGCAGTGTTAATTAGGCGCTAAAGTAAATTGGACTGCTGAAACAATCTTCTTAACAGCATTTTGCACAAATTCAGCCAGCAAAGTCACGGGTGATACATATTCTGGTGTCTGCTGCGCATGTGATTTAAAGTCTTTATGAGCGATGGCTTGCTGCTCAATTTTACGTCTCCGTGAAGTGAAAGAATTCAGTACCGTGATCTGTGTGGTTGAAATGGCAAACAACAATGGGAAGAGCCAGTTTCAGAGATTTACAGTCCCTGTAAGAGATAATTATAATTCTATTATAAATGTAAGAATATGATTGGTAGATATTTTAGTAATTTTATAAACAAAACTTCTTTATGCATCTATAAGTTACATATGGCAGTTTTCCCAATAAGGAATTAAGCAAATTCTTGGAAAAAGGTAGTTTTTTTTCTCCTAAACTCAGCAACAGAAAGAATTAATACAGTGGCTTAGAGATCTTGACTCCAAATCGTAATATTGTGATGGGATCCAGAATTTGAACAGCTGATGTCACCTCACACCTTGTTGTTTCTCTTCCTGGCTGTTTGCCATGAAATGCGTTTGTTTGAATACATCCTTATTTAATAGTCAACTTAAATATTTGTTTCTGAATACCCATTGTATGCTAAGCACTGTTCCTGGGGTGGATATTTTTTTTTTTTATGTAGCAGCAAGAAAGACACACCACAATTACTGCCACTGTGAACATTCTAGCCAACACTGATTGTTGACAGTATCGCAACATGTTTTATGGTGTTCTAGACACCTAGTGGGAAGAAACAGTGGGAGGAAGGTGAAAAGACTGAGATTAACTTACTACCTGGGAGGAACTCACCCCGAAGCTTTAATTTTCTTAATTCAGTATAGTAATAATACAAATATGCATATCCCAGAGTTGTTATAAGGGCTCGTGAGGTTGACTACAATTAGGTCTTGTCCTTGATTCATTGAGTACAAATGCTGTATTTTCACATTAACTATGGAAAAATGTTTATAAGATGGGAAAGACTATCAAGTCTTTTTTAGATAGATGGGACAGTGTACACAAAAATCCTGGAATCTGGAAGGAACAAGGTTTATTCAAAAAGCAGTAAAAATTCTAGTTGGCAGCATACAGCAACCATGTGAGGGGCAGTAGCCTGCAAAGCTCAGAAGATTATTTCAAGTACTCCTCTGCCAGCTCTTTTTAAGCTAATGGAAAATCTGGCATAACATTTTCCTCATTTCTCTAAGCGTAGGTGATCTTTGACCTTTTGAAGCCTTCTTGGAAGACAATTGCTTTAGAAATGAGATCACTGACCTTAAAGAGGGCCCAGCAAGTGAGTCCACAGAACTAACCTGTAGTCTGTTAGCCTTTGCTGCTTTCTGTATACATAAGCAGAAATGACCCTCTACTTTCAGGAATAAGGACCCAGTCATGCATCAGGTCACTTTCAGAAGGCTGCACACAAACAGAATAATAAATTAGCAAATGAATATAGGACATACTCATTTTTATAGTTTATGATAATACATAGTAACAGCTAACTGAAGATTTACTCAATAAGTAAACCTAAAACTGTGTGCTCTTCTCTCAGGACAAAGGACATGGGATATATAAAACTTCACAATGCTGATTCCTTTCTCGCTGTTCTCAGTATCTCATTGAAGTTGTTAATATAGATACTGTACTGAATACACACATGATGACAAGCTATCAGAAAGAAAGACACAACTCTAGATTAGGATCCTTTCCTCAACAACTATTAGAAGGACATAGCGAAGACTAGCTGGCTTGTGTGGGTCATGGAAGGAATTTCTGGGAAGTATAATCTGTGCGCCTGCCCTAAACATCCAGTCACTGAAAACGGACAGGTTTTCTCACACAGCTTTCTACGCTGGTATCCCAGTGAGCTAGTCCTGCAGCTGTGCAGTCTGAGAGCAGATGGTGCCTTGTCAGGTGTCTTTGATTCTACTTCAGAAACCACAGGAAGCTGGCTGTAGAGAAGTCATCAGCGCTGTCGGAACAGGGGAATGGCAGCCTACATTGTGTGCTCACGGAGGAGGCATGGCATTCAGCCGCATCTGGGGGCAGCTGACAAGAGTCTAAAGTGGAGTAATGGAAACTGGCTGCCTGTCTCCTCCTAAGAGCTCCTCCTATTCTGCTTTGTAGCTGTATCAGCATTCATTGAGATGAGACCTCTTTGATGACAAGAGGCATATTCTAACCAATTTGAATACCCATCACCTAAGTTAGTTTATAAAACTATGTACCATATAATAGTTTCAGAATTCAGTGATTCAAACTAAATTCATACACAGGGACCTGAGAGATAGAGGGGGAAAAGAGGCAGCCAGGGAGATCTGAAATAATATTTACTGAGTACCTTGGTGCAAGGAAGAGTGTTTTCACCTTATGGAAATTTCACTTCATTTTTATAGCAATTCTATATATTTGGTAATAGCATTTCCATTTCCATATTTCCATAAAAAGGGATGAAACGTCTAAATAAATTGCCGATAAGCACATTTCTAGTGCATTTCTGAGATATAATTCAAATCCCTGTTTACCTGACCACAGACGCCGTGCTTTTCTCTTATAATTACTGCTTCCTTTGAAGCAACAGTTAAGATTTACCTCTATCACAATAAATGCGCTTTTACCCTAACCTCAGTTTGTGTGTGTCAATAGGTTGTGTGAATATGTTTGAAAAAATATGTAGTTTAAGCGTAATGGCAATGTTTCTAGTAAATTGTTTGTTTTTTTTTTTTTTTCTGATAAAAAGGAAACTACATTCATTATAATTCCTTTCTGGAAGACTTTATCAAATCATTCGTGTGATTGCAAGTTTATTTCTCAAAAGAATCAATTTAAGTAGTTATGCCTATACAAGCAGACCCAAGTGTCATAGGGAAACTGTGAGTGACCTAGGCAAATGAAGGACAGGCCTGACAATAATATGCATGGACTGGCTGTAACACTTCACTTGGACAGTATAAAGTGCAAAGATGGATTCCACAAAGTGACAATGTAACCTATAACTAATCTTTTTAAAGGTTGTATAGATGCCACCAGCCTTTCTTCCATGTTTATTTTTATTGCAAATGAAGTCCAATACTCCTACAGTTTGAATAAGTACATGAGATTCTCATACTAGGAAGACCGGGCCAATGATTGACTACAAACCTAATCCTTTTCATTAAATCAGTCTTGATATTTGTGACCAACAAATAGTGTTAAAGTAAACTGGAATTGGGATTTCTATAACTTGCAGCCACTAGAAATTTGCATGCCCAGATTAGGAAACATGTGAGCTAGATCACATTACCAATTCTTATACGTCATGTTATTATACAGAACTCTTTGGAATCTACCTTGTCTCATTAGATCTTTCTCTATTCACCTTATTTTGTAGTTGTAGAAGCAGAACTGAACATCAAAGACCAGAAACTTCTTGAGATTTTGATTTCTAATCCTAAAATGAAATTTTCAAGCCTTTCGATCTAATCTGAACCAGGCTAAAAGGAGTTCAAGAGCCGTTATGAACACCACTAAGTCCCAATATAAAATAATAGTATATCCTGATTTCTGGTTTTATACAATAGCAAATACTTTCTTTTACTGAACTGCTTTCTGGAATCTAGTAAAAACCAGAAAGCCTAGGAATGCTCTTGACTTTTCCTTCTTCGTTTATGATTCTTTTCTCTTTTGTTCTTTTTCCTTACAGAATTCCATTCATCCTCAATGCTTCACCAAGCATTCCTCTCTCCAACTACAGCTCTCAACCCATTTTTATAATTTTCTGTTCTCTGTCTCATCCACCATGTAAGCTCCATTAAAGCAGCATGACATCTCACGTGTGCATACTTTCTTTTTGGCAGACAGTAACCAGTCCATTAATGTTTATAGACCTGCACCATGCTTAAGCATTCGATGTAGAAAACTTGAAGACAGAGCCTTCTGCTGTGTTTTATACGGGTTTGTGTGTCTATATATTTTGTTTTCTTTAAACTCTAGGATCTAAGAAGCAGAAACATCTGCAGGTAGACTTCTGGTTTTCCCTTTCAGACATTGATTTGTCTTTCTTTAAAATTTGGTTTTGACTCGTATCTGGTTATGAAAGAGTGCTTTTTCAAAAACATTATGTCATTTTTGTTTTAATTGAAAAAGAACATGGCAACATTAACTCAGGTGGGAACTTGACTTTGTTTCTTCAAATCTCATTTGGTTTAATATTTTGGTTTTAAAATAGATTTAAATATGTTGAACGTTTTTTATAGAAAACTGCTACTTTCCTTTTTTTTTTTTTTTGAGGACACAGAACTGTAAATTTTGTAATTAGATCAGCCAGAACTGAAGAGTTCTCACTGAAAAGCTTTATTCATACAGGAGTTTTCAGAAAGCGTTTTTCTGTTAAATTTTGAGAATTTCTTTCATGTTTAAATTTGCCACAGCATGATACATGAGAAAGAACAGTCAAGAAAGTGTCACAAGACCTATATTTTCTAATCCCAGCTGCACCTCAAATGCATTGTGCTAGAGTTAAAAGGTTTGCCCAATCTTAGCTATTTCTATGGGTAGAAATTACATATTGTCTGACTCAGGAAATGTGAATCAATTCATCTTGTTTTTCAAAATTCAGTATAATTAGCAGTTCATTGAAGATCCCTTCCTATGCATTCATTGTTGTTTTTTGTTATTGTTCATAGTTTTTTTTATATACTGATAAAAACACAACATCTGAACATTTAAGGCTCAATAAAATCCACCCATCTAACCTCTTATCCAATAACTTCACAACAGCCTTGGGATTCATCTGTCTGAAATGTGTTTCATTTCTGTGAGCACATGAAGCTATTCACTAGATAAAGCTCTTTCTGATTTACCCAAGTGCCAAGTTTCTCCTCTTTCCTAATATCCCAATCTAATGCCATATCACTAAAAGGCATGCTTGCCCTACTCATGCTGGATTAATGGCAATCTCTTTGCTTCCCCATGCTTATTATCCATTAACTACTAACTCTCTTTTTACAGTATCAATGCACTATTAAAGTTAATTATTGCAAAAGGGACAAGTGGGGAAAACGAACATAAGTGACTAGAATATAAGGAAATAGAAACAAGTAATTTTAGATCAGTCGAACTAGATAGTGGGCAGAGCAAGCAATCTCTTCAAGATGCTTCAGAGCTCACAATCAGTATAGAACTTCCTAATCTTTAAGAGTGGTGACAAAGAGATGATATGAATTTATTTTCCCAAAAGCTTTTAAAAAGATAAACTACTCAGTGCAAAAGATGTAAAATGTAAAATCATCTAGGAAGACCATCTCAATGAATGACTGTCTAGATCAGGTTGGCCTGTGGTGAGTGTGTTTTTGGGGGAAGGATCCACTTGATTATGTTAATTGAGGAGCAAAGACATGCATGTTGTAAATTGCAGCACTCCCTGCTGTTGTGCTGTGGACTGAAATGTGGAGAAGTTGCGCACAAATCCTTCACTGATTCTCTGCTTTTGCTATGGATGTGACCCAATGCCTCAAGTTCTTGCCTTAACTTCCCTGAGTCTTGGACTATAACTTAGAATGGTGAACCTAATAAATCCTTTCTTCCCTAAGTTGTATTTTGTCAGGGTACATTATGACAGCAACAGAAATGAAAGTAGGACAATATCTTTTATTAAAAATGAAATCTGACTTGCCCAAGAGATTGCTAATTACCAATAATATTTGGATGGTCACAAACAGTACTGCCTCAACTGCCATGGCTATTTTCAAATCAACCCCTGATGGTCAACCCAGTCTTACTTGACATTGATGTCTATGCTTTAAAATAACTTATTTTTTAATTACTTATTTTATTTTGAGATTATAACACAGTGACATCATTTTCTCCTCCCTTTCCATCCTCCAAATCCTCCCATACCCTTTCCTTGCTCTTTTTCAAATTCATGGCTTCTTCATTAGTTATTATTACATGCATGTATGGATATTCATATATATTCCTAAATATAATATGCTCACTTTGTATATTATCATATGTATATACACATATATATGTATATACATCTGTGTATGTGTATATACATATGTGTGTGTGTGTGCGTGTGTGTGTTTTCAGAGCTGTCCATTTGGTATCAGATAACCAATTGGCATGCTCCTCCCTGAGGCAGACTATTTCTCTTACTCTCAGCATTTCTTTAGTTGCCAGTAATTCTTTGTTTCCTCCAAAAATCTGATTTTATTTGGTGGAGAATATAATTTTAAGGACAGAAACAATTTACATAAGGGCTTAAATGTGCTTTCCTTGTGCATTCTACATTATGCTACATTTTCCTTACTTTTCCAATAAAAATCCCTCCTAATGAAAGTAATCACTAAAAATCATGTGTATCCCTTTTTACTCACTCATTCATTTGAGTGCTTGATTACACAAATAATGCTTGAGCACCATTTGAACATATATTTGAAAAGAGATATGCAAACTAGTAGCAAAAATCAATGCAATTCGCTGGAATACAGCGCACTGAAGAACAAAGAACACAGGGTTTAGAACAATAAAGATGGTTTTGTACCTTATATTTATCCCTGATCAATTACATGATCCTGAACCAACCTGAATCTTTCTAGTTGTCTGCTTCCCTGTTGGAAAAATATGGCTTAATGAAAGTAGGGTCTTGTTCCTATCTATTTTGATATCAATCCCTGGTACCTATCAGGGAGCCTAACTATACAACTTTGCTCTATATGTTATAAAGGAAAATGTATAAAATCCAAACCACCTTGGGAGTGGGTTGCTGTTTGAGTGGCAAGGCAGCAAAATCTTCAAAAGGATGTTATTAAATTTAATTCTTAAAGGTTCAATAAAACTTTGTGTGCAATTAATTTGCAATGGTAATGCCAATCATAATAATAATTAGAATATAATAATGACAGAGAGCATACTCTGCATGCCATAAGCAGTATTTTAGGACACTTTGTATATTAAATAATTTAGCTTCTTAATGATTTTTAGAGTAAGCATTTTTCTAACCCTGGCATTATAAGGCTGAGAATATAGCCAGTGTCACGGAGAAAATACACTCTACAGCTTAGCTAGGGCTTGAAACACAGCACAACTTTACTTGTACCTATAATAGATTCCAGGAGGTTGCACTAACTCAGCATTTAGAATAGGGTGATTATTGGGTAAATAAAACATTAAAGTGCATCATTATCTATAAAAGTGAGGTATGTTTGTATACTAAAATGTTAGCTTTATAATGTGTTATGTGAAATGACTACCTCTACTGTTTCTTTTTATGGCTTCTGTGAGATCTGAGAAAACGTACTAGGTCGCTAATCCAAATAATTCGTTCTTCAATAAGATTCATACTGCTTCATTAATATGCACTTTCAACTTTGAAACTTTGATCTTATCATGGTGCTAGGGAAATAGCTCAGTGAGTGTCCTGTTTGCTGCACAATCATGAACACTTGAGTTCAGATCCTCAGTACCCATGTACAGAGTGAGAGCATGGGTGGATACATGTGTGTTTGTGCTTTCTGTGGAGTTGGAGAAAGGCAGATTATTGGAGCTCACTGACCAGCCAATCTAAAATATTAGTGTATCCAGGTTCAGGGGAAAAAAAATTAAAGGGTGGATACAGATAGTGGAAAACATTGAACATTGATCTCTGGGCTCTACACACATGCACATGTGCACACTTAAACAAACATACAATACGTAATAAGGCTAAATCCTTTCCTGATCACACAAAATACTTTTAAAACTCAGATTAACAAGATAGAAATGAACAGCTAATTTCTTAAGTAGTCTTGGTGAACTCATAGAGTAAGGTTTTTCTTATCCTGGAAAACAAAATTAAATGAAAGAAATTAGCTGGATGGTGGTGGCACACACCTTTAATCCCACCATTTAGAAAGCAGAGGCAGGTGGATCTGTGTGAGTTTGAGGCCAGCCTGGTCTACAAAGTTAGTTCCAGGACAGCCAGAGTTATAATACAGAAACTATGTCTTGAAAAAAAAAGAAAAGAAAAGGAATAAAAAGAAAAGGAAAGGAATTAATTAGAAAATTACCTTAATGAAAGCATGTGTTACTGGCACTTGATAATTTCTCTAGAATATTTTTGTAATTTCTTGACTTTGAGTCCAAAACCACCTAGGCTTCTAAATGGAGATTATTAAGGTCCAATTTATATATAATGAAAGGTGTCATTTAATTTGACTTAAATTATTACACTTTCCCCCTTTAATCTTTCTCTTGGCTTGCTTTTGGCCTATGCAATAGTAGTATTCTTTCTATCATTATGCATTAACTTTTATTTTCTATAATTTTAGGCCAGTGAAATTATACAATGTATACAATTATACAACTTTTAACTAGAGTAATGATGTAAAACTCTGGTATTTCATGTCACTTAATTAGTACATTTACCTTCTGACATATGTGTAGCAATTTTAGTCTGGCTGTTATGGACATTAGTGTGCATGTCTGAGCAGGGATGTTTCCCTATCTGCTGAGTGCCTAGAAATAGGCAACTGAGTGAATGACACATTCCCACTTAACTCCAAGAAATGCCAACCTGTTTTTCCAAAATGGCTGTATCATTTGACAATCCCACCAATGTTATGTGAGAGTTGAACATCTCTCATCCTTATCAGGATTTGGAACTGCAAAACTCTTTAATTTTAGACATTCTCATGGGTGTCCAGAGCAACCTCATTGTGGCTCAGTTTTCATTTCCTTCCTGATGTCTTTGACCTGTTTATCTCTTGATATTTTAATAACTAAGACATACAACTTCTTAGAGGTGATATATCTGTTGGGAATCAGGGATGCAAGGAGGCGTGAGGAAATGTTTGAAAGGGATGGTAAGACCTCGGTGTTGTTTGTGTTGAAGATTTTCTGGATGTGTTCATGTATTAAAATATCAAGCTTTCCATTATTACATGCTATACTTCAAAATATATATTCTTTAAAATGTATTCCCTTTGTAGGTGCTTTAGATGTTTAGAATAAAGTAATCTTAAATGTAAATGTGTAGCCTGACATCTCTACTTTCTTTTTAGCCTCTGCTCATTTAAGATTTTCTCCTATTTCCTGTATTCCAGCTATTCTGAGCTGGTCACAGTTCTTTCTACATTCCTGATTTTCTGACAATGAAATATTTGTATATTTGCTCTATCCTTTCTACTTGAGCTGCTTTGCTGTCCTAAATTTGTCCAAGTCAATTCCACTCACGCTTCAGGTCTCAACTTGGTTACTATCACTTGAGAGCCAGGCAGCTTTCCTCCAGGATTTCCTACCAATCTGCCCTTCGCACCTATGTGTCATTTCTACAAGACCAAGACTCTACTGATAACAAACATCCTTACCATTGTGCTCCAACTTTAATGCAGTAGATAGCACACAGAAGTCACTCAAAAATATTTGTTGAAGTGCTGGGGAGACGGTTCAGTCAGTCATGTGCTCACTGTGTGAGAATGAGAACATGAGTTCAGGTCTCCTTACCCATGTAAAATTCTAGGCACACCAATGTTCACCATTAATCCTACCACTGGATACAGAAATATCCTAGGGTATTGTTTTGTTCATCTAGGTGAATCCAGGTTCATCAAAAAAGCCTTAAAAAAAAAGACATAGACAGATAGAAGAAGACGCCTGATGTTCACCTCTGGTCTTCTTGCACGTGCTTCATAGGTGCACATAACTGTACATACACAAACACCACATGCACACACAGGATATTTTTGGAGTGAATAAGTGAGTAAATAGTAATTGCATATCAAAAGCAGGAGATAATGTGTTGACATTTTGAACCAAGCAAAGACTTTTCTACAGACAGATGCTGATGAGTTTAGCAAAAATAACTGGATCTTCTAACACATTTTACTTGATGTTGACTATTACAGTAAAAGAATAATTTAGCATTCTTGTAACATGAGTAAGTCACATGCTATACCAAAAGATAGTTTTGTTTTATTATGTTTTTTTTTCTCTTTAGACAATGATCATACTCTAAGTAAACAGGGAATGGAAACCTGGTGGAGCTATACCTAAATTCCTAGCCAACTAGGAATTTAACCATCATATGTAGAGCACATTAAAATAGATAATTGTGTCATATCTTAAGCCTGTGATATGTGATTGTAAGGGGGATCGAATGTCTTTACAGCTTCAAGGGAGCAATTGTTTCACTGAAGAATCATTTCATTTAATTTGTGTGTGATTAGCTGAGGGCCCTGCTTACCACCTAATAGAGTGGCATTCTTCTGGATAAGTAAGTCACCTCATTTAGTTCATACAGCTAGCCAAGCATCTATTGTTAGAATGAAAGACAGCTGATAAGGAGACTATATTTGTGGCAGAGGAGCACTCGGAGACAATACGAAGCCACTTAAAATGAACCATGTTTTGCTGCACCCTTCCCATGAATTATTGTTCTCAAAGCTGAACTCTTGATTTAGTTTTTTTTTTTCTTCTGACAATGAAAAATTTGTCTTTGTTTCACAGATGGGCAAGTACACTATAAAAATAGACTTGTTACACAGGACTTTTGCTGTATTTGGTAGATGTTCATTTGAAATTGTTGGGGATTTTTGGCTCATTTTGGTGTGTACTGAATGAACGAATAAGAGAATAAGTGAATGAGCAAATGAATATTATTAAACAGCAAAGGAAGTGAGACAATTTAATAGAAACTTTTACATATGCATTTTAAATCTTCATAATAATCCTCTTACTTACATGCAGTGACTCAGTGACCTCCTCCCCTCCTCCCCTCTTTCAGTGGATGAGCGAATTATCAAAGAGACTGAGTAACCAACTCGACAAGTGTCAAAACCAAGAGCTGGAACCCAAGACACAGACGTTACTCTTTCAACATCAAAAGTAGACAAAACAAGCGATAACCAATAAGACCTGAGAATTCTTTATTTTTCATTTGAATTTTGCTGCTAAAGAAATTCTTATAGGTGCCTGAGAGGATAGTGTTTTGAAGTTGTTTTTTAATAGCAAAAATGTAAAAGTGACAACCGTGAAGACTGTGGAAGTCAATGTACTGCAGTATCATATTGGAGATGAAGGCAATAACTCTTTCAGAAAACTTTCTCCTAAACTACCAAAATTGATTATGATGAGTGCATAATCCTTTCTTCAATAACCGGTTTGCACCTTACAGTTAGGTGACTGGGGGCAGGTCATAGTTTTTCCAATTTGACACAACTTAGACTCACCTGGGAAGAGTCTCAGTGAGTGATCCTATAGACTGGGTTTGGTTGTGGGCGTGTCTGTGGGGGTTGTTTTGATTATCTCATTGATGTAGGAAGGTACCACTTGAAAATAGGTACCAACTCCCCCTGGCATGGGCCCTGTCCTGTTTAAGAGTAGGGAAAGCTAGTTGGCACTTGGCATGCTCTTGACTATGATGTGACTAACCCAGAGTTCCTATATCGACTTCCCCGCAGTGATAGACTCTGATCTGGAATTATAGTCCAAATAAACCTCCATTTTCCAAAATTGTTTTTGTCAGGTATTTTATCATAGCAACAGAAATGAAACTAGAACAGGATGGATGAGGAGATTTAAATGCCATAAGTGGTCTTCTATTTGTAGTGTAGAAGAGAAGGGAAGGGAGTAGGGAGTCAAAGACTGAAACCACACAGTCACTGGAAAAGTCTAGTGTGTCTGTTTGACCCTTGAGCTTGATTTCTGAATCTCTTCTGTTTTCTGTTGAGATCAGACATGTTCTGAACAGTTTGGCATTGCCATAGACTTTGGAATGGTTTCTTTGTGGAAATTGCAGGGAAGAAGTCTATGACATAACAATCTGTAATATAAAAAATGGATGAAAATTTGCACAATCTTAGCTGCAGAGTGTCAAGCAGAATGGATACTTAAGTCACAATGCTTGACTTCAAATCCTATTTCTATTACCTGACTAAGCTGTAGGGTACTGTACTATTTTCCCTGTTCTGTTCTCTCTCCTTCCTCTAACAGGATTGTCTTTCTATACTCACTGGGGATGAGGTTAGATATGATATTCTTTAGTTGACAATTGTGTAAGTAGGAATATATTATTGTTGTTGCTGTTGTTGTATGAAGTGAAGTTTTAAGAATCTAGGGTTTTCCCTTTTGACATGAGAGAAACATCCTGCCCTTAATAGAAGCTATTCTCCTCTCTATAGAACACCATGGACTATGGCAACATGTAATCTATTAAGGATGTTCAACATGAGAGATGAATATATGTGATTGAAAGTCATTATAATATTTTGATTAGTTGCTTCATTTAGCTGGTTGGTGTACCAATTTTGGTTTGGAAAGTTATTTATTCTTTCTATGATACAGATTTCTTCTATTGTACGATTGAGTGATTATAAAATAGACTAATGAGCATACAGTATTTAAGACAATACTCTATTGATAAAAAGTTTGTCTTAAAGAAAGAAATTCACATTTGTAGTATCCCTAGTATGAGGTATCAATGTTCTTCTTAATTGAACCCAGACTACCAGTAATGATGTCACTGAATGGGGAATTACGAGATCACATAATCAACTTTATTGAGCAGGATCTAGTACACTGTTGAAATCAGAATAGAGCACAGAACAAGCACTACCATAGTTCCTATGAAACAGAAAACACCATAGAAACATCATGCATTTGCTAAAAACAAGTAACTGAAGAGAAACAGATTCTTAAATTTCCTTTAAATTTTGGAGGCTATAGAGATGGCACTGACTGCTCTTCCAGAGGACTTGGTTAATTCCCAGCACCCACAAAGCTACTCACAACTGTCTATGACTCCTGTTCCAGGGGATCCAACATCCTCTTCTGTACTCCTTGGGCAATAGGTATGTCACACAAGTTATAAACAGACATACATGCAGATAGATACCCATGCAGATAAAATAAAAATAAATCTTAATAAATAAAATAAAATTGCCATGAAAGTAATCTGCAAAAAAAAAGAAAGATAAGTAAATGAGTAATGACTCATACCTTATCCCAACTTCTGATTAGCAGCAGTGACAATAATAAAAGATTAAATATATTTGAGACTATTCACACTTATTGATAATATTACTTTGTGCATAAGAATCAATATTGAGGAAATATTTGATAACATGTTTATTAAATGTAATCTATTTTCTATGAAAGTGGTGGTTATCAGGAACAATTGTAAAAGTTATTAATCACTGAAATGTCTAAATGAGGGAAAATAATTGACGATATAATGAACACACCATATCTTGCCATTCCTCAGAAATATTTCCTCCTAAAGCTATTGCAGAACAGCCCCATGCAGTATATCCCCAAATTAGTACTTTTCGAACCAAGAATACAATGTACTCATTTCTTAAGGTGACAGTGCCTCAATCTTGTAACCACAGTGGTTACTGACTGTCACTATGCAATGTATCCCCATGGGCACAAGGCCCCCATATTGTCTCCAGCCTTCAGTTTACTTTGGAACTATTATTCAGAGACAGGAGCTAAGAAAAAAGCATTTATCAAATGTCTCTAACATATGACATATGATCAGAAATATATATGTGTTTATCGAGAGAAGTGTGTAGGTAAATGAATTTTTTTCTTGAAAATAATAAAAGGTGGAAGTAAAACACATATCTTTTTTTTTTTTTTATATTTTGTCATCTGGCTTTGTCGTTCTGAAACAGCACAAAGTATAAAATGGGAAATAACTTGAGCGTAACAGCCCTTAGTGCTGCCCTAGAATAGGAGGTCAGGCTTAACTTGGCAAATTCATTAGGGAAAGACTGTGTTAGATATTATTGGATCATCACAATATAGAGCATACAATACTTTGGGGGTGTTTGAAATCCAAATTATAGGCTAATGAATAAGGAGAATATTGTACAACATTTTTAGTATGTCTTCTCCCTTGGAAAATGCAGCCACAATTACAGACACTTTGTAGGCAGAAGTGCTCACCCTCACATTGGTTATGGTAACAAAGGGGGAGATCTCAGTCATATACCTCATCTGTCAGCTTAACCTGAGACTATACAAAGCATCTCATGCCAGCGTTTTCCTGAAATCTGACTTCGTATGTTTAGGAGTGGCATACAGGCATTTCTCAGCAGCCCCCACTCCCTGTGGGCAAGAAAACTAAAGCCTAGGCTGTGGCTGCCCTCTTCAGTTAGAGCCAGGTTTAACTCCTGGCAAATCCACTGTGGACTTTTGTTCATAGTTGGTTCCACACTAACTTTTCTGCAAAAGTTTTTCACTTCCTAGGCACTTAGATTCCTCTCAGTTGGGGGAGGGGTGGTTACAAATGTGCTTTTTTTGACATCTTCCTTGCCTATGGAATGAGAATGTGATGTTGGGCAGGAAAAATTAGTGTATTTTGTTAAGATCCATAGAATTCTATGGAGTTTAGTATACACTAACTTCTGATAGGAACATGAATTATTTTAAATAAGGGAAGGTAAATGACAGTTTATAAGATACTGCATTTGACCTAATAACTTCTAGTCTTTTGTTTTTTTCTTTTGTTCTTGCTGGAATATTGTAAATCTGGAGAAGTTCCTGAGGTAATCAGTGAAGTTGGATTTTAAACTATCAACAGTTTAAACCTTTAGGGTAAAGGTAGGTTCTTTAACCCTACTTTTCATGTCTTACCGATTATATGGCTTGAGAAAGGATTGATCTGTACAGCCCAACAGAAGGTTTAGAAGCAGAGAACAGGGCAACTGCCTGGTTCAAAGGCTTTGCCAGCTGTTCACCTTGTTCCTCAGGGTTCTCTCTCTCTCTCTCTCTCTCTCTCTTCCTTCCTCTCTCCCTCCCTCCATTTCTCTCTTTCTCCCCCCCCATATCATGATGCATATCAATAGATAAACAAGGCACTCAGACTATGCAAGTGACTCAGAGACAGCCACACACAGCCCCAGAGCCTTTCTACTCCAAATCCTGATGTCTTCTTGCTCTTTCCATGGACCATCTGTGAGGAATGGTGCCAGGCATCCAGGTGGCACTCAGAGAGTGCTGCATTTACCCACTTCCTGCCCCATACACTCCTATCACTGTCTGAAAACCATCACTAAGCTACTTTGCAGCTGTGTAAGCTGCTTGCTAACTTTAAAAAAAAGTTCTTTTTGCAATTTTCACAGACTCAGTTATGAAAACAAAACAAAACCAGCCCAAACAATAAAGCATTTATTGGTCTTATCATTCATGCTTCTAGAACAGCATAGATAGTTTTGTAGCTTCTAGGAACATCTAAGCCACTGACGTGGAGGGAGGGCAGAATGTCCTCCCCTTTTGAATTTGAAAAAAATGTCATCTGCAGATAAAGGCTTGGTTCTGAGGTCCTTTTTAATAACCCAGAGATCAAGGGGACTCACTGACCCAGAAGGCATCTGCTAGGAAAATCATCATTAGGTGTAGCTTAATCCAACACCAGATCTCTCCACTGGCCACTTTCCCCTCCCCCCTGGCCCCTGTTAGCTCTTCTCTGGGGGTGGGGAGGACAGTCCCTCCACTGCTGGGCGCTGTCCTCCTCTTCCCAGGAATTCAGCCTCTGACGTTCTCCACCCTGAAGCAGCACTAGTAATTAGGGGCCTGAGTGGTCTCTGGGGAGGGGGGCTCACTTTGCTTGGTGATGGCCCATTCGCGGAAGCCAGAGACTTCTTGGTGGCAATGGGGCGCGCTGTGGAACAGCATGCACCGCTCCCTCCCTCTCCCTGCTCCTCCCTCCCACCTCTCTGGGCCAGCACTCCCCACGGTGACTCTGGATTGCAGCAGCCAGCCACTGGCTTCTTACCAAATTGGGAACTGCATTATGGCTTTTTTTCTTTCTTCCTTCTTTTTGAAAATTTCCTTCAGAGGGAATAATCTCAGCCCCCTTCAGCTTGTCTGACAATCTAGTGTGACTGGGGCGAGTAGGCGGGCACATCCTTTTACATGCTAATATTGCCCCACCTCCTTTGAACCCTCCCGAAGCGCCTTGCTTCCTTTTATTTTGATTGATTGATTTATATGTATTTTTATTTTACCTTTTTCAATTTCCATATAGTGGAGAACCCTTCTTTGCTCTGTCCCTTCCCCCATCCCGCGTTCCCCCGGGAAGACAGACCCCGGGACGCACTGTACTTGCCGGCAGCAGTGCTTGCGCCTAGGCTCGGTGATGGCTGCGCTGGGCGAGAGGGGCAGCGATCACAGCTGCCACTTGGTCTAGGCAGTCTAGGCTGTCGCTCCCAGCGCTGGGTGAGCACCAAGTTCGGGTCCCCCAGCCAGCTGCCACTGCCGCAGCACACAAGGAATGTCCCCTGTTCTTAAGGACCCTGACTGTTTTACACCAATGATTTGCCACTGCAAAGTTGCTTGCACCAACAATACTTTGTCGTTGATGTTTGGATGCAAGGTAGGACCTGTCTTTTTTTTTTTTTTTTTAATGCATGCTGGCCTCCCTGGGGAGAGCAAACAATTCCTTTTGTTGTTTATGTGTGCCTATTCTGAGACTAACGGAAGCTGTGTGACTGCTCTGTCCACTTGCTGAGCAGGCTAGGTTTTGGAGCCAGGAGAGCCCAATGATTTCCCAGCTCCAGCGTTGGGTGTTGGCAAGATAGCTGGATGGTGACAGGACCCTGTATGGAGCATACAGAAGCTGCAAGTGCTCTTAAAAAGAGGGCGCCTTAGATGTCTCTGTGCTTGGGGTTTTTTCGTGCCTTTTAGCTAGTGATTAGCTTCTGAGCTTTGGTTTGGATGCTCCTGAAAGCATTAGACTGACTCATTCAGGAAGCAGGGCCACAGGCTAGAGTAGCTGGGACAACCGAAGTTCTCCAGATAAAACTGAGTGACTTGGTTTGCAATGAGTTTCCAAAGATAAGGGGCTTGTGGCTACTTTAGACAGAAAGTCTGCAGTCCCCACTCGGTTGGATTGTCCTAGCTTTTACACAACCCATTTGAAATCAACAAGCCAAATGTTTAACAAGAGGTAGCACAGTACAGTTCTTCATGAAGTTTGCAGCAACTGCAACTGCCCTATCCCAGAGCTTTGTAAAGATGTTCAATGTCCGAAGGAAATGTGGTTTGAAGGCTTTTGAAACCGTTTACTGTCCAGGGCTCCATGTCTGAAAGAATGTATTAGGGCTTTCATGTTTGCTGTGGTGGGCACTAGCTGCACTAGCTCTTTGCAGTGCTGCTGCCTGAGCATGGTCTCAGTATCTGTTCTTTACTCCCCAGGGGTTTGAGCTTTCACAAGTTGGTGAGTTTATTCAGCTGTTTCTAGAAATCACTTCTTGTGGCTGCTCTGAAGATTCTCTAAAGCAAAGTGTATGTTGGAGTACTAAAATAAGTGAAAGTACAAAACTATAAGTGAATGCAAATCATGTGGTTCCCCACTATTCTGAAAGATAACCCCAGAGACGGAATGAGACAGTTGCTAAACACCTTAGGCAGAAAAGTTAATGAAACATACACACTCCACTTCATGGGTAATGCTCACAGGAGGCATAATAGAAAACTGAGAGTTAACTGACTCACACTGGGCAGCTAGAGACTCTAGACTTTCCTTGGAGCTTTGGTTTTTCTTATACGAAATGAAAAATGTGGGTGAGGGGAATCTCTGAGACCCTTCCACACACCAAAATCCAACATTCTCAGATATATCATCTTGTAAAAAAATCTTTAAGAGTGAAATGAGTGACATTCATTATTGTGGTTTTTAGTGTATATAACAAGTTTAGGGGCAGCTTAAAAAATACTACTTATATTAAATGGTGATGTGAAAAAAAAACCAACCTCAAATAAATCTCAGATTATTAGATTATTGAGGGTTTGTGTGTTTTTCACTGGCAAGATGTGTGAGAGAATAGCACAGTAACTAGTTTGTCCTCCTGCCATACAACTTACCACCCTTTGTATGCTCCTATCCACTCTCTGCTAACTGTACCTACACTAGTGTCTTAGCACGGGGTCCTGTTTAAAATCCATCATCACAGAACATAGGAGAATTGGCTCACAGTGTTGAATGCTTATTAACAAAGAAAGATGAAATACTTGGTGAGGGAAATTAAGCACAAGCTAAAATAATCAAATATGATCAGCTCTTGATATGAGGACTGTTTACTACACATCTTAGTAGCCTAGCTCATGCTTGAAGAAGTTTCTTTTATCCTGTTATGTTTTCCCTAATTTTCAAAGCATATTGGAAGAAATTGTTTTAATTAGCATCACCTTTTAAGGAGGCTAGGTAATTAAATTAATTTAACTTCTTTATGGTTCTATTTCTTTTGGTTTTCTGGCTTAACAAGTTCACTTTGACAAAGATTCATGTCAATGGAGTAAAACATCCAGATCAAGTTGACTTTGTCCTTTGAAAAATAAATTCAATGCAAACAAACTGCACTTTTAGAGTCTATCCCACTCTATGTTGTCAATTATTTGAATATGATAATTCTCAAGAGTTTTATATTATCATATTATACTAACATATTCTAACTATACTTCTAAGATGGTTAATTATGGACTTCCACCTCAGAGTCTCAAATACAAAAGGATCACTAGTACTTTATATACCTGTTTTCCTCAGTGAAATTCTCACCATTATCTAACAGATAATAATACAACAGAGTGTTAAAAACTACCTATCAAACAGTGGGGTTTCAAAAGTAGATTTCACACTAACTGTGTGTATGATTTCTCAAGTCTCAGTTTCTCAGTCACAGTGGTCACATAAGTACAACATTACATACTCCTGTATCATTAATGCAAAGACAGATGCATGTGGTACATCATATGCATGTATTCATCAGGTGATTGGTGCTTTTACGTGACTTTGACTACTTTCCTAGCTTTACCAAGAGCAATGCTCAGACCTTCTAAGAGGAAACACTTTCACTGTGAGTTGTCTTTATTGGAAATGAGCTGAAACATTGTTTCCCCAAGTTATATCACTCTAGGCCAGTGGTTCTCAGCCTTCCTAATGCTGCCACCCTTTAATACAGTTCCTCATGCTGTGGTGAACCCCACTATAAAATTTTTTTTGCTACTTCACAACTGTAATTTTGCTACTGGTATGAATTGTAATGTAAACATAATATGCAGATGGTTTAGGTGAGCTCTTGTGAAAGGGGACCACCAAAGGGGTGGTGACTCAAAGGTAAAGAACCACTGATTTAGGCTCACTGTTCATATGTGGGAGCTACTTATGTGTTGATAAGAACATTCACAAAAGGAGGTATGTGAAATTTAATAACACCAGATATTATTGTTTCAACTAGTCTTCAAGTACTCAGCATGCAACAAACATCAACTCTTTCCTCCATGGTTTCCAAGTTAAATGATCCAGCATAGAGCTATCTTAGTTACAATACTGATTTAAGGAAAATGCATGAGAACTATTTCAGTTGACTTTTTAAACCATGAAAGTAGAATTTAAATAATTTAAAAATAAAACTCATAGAGACAGCTATGCTAATAAGGAGCTTCCAGAAATTTGTATTTTTCTTGATATTATCTAGGATGTGTGAAAATAAGATTAGGATGTACATTTATTTTCTTTCCTGAAAGATACTTAACATGGCAAAGCCTAAAACTGTTTAGACGAGATTATCAGTTTAAAAGTAATATGTAAAGTATTCTTAATATCTTGCTAACATGAAATGATTTGGATGATGCTGAATAATTAGATCATCAAAATAGAACCCACGAAATGTTTTATTTTGTCATCTCTTACCACGGCTCTCCTTTTTGCATGCTAGCTATAATCCAGTTTAGTTAAGTGTAAATTATGACTATATTAGGATCTATTTCAGATACTGTGGTAGAGATTACACATCCAAATACAAGAATAACACCACAAGAGGAATCCCAAGGTTACTGAGAGAAGTGATTTCAGCCCCGTACCTAAATTCCAGAATACCCACAATAATATGCTGTAGCGTCTCATGAGAGAAACTGGAGTACCCTTGCTCAAGTGTTTCCCATTAGATGGATCCTCTGTTTTCCTAATCCACTGCTATCACCATTCAGCAGTGTTTATGGAAATGGACTTCCATGGAAAAGCAATATTTCTAGAAGGTTCATTTGCCTTGAAGTAATCCGTGTGTCATGAGAAAATAAACCTCCACTTTGTTTTCACTTTACTTCACTCTTTCATCTGCAAAGACTCAAGTGATGAATGTAGTTCTGGGGCCCAATCTGTGTTGAAAGAATGTTAAGTACCCTTGACCCTCTCCTGTCATTCTATCCTTTCTAGTCTCTACCATTCTGAAAGCAAAGCCACACAATAAGTAATATTTGATATCTTTTCTAACATTCTAAGATTATTCTTAAGCTACTTTGCTTCCTGTTTATGGTGCTTTATGAAGTTAAAATGATGTAATTGATATATGACTCATGCTAAAAATAGCTGATGGATCTGAATGAACTTCTTTGCAATTTCTTCAAAGATGATATATTGAAAGGTCTTCGACATAATTGCCCATTAGAAAAGTACAGATCAAAGCTACTGTGAAATACACTTCATACTGGTTAGCACATTTACTCTTAAAAAGAGAAGAAGTTTCAAATGTTGGTGAGAATGTAGTGAAAGGGTCCCCCTAGTCCATATACACTGTTGGTAGGAATGTAAATTATATATCCAAAGGATGTGAAATGAGAATCTCTTGGAATAGCTCATTCTCATGTTCATTCTGCATTATTCACAAGATCTAAGATGCAGCAACAAAATGAGCAAAGTAAATGGATAAAGAATGTGTGGCGTACACACATATATGTGTGTACATGAGATTTTAAAATTATCATTTAGGTTTTAGTATTTTATTTTGATTTTTAAACATGATCTTATTATGTATCCCAGGCTGCACTTGAAGTTGCTATGTAGTGTAGGCTGTCTTTGAACTTGAAATCCTCTTGTTTATGCCTCTAGAGTGCTGGAGTACAGGTGTGTGCTACCACACTAAGTAAGCTCCCTTTAAGTGCTCTAACACACACACACTACCTCCACCACCGCCACCACCTCCACCATATTCTGTAAGATGATAGATATATTAATGCATAGACAGTAGTATCTTTGTTTAACAAAGTGTATTGTACATCATAAATTTTTTGTAGTTAAAAATGGACAGCTCAAATTTTAGGGCACCTCAATTTTCCCTCCAATAGCCATTTATTATTGTAACAACTCAAATCATCAAGTTGTGACATTAAACCCTTAGGGTAAACCATTTGCTTTTAACATTGTCTCTGATGTATTAAGATAGAAAAAAGTTGTGAAAAATGTTTTAAAATCATATAGGCTATTTTTTAAAATGACTATGCAGACATTTTATAAACTATTCCTCAAAGAATTCATGAGCTTCATGTGGTGGTGAACAACTTCCTTTCTTATTTATCAATGGTTCTGATCCTGTGTACTGTAACCCCTTTGGGGGTTGAACAACCCTTTCACAGAGAGCACCTAAGACCATCTGCATATCAGATATTTACATTATGATTCTTCACAGTATCTAAATTACAGCTATGAAGTAGAAATGAAAATAATTTTATGGTCAGGGCCACCACAGCATAAAAACTGTATTAAAGGCCCAGCTGTGGTGGTTCATGCCTTTAATCTCAGCACTTGAGAGCAAAAGGCAGGCAGATGTCCATGAATTTGAGGCCAGCCTGGTCTACAGAATGAGTTACAGGACAGTCAGAGTTACAACAGAGGAACCCTGTCTCAAAAAACAACTCCCTGATACACCAAAGGGTAAAAAAAAAGAAACCTGTATTAAAGTGTCACAGCGTTAGAAAAGTTGAGAACCACTGTTCCCAAGAGGAAAAAGAGAGCATGTTAAAATGGAAGAAAGCAGGAAAAGAAGAAATTAAAAGGAAGGGGAGATGGCCAAGATCTAACAAGTTAAGGGGAGGAAAGAATGAATTTAGTTTGGTTGACCACTTAAGCACTACCTTGGGTGCTTTACAATTGTTATTATTCCCGTTACCATAGTGATCAGGGAATGATCACTATGAGCCAGGGAAGGAAGCAAAAGAGATCACGATGATAGTGCGGGAAATGAAGGATGCAGAGAAAAACAAAGGAGGGGCTGTGAATTCCCAACCTGGAGAAGGTGCTCTTTAAACACCTAAGGTCAGGAGACTGTGTCAGCACTTCCCTGGTGGACAGCTCCCCAACAAGCCCTGGCTTTTCTCTGCTATTTCCAGATCAGACCTTTTCCAGTCCATTCTATTACACAGAAATGGGCTTCTTTGCTCTCGCTTATTTATTTAAATCAAGCCACTATTGTTTTTAAGTGAGCGATTGTCCCAGGGCATTCAAAACTGTGAAGGATAGTTTTTCTTCGAGTAGTTTGAATATTGCAAAGTTTGGTTATTTTGGTGTGTTCTTTGTGTTTTATAATAAATATGTGTTAATAAAAAAAAAACTGGATGAAACAAAAATTGAAAAGGAAAAGAAATTTTACATAGAACTTAGGATCCTGATAGTGTAGAGATAAAATTTCTAATAATTTTAGAGATAATAATTTTAAACTTTCCCAGTTTCTCAGTACTGTTTTGCCTTCACTGGTCTGCGTGTAGCTTATTTCTAAACGTCTGTGCACAGCTGTACTCCAAGGACTCAGGAGGATGAGGCAAGAGAACTACAAGTTTGAGGTAATCATGGGCTATATATTATGAGGTCAGCCTGGACTACGTAGTGAGAGCCCATCTCAAAAAGAAGTATATGTGTAATTCAGTTTAGTTGAATTTACATATTTTAAACTAACATTGGGTTTTGTGGACATATTCAATAGCTATTTAAGTTAGGCACCCTTATATTTAGCTCTTTAGACCCTCTATCAATTTGCTACTACCAAAAATAAAACATCTATACCAGGTAATATGTCTTTTTTAGATTTGAAATTATTTCCTTTAGAAAGAATAAGGAAATAAAGTATTCATTAATTTTAAGATGATTTATGATGGCTATTGCCACATTTATTTTAAGAGTAGCTATATGAATTTTTACTGCCACAAATTACTTTGTATTCAAAACTTTCTCCAGGTTTAATATTTTCCCAGAGTTTATGAATTTATAAATAAGAGTCAATCTATTTTATTTTCACATTAATAAGATTAAACTTTTGTTAGACTTTAAGTAATGTGAGCCTTCTGACTATATTGATATATCAACTTAAGAATATCTAATTTTGAAAATATTCCCAAATGTTCAAACTGAGTATATTAACAGATATTTACAATATCTGAGCATCCATTCATTATTGTTCCAACACACATACACACACACACACACACACACACACAGAGAGAGAGAGAGAGAGAGAGAGAGAGAGAGAGAGCGAGCACGTGAGAGAGATTTCACCATGTTCTAGACACTGTGCTAAGCACATTATAATTGTTACCTCAATTAGGTGATCTTTAAAATGATTATTATTGTTCTGGAGTGAGCTGCCCACAGTTTCAAACACATCCAGAAAGTCACACAGCTCCTGGGTGGCACATCTAAAATTTGAATGTAATTACGTTAGATCAAGAGCCTGTGTTCATTTCCAGAATAGGGACAGTACTCTTTCAGATGGCAAGTTCTTTTCTACAGGTACATATAAACCATAAGTAACTTTCCCATCTTTCTGGGCACACATGCGAATGTGAATTCAAGGCACACTCTCCAGAGGACTCGGTCTTATTGTATAAGTAGCTAAAGCTATTTCTTTCGAGAGGATTTTATTCAGCACACCATTTTTCATAGTACCTATGCTCTCAATTCCCACATGAGGTTACTAAATCATGTAGACAGGCAGTGCCTTACTCAAGGTCACTCAGCAAGTCAGAGTCGTAGCTACAACCAGGTCTCCCTATTTCTAACTCAGTGTTATTCTTTCTATGTCACGATGCCTAACTGTGAGCTAGAAGTTCTGGGACTCAAGGTGAGGAAAGGAAAATAAGTGACACATTTCATCACTAAGAAACAGGAAAAATAGCACCCTTCAGGCTGTTACAGGGTTATGTGGGATGTCACAATGAAAACATTTAGCACATTGCCAGGTATGTGATAAATATTCAATATATTTGTCTTGTATTTCACTAAAAACCACTCTGCTTACTGCTAGAAAAGATGCAGATTACCAACAAATATTTTAGTCAAGTGAACTGAAGTTTATGTCTGTAAAAGAGACATATCTGAACTTACTGGTGCACTATTAAACTGCTTAATGCTACAATATGGAGAGTTTAGAATTTTTTTGTAAATCACGCCTCCCAAATCATAGATTAAGCCTGACCTAGAAAGAGAAAGTGAAAAATGAGCTCAAGGCTGAAACAGGTACTGAGAGCACCACAAGCATGAAGCCTGGGCTGTGTCTCCTGTGACAAGTACTCGTGCTGGTTCAAGGTCTTTCAAACATTTAATGATTCATGTTAACATTCAGAAGAAAGCTCAAAAGATTAAATAAATAAGATGGTAGATGATTACTCTACCATTAAAATATGCTTACAGAAAAGGAATGTTGAGTGAGATTGCAGGATCCTGAGGAAAGCTGAAGCTTCATGGAGCCTTTAACTCCTACTTATGTAGGGTTTTTTAGATAATGCTCTGAAGATTTTTATTTATTTGATTGTTTCTGAACTAAGTTCTCCTGGTCTCCTATGAACTACTCTGGCAAATAATAGTTATGGCCCACATCTCAATTATGCTATCCAGTTTTAAACTATATTTCCTGTGAGCTATATATCATTTTCATTTTATTAAAATAGTAACTAAGAGAGGTAGTAAAATGAACTAGACTTTTTTCATAAAAGTCAATCAATAAATATTTATAAAATAAGTGAGAGAGTGGTAATAATTATGGTAATAAATGTTCAGTGAATAGAAATGGAAAATAGTATATATTTTGTCATCATCATCATCATCATCATCATCATCATCATCATCATCAAGAGTTCACCTTTGATACCCTAATGTATTATCATACTTTGCAGAGATCGTGATGTCTGAGGTTCCCTTGTGCAGTGGTTAACTTTATGTTACAACTTGACTGGCTGTAAAATATCTAGATATTTAGTCAAATACTATCTTGTATATATCTTTTAGTTGTTTCTGGATAAGAGTAAAATTTAATTTGGTAAACTGTATAAATCAAGTCTTTTCTTTCTCTAATTTTCGACCCCAATAAACAGAAAGGGCACTCTTTCTGGCCGACTGCTTTGATTGTTGGGTTTTTCTGGCCCTTATATTTGGAGCAAAACATTAGTTCTTCTTGGGTTTAAGCCTGCATAATATGGGAATTTATACCGTCATCTCTCCTGATTCTGAAACCTTTGTAATATTTATATGATACTGTGTATCTGCTCACACATAAACACACACACACATCAAGATAGCTGAATGGATAGATTTAGGAGGAACTCTGACTTATGACAGGGATCTGACATGAGATACAGAATATAACATCAACAGTAAGTTACTCTTGTCTGAAAAGCCTAGTAGATCATAAATAGAATAAATATAAATAAATATAATATCCATACCATAGGGAAATTGTTGCAATGAAGGTTATTATCTCATGGATGTTTTCTTTAGTTGTACATCACAGACTACCCACAAATATTGGTGTTGCATATACATTGTGCTCTATAACCTTGATGAGCATAGAACATTTTTATGATACAATTTAAAGGATTAAGGCGAACAGTAAAAGTATTCTGAACAAGAACTTCCAAGAGTTCTTATAAATATCAAAATATCTTACAAACATCAACAGATATTTACATATAGTAATTAGGACAAAATGTTATTTTGAGTGTGCTTCCGTTGCATTACTTCTGTAAAAGTTTTGCCGAAGATTCTAGGTGGTTTAAGTAACTTCATTTGATAAATGGCAACCCAAAAAGTTATCAACATCTCTAAAATTTCACTCTATTTCGTTGTCACTGACACCTCAGCTTGAGAGCAATAGTATTAGTGTCTTAAGTCTGAAATAATCAGCAACGTAATTCTGATTAGTGATGCCACTTTTACAAAATCTCAAGCAATATGATGACCATTAGTGCACCGATTGACTTGCCAGTTAAGGGTAGCAATGACATACATTTTTTCCTCGGAGCCATAGCCTTAACTAAATTGTTTTTTTTAATTTTCCACTTGGAGGAATGTGAACACATTTGTCTGAAAATTCATTTCTAGTTGTCCCTTCACCTTTTCTGCTATGTTTAGCATTACAATGGGCATCTTAGAGTAATCAGTCAATCACAAAAATGTATAGTCCTTGTCTTAGGTCTAAGAAACACACACACACACACACACACACACACACACACACACACACACACACACAAAGAACAGGATGAGTCAAATAATTCTTGATATGCAATCACCATAAAAACTTGTTTTCCAAAATCTTGAAGTAAATTAATCTACATATTACTTAGAATATGTACCTTCAGGAAGATATAAATATCCCCCTCAGATGTTATCTCTTCATAGGCACAGTTAATATTAAATAAAGCTCTATAAATAGTTTATATTCTAAGTTTACTCTTATACTCTGCTAGTATGGGATCTCTAATTCCAGCAATAAGCAACAAGGGACAAAAGAATTGGTAGCTTTAGATGGCATTACAAAAAGCCTTTTGAAAGTGAATGGACTTTATCTGGCCTTTCTAAATCATCTTTTCATTACATCACAAAGCAAAACAGTTTGAGTTAGATTCCAATTTATCATCGATCACTGTGTCCCAACAGTTTTGTTTTCTTTCTTTTCTCTGTGTGGTGGAGAAATGTCAAAAGAATAAGATATCAGAAAATAGTGGCATAACTAGAATGTATGGCCATTTATTAGATAGAAGAGGGTATAAAGAAAGAGGGAGAAATGGGAGGAGAACATTAGATTATACTCTACCCTGCTGACTACCAAGTGCAGATACTCTGTGTGAGCCTGAAGCCTGATTGTGCTTCTGGGCAGGCAAGCAGCAAAGTAGAAAGCAAGACTGGTATTAAAAATGGTGTGACTTGGAGCATTAGCTGTGTGACCTTGGGGGAACTCTTCACCTCTGAGTTTCAGTCCCTTCATCTGTTTAGTAGTGAGAAGCATGCTTTTTGGTCCATTACACCAAACAAATAAGACAACCAATACTATATCAGGCATTGCAATATTCATTAGATAAATATAGTTTTCTTTCTCTAAATCCCTTAGATGAAGTTCCTTCCTGTCTACTTTTATTTGCATTTGAATAGTATTGACACCACCCAGAAAAAAAACAAACAAACTATTCTTTCTATTGTTACATATAAGACTCAGTTGTAGGGAAGAATAAAACTCATCCTGAGAACCAGATCAGATATTATCTATATCAAAAGTACATTCCCTGGTGTCACCAAGCACTTTCATTTAGCCTATCAGTAATATGCTCTGTTTTATCCTATTTTGATTAGTTCTAGTTCAGCATTCTTTACCTTCATTCCTTCTTCTCAGAGGCTGTGAGAAGATGCTTCCGGTCTTCAGAGTAGCTTCCATATGAACACAGACTTAGAAACATGTTATTATACCTCTTGTTAGCAGAACTGTTGTTGCCCAAAGGTATCCAAGTAGATAACCTATTTCCTAAAATATTGTGCTTGGGATTTTATTTAAAATAACAGTGAACCTATTTTCTTTACTTTGAAGGTCAAATGGCCACCCCAAAGAAATAATCCTAGGGATTCTACAGCCTGTCTAACTCTCAAACAAACCATTCTGGAGTTCTGTAAAATGAAAACATTTTCTCTTTGTGCTTGAGCCTTGTACATTGCCCTTTACTGGAGCTATTTCCCCAGCAAATTGCTATGGCTGGTCTCTCAAACTTGAGTGAGGAAAAAAGATTTATAATGAAAATGCTGACAGGTTCTTATCTATAGCAGTGTGGGTGGGAATGCTATGATCTCATTTATTGTGGAAACCGGATGCCTGTTTTGGCTGAAGAGGGGACAGACATCCTCCTCAGCTTGGAGGTTTGAATTTTTATCTTGAAAAATTTGTGTGGGGAAAAAAATAGCTGTAGGGAACTAAGAAACTATGGATAATCAAACTGCACCTTTATTTTTCCATTAATATAGTAAGTTTAATTTCTGTGAGGATCTTGCATGAAGATGTCACAGGGATTCGGAGGCTACACGTGGATATCCTGCATTTGCCTGTTCCCTTAAACTTACGTCTTTGTAATTTTTTTGACTGAATAGAAAGAAGCCCAAATCTTTATATTATTCATATTTAAAAAGGATATCTATTGGCTTGGAAGAGGTTGCACATGCCTTTAATCCCAGAGCTCAGGAGACATAGGCAGGCAGATCTCTGTGAGTTCGAGGCTAGCCTGGTCTACAGAGTAAGTCCCAGGACAGCCAGAGTTACAACAGAGAAATCCTGTCTCTACCCACCCCCCCCAAAGAAAAGATATCTGTCATTATTGCATAGATAAAAGTCTGAGATATGTTTATCTTATGGTCCTCATCAGAAAGTCAGTGGAGTTGATATAAGGAAACTAAAGAATACTGAGTTGAAAATTATCAACCTGGAGAGATGGCTCAGTGGTTAAGAACACTAGTATTCAATTCCCAGCACCCACATGGCAGCTAAAAACTGCCCATAACACCAGGGGACCTCACATCACATACATCAAGTAGAAACACCAATGCACATAAAATAAGAATAAATAAATCATTTTTAGACTCTCTGCACTTGGGAGGCAGAGGCAGATGGATCTCTATGAATTAAAGGCCAGCCTAGTCTACAGAGTGAATTCCAGGACAGCCAGAGTTACAACAGAGAAAACGTGTCTTGAAAAACAAAAAGCAAAACAAACAAAAAAAAAAAAACATAAAGAAAGAAAGAAAAGAAAATTCTCTTCACTAAAGATGTTTAGGCATCAGTCCATTTTTCCATAGCATTGTTCAGATTAGCAAGTAAGTAACAAAGAAGGGCCATACAGATATTTAAAATGCCACTTTCATTTGTATATAATTGTAGTTTTTAGCATGTATTAATGATACAGAATAATAGATGCCACTGTGACATTTTCATACATTAATTACATGTATTAATCTGGGACAGAGTCACAAGGTACGTAGTGGTAGCTCTGATGGTTAAGCCTAGATTCTGACTCTAAGTTAGTGCAAAGTCTCTTTCCCTTGTTTGTCAAACACTAAGAATTTCTTAAAGTTGAACCGTTCTTGAAAACACTGTGCCAAGATATTTCTGGAAGAGTGCCAAAGGCAGAGGGAGGAGCCCTTGCTTGTGGTTTGTCCCATAACTCTCATTTATGTGTTAAAACAAGTGAGTGTTATCTGCCTAAATCTGGAAGGGCAGGGAGGGCATGGTGCAGGACCCTCAGAGAATGCATAAAAAGCAAAATCCTATGCTAAGAACAGCTCAACAACACACATTTCTTTCAAGTAAAATTGTCCCTGTGTAATGAAGACAGATGAGCATTTCAGAGAACAAAAGCAGAGAAAAATATGAATTCAGGTTATGGATCTCTTCTTCCCAATGTTTTCTAACCATGTTCAGGCAGCACCTGTCATAAAATACAATGTCTGTTATGTCTCTTGAATGCACAGAAATGAAATATGTTGTCAATGCAACTGAAGGTATAGGTGCCTTTCTCTTCCATATTGTTGTTATTGTATGTGCATGTGTATGTACATGCATGTGTGGGCATGTTCATGTAGATGTGTGTACATCTGCATGTGTACACACATGTATTTGGAGGTCAGAGATCAATGCCAGGTATCTTCCTGGACTGCTTTCTATTTGATTATTTTGAAATAGAGTATTGCACCGAACTTCAAGCTCATTGATTAGATAGACTGGCTGCTCAGGGAGTTCCAGGGATCCAGCTGTCTCCACCTCTAGCTCTTGTATTCAAGGTGTGTGCCCAGCTTTTCACCTGGGTGTTAGACAGCTGAACTCAGATCCTCATGCTTGCATATCAAGAAGTAGACTGACTCAACTGTTACCTCTCCAGGTCCCCTCTTCATCTCTACCACTCATTTCAGGAATCCAAAATCCACACTATAACTTCCTATTTTAATCAAACCCAATTTTTAATTTCTCCATTATCAGTTATTTATGCTTGTGGCATCATGCAAAGAGACTCAACGAAGAGTCTGCTTGTGCCCAAATCCTTCTTTCTCCTATATGGGTTTGTAGACTCATTTTATCTTTAAATGAAAATTGCAACTTTTTGTAAAAATGGCACATGTTTTAGATATCCTGGGTTCATAGGAGGCAGAGTACAATCATATAAATTTATTCTAAGTTAAATCAGCTTTCTACTAACAATCAATGTTCAGCCAGTTTTAGCTTGGTTTTAGATGTTGCTGGATCCTAATCCATTTTCCAGCGTGATGAGTCTTAAATTTTCTGAAAAAAACATGGTCCCCAAATTTATTATTTTACTTTATTATATGATAATGTTCTCTAATTTTGAATAAACATCTGACATTGGTATAGGTTTTGTTTTTTAAAATCTTAAAAAAAATCTATCAGAAAGGCTAGAATTCAATTTGCAATTGTTGGGACAACTTGTCTCCATTAATTAATGATGGTTTATTTAACTTTTCTCTCTGAGTCAGCTGAATAAAACCATAGCAAGTTCTATTCTGATGGAGCTAAGTTTTTAGAAAATTAAGACATTATGATTGGATTTAAATTGACTTGCAGCGATCCAGCTGTTAGTGATTTTAAACTCCCTGACTAGTTAAATATCAAGGTTTATTTCCTTAGTTTGACTGGAGAAGTAAATTTGCCAAAATTTGGGACTGATTTGAGGGTTACTGTTGTTGTCCCTATACATGATGGTGATTTTAAAAATCCTTGGTACACATGATAGTGTAAATTCCATTTAATCCAATCATTAAGTTGTGATACTCTCTATAAAGGTGTTTTGTTATGTCATTTAATAAATATCATTGAGATGGTTCACATAACAAATGTGTGCTTGCTTACTATCAAGTGACCTTGAATTAATGGCAGTGTGAAGTCCTTTTGTTGCCTGATGTCTGGCTAGTCAGAGATCCAAAACATTTGTATAACTTCCTTTGGCTTTTTATTATCCGTCATCCTGCATTGTTATTTATTTTTGTATATAAAACACAACTTGCCAATAAGAACATTATTTTATTTAGCGAATAAACATTTATCCCCTTCTACACTTGTCCATGACCTGACTGGCGATGGTATGGACTTTTTCCAAGGAGGAAGGCCAAAGAATGTTATTATTATCCATGATTATCCTTAAGCAATCAGTTTCTACCGTCTCCTCCTAGAAGGCTTCCCTGGCTACCAGATCCTCACTGTTCTCGTGGAGTCACAGAATTCTCTCTTTCAAATTATTCTTAACTGTTACAAGGCTTAAGCCATGGACAAAAGTGACTAGGATGTCCCTTGAATATGTATATACTAACTTACTGGTTTCAACATATTACCTAATCAATCAATTATACTTATAGAATGATAGGTTTATGTAATTTATTTTAAATTAAGCAGCCATTTCAAAGAATGTATACTTTTATTTTTTGTGATTATAATAAAATTATATCATTTCTTCCTTACATTTTATATTTCTCCAAACCTTCCCGTGTACCCCTCTTTGCTCTTAATGATGCCCATGATAGTTCAGTTTCAGACATTTTTAGAATAGCATTAGCAGCTTTTAATTTCTCTGTGGCTCTACTTTATGAAATTAGCAATAGCAATGAAATACTTAATAAATGATAAATTAACTTTTAAGTTTTGGACTGAGACCTAGAAGTCAATTGTTACTTAGTGAAGGAATGAGTTGGCATATGGATGACTGTAAGTGTAGTCTCTACAGTAACACATATTTGGTGAGATGTTCTACATACATTAAAACAATTCATAGATTTTTGACAAAGCAAATGGATTTGCCTTGGGTTTGCTGTTTATAAACAGATACCAGCTTTCATCTCTGCAACAACCTCAGGGTCTAGAACTTATTCAGTGTTGTTAATAGAATGGAATGATTTGCAGGTGGACTCTTAGGATTTTGCCCTTCCCTATCTAAGATGAAGTCCAGGTCTCACAGTCTTATAGGACCCTGGAAACTTTGTGATTCAGTCTCCTGGGTTTGTTCAGGTATGTAGTCAAAAAATGATGTAAAAAGAGAGCGGTTGGAATATTGCTTGTTGTAGCAGGCTTTCAGCATCTCTATTTCAAGGAGACTCACCAACTCCTGTGAAAGGGCTTCTCAATATAAACCAAGTTAAAAGTCATTTATTTTCCATTTGCTTGCTAAAATGCTTTGAATGCTTCATTCCCTTAAAGAAATTGTTCTGGCCAAGTAGGCAGAACTGTTAAAGACTGTTGCTAAGAGCAGCCAGCTGAAAGGTTCTTAAATTAACTGACAAGCCACCTCACATCCTTTCTAGAAATGAAAGTGTGCACATATGTGTGATCAGATATCTACTTAAAGAAGTAATATATATATAAAAGAATGAGCCAGCCATTGCTTATAGAATAAGCAGGGCTTCTATCTATAAGGATCAATTAGAGGGAAATGAGAAAGGGAACGTAAGTAAACGATTGGGTTAGCTACTTAGAAGAATTCTGAGCAATAGTAGTCAAGCATTTGAATATCAAAATACTTGCACATTTTAAAGCTATTCTTCTATGAATTCTAGGCTATATGGAGAAATCTAGATTGAATATCCCAAGAAATCTAGGGATATTATTCTCTTTACTAGTGTATCCCTTTGCACTTCATGTTCAACATGGTATCTGGAACATAATAAGCACTGATGATCATTTGCTGTGTATAAGAAAGGGTGACTGTATAGACACTTGTCCCATTTTTAGGATGAGGATTTAGGTCCAGAAGTAAAATAATATTACATTCATTAGCAGGGAAAAATGAACTCAAACTCATAACTGCCTAACTCTGAATATTATATTCTAAAGTGAAATGTTATTTCCCTTTTAAATGATTTTCAGGGTTAAAAAACAAAACAACAACAACAACAAAATCTCTGTGAAGTTTAGACTTAACCCCTGGCAACTTAGGAATTAACTTCGGCAAAAATAGCATATCATGGAGAAAGGAAAGTAGACTTGAAAATTTAGGTAATAGATTGAAAACTGATTGCAACCTCTGGTCATAAAGATGTGGGAAAAATATTTAACATTCCCAAAGATTACTCCCCGTGTGCTCATGGAATTACTAATGGTTTATTAAAACACACATTATAAGAATTAAATTGATTTATAATCCAAAATAAACAAGCATTTACCAAAGAATTTGGGTGCTGTTTTAAAACATTTGGAAAAATGTGTGGTGATGTACTCTTCCAAGGATATGCCTACTAACTCACCCTCTACATATATACATAAAGACAGATATATACAGATATACATACTTATATTAGGGGTATTGGTTTTAATATTTTTTAAGTTATGAGCGGGCATGTAAAATTATGAATCAGGAGCTCATATGGACCTTCCCATTTAAAGAGTTTCTTATTTTAAACTTCTACAAATATTTTCAAAGCTGAACACTTTGGATAATTTGCTTGTGTTAATTTCATCAGATTTGCATGCTAAGACCCTTTTCTTCCCTTAACCTCAGCTCCTGAGATCTAAGTGTGTAATCATTTTCCTGCTTTGAAAAACTCCAATTTACATCATGTCATTTTGTGAAATTGAGCTTTGCCTCTCTGATGGTGCATCATTTGCAGAAGTTTTGCTGCTCTGAATGGTAACACTTGCTTCCTGTATTTACACTTTCTTAAGCACCTACTGCTTGCATGGATATCTGTGTGGCTTTGCTCAAATCCAAATGTGAATGGCAGCACCTTACTGTCTTTTCAGAACACCCACACATTCATTTTTACAAAAGGAGGGTGACTCAGTAAATGTAAGCATAGGGATGCTTCATTCATCTGACATAGTAAAGCAATTGTGAGCTTTGATTAAGAACATTTTTCTCAAGTGTGTTCAGGCTCCTAGAGCCACAGAGATAGACAATGAAGACAACGGAAGAAGAGAGGTGAGGAAACTTCTCAGTATAAGTCAGCATAAGACTTTCAATCCAGAACCAGATCTGCTGTAGTGATTTTTTTACAGTTTTCTTGGCCTCAGTTTCTCAGTGAAAAAGAAAATAAAAATCGTGATGTAGCTGTGCATACACCCTCAGAGTCACTGTGAAACTTCCAGTAGTCTGGATGTGCAGAAGTAGTATTCATGGAGAGACAAAGCCCACAGTAGGTGGTCAGGATGAGGACTCAGGGGCAAAGTGATACAGAGTCATTTTGAATGAAGGACTATGCTAAACATTTTTCCTTCAAAATATTTCTTGGAAGTAAATATCTTAATTTTTATGTTAAGTGAAAATAACCTAAGTTCTCCGAGATCAAACGGCATCTGAAGTCACAAGCCAATCCGAAGAAGAGCTGAGAGTTAAAATCAGGGAGCCTGGGATACAAGGAAACAGTTTTATATCTTGGTGGATCTTTAAGGAAACAAGAACATAGGTTGGGTTAAGAGAAAAGTTTGGGAGCAAGAGCCTGAGAATTTCAGAAAAAGGTCTAAGCTGACCTGGATTGGGAGTGGACTCAAGAGGGAGAAGAGGTGACCTTCTTGGCTGGGCTATGTCATGGTCTATAGAAAATACCCAGCCCTATGCTGGTTTTGTCTATGGGATTCTGCTGTACAGCCTAGGACCTGGAATGAAAAGCAGGAACTGGAGGCTCTCCAGGATCCAGGACTGATACATATGTCTTGGCAGAAGTTTAAGTGGGAAACTAGAGAGCTAGCTGAAGACTCTTCAATAGCTGACTGCAGGCTTCAGGCTGGGTGAAGAATAAGGGTGGATGGAAGCTGATTTTTAGTATGGCTTCCTCTGGCTTTCTTTGCTCATGTAATCTTCAGTGTCTGCTGTAGTAATTATGATTTCAAATAAAATGAGGAGGAAGTGAAGTAGAACAAGTCATTAAACCTAGTCTATTTTATTCTTTGCAATGGGGCAGTTGTTTGACTTCATATATTTTTGCAAATATTATCTGAGACAAATAATACAATGTGAAAATAAATAATAACATCACAATACTATGCAATTTTGACAGTGTTTGTGAGTGATGTCTAATTTGTAGAAAATTTCTTATTCTTTCGATATTTTGGTTAGCCATATTTGATCAGTTTTATTTTTACCCCACAGAGTGACTCTGCTTTCTAGTTTCAAAGCCTCATTTTATAAAAAGATATTTCAAAATATCTCAGTACAAGTTGACTTTTACATAATACCCATGGAAATTGAAAACAGCATTTCTGTTGATTTTTTTTGAATTATTGATTTCTTTTTTCTGAGGCTGGCTTCACTAGGTATTTTTGTTTGATTTCACTGCCTTACCAATTATCCTTGAGTAATTACTTTATCTTGACTCAGTAATGAATACAGCAAATATTGCTCATATTTCATAGTAATATATGACATGTTAAATGATACTGTTAATTATAGAATAATGTTTTCAGTACGCATTGTGTAATTCACTAACTTTAAGGGCTCTACTAATTTAAGGGCTTGTAGCAAAAGAAGTAAAGTGCTCTGGATTACCAGTGTTCTAAATGCTTAATTCACTACATATGTCTAATATTCAAAGTAATGTCCCAGGTAGTTATATTTATTTTTGTTTCTGATTTTTATACTTGTGCATTTCAAAAAAAAAAGAAGATACTGAATTAGTTTTCAGACCATGAAAGAGAGGGGAAGAGCACTAGGAGGTAGAAATGGAGAGTTGGTAGAAAAAGCCTTTGTACCACATGCAAAGCTAGAAAGAAGAACCTAGATTGGGTCTAAAGGTTGAGAAAATTCTTCTGATGTTTGGCCTTGAGAATCTTAACCACCAACCCTTTTTTGTTTAATCTGTGATTACACATTGTCCAACTTCCTCTAAGGTCTTTTGGTAACACGATGCTCTTCACCTCCCCAAACAGTTCACTCTTCTGTTGGACAGATCTCATAAACAGTTGCTGGGCAAGGCTTTCATATATCAATAATGACAATTAAATAAGTTTTACAGGTAAAATGAACTGGTACTTTCTTGACATTCTAATTCTCGCCCAGCTATTTATTAACTCTGCGCACTTTAAACATTTGGAGAGACTCATAATCTACAACTTATCCATAACTTTGCAATTTGGAAGAACCAAATTCAGGTCTCTGGCTTTTCATTACATGTATGTATCTGCTTGGCTACAAAGAAAGTCTGTTAACATTTTTTTTCAGTAAGAAATCCAGGATATAGAAGTGTAGCTTAGGTAATGAGGGTTGGGCCTTCTGAGGTAATGAGATCAGTATGGAATGGGACACAGAGGGATGTTTATACAAGGATAAATGACCTCTTCATTATAAAAAGTTATCCAGAAACTGCCTGGAAATCATAAATTATAAAAGCAACAAAACAGTGAAAATAATATTTCCTGACCCTCCCACCCATATAAATAATATATGGAGATGGAATTTTTATTGTTTAGGTTTGTATAACAGTAGGCTTTCAGAATTGCCTAAAAAAGTACCTAAAGCATTCTGTTGGGTTGAATAGTAATGAATTGTGACAGAAATAAAAACAGTGTATTAAATTGTTTTTTAAAAATTAGCTATGAGCTAATTTTAATGCAAATGCAATTAAAAGTGACTCATGTTTATGTCATTAATTTCAAACGTAGCAGAATATTTAATTCTCGCAGATGCATATGTTTATACTTTAAAATAATTAAGCATGTAGCGGAGTCTAAGCTTATCATATATTAGAAAGTAAGCCCTCAAGTACAGTCCGATAATGCAGCCTACAGTAGATATCTCTCACTGTTACTAGACAAAGAAGCTCAGTTGTGCCACATAAACAAAATATTTGAATCCTTGATCTGCATTTAGTCTGATGTGGTGCTGAGAAAACAGCTAGATCTTTATGGTCCTTGGTTTACTCATATATAGATTCAGTCTAAAGCTACTGTATTGACTCCTGAGACTCTTGTTCAGGAAGCCTATACTTTATTCTTGGGTATTTCTTGCTTTCTCTATTTACTCTGATCCTTAAGCTTATATTAAAATACCATTAGTACATCCCACTTCTGCTTCAGAAAAACACATTCTTTGATTTGTACAGGAATAAGTGACATACTACTTAAAGGTGCTAACTCTTCTCCAGGATGTAGTTTGACCTTGTAAGCAGGTCAAATCAATTTTGTACAGGAGGAAAATATCAGGAGTCTAAGGATTTGGACCAGATGCCTCTATCTCATAATTTGGCTCCCTGCCTTTATATTACTGTTGTATTAGCTTTTTAATGAGTTACCAGACAAGACTCCATGCAAACACTGTTATGTACTTTTTGTAATAGCATCCCCTGACATATTTAGGTTAATTAAGAATTCCAAGGGAAGTATTTTTAATATTATATTGGTACATGTTTCTTTGATTATAGACATTAAATAAAATATGTAATTGAAATGAGTAATTGAATTTTCAAAGCAATTTAGTGGGATAAATTGGTTGTACCAAAAGTAATTCTGTTTTTTCAAAAGACAGCATGACTAAACACATTACTTTTGATGGTAGAAAACAAATATCTCATATCTCTGAACCAGACGAAATCTGTATAGCTATAATGTTAATTTCAATGCACCTAATTAATCTGAACCTTAAATTACCATAGAAATATTTTTATAAAGGAAGCTATAAAATCATGTGGCAATAATAGGCATTTTTAAGCCAGAATAGTTTGCATTTGAATATTCCCTCTTCTTCAGAAATGGCTGTGGATAATAAATGCTATAAGCCTGGGTTTTCTTGCCTGAAAAATAGAGATAATAATAGTACCAACTCATAGAATTGTTGGGGTAATTAAATGAGATAATAGACATAAAGTGTCTGGAACACATCATGGCTAAGTGTATAAGCATTAGAGGTATTTGTATTTCAAATCCACATAATTGCACCCAAAACTACACAAAAGCAATTTTAATGTGTTTTTCTAACAAAATTTGTTCTGAAAAAAAGTAAATAATCATTGTCTGATTGTGTTTTATAAATCTGAATAATTATACCTGAATTTGATTAAATCTGAGTTCAGCTGCCTTAAATTGCTTTGTATTCCAAATGTGTCTATATTTAGCCAAGAGACAGGGATGCCAACAGGCATAGGAATGAACAGGCTTATTCTAAGATGCTAGCTTGTCATGTCAGATTCTTTGTGACTGTAATGCTGTAGGCAGTCTAGCTGTAGCCACAGGATCATAGAACACAGTGCCCTGTTCTTCCCATGCTGCTTCTTAACCTTTGAGAAACAAAATCTTAGTAACTGAAAATCCATACTGAATCTATTCTGCAGTTGCTGAGGCACTATGGTTTTCTCTATAAAAACATAATAAAATGAATTAAATTTTACCTACCGGGTTATCCAAACTAAGAATTTAAAAATTGCTCTGAATTCTATTTCTTTAGCCCCAGTGTCTGATGTGAGTGCAGATGGGTGTGTGCAGCACACATGTGGAAGTCAGGTTTATGTTCTTGCCTTCTACCCTGTTTGAGACAGGGGCTCTCTTCTGTTGTTCATATTTTGGTCTTCCAGAGATGACGTTTGATGAGCTTCAGAAAAGCTGTCTTCACCTCCCATCTTGCTTAAGAGCACTGTGATCACAGATATATGCAACCACACCCAGTTCTAAATATTGAAAATCAGGTCCTCATGCCAAACACAGCAAGCACTTTACCCACTGAGCTATCTTTCTAGCCCTCTAATATTTTTAATTCTTCCCCTCTTCTATTAATTACATAGATATTATCCTACACTGAGTTTAGGCTCTTGCTTGAACTAGATTTTTCTTTTGACTAATTTCCAACATTAAATCTCTTTCCTTCATACATTAAGCAAAGGGTTTTTCTAAACTGAAAACCCATAAAAACCAATTCTCTGTTTATCATCATCATCATATGTACACTTTAAAATATGTGCAGTTATTAGTCATGAATCAAAAATCCACTGTAGTCTTTGCCTCTTCATAGTAGGTTCATGTAGGGAGCCTGAGTTCTATAATCAACAGATATTATTATAAATCCTAGCTCTATCAAGTACTTTAGCAAAATACTCAATGCCTTAATTTCCTTATAAATAAAATAGAGGTAATGATATTTTTACGACTTGATTATTTTAGGGATCAAATGACATGAAACAAATTTCCTTTTTGGTGGTGCACATAGTAAGAATCCTAATTCAGCATCCTTAATATTATGTATAAGCTTTTCCTTTATAAGTACTCCTCACATAGCAGATAATGAAGAAAGCACATTAGCAGTTCTAAGTGGCCAGATTCAGATCCTTCCTAGCTCTGTGACACTGAGAAAAATACCGAGCTTCTGTATGTTTCAGTTATCCTCATATGTTTGTGTAGGTCATGGGACATATTTTAATGGAGGTAATAAGAGGATTGAGATAACCTATATAAGTGTTTAGCAGCATAGAAAATGCTCAGAAAGCTGGTTCAATAACTATAATGAGTGGCTTATAATCTATTGTTCTGCAGAGTGCATAATGTATTATGTTCTCAATGGTCTTGCTTATTTCCACAACTTTACACCTACCTAACTGTTAAATTCTATCCATCTTCTGCCCATTCATTTTTATGTTCACTACATTTAATTGGGAAATTGCTTGTCATGGAAATTTTATATTTGTGTAAGGAAGAAGTTGAATATTTTTGGCAGTTGTAGTCTCCTTTGCAAACTGGTATTTTAGCTATATTTATATAGGAATGTTTGGATCAGACAGCTTATTCAACTTCAGAAAAGAATGCTCATTAAATTAAAATCTTGAGTTTGTGGTACCTATCTTATCAGTATCTATATCTTGAATAAACCTACACATATTACTCAAAATGTATATATACATATATAATATATATGTATACGTACTAATGATTAAATAACTTATACAGATGTATATTTTCTTTATTAAATTATGACTTGATTGTGAGTAGTGTGTACTATTTCTGTCAGTAAAACTATTAACACAGTTCATGTACAGTAATTTTTATATATGTCATAGTTACAGTCCAAGTTATAACAGCAATATAAAATAATACAATTACAAAGCCGTCCTATGCAAAATGTCAAATTCTCAATCTATACTTTAATAAAACTATTATTTCTACATAACAACTTATTTTAGTAATTCTCTTTCTCTTAATAATGTCTTCGTTTGTCTATAGTTCTTTTTAATTTTTGAGATTATAATATTCCATCATTTCTCCCTTCCCTTTCCTTCCTCCAAGCCCTCTCAATAGACCCCTTCTTGTTCTCTTTCAAATTCATGGCCTGTTTTTATTAAATATTGTTAAATGAGCTCAATTGCAGTTGCACACATATGGCTATTCTGACCTTAAACAAAGGACTGAATCATCATTTTTCTGCCTTATAGATGGCTCTGTCCAGTAAGATGTTCATTCATGGATAGTTTTATACTAGAAAGTACTGCAAAGACCCAGAGCAATGGGGTAAACAATTTAAACATTCTGTACATGTCAACTGTTGATAAATTGCAAACAAGAGACAATTTGGACCATGCAAAATGTTCTTGGAAACTACCCATAACTTAACAATAGCTAAATCCATCTGTTCTCCTGGAATTTTGTTTGCAGAACCTCCATATTGTATCACAAACCCACATTTGGAACTAGTCATTAATACCTGATACATCCTTTATAAATGGAAGTAGAAGATCTATTAAAAATATCACAATCACATGGAATATCTGCTTATATTTACTCATTGTTTTCACTTCAGCCAAGCATTTTGGAAGAAAGATTTAGAAAGTATTGTTTATTCTCTAATAAAAATAGTCTGTCAAAAATATAGATTTTATGTCATAAGCTACAGAGAGAAGGAAGGGAGGTAGTATTATTATTGTGCTACAGCCCTTAGTTTTCCAATCATAAAAGGATACAAGCAAAACACCTGTGTCTGAATAAGAGTACTTCATGAACTGATCAGGACTGAAGATACTGAGATGCTTATAGCACTGTTATGTATCCACAATGCAAGTTTCTTATAAATCACTACAGAAAATTCAGTTCTCAACTTCCACAGACTGGAACCTTGGTACATTCAAGTGCTCACATGAGCATTTTCACATTTCCTTATTCTTCTGTGTCCTCACATCATAGCTCCAATGGGGCTCTGTTTGCAGTAAAGCATGATTTTCTTGATAAGAGCACTCACAGCATGAACTCAAGCAAATCCCTTGTTTAGCAAACTTGTGGAACTGTTAGAACAAAGTTCCAGAGTCCTGTTAGGTAGTATCAGACCCAGCTTTCATCTTATGAAGTTCATGATGAACTTTTCCTAATTGTCTGCCATTACACTGTTCGGTTCTACTAAAGACAGTTAAAGTTTGTCAGAAAGATGACTTCTAGGATTAGTTCATAAGCATGAGAAGCATTTTGTACTTCCATGGTTCTCTGTGTCTTTGTTTCATAGCATCATTGCACCTTTCTAAGGATGGAGGGAGGTGTGGTTTTCTTGATAAGAACATCCATAGCAATGACTGAGCCATCAGTTTTAAGATCCAGTCCAGGCTTCCTTCTCCACTTTCCATGCTTCCACATGCCTGTCCTTTCCTTCTCCAATATTTGTTTGTCCCCTGTGTTGTCGTAGCCACTCTGACATTTATGAGTGATGCACTCTAGGGATGAAAAGATGCTGGTGTGTCCTTGCTAGCCACTGGTCTATTTGAGGCCATAAATTAAAGCAATACCATGTGATATAGCAATCACGTATATTAATTTTGGTACCATGAACAAAAGGGGACATGAGAGCACAGAAAACAGTTCATACAAATGTCTACATTGGCAATTCCATGGGAGAAAAGATCTGCTTATATCTTGAACAGTGAGTCAAAATGCTATTCCAGATGAATAGCAAAGGACATTTTAGATGGCAGGATCAGTATAAAGGAAGCAAAGCTTGTGGCTGCTGTCAGGTCACAAGAGAACACTGTAAAGATGAGAATGGGATGTTCAGAAAGAGGGGTGAGGAGAAAGGAACCTTTGCAAGTTGTGTCAGATTTCATACATCACAGGATTTATCCTATGGATGGTATAAGCCTATGGAATTATTTTAACTTAGGAGTACATAAGATTTTATTTCAAAATAATTTTATCACTTTTTCATTTTTTTCTACAGCATGTAGAACTTGAACCTTCTGTCGTAAAAATATATGGATATATATAGTTCCATAATGTAAAGGTATATATATATATATATATATATATATATATATATATATATATATATATATATTATCTTAGCTGCAACAGACCATTGTTAAAAATTTTCAGGGAAAAGAGGGATCCTAATAAGCTTTAGGTGATAGAGTTCTTCTCTGATTGGCTTCAGTGGCTTCTGGCCTTCCTTCCATGTCATTTCCTGGGAATGCTTTCCCATGTTCTGTAGAGGTATTTTAGCAACAGGATGATTTAACTTAACAAATAGTATGTGATTGGCAAGATGCCCCAGTGGTGAATGTGCCTTATGACTAAAATTTAATTCATAGAACCCATTCATTTGCCCTATGGCAATAAAGCAAGATGGTTTTCAATTGATATGTTGACAAAATGTCTTTCCTTTTTTGTTTTTAATCTAAATTCAGTGTGAAAGAATTATACCTGGTATAAGCTAGGAGAAATAAGAAGAGTTTTTTGTTATTTGTTTTTGCATTGAGAATCTATAATTATGACAATAAAAGTCAATACTTACTCTTCTTCTGCTGCTGGGAAATTTATAATGGGCATATGCATATATTCAAGTATATGCATATATATGCAGGATTTCAAAATAATTTAATGGCAACTAATTGTGGGTAACTATGAAACAGTAAATTGTTTTGCATAGCACACTACAGTCAAAGCTTGTTTAAAAGAGCAAGAAGTAGGGAAAGAAGGCTTGTTCTTTTTTAACACTTCAGAGAGTCTGCCGATCTGAGAATTTTAAGTAAGTCCACATTCATGAATTCATCTGTGAGCACCCACACATGCTGTGTGCTGAACATAATGCTGTTCGTTGAGGCTAAAAGCAGGTTCCTGGTCTGGTGGTGGAGATGAACATGCAATATGTACAAGCATAGGTCTATAAAAAGGATGGCACGCAGAGATGGAAGCCAGTAAAGGAAGTGAAAAGCAGAGCTATCTGTTCAAGATTAACTTTTCTGAATCTTATATGAAAATGAAATTGTTTGGAATTTATCTTTCTGGACGTGGTTTATTTAATCATCCAACCTGCTCAAAGACTGTCAGGAATTGCCTTTGCTAAAGTCGTAGTATTGTGATGGGGGAAGCAGTCATAAGATGCAAGTCTAGGAAAAGAGACAGGACTGACATATTGAATGACTTTGCATGTGATGTCAAGTTGATCCAATTTTCAGACCTGATACTTGTTTGAACTAATGGTTATTTTAATAGTAGTTTCATAGCATAAATTTCTAAGCACTATAAAATTACACACATCAATAATATGTGTGTGTGTGTGTATATATATATATATATATATATATATATATATATAATAAATGTTTGAGTGTTCAGTATAGTTAACTGTATTTCTTTGAAATAAAATAGAGGAGACTGCCATGGATCTATGTTTACAGTATTTGTTGTTAGCATATGATAGTTGCTTGTGACTTTATTCAACAGTAATTGTCTACTGAATTGCCTTCCTTTCATTGTTGCAAAGCATTCAAGTTACTTCTGTAGAAATTCACTTTTCATTTACATTCACATGTTAAGGTGATTAATAACAAGTACAGCTAACACAAGGACATGTACAGCTATCACAAGGACACATAGGTTTGGATGCCTTTTCTTTGCTGCCTCCCGCATCTCCTGGATGCAGACACTAGGACATAGCCTAACAAATAAAATACAATCAATAAATACTTGCTAATTGCTAAAACTAATTATTCCATGTCTTAAGCATAAGATATGAGAAGAAGAGCAAAGTACTCACAGTCATATCTAAGAAAGAGCCCATGGACCACATGTACCCCAGGACTGTTGAGGATGTGGCCCAGTGCAAGATTGTAGACTTACTTAAAACACAATGAGATTATTTTGGGGACTTTTGTAGCAAGGTTTCAGTTTTCCAGCATGAACTTTGATGACAAAAGACTGAATGTGCCTGATAGAATATGTTAGACAGGAGCCCTTCAGGCTAGAACAGTGGTTCTCAAACTGTTGGTCTCGATCCTTTTGGCGATCAAATGTCCATTTCATAGGAGTCACCTAAGATCATTTGTATATCAGATATTTATATTACAACTCATAATAGAAGCAAAACTTCAGTTATGAAGTAGCAACAAAAATAATTTTATGGTTGCAGATCACCACAACATGAGGAACTGTATTAAATGGTCACAGCCTTAGGAAGGTTGAGAACCACTGGCCTAGAACATTCACATTTTATGAGAATTTGCCTATTTTTCAGAAAGTACAGTGACTCTATATTACAATAAGTCTGTTACACTGTTACGTGGTAGTTGCTGAAGAGAGATTCTTACTCATATGATTTTATGTAAAATATAACTGTGTGTTGACAAATAGTGATACCAAAGTTAAGTCATATTTTAATGAAGACGTAAGAATACTAGTCATCATTAACTGATGTGTAAATACATAAATGTTTTAACATAATTTTATTTTCATATTGCTGAGTAATTGCAGTCTACCATTTCACTCATTTCATGTTCATATTCTCATAGATAGCTCAATACAGAAGCTATTAAACTCTTTTGCTAGTCTGAGTTATTCCCAGTTATAAACTTGTCTTAATGGTTATTACAGAAAAGACACAGGTGTGTTATGGGTACAAGTCACTGCCTCAGGAAGCTTGAAGCCTAGTAGGGGAGTGTGTATGTCCCTAATTAAAATAAAGATATGTGATATCAATAGAAAAAATGGAAAATTATATCTAACTGGACAATATGAAGGGCATACAATGCAGTTGCATTTGAGCTCAACTTGGATGGGTGGAATTTATGGTCTTAGATGACAGGTGTGAAAGGGCCAAGTGAACTTTAATAGAAAAACAGAGGGTCAGGGGGATGTCTAATCAGGTAAAGATGTCTGCTTCCAAGCCTAAGTTCGAGCTCTGAGGCCCACATGTTAGAACTGGAGAACTGACTTTTGAAGTTCTCTTTGGCTTCCATTTGTGCACAATTCATGCCCCCTGCACCAATAAGTAAATGTAATAAACATTTAAAGAATAAAAGTAAGTGATGAGAAATGTCCTTTGGGATATGAATAACAAATTGCTGTATGGTACGGAGCCATTTCTCTATGCCACAATCATAGTGGTTGCTGTATAGAGGGAAAGTATCAAATAAGCTGCAAGTATATGGTACCTGTCAGCCTCATCTACCGTCACTGTCACTAGTGCTGTGGTTACACCTGACGACCTAAGATCTGTGAAACTGGAGTCAGAATGATCAAATCTTCCTGTTATTAGTTATGTTATTTGGGACAAGTCATGCAAGCTCTCTAAAATTCGATTCCCTTGATGAAAATGACAGCATGTAGATAGACACCCAGAATAAGAGGTGTAAAGGTTAAGATAGATAACCTGCTGCCTCGGTTGCTGACATAGCAACCAGTCAATAAACAGCTGCTATTAAATTGGACACAGATAATTCAAGGTAACCTTCCTTCATTCATATGCTCTACAACCTTTGAAATTAGACAAAAGCAACTTATTTTTATTTAAAAATAAATGTGTTAGTTTGTTGATTGACAAACAATAACTTTCTGTATTTACATGGCACAGTACGTTTTACTTAACTGTATATTCTAGAAAGTGAAAATAGCTTAATTAACTCTCACATCATTTCAACAGCTAACTATATTTCTTTGGCGGGAACACAATCCAATCCCTTAGCAATTTTTAAGCAGGCAACACATACTTGTTAACTGTGGCCTCTTACACCGCAACAGGTCACTAAATTTTATTCACCAAGTTTAAACGTTGTTTACTTGATCAACTTCTCCATTACCACTCTCCCCTTTCACCCTGCCTTCTGGGTATTAATTCTTTATTTTGTTTTAATGAGATCAATATTTTAAAATTCCATATATAGTTGAGATCGTCTAAGTTGTTTTTTCCTGTAGCTTACTTGTATTCCAAGCATACTGTTATCCAAATGACAAATTATTACAAATGGTGGAATTTCAGTATTTGTAAGGCTATATGATATTCTGTTGTGTATCTGTATTTTCTGTGATGGACACTGGCTGCTTCTGTATCTGGGCTACTGGTAATAATGCTCAATTGAATGAGATTGGAGTCATCTCTTTGATCTACCCATTTCAGAGATCTTAAAGGGAAAAGCAAATCTTTCTAAAGTTTTGGTCCTTCATTTTCTTTTTGACACATTACATTTGCATATGCATTAAATTCATAAAATGCTTTGCTTTTTATTTTGTTTCCCATGACAGTCTTGCCGTCTAGCTCAAACTGGCTTACAATTCTTGATCCTCTGCTAAAACTTCACAGGTAGAGATTGCAGATGTATTCAGTGACTCCTTTCTGAAATGTGGTTTTGAGTGTTTATCATTTATATCATGAGATATAAAAACTTTGAACTTATTTATTTTATCCTTTATAACTTAATTGTATGTGTGACATGCATGCTAACACTTTTGTCTTTTTGCTTAGTCCTCCCCATTGATCTAGATGTTACCATGGTAGTACCAAAAATTACATCCCTGGTTTCCTGATTTATGCTCTTGGAGCTGAAATAGAAAAAAAATGATTTATGATAGAATTATCTGGAGAATTATCAAACCATCGCTTTAACCACTGTAGTAGAGGGAAGACAGTGGGGAAAGTAGAATTAAATAGAAGAAAGGTGATGTCAGTGGTGCTTATCCTGAAGTACTTGACTACTTAAGTACATGATAATTGCCAAGCTGTATACCTGATCATTCATGTCCTCATAGTTAATGCTAGTGAAGTGATTCATTTCCTCATTGTTCTTGGCTCACTGGCTCCTAAAGCTAAATATTCGATTTCAGCTTGAAATATTGCTTCTGAACAAACACATTCATTAATAAAGGCAGAATATCCAAAATAGAATATAGCTTCATTGTATCCCAGTATGGCTATCAGTCTTGCCTCCAGACCATGATTGATCTCAGGAAGTAAAAGTCCGCAAATGACAATTTTGCATTTGTTAGAAAGTTCAGAACAGTATTAATATTTTCTCCTGAAAACACTGCAGTATCTCATGTGGTATATGTAATTAAGACCTTTAAATTTGGGAAACTCAGTTACTAGTAATAGCAACTAACATTCTCTGAGCAGGTACCACATGCTGGCCACTCCAGTACTTTCCATATATAATCTGTAATCTGGTTATCAAAACTATAAGGGTGGGGGGGTCCTACAGATTTCAAAGAAATTTGATTTTTCTGTAAATGTATGCAGAAATAGTTGAAAAATATAAGTGGAGGATTTTGCTTTTGAATAGCTCATAATCCAGCAGAGAAGGATTGAGGGTGAACATGGTTTCTAGAATCGGGCAGTAAACACATGGTCATGACCTGGGGATACAGCAGACAGAGTCAGGGAGAGTCACAATAGAGCACAGTGTCTGAGAATACTCTCCTCAATATAATGGAATAGGATGGACACTCTAGACAGAGTAAAATTTGTTGGTATTAAATGACAGAAAGACTTACATAAGCTAGAACTTACATCTGAATTGATTATTGTTGTTACAATTAGTGTCTGACAGATGCCCATCAAAATGCCCCGGATATATATGGCAAGCTGAAGGATGACATTGATTCTTTGTTGCATTCAGGCCAGAGTAATTGTAAGGCAACTGAAACGGGGGTTTCCACCGAGGCTTTTGTAACAGACCGATTCAGGCACTGGCCTATAAGATGTTCTTTATATAAGATGGCCTATAACTGTTCTTTGTTGAATTTTCTTAAAGATGATGCCTCTGAGTACTGGATTAATGTATTTTCTGAAGAGGAAAATATGCTTTATAACTCTAGGTATTACTTCTTTTAAAAGATCAGTTGTAGACTTGAAAGGAATACAGCTGAAGTGCCTCTACCTCTTGCTCCACATGTGGTCTTGAATTGGGTTATTCTGAATGGCACACTGTTAGAAATGGAAGTTACTTTAAGGATACTCATGTAGCCTCATGCTCATGAGAGACACTCATTCAGACACTTCTGAGCTGGGCATCTTTCCAAATAACCACAAGAAATAGAGACCTGCACCCAGAGGTCCTTTTTAGGACAAGGGGGCTGGGAGGAGGAAGAACAGCAGAGGTTAATGGGAGATGAATTTCATCAAAGCACCTAATATACTTTAATAACAATATCTTTATAAAGCCTATCACTTTGTGCAATAATCTCTCTCTCCGTCTCCGTCTCCCCCTTCTCTCTGTCTCTCTCTCTCTCTGTCTCTCTGTCTCTCTGTCTCTCTCTCTCTCTCTCACACACACACACACATTAAAATAGAAGAAAAAGTTTAAAAAAGAGGTGGAAGAATGAAAAGGCTATGGTTACTCACCTGAAAACCAAGGTGGGAGGCCTCAGAGGAATGATCGTACCACCTTGACTTTGGACTTCAGATCTCTAGAAATGTGAGAAAAGATAATTTTCATTCATTTAAGCCACCCATTGTGGCTTTATTTTGTTTTGTACTGGCAGCCTGTGATGAGTAATCTAGATTTTTAGGTTGATTGGGTTGAGAGACACTTAGGAGGCTAAAATGTCTCAGTTCTGTCTGTGTCCATCAAGGTGCTTTTCAGAGATGACTGGCATGTGAAACAGAAACTGAAGGGAAGACTGTGCCTGAATGTGGGTGGCACTCTCCAATAGACTGAAGGCCCAGAAGGAGCATGTAGACGGGGAAGTTCTCTAGTGCACTTCTTCACTGTCTCTCTCTGCTTCCTGTCTACCAAAAAGGGAGATATTCCTTCCATTGTTATCCTACCAAATAACCTTCTATCTTACCTCAGGCTCAGTGCAATAGAGCAGAAGACTGTGGATTAAAACTGTAAACCAAAACAACCACGTAACTTTGGCTAATCCAGACTACTAGTTATCTTTTCACTTGTGAAATGATGTACACTGGTTTCATTCTTTGATCATATGTATCTTGACACTTTCTCTTAATATTTGTTTGGATTTAATACCTCTGCTTAAGGGGAAGAGCTAATCATCTTCTTTTGCCTAGAGCCTATATCATTATTTGGGTTGAAATAAGGGCTCAGTCCTATGTAAATTTATACCTTAAAGGAATAAGATCTTTTCATGAAAATATATTTTCTCATAACTCAATCATATGCTTTCAATGTCAAACATTTATAAAGTTAGTCATTTTTCATAAGAAAATATCCTTCTTGGAGTATACCTTCTTTTCTTAACATTTGTAATAATATATTTTATATATGTTTTGGTATAAATGCTGTGGGCAGTAGTGAGCCATCACTCAGTGTATGGTGCAGTTCAGGGGACTAATACTTTAGTTATTTCCAACTGTGGCAGTCTCTTCTCATTTTATGGCACCTGATACACTGCCCAGCATCCATTTAATCTTATTTTCTCATTTAATATTTTGAATTCCCTGCTTTTTCCTTCCTGCTTAGTGATTCTCTGTTTAGCTACATCATCTGAAGGCTAGGTATCATGCTTATGTCCCCTCTGCATTCTCTCTACTGTCACATGTACACCTGAAACACCCTTTTAACATCACTACTAGATATACTTGCTGGGAGGAAGCACTACTTCTGTGAGTTTGAGCACTTATGTGCAGAGTTGTGACACCCACTTCCCTCAATATTTACTTGCACGTATAGTCCTTCACCATCAGTTTTAAGTATGGAGACCAAAACCACAGTCATCCATTACTATTTTCCCTTTTTCCTTTGAAATGCTCACATATGTACACACACTGTGTGTACACACACACATACACATACGCATGTTAGATAATTAATACTAAATAAATTTCTGATTCTCAAGGAGTTTGCTGAAATAGAACCTGATGTGGGAAACAAGTTGATGCCAGTTTTTAAAGGACATTTCAGAAGTTCATTTTGAATAGTTGGAGACTATAGTGTGAATGAATCATGAGATCATTTAAGTAGACAGGAATATCTGACAAAACTCATAGCATGAGCTGGAGAAAAGATAAGAGAAGATATTTTTAGAAGGGCCTAGGATATTAATTGAGCTATCCGTGTAGGAATTATAAAGCTTTTCTTGAAGAAATATACTGGAAGTCGAATGACTATACGTAAGGCAGTCTATTAAAGGTTTAAAGAACTGAGTTCTGAGAGTGTGTAGAAATGTATTAGGAATTGTGTAGTAGGGACTTGTGCACATTTATATTCTCATTTAATACCCATATAAACCTTACAAAAAGAGTTTTGTCATTGTGTTTACAGAGGAGCCTCATGCAAGGTTATTCATTCCAGCAGATTGAGGTAGAATTTGGACCAAATGTGTCTGGCTCATGTTGATTATTTCACATAAATTATTTTGTAAAGGACAAATAAAAGTTATGTTGAATAATCATTAAGGGCTAAATCAAGGAAAGGGAAGTCATTCTTAGTGCTGGAAATCAATGCATATATAAAATGGTCAAGTAACACAACCTGTGGGAATGCTAAGAGACAAACACAAAGCAGAAAGGAAACCTAGATCCTAACCCTAGTAGCAATAAAGCTCTCACCCCTAAACTGGAGGATCAAAGCCAGTAGCAAGGGTTGTGCAAATGACATGGACCTGAGGAGACTGTTCAGCAAACTGAGAGGCATAGGAGGTGCCACCGCTGTTGAAGGCAAAAATAATTGCCTGAAATTTCCTCCTCTGCCCACTAGTAGCCACTTTTCTTGGATGCAAGTAAACAGTTTAGGTGTAGTTTCTGTTATTCTAGGGAATTACTATCAAGTTTGAGAATTCTGGTGGATAAGTGTAGACATTGATTTAGGGCAAAGGGTAGTTTATTCTTTGGCTAATTCAAAAATCTCTCTACAGAGGAGGGCTTTCCAGACAATGCAAGCTTAGAAAAAACTTAATGGTGATTGATTACAAGATGTGAAGGTGAAAGAGTTTAGTTATAAGATGAAGTAAAACACAGTTCATTTTCATGATCACCTCATTTTTTTTTCCTTACTTTTAAGATCTTGTAACTCTAGTGATTGTAAAGAATCACTATGGAATAACAGTGACTAGCATTTTTTCTTTATGTAATACTAGTTGGAGAGTCCTGGAGAATGAAAAACGAAAACATGTCCAAGATTTTAGACTTTAAAAATTTGTTATTTGAGATTTGTACTTGTAAAGCACTATGGGAAGATTAAGTTCTGCCTGCCACAAATTGATATTAACGGGGGAGCCGAATATTCAAAAATGATTCACAAACCATCATACTGGCTTTTGGATGAAGTCCTTTAGCTCAGAAAACTTGGATCTGGCAGCTTCTTCTGCTTGCAGGCAACATTTCTGTCTGACCTTAGGCAAGCAAGCATTATTAGAGTCATCTGGCCCATATGCTGTCACACAACAGCCAGATTTTCTATACACAAAAATGACTGACAGACCTACTGGGCATTGCTCTTGAAGGAAGATCACTCTTCAGTGTTTTAAATCTCTTAAGTGATTGAAGAGACTCCCAAGGCATCAGAATTACAGTTGGCCCAGAGAATATAGCAAACAGAGAATGGAAGATGACTCTGAAGAATACTTTTAGTTTTGGAAATCCTGCCAGCTTTCTGTTGTTACCATGATGTAAATCTCAATTATTTGGAAAATTTAATGAATCTGACTGATGAATCTGTAAGTCATCATAGCAAGCGGAGTACATGAAAGGAAAAGGTAACACATATTTGAGAGACCCAGAGGAAATAGATTTCCAGGGTGATCTAGGATGTAGACTCTGCTCAGCAAAGTTTGTCCTCTCTCTGTAAGGTTGCTTGGCCAGCACTGGAAGTTTTGGTCTTGTAGTCATTGCAAAACCCTTAGGTTTTCTACACAAGACTGAGTCTAACCATCGATGCTTCCAGATAGGGCACATATCCAGTCATCTGCAGTTTGCTCAGCATCCTTTATTTTCCAGGCCTACCCTTAACACTAAGAATTTGAACATAAAAATTCTAATTGCTATGTCCTAGAAATGCACAGGATATCAGAATTCGTAAAACTCAGGTATGACAATAGGAAGGTTTTCTGGAACTTTGAATTATACCCTGACCTGCTACAGGCCAGGTGAGTAAGCCTAAACAAGTTACTTTCCCCCTCTGGGCCCCAGGCTTTGTATATAAAATAGAAATGACAAGATTCTTATGGATCCTAGAGGAAAATGAAGAACTAATATATATCAAAGATGCATGAAGAGATAAGGATGATGGAATTCAGAATCATTTTAACAGATTTAAAATCTTGCACCTTCTTCCTGTAGATGTATCATCCTCTGAAAGTCTCAAAGACCAACATAGTATCCTACAAATTCTGTATTTGAGACCTATCATTTCATAAAATGGTAAGGAAGAGAAATAAGTGGTATTGTTAAGTTCCACTGACAACTCATACTAAAAATAAACGGTTACATTTTAGACTTTATACACAGTGACTTACAAATTCTTTACCATCACAATATCCTGAAAGATGGGAGTGATCAATCCTATTTTACATAAGAGAAAATGAGCCAAGAGTACAACTTTAAAGGGCTTATCAAAGGCCACATAGCTTATGAATGGCTGAGTAGCATTTGAGGCCAGGTCCAACACACATGCTCAAGTGACCTTCTTCACATCTGCTACAATCCGAACCCTCAGAGAAATATCCACTCTGAGTTTGGGCTGCAAGTTGTGAAAAAGACAGATAGTCAATGAACACGGTCTGTGGCATTCCGCGTAATATGCCCTAGACACACAGAGGTGTACAGAGGTAGTGAAATTTAAAGTCAATTTCCAGATGGAGAACAAGGAAAAGAAAGTCATATGAATAGAATGAGGACTTGGAATTGAGCTAACAGGAAATTTTGGTTACAAGAGGTAAATTATCATAACAGTTAGACTTTCATCATTTTTAATGCCATGTAGCTTTGAGGACTTGAAAAAGCATGAGATGCCATTGTCTAGCTTGTGGTACAAGGGGAACTGAGATATAAGCGGAGCAACCTGAGTATTCAGGGAAGACACAAGGATACAGGAGATCAATACCTCAGTTGACTCATATCCTATTACTCCTTAGCCTGGCATTCATTTGTGTGAGTACTTCTTTTGAAATCCTAAATTTTGTAACCAATATGGAAAAAAGAAAATCCCACACCACATCCATGCTGGGCTTGATATCTAATAACATGTCCAAGTAGCAGCAAAACTTTCTTTTCTGTAATGATTTTTCTTCATGGGTCAACTGTAGCATGAAACAAATCACTTAAAGGGCTAAAAAGCTGTGTCTATGATAACTGAACCAGATACTTACCATCTGAAACTCCCAACCAAACACTTTTTCTTTCCTAGTTTGGGAGGCATAGATGATTTTTTGAAACCTGGCTTGAAAAAACAGCTTAAAAATTATGGCTGAGATACTTTGACTCTTAGGGAAAAAAGTAAAAAAAAAGTTTCCTTGTTCACACGAAGGACAGGTTTCTTTCCCCCTGAACTCAGCAAAAGGACATCACAGTGCTGGCTTTCACAACGAAATGGCTTCTGAACATCTTTCCTCCTTCCTTCAAAAGACTCTTTCAGATTTAATTGGCATTCTCTGTGCACCTGCGGGCATTGGCAGTATGCTACCAGCTGCATGTGCGTATCTGACAACTCAGAACCCTTCAGTGCCTGGACCACTTGAAGGCTACTGAACCTTGTGTGGAACACTCTCAGTTAGTCCTCCTCTCTGGAGGTTTGTCGTTTCAGCCACTGTCAACAATGTAGTTGCTTTGTCCAAAATCTCACTATACTAACTTTTGTAACTATTTGAGTGAAGTCAAACATTTGGCCCATCATTCTTAAGTTTTCCTATGAGGATTTGTCTCTAAAGAAGTGACAAATTTACAGATTGCCTTATTGACAAGATTTAGCAAGAAATCTATGCTTAAGAGTCCCCAACCCCAGAAATGTAGGAGACTAAGTCTGGAAAAATGAGCATAGTTTGAAGAAAACTAAGAGGAAACCGGAAATTATTTGCCTTAGCATACCTGGTTTTAACAGCGAAGCACATTTTAATCTTGTTTCCTTAGCATGCCTTCCTTCTCTGTTGCCACACCTCTTTGACTCATCTCTGCTTCTTCAGTCCCTAAAGCTCTCTTTTCTTCCAGACATGCTCCTCCCTCCCTCCATCTGGGACAACTTCTAGTCTTCCTCCAGTTCTCAGCTTCTGTGTTACTTAAGTGTCCTCAGACACCCCACCACAAATTCCCTGAACTAATTTGGTCCTTAGCAGCTGTTTATCTCTACATTGTGAAGAGAAAGCTGGGCTTTAGAAATTGGCACTGCTCACTGCTCCTATGCAGCTGAACGAATGGCAGATCTGGTGTTGAATCTTCATTCTTAGGATTCAAACTCTCCTAGCATCTTCTCTCTATAGTTCTGACCTCCTGGAAGGAGATTAAATATAAGAACAATAGAACAGCTAGCCAGCTGCCTGTGTTCACCAGCTCCTGTGTAAGGGCTCCCCAGAGTTTCTGATTAACATTAGATTGATGCTAAGCTAGTGGAGGCTGAGGCTGCAGGACCTTCCAACCAAGTCCTAGTCATGAGCTTGTTGGGAGATCAATAGTCCTTTGATGGTGGAGAGTTGGCACATCGTTGAGAGTAGTGGGGCTCTTGTTCTAGTTGACAGCCACATCAAATAATTGGCATGACCACAGGCCGACCTTGGAGGAGCAATGGGTTCCTATTCTCCAGATCCATAGATCTAGAACTATGTACATCCACTCTGAGGGAAAATGAATCCTCCTTTATGTTTCTTTTTTGTGAGGTGGTACTGATACCGCACTTTCATGATCACTTCATCTAAACCTCACAACTCTCTTAGGTCAGCATACTAGCTTTTCTACAGACTCACCCAGGGCTTAAGTGACATACATAGTCAACAGGTGTCTACCTTGGGTCTAGAAAAGCAGTCTCCTTACCTTACCATGCTTCAGTCTGTTCTGTGCTGTGCCTAACTGTCTTGCAAGCAGGACAGCAGCCTTCATGATTCTATCTGCTGGATTGGAGAGGGCACTGTCCCATTAGCATTGTCTGCTCATGTGCTGTGTGATATGGGGTACAATTCATGGACTGCTCTGTTTTTAGGTTTCATTATCAGCAAGATAAAAGGTAAGAATGACTGTAATCAGAATTTGTAAATTAGCTCCTTCAAGTGAGTTGAATTGCGTCTGGCAAACAAAAAGTAGTAAAAAGTTACCTTTTAGTATCAGTTGTACAGCTATATTCACTTTATTTTTTAGGCACGTTTTCATTTAAACAAAGTTCATTTGTTGAGCTCCATACATAGAATATTCATTGTAGATTATTCTATATCTGGGCCATGGATTTGTGATACTCCCATGTATGATAGGACATATAAAACATTCTGGAATGTCTGGATTTCTTCTCATCATGAAAGGTTGATGAAATCTGGCATACTTCTCCTTTTGGGCTTTCCTCCAATTTCAACTTTTTTCTCTGAGTTCATTTGCTGAACAGAAATTATTGACATCTATAACATTGTGACCTACCAAGCTTTAGATGGCACAGCAGGGTGTGAAATACTCTCTTATAGGCATGGCATGGAGGCAGCATTCATGAACTCATAGCAGCTGTTACCCACGTAGGGCCTGCTAAAGACAGAGTCTGTCTATATTGAGTCCAAGATTGAGGAGGCCTTCTGAGGCCCTCCTCAATGGAGCCCTCTCATTGGAGCTATTGACATCTGAGGGCTGCTGGGGAAGGGGAAGCCATTATAGCTGTGGCCATTGGCGAGTTACTCATGCTCCCATGGATAGCAATACACCCATCCTCAATTGACAGCCCTGCTTAAAACCTATGGGTCCCAAAGTGAAAACAAAACAATGCAAAAAGTCATGAAAGTTCAATGGGAACTTAGTGGTATCAGGGGGCAAACAGGGGTAGGAGGAAGATAAGAGAGGGGAGGGGAATTAATGTGATCAGTATGTTTTATTATGCGTGTATGAAACAGTCAAAACAGAAATTGAAAACAAGCAGCCCAAATTTTCCAATAATCAAACTTATGAGTCTGAAAACATTTGTCACCTACCATAGACGTGGGCTCTCAGAAAAGCCATTTTATAAAAATAATATGTCTTAGGTGGTGAGCAACAAATTCAGGGTTAAGATCAGCAAGAAAGAGAGTAGGCTTCTTTTATGGGGCTCTGTTCTTTTCCACACTGGTCTATGCTTTTCCCAGCAAGTAAGCAGCAGCAAGTATCACAGAGTCTTAACTCTCAGCAGGGTCAAACTTTTAATTGCCTTGCCTGGTCAGGAGTCCAAGACAGTGAAGTGGAGTGATTACTAACTGCAGATGGATTGTCTCATCTACAGTTTCTCACCTGCAGAGATCTAGGGCATTAATTGAAAGCATTTAAAGGTGATGGTTGAAGAAGACAGCATCCCCTCTTGTCTAAGTTCTAAAGTTTTGTTATGCCATGGAGAGAACTTGGGGCCATTCACTGTGAACATAAAGCTGCATCTTCAAGCACTAAATCTTCTTTCCATTGTATATTCTAAATTTTAAATCATAAACCAGCAGGGCTTCAAGCATCTGTGTGGATCTGGCTTAGTTGCTCTGTGGCCTTCATTAAGACACCCAAGCATTTAAACCCCAGTGTGTCAGCCTGTAAATTTTCTGCCTCCCAGTAATTTTAAGAAATGAAAATAAGGCAAAATACCGAGTACCAAGATAAGAAATGTGTTTTCTAATGTAGAGGAACAGTGGGTTATTGTTTTCCAATGTAAAATTGAAGACATTTCTCAATTTGGCAGTTACACTTACAGAACATTGAGGGTTCAGAAAAAAATGTAAATTAAATAGAAATGAACTCATTCTAAAAAATAGAAACAAATTCATTCTAATGGAGTCACATGATTTGCGATGCAGCGTGGTGCTTATAGATGCTTATGGATTCTGTTGGCAAATGCATCTCAGTGTCTTGAGTAGAACTTGGAACATAACAAACACTTAATAAATATTTGTTAAGTAAGCTAATAAGTGAGGTATGACCAACAGTATCCATCAGAGGCATTTAAGGATGACAGAATGGCCAGAATCTACTGTTTTCCATGTATTTAACTTAGTTTGGTCATTTAAAAATTTACACAGCGAGGATCATGTTTATAGCCATTAGAAAGCAACAGAACGGAAAAGAGAATATTGCATCCGTGCAGTCCTGTCATAAGATTCCAACAGTGCCTTGGGAGCCTAATGTTTGCTTCTGCATTCTGGACAGGCTAAATCTACCCAAAGTCACGTGACTGGCAAGGAGAGATCCAGAAATCTATACCTGCCTCCAAAGCCAGTTTGTTTTGTCACATCTAAGCAGTATCTTTAGATAAATATTTATCAAAGTGTTTAGCTGACAAAATATCATATTTCCACTCTTCAGTTGAAATGATTTTTTGCATTCTAGAGTCATCTTGAATAGTAAGGAGTAAGTAAGTAGCATGCCCCCTTCAAACGAAACAGGGATATAGTGATGATTATTATCTTTGAGCCACCAGTTAGGGCAAAGACAAATTTCAGTAATCCTTTTGGGGGCATAGAATTTGCTCATCAAGAAGCAAGGTTGAATTAGGTGGGGAGAGTCCAAATTGGAGATCTCCTTTGAGTCATTCCCATTGGAGCAACCCTGAGGAAGGGGGGTAGGAAGGATTGTAGGAGCCAGAGGGGTCAACGTCATCAGGAGAACATGATCACAGAATCAACTAAGCAGAACTCATAGGGGTTCACAGAGACTGAGGTGGGAATTATGGAGCTTGTACAGGTCTGTGCTAGGTCCCCTGCAGGTGTATTATGGTTGTTAGCTTAGTGTTTTATTATTGGTTTTAACAGTGGGAGTGGGTGTGCCTCTGAACCATTTGCCTGCTCTTGGGACACTTTTCCTCTGACTGGATTGCTGCATCCAGCCTTGATATGAGGGTTGGTGCCTAGTCTTACTGCATCTTTTGTTCCACATAAGGCTGATATCCCTAGGAGGTCTGCTCCTTTATAAAGGGAAGCAGAGGGAAAGTGGAACTGTGGGAAAGAAGAAGTGGGGGAGGAGGAACTGGGCAGTATGAAGGGAGGGGAGGGTCAGGATGTATTGTAAGACAGAAGAATAAATAAAAAAGGATTAAAAAAATAAAAAGAAACAAAGTTCTCAGAGGGTCAAAGTGACAGATGAAACTGGTAGAAACAGCATTGAGAAACAACTTGAAAGCTGATTGGAGTGTTCTGCACTGAGGAAGTTGGAGGAGGAGGAAAGAGTAACCATTGTTTAAACAGGAGTAATGACCATATGCTAGAACACACAGAGCAAAGCACAGAGTGAAAGATGTTGGTGAAATGCAAAAATAAGTAGAGTTGGAAATAGATTTAAGGCTGATTATTTGGAAACTGATCATTAAATTTGATGGATGATAATGTCTATCACTATTTTTTGGGTTTGTAAGACATCTCAACTATATGCTCCGTTAAGGCAGAAACAAGATACCTGAATTCCAAAGTAGCATTCTTTAATTTATTTATATAAATGCAGAACCCTAATACTGAAGTTCTTTTATTGCCATAGTCTTGTCATAAGAGTCTAATATCTGTATCAGATTTTTCTGGGCTCCAATCTTGGTTCTATCACCTACTGCATTTATAACACGGTCTCAGTTTTTTTTTTATCTGTGAAATAAGGATCCAACCACACTCCTTCATGTGGTAAATATGAAGAGTTAATAACTTTAATATATGAGAAACACTTAGAATCAGCTGAGGCACATAGTTGATTCTTTATAAATGTTATAGAAATCACTTTCCCCTTCATGCTCTGGTTCTGTTCCCTGATGACATACCTGGGAGTCTTGCTAAAGTAACTCTAACTCACATGAATTACTAAATTATTCTTTGCCCTCATTTTTTTCCTCATATCATTCTTGCCTATAACCTTAAAAAATCAATTTGTCTTTCAAGTCCTTTTTGGTAACTAAGACATTGAGAAAGAGAAAGAAACTATTCAGTTTTCCTTGAAAAGGCCATTTGTAATCATCAGTTGCCCAAATCAATGACATGACCTGATTCTGATACCAGTACCATTTCCTTTGGATTTTTCACATTATCACATTAGATATCCTCTGGAACCAGTGCTTGAGAGAAATACATTATTTCTTACATTTTTATTTTCTTTACCTTCTTAAAAATTGTGCAATTGCTTTGGGCCTTTTCTCCCTTGTAAATATGTGACATCCAAACTCTTCTTGACATGAATACATTTCCCTGATTAATTTTGAGTATGCTGTTTGTAACATCATTTTTATGAAAACATATGTTTATATAATAATATAAAACACAGAACTATCTTTTACATGCCCTCTCCTACATTACTTCACTATACATTGTCTTATTTAGACAAGCTGGTATAGTAGTTATAGCCATACTACAAATTTTAATAATCGATGGTCAAGAAAACCATTTACTTAAGTCATGTGGGTAATAGGAAGGGTGAAAGAACTAGAGCTTCTTTCTGTACATCTCTAGTCTAACAGGATTTCAATAACACTGCTACTACTCTCCTATTCACAACACCGGGTTATAAATATATATTCATAGTGACAGATTGTCTCTGTATAGAGTGGATGATGATGATGATGATGATGATGATGATGATGATGATGATAACAAAAATTACAAAGTTTTCATGGTCAAACATATGTTGGATATCATCTTAAGAATATGTCCTAAGTTAGGTTTCATACTTTTAATATTCATTCACACATGTAGAAAATGAATTTCCTACTACAGAAGAATTTATTGTGTCATACTCCACACAAGTGGCAAGAATGTAATTAAAATTTTATTTGTATGATTCAAATGTCTTGTTCCCAATCATGTTCACCTACTTTTCCCTTAATGGTTGGATAGGAGACATGCATCCCTCCTTGGTGAAGTTGTGAAGTTATAGGTGCATTACACTGAAATTATATAGGACAGTGACTGTTCTTGTTAATGAACAAAACAGCAGCCAGAAAAGGGGTAGAAGAGGAGGGAGAGGATGAGGAGGAGGAGGAGAGGAAGAAGAAAAGACATGTGTGTTATTAGTTGATATGTGGATCCACAAACCCTTGGGAACAGATGACATTGTCTAGAGTCTAGGAGAAGATACTAAATATCAACTATGCAACCCTGTGTTGCCTCTTGCCATCTGGATATGGACAAAGAAAATAGTGGCTAGATGGCAGTGACTACTTTTTCCAGAGAGGCTTTTGATGAATCCTTAGGGAGATAATTTATTACAAGTGAGATTTTGCAGCTCATTAATTGCCTTGAAACTTAATGACATTCTGAGACACAAAGTTCCTTTTTCAGTCTCTAAAGCATTTTGTTTTGCATGAATATTAGCTTAATATTGTTTTGTATGCAATTTGAGGTGGTAGAATTTTTTAATAGTTGGACTGTAGTATTTTATAGAAATTTGAGGGAGTCATCCTGTCAAATTTTAATTTCTAAGCAGGTTCTAAGCAGGGCTGTTATCATTAAGAGATTTTTAAATGATTCTACTTCTGGGTAATAAGAAATTTTTGTTCCAGTCTCTAGATAAATACCACTTTTGCTCTTCACTGTTCTTTATTTTAATAATATTTTCTTGTTATTTTTCACAAAGATCTCACCAATTTAGTTAGCAGCTCTCCGCATTGTTGGTAATCTACAGGAGAGGCCCAGGTGGTGAATTATTAAACTGCTTCCATTAATAGGTATAAGTGAAGATACTGAAATATCTTGAACTACATTCTCTCGAGCTGTTCTGATTGATGGTTTTAGTTCAAAACAAAGTTAGAGAAGATTCATTTCCCCGCACTCATCAGTCTAATTCAATGAATATCTTAAACAAAATTACTGATTTCCACCCCTGGTATTATATTTATGTTCTCTAGTAGCCCTTCTTAATCTGGCTGAGAGTGAATTGGCTATTTCTATTTCCTATCAACACTGCTGTCTATCAGTTTTCAAAGGTCACTTTCTATGGCAGGATTTCCCATACATTGTTCTATGTGCCTGAGAGCTCTTTATTTCCCCCCTGTCTAGTTTTCTCCCACCCTCAAAATCTTAAATCTCTCATTATATATATTGATGCTCTATGATTCTTTTGACTGCAGATTGTATTATAATGAGGTGACAGTTTGCCAGTCTTTAAATTATGAGCATGAGTATCATCACCACTGCTAGAATTTAAGAATAGAAATCACTTTTGTTCTTCATGTGTGCCTTTGCTATAGGGAGGTCCTTTATTAGGAGAGGTGAGAGGTCTTGGGTTGTAATGTAGGACCTTGCATCTCAAATTTCTATTGTGAAATTTTTAGAAAATCATTTTTGGCTTTAAGTTCCTTATTTTTGTGAATATTAATCACAAACCTGCATTTTAAAAATCCATGTAAACACAAATTTATTTAAAGTCTAAGTAAAGGGGAAAAAAGAACAACTGGTTACCTGCAAGGCTAATGTTTTTCTCTATTTTTTGTCTTTTCCTTTGAATTACTTTCCTTATCTAGGGTGGCCTTTCATCTCCAGATATAAACAGCTAACCCATCACCAAACTTTCCTCATTAGAAAATTTAGGAATCATTTGTTGAGTTTCATAATTAGTTGACTTCTTACTTCTCTAAGATCTAGATCAACTGACAACGAAGAGGCAGAACTGGCATGTTATCCGTGTTATTGCTAACAGCGGGGTTGATTTACATGATATTCAGCTAGCCCTGCTATTACTCCAGCACTCTCAGTAGTTTAACAGCTCAATACAAAGGATAATATGTACCTTCAGGGCAGATAAACATACTCAGAAATATACTGACTGAGTGGCAAAGGGGAAACAAAAAAGGCAAATTATCTGAGACAAAATTCACTTTAGTAATGTACTCCTCTTAATTGGGAAGCTTTGCCCAATGTCTTAGATCCCAATACCACAGTCTTCCTCTATACAAAGTAGTAAGCAATAGAATTTCATATTAGGGCTCTTAAGTTACAAAGAAGAAACAAAAAATACCTTCTAATACCAGTTATATGGTGAATTTCATCTTAGGAATATACAATTTCTAGCAATACACAAAGTGAACCTATGCCTGGAAGTTTGTACTATGGGAACTAAGAGATGAATTTTTCTTTTCTTGTTTCATTTTTTAATTGGACCAAAGAAAACAGCTTAAGGGCTGTAAGAAGCAATTCAAGTTCCCTGGAAAATAGGGGAGTTAATCCTGAATAATGCTTATGGAATATTAGGTATTGTCATATATGCTAAAGATATCAATATCTTAGGGTTCCCAGGAAAAGATCTGGCCTAGGGAGCTTTTCCAGAGTCTCTAAGAAACAAAATATGCTTCTTGCAAGTGCACTTGTATTTTCTTCCCTAGTTTTCTTTAGGATTTTATCCCACGAGGCTAGTTTTCATGACTAGTTTCATTAAAGTTGTAAAACCCAGGTGATATTTTTTGAGGCAGTTGTCAAAGTATCAGAAGTTGGTTGAGAGTCTGTGAATCTATACTGATGTGTCTACTTGCACAGAGGGGGGTAGGGAAAGGAGGGAGAGAGAGAGTGACAGAGGGAGAGAGAAGGAGAGAGAGAAATATACATATATATGAACATGTGAATGTATTCATTCATTCACATTCATAGGTACTTGTATGTATGTGTAATGTATGTATCTATAAACAGTATGTGTTCATCATTCACGGAGATACAATCAACAGTAATGTTATGACTTTAGTTTCATAAACAGCAAAGAAAGGAAAGGAAGAGAATGGCAGAGACTAAGTTGGCACTATGAATAGCTTTCAAAAAGAAAGGTCACTTTTTTCAACTTGTATTCTCTAAAGAGGCACAATTGATTTGACATTGTTGCTTATGAAGATTTAATCTGAGAGACAGTGACTAGACAGGACTATAAGTGTCACTAATATTAATAGTCAGATAATCTGTTAATTCATTAATCTGTTAAGAAGAATATGGGCAAGTCCAAACCCTGGAAAGAAGGATCTGGAGGGTCCTCCCATCATTCAGTCCCTTCTTAGTTGCCAGGTTTATTTCAGACATGATATTTGGAAAAGGATGGAGATGGTCAGATGTTGTAAAGTAGATTCATGCAGTAGAGGTTAAAAGAAAATCTCCCTTTACAGAGACTCCATTGATTCAGTAGTCTCCCACAAGATAAAGTTGGAAACAATGCAATTAATTTCAATTAGTTTTTAGGAGAAAGTCATTAGTATATAAATAGCTCTACTCACAGTTTTATCAGAAGGTAGTTGTTTGGTTGGGGCTTACAATTGAATTTAGTGAGTACAAATAAAACCTGTTTAGGATAGTAAAGACATACATATTCACAGATATACAAGCAGCGTATACTACTTATGGGCATATTGTTACCTATTTGTGTCACTTAACTCCTATAGTCAAAGGATAAAGAAATCGATAATGAGTTGTAAACTTTTTATTTTTATTTTTTTAATGAGCCCTCATCGCCATCCAAAATGACAAAGGAGCTCACAGTAGTCAACAGAATCAATCATACTTTAAGCACAATGTGTTCCATATAAATGTATAATAAAAGATATATAATCCTGTAGTTTAATAAGAAGATGAAGTTTAAATAGAAATTTGAAGAGACCTATGAGTCTGAAGTTGGCAATATAGAAGATTATTATTATATTCATTGTTGTATGTGGTGTGCATGTGTCTGTATACATGTTTGCATGTCTTTGTGTGTGTTTCTATGAGGCCTGGTGCTGATGTTAAGGGTCTTCCTCAGTTGTAATCACCTCATTCACCGAGGCAGGGTCTCTAAACAGAACCTGGAGCTTGTTATTGTAGCTAGTCTAGCTATCCATATTGGTCCTTGGAGGACATCAGTTTAGAAGTAGGAGAAACTACCACAGTGTCTGTTACTTAGTACAACCCAGTCAATATTTCTGCCAGAGCATGTTGTATTGCAATACCAACATGGGTAGAATGGAAGCAGAATCTTGTCTTCATAAGTCATTTAATTTGAGTCTTTGGATCAAAGAGATTATGGGAAGTACAATTTCCCATTAGAAAATAATTTGGAGTCATGTGTTGCCCCCCAGCTGAGTTTGTTGTTGGACATAGTGCAATGACTAATCACATTAGTGATAAATTTAGAGTCACCAAAATGAGTCATGTGTCACATTAAGTAAAGGAACTAAAGACTTCCTCCTGGAGTAGGCTGTCCAAATATAAACACAAGCTTGAACTGAATTCCCCATTCCTCTCCCTTTTTCTTCCACCTCTCTGTAGCTTATTGTTTCTACCTATGATCTGTCTCTTGTGTGAGTCTGTATCTATGTCCCTACACATCTTGGATGTGGTCTTATCTGTCTGTCACTGTGTCTGTGTTCCCAACAAAGGGCTTTTCCTCTGTCTTTTAATTGAACAGCCCAGAAGGCATATGTTTAAAAAAAATACTCTTAAGATTACAGTTATTTACTTGCTTTCATTGTAAAAGTTGATTATATGGGGAAATTTAAGGCAAGTAAGGTTGTTTGTTATATTGCTCTCTTAAAGGCAGGCTAAACAAACATGTTGATTACACAGAAGGATAACAGTCTTAAGTATCAAGTGACTTCGGATGTATTATTTATTTGGTTGTAAGGTCCAGCAAAATTTCTAGTCCCATTTTGATAGCAATGCAAGGCAACAATGCACTAACGTCACAGACAAATCAGTTCTCATGAGAATAATTCAGGAAAATGAAGAAGTTTAGAGGCAGGCTTTTTATTATGTATCATTGACTCGATGGTGTACAACTATTATCTCTTAACTTTCAGTTGTAAGACAATCTTCCTAAGAATTTCCCACAGAGAACATGTGTCTCACAATACTACCATACACCTCATGGACTGTGATACTACACTGGCAAGAATCGGGGTAGCAGAACTGATGATTCAGGGGCTGGGCCTCAGTCCAAATGTAGTTAACTCTCAAAGTTAATGAAAGTCGTTACTCATCTTTTTTCAGAAGAGAGACCAACATTTGTATTTGTGTTTTCTTCCCTCGTTGTGGTGCTCAAATTATGGTAAATAAGTAGAGTACAGTATGATTTGTGGTAATTGACAAGCATGGAATTATGGGTAAGGAAATGCTACCAGAAGTATAGTTTGCAAATACCTTAGAACTTTCTGTATGGAGGAAATACATTTAATATGAGATGTTTTAATTTGATATGTTTTAGTTTTTCCTTTGGTGAATTCAAGCTCTCTTAGCCTTTTCCCTGTAGGTTGCCTATATTGGTTTTGTGAAATTATATTTTAGAATCTAGGATTTCAGATACTGTTTGCTTATGAATTTAATGTCTGACAACTTCAGATGCTATAATCTATTTAACACTTGACACATATAAGGCCCTTATATTTATAATATCTATAATCTTTCTAATCGCCCTGCAGCATATGTCCTGATTCTGTAGAGAGAAGCATAGCTCATATCTTACTGGATTCAAATCTGGGCCTGGGCCACAAGGGAGTGGTGGCGCACACCTTTAATCCCAGCACTTGGAAGGCAGAGGCAGGCAGATCTTTTTGAGTTTGAGGCCTGCCTGGTCTACAGAGTAAGTTCGAGGCCATCCAGAGTTATAACAGAGAAACCCTGTCTCCTAAAACTCAAACAAACAAACAAACAAACAAACAAACAAAAATTCTGGACCTGTTTTAAAATTCTGTATTATTTCTTTGTTAACATTGTGGTACGTCTGTAAGATAGTTTAAATTAATTTTGCTTGCATATAGTGTAGACAGCAAATAATAGCTAAGAAATATTTATTTCTCTGATATAAGAGAAATTTGGAGCATGGCAGCTATTTCATAATGTGATAGGCTTCATTTTCCTATCCTGTTCCATTGTCCTAGCCTTTGCTTTCTGTCTCCAAGGTCATGACCAGACACAAGATGGATGCTAAAAAATCATCTGTCAGAACTGCATTCTAGGTGGTAGGGTCAAATTAGAGAGGAAGGAAGACTTACTCCTTTATATGGTTTTTTCCAATTTAAGGAACATCCCTGGAAATCCTCTCCATTAGTTTCTAGTTACTTATTTCATGAAATATTCATGTTTATGATTGCAAGAGCTGTGATATCTACTTACACAGTGAACATGGATATAGGTAGGATGAGGGAATGTTACTAGATCCAATTGCTGCTTCAGGAACAATTAGAGTGACTTACACTAAATGACCCAGGTTTCTTAGCTTTGCATTTCCCTTCTAGTTTTCAATTATTTACCAGGTTTTTATAGGCCCTAAATCTTTTTCTTTTCCTCTTTTTGTTTTTGTTTTTTCTTTGCCTGGAATGTATTTCTATTTAGTCTACTTTCTTAAAACAGATACATTTCATATGCCTAATTCTCAATTGCCTTTTAAATTTTGACTGCCATTTTCTCTGTTTTTCTGAAGGATATAAAGAGTTAAGATCCAATGGGCTAATAGGTCATCTCCATTTAGTTCTACTAAAGTAGTTTCCATTCTGTTATGAGTATCACCAGGCGTTGGAACCTATTTCACCATGCCATTATCAATACTTAGACCCTGATCTGCAATAAAATTGTCCATACTTAAGATAAGCAACAAGGATCGGAGGAGTGGGAGGGTATGCAGATGGCTAGCAGACTTGTCTGGACATGGAACACTATTCAGACTCAACTCTGAGCAAGCACAGGAAGATCTACACCCTCACTTCACAGATCTTTGTGGAGCCAGCTGCCTTTTACTTCTGCAAATTTCTTTCTAGTCCATTCTCAGAGCAGCAGATATTAATTTCAGAAGCCAAAATTAAGAAAAGAAAGAGAAGCCAACACCAGTCATTTAATTGTATTAAAACTTGTCTAACTTATTGAAAAAGATTTCAGGCTACTTCAGAATTTTCTGGGCACATCACCTTTATTTCAGTAGTGATCACATGACAACAGATTCCTAGAGTAGAAATCTCTGTAGTGTCGATCCTAGACTGTCACCTTACTCATCTAGCTGTAGAACCTTTAGAGAGTTGTACTTTTCAGAGGCACTGCTGCTTTGTGCTTTGTGGCAACTGGGAATTGTGGTCAAGAATGTCCTAAGTACATCTCTAAAGAAGGGCTGAAGGGAGGATTAGAGGAAAGGGGTGGAATGCCTGTCTGTGAAGTGCTTGCCTTCTTAACCTACAAGGTTTCCACTGTAGGGATGCCTGGGGAAATATCAGGTAGGTGAAGCCCAGAATAATTGTAGCAAGTCATTGTTATTGAACTGTTGCTGGGAAGAGGTTGTGAATCACCAATTTTTCTCCACAATAATTAAGTTAAAACATAAATGTATTAATTAAAAAATACTTTATCATGAAGAAGGGATATTTTGTTCTGTATTTTCTAGCACTGACTAAAATAAAGGAAGACATATGTTCATAGGCATTTTAAAGATAAAATATAAGAACTATCAGAAATGTTACTTTGGACTATAAACCCTGGAAACTTGCTATAAGCTAGTGACCATACCCCTGTCCTATTAGAGATATTGGTGTGTGATGCAAATATATAATGGTAGCACCAAGCTCAGATTAGGGCTCTACCCAATTAGTACATGGTGGTGTTGAATGCTTGAAAGTCGTTTCCTTATCTGTAATGGAGATAGCACTGGTCATATAGCTAACATTATGGTTAGTGACAGAGTTTGTAAAGTGCACATCATTGTTTTTGGTCAATGAAGGTTTTTAATGTCTTGGAATTATTATGTTTCCAGAGGCAGCGGGCCCAGAATTAGAAATTGTGCATGAGTCTGTTGGAATATGAGTACTATTTATATTAAATATCCTATTATAAGAACCTGCTCTTTGATGTCCTTACGTCCTAGAAAGAGGCCACATTGGTAGAACATCCTTGAAGTAACTCCTTTTCTTCATAAATTGCTTACACTCCAAAACCATGTATTCCCAGAGTGTCTTCCTCACTGACATATGAAAAGTACTTTGCATGACAGCCTCATATTCTAAACACCAGTGTGGAAGACAGATCCTGTTCTCCAGTCACTCAGGAACTGCACTGTTAATATACACACCCTGTTAATGAGAGGGTGCGGCTGATGAAGGAACCCAAGGACCTGTATTGTAAATGAAATCAGAAGCTAGATTGGAATGAGCAGTGGCTATGTTACTTCATGTTTTTTCAACCCATTCACGGTGAAGTCTTAAAGCCTTCAAATGGTGTGCGGGGTCTCCAAGTTCTGATTCTTACCTACCTATCTTTACCATTAAGCTATTCCCATGCTGTCTGCTCCAGAAAATCCTGCAACTGTGGCCATGAGCCATGTACCCCATGTATACTGGTTTTGTTGTGGGGATACTTTGTTGATTAGCTCAGTGTGACTTTTTCTTTAAAACCTGATGCAAGCTTTGTCTTCATTTGGAAACCTTCCCAATATTTCCTATACAAGTATTAAACAATCTCATTCTGTTCCCAAGGCACAGATCTTGTTGAGACACTTTTCACTCTCCTCCCACATTGTAAATATTTCTCCTTTTCCCCTCTGCTGGTGAGATCCTAGTAATTATCAGTGCAGGGTAACTGTTAGAACAATCTCAGTGGCTTCATACAGATGGGCCTGTTTCTCTGTTACATCATAGTCCATAGCTCAGTGGTGGCTGAGGAAATTGAAGAAAGGGCAATTGGATCCCATTTAAGCATGGAAAGGTCTCAGATCTTCTCTCCTAAAGAATTCTAGGCATCCTAGCATATCAGAGCCTCCCCTGTCTGCAGCTAGCAGATGTAGAGAGGGATCACAAAGGACTTCTAGGGAGGTATTTAAAGAATCAGATGTAAAAATGGATTGTCTCACTACTTTCTACATGACTTACTTGACTGACTGCAGGGGATACTAAAAACTGAGGTCAAGCTGTATGTTCATCAAGGAAAGCAAAGTTTGGGAACATGCATCACTTTACATTGTAGATGCCCACCCTTTGTCAGAGTAAGTGAAAGGCAGCAAAGTGAATTAGCCAATAAGCCTATGACAGTAGACTATCATTAGTGATAGCAGTTCATCTTAGAAACGAATAATACTAACATAGGCTGGGGAACTTAACGGTTGGAGAGTGCCATCACTCCATGACATTTTCTTGACTGTGGCACCCACAGTCTTCATGACTGGGGAATGTGTTTCTCAGGATAGGAAAACCAATTACCTTCCCCAGGTCTTCTTTTGTTTTGCCTTCCATGCTGTTTCAGAAATAATAAACAAGCTCAGACTCCCACCTCAAGGCCTGAAGCACTGTTTTCCATATTTGTGACTAACCTCCCAACCCACTTGTGACTGACAGCCGCATGCTTACCTCTTACCGTTTTTTTAGCTCTTACCTCAAATTGTCCATAAACCTTCCTCCTGTGACCCATACTTCCTGTTCCTCTCCTTGTGTCACTTTCCTCCACCACACTTAATCAAACCAGGCATACTACGTACTCCTCCAGTTATATCCTGGTGAGAACAAAGAACTTTGATGTTTTTCTATTGCTAGTTTCTAGCACAGTACCATCACACTGTGGATGCTCAAGTCTCCTTTAAATTATTGACTATCTTTTGTTTCTGCACAGTGTTCATGTATTACTGGCTAGAAAGTTACTGCCATTTATTTATCAACAGGATGCAAAGAAATTGTCAGAGGTAGTTCCAACTGCATGTAGAAATGGGTGGGGGGGGGGATGATGATCATTTTTTGTAAATTAGACAACCAGACTCAGAGACGGAATGTTATCATTGTGAAAGGTCACACTGAAAACTACCAAGGGATGTTTTCAAAATATATCAGTATTCTTATCCTGCAAACACTCGATGGATGCAGCTTAGAGCTTCAAGTGTGGAACTAAGTAAAGAATGAAGCATTGTATGCCATTTCCATTTTGTCTTATCAGGAAGGTCATTCAGTGAAGGGCACATTTTGATCACCGCAATTCTCTCCACAGAAATGGTATCTGAGAGCTGATCTCTTTCTGTATGTTTATTTGAGGATACATTTGACACTGAGAGAGCATTTGAAAGAATCTTTTTAAAAACCTCATCTGCTTAAAGAAGAAACAATAGTAGTCAACACACAATTCCATAGAAATAGCCAGAAAAATCCACCCAGCAAAGTAAAGGCGGAAAGCCTACTGGACTGAGATCATGGTATCATGCAGGGATAGACCTGGAAAGAGACCTTTAGGAGAGGAAAATGGAGTCTGAAGTGAAAGGCATGAGAGCACTAGTGAAAGTACTCTCTGGCGCACTCTGTAAAACCCCCCACACCAAATAAGCTCTTCTGTTTTCATCTGCTGCATTCACAATGGCCAGTTTGTCTACTCTCATAAAACAGACCCAGGGCAAGCTGGGCTCCTGCCAAGATCTGGCTTTCACCAATTCCTTGTGATTTCTACTCTGTTTGCCCAACAACCACATAAATATGTCTAAAGCGATATCTCAAATATTTTGACTCCTAGGTTGATATTTTCCCACCAGGTGTATTTGTGTGTGTACAAAAGAACAGAATTCTCTTATTTTCTTTGATTTATATTCAAATATACATTTGATTTATAATTATCTTTGATTTATATTCTGTCCTCTACTATTTATTCTCTTGGTATTTTTTTATTGTTATTAAAATCTTGTTTGTTGTACTGAGAATTGAACCCAGGGCTCATATGTTGTAGGCAAGCACTCTACCACTGAACTACACCTCTAAGCATTGGTTTAAAGATTTTATATGCTTAAGCAATAGTCATGGGTATCATGTCTGCATCTCCCCATCACAATACTGTTTCTTCTCCTCATAAGAAGTGCATTCCACGTTGTCACTGTTCAGAAACATTCCGATGCCCTGACGCTTCCATTTTACAAGGTTGAACTCTTTCCTCCCAAGTGATAGTGGTGTCATAATTAGAAACACATTAGTATGTTCCCTTTAAGAGGACCTATAAGTTGCGAATAAGAATATGAAGCATTTAGTATTGATAACAGTAGTAAGTAACACTTATGGAGAGCCTAATTTATACATGAGTCACAAACATCTTATTTTAGGAAACTTGTATTAGCTCATTTTGTTCTCATACAACATACAAGGTAAACATTATTATTACCCCATTTGCCAATAAAAGAAGGTGAAGCACAGAGAGGTAAAATGCCTGTTGTCATTCATTTGGCGAGTAGCAGGGTCAAGTATTCAACCCAAGCTCTATACTCCAAGCTTCTAATTGTCTAGTACTACTTTAGAGTCATAGTCAAGACCTGTTCAAGATTCTAGAACAGTCTAACATTCCTGGTTCTTTTGTATAAAAACACACTCTAGAGGCCAGACTTATAATCTAAAGCATACTTCCTTGGCTTCTGTGATATCAGACATGATTTAGAGATAACGTGAGCAGTTGGATGGGAGAAATGTTGGGAATATTGGCTCTTGTGAGAATTATTTTTTGAGTGGAATGTCAGTAAAGCATCCTCATTTAATAGATGAAGAAACAGAAGAAACAAATACCTAAATGCAGATAGTCAAAAGCTATGAAAATGAAGCAAATGGGGCTCTAAACAAAATGCACAAAGCTCCAAATGTTTAATCCATAACCATTACATTGCACACACACACACACACACACACACACACACACACACACACACACACACACAAACCAGATCTGAGTACACCACTCAGCCATTTTCTAGGTATCTGATCTTGGTCATGATATCAAATGACCGAATCTGAGTCTTCATTTGCAAACTGGTGGATAGGAAGATCCATCTGTCATTTTTCCATAAGACTTTCTTGAGAGGTGACACATCTGATGTACCTTTGTGAAAGTAGTCACATAGCGTATGTATAAAATGGTGACGTTCTCATCACAAACAAGTGCCATAAGATGTACTAGGACTGGGAATACTCAGTGGTCCACTATTTGCCTATCAAGTGTAAGGTTCAAGGTTCAATCCACTGTACATAGAGAAAAGAAACTAAGAACATTGAGGGTTACACATTTTCCATTAGCTTTGGAGTGTCTGCCTAGACAACTTGGGTTCTATTTCTAGCACTGAAAAAAAAAAAACAAATAAAAATGAATAAAGAGGGCAAAATTGTACCAAAAGCTAAAACTGAGTTAAAAAATAATATATGGGTAGTAGGAAAATAATATTTTTATCACCTTGATGTTAAGTGATTTTTTTTTGTACAGCATAATGGTTATGGGTTGAACAATTGTAGTTTTGTGCATTTTGTTTAGAGCCCATTTTGTTCCATTTTCATAGATTTTTACTATCTGCACTTGGGTAATTGTTTCTCATTCCTGCTTCTTCATCTATTAAATGAGGATAATCACAATTACCTAAAAAAAACTTTTCTGAGATTTATGTTGTTGTTTAAATATAAGCATATGTTTATGACACACAGTCTGTACATATAAAGAGACTGCTTATAAGAAATTGAATCTTGTGAACATAAGACTCTAAATAACTTTTCAGAGCCAAAGTGTCAATTCCAATCCAAGGACCAGAGGCTTCTGTAGAATCAGGAGGAATTGCCATTCCCATTTGAAGAATCCAGTAACATTCTCTCTTACTTCAAGGAAAACTGACTTTTTCTTCTATTCTTGTTTTTTAACTGATTGAACAGGGCTCACCTACATTATTGATAATAATTGGTTTTAATCAGTCTACAGATTTAAATGTCAACTTCAATCAGATAGATTCGTACAGAAGCACCTACATCATCTCACACCACAGTCTGGGCACTCCACAGCACTGTAAAGTTGTTGCCTGGAATTAACTATCACAGTATCATTGATCTGCTTTTTACCTGGACCCAGAAGTCCTTACTATATTACAAAACAATGAAGTATGAATGGGTGGAATGGCATTTGAGAATCAGTGCTCTGCATCTGGGAATCTTTATGCAGTGGCAGACAGTGCATACTGGTGAAATCATGGTACAGATGGAAGGGATTCCATTTTCTACATGCCCAAACTACTTTTGGAGCTGAGAATGTTAACTTATCTGCACAAATGAAATTTCAGATAAAAAGGCTGCTCACCTAATACTACATCTTCCACTCCAAGTCTTACAGAAGACACAGAATCTCAGATGTATTGGTTATATTTTTCTGATTATTGACTATAGGTCAAGCATAGTAGTCTTAAAATAATTTTAAGTGCCATGGCTTATTTTCCCATCCCCAAATAGTTGCCCATCAAGAGAAGGAGAAAGACACTTTGAAAAGTAGTAATAGAAATACTTACAGAATCTGAAGGGATCTCAGGAAGGGATGGTAGTGTTGGGAAGTGAACAAGGATAAGTTAGTCTCTCAAGTGTTTGCTTGAGTGGAGGTTAGGGACAATGAAGAGTTCTGAAGGTGAGACAAGAATAGGAATTCCATGGCGGGTGATTAGCATTAGCCTGTAGAAAAGTATGATGATCTAAATGAGTTTTGAATGCCAAGATGGTGTCCAGCTTCGAAAGATACATTCGTGGAGAGGCAGTATCACATAAGCTCTGAGTCTCTGAAGCTGGAGTACCTAGGTACAAGTTCTGCTTTGACTGCTTTTACTATAAAACTTCCAATCCCTTTATTAAGGTCCATCTCTTCATCTATAAAGTAAATAAAGCAGCACAAGCACGAGCTTGAGAAACTGGGACCTGGCCACATGTTACAACATGCGGTAATTTGAATTTGAATTAGAAGTACAAAGAAAACAGTTTATTCTTCATAAGTAGTTAATGTCCAGACCTCCTGTTTCACTGCACTGTGAGCATTTGCTGAAACCCTCTGTTTATTGAACTTGTACCTGCTAACTTAGAGTCGGATACCAGTTTTGTTATTTTCTAAGTCTTCGTAATTAAACCATTTGAAAGAAATGGAATGGGCATTTGTGGTGGGTAAATGATTCCAGGCATAGGGTTTCTATTTTTTTGATAGATATCTGAGGAGGCTTAGGATTTAAAAATTTTTTTATCAGAGAACAATACAGGAAAAAGTGTCACTTGCCACTAATATTTAACTCAAAATTATGATTCTGTGAGAACATAAGAAAGAGAACATTTGAAAAATTTCAGAAAACGTTTTGTGTAGATGTGGCTGCTACTTTTCTTGACTTAAAAGGAAAGTTCTTGAAGAATAAAGGAGTCTTTGTTATTCTGACTATAACTTTACTGAGATTAAAAAGCTAAATTCTGGTTGTGAGCGAAGGAGGTCCGTGACTTCTAAATGGAGTCCTCTAGTTACAGCCTGTTCACAGGCACACGAGATTTACAGGGGAAACATTAATAAAGTCCTGAGAAGTGAGTAGCGGGGGAGGGGCAGAAAAAGTGGGATCTGCGGAAGTAAAGGGTACTATTCTTGTCACACTTATGGATATGCTTGAGGACTAGACAATGACCTTGCATGTGGAGATGGGAGGACCTCATGATCCAGACATGGGCGTTGCAAACAGGGGATAGAATGACTAAGGTGATTTTGTCATTCATCTTCCAAACCAGTTTACATTTGTGAGTAAAATATATCACGGAAGTACGATGGGTGTCTTACTGTTCTATTGCTGTGATAAAACACCATGACCAAGGCAACTTATAAAAGTAAGCACTTTACCTGGGGACATGCTTACAGTTTTAGAGGATTACACCATGGCCATTATGGCAGGGAGCATGGCAACAGGCAAAACTGACATGGTGCTGGAGCAATAGCTGAGAACTCACATCTGATCTGATCTGCAAGTTAAAACAGAGGCAGAGGTGGGGGGATGGGGAGGGGACTGGACCTGGTCTGGTGTGAGCTTTTTAAGGCTCATTCCCCGTGTGACACACCCCCTCTAACAAGGCCAAACCTCCTAATCCTTCCTGAACAGTCTGAGAACTCAGACATTGAAGCAATGAGGGTCATTCTCATTCAAACCACCACTCTGCATAAATAGTCAAAACAGAACCATCCTGAACAAAACAGGACACATAGTCATGATAAAGATGGGCACAATAAGAGATGCAGTAAATAAGCACTACCATGAATTTTCACCACTATTAATGTGTCCATTTATCCCTCAAATATTTGCTGTGCTCTGTCTGTACTATAGAGATTCACTCTGCATAAAACTTGGCACCTGCCTTTCAGGATGTCCTCTTCATAGACTATTGGAATAGGTTCCACTTAGTATGAAGTGATTCCTAGTGCTAGATTTTGGAGTCTAGGGCAGGAAGCAGTTTTTTGTTTTGTTTTGTTTGTTTTAATCTGGTATTGGACCTGGGAAGGGGAGAAGAAAGAGGAGGTACAAAGGCATCCTGGAATATGTGACATCTGAAGTGATTTACATAGTAGAGCATGAGTTAGAGTGGGAGAAGGAGAAACCAAGGAGAAGTTACTAACAATTATGAAATGGGCAAACTGATGTAGCTTTTGAAGTTAGAACTTGTTGACTGGCAAGTGGAAGTAGGTACTGAAGTCATCAAACCTAGAAGTTTTCCTCTCAAGATCTTAGCTAACTTGCTCAAAGAATAATCTCAGCTGCTGTGGGCAGTAGGATTGTTAACACCTTTAATAAGTTTTCTTTGTCCTTAAGAATTTAATGTGTATACAATGAAATATAAATTTATCCCCTATTACACTATTCTTCTCCATATAGTCCCATCAAGTCCCCTTCCAACTTCAAGGTTTTGCTATTTATTTATTTATTCATTTATTTATTTATTTAATTTATTTATTTTTGATAGCCCAGTAGGTCCAGAAACTGCTCTATTTTCCTGAGAATGGGGATAGCCACTAGAGCATGGGAACCCTAACAGTGGTCATACTGTTAGTGGTCTCCCTCCTCTAGCAGCCATTAACTGCCTATAGCTGCCAAGTAACGGATCACCTCAATCTGTGCTGGAACTTTCACTGGCTTGATTGAGTACAGGTAACTAGAGCTTCTGTGAGTTTATGATTAAAACAGCCACACTGTATCCATAAGGCAGCATTTTGCAGAATTCCCCACCCTAACCTCCCAATCTCACATTGTTCCTCTTTCTCAGCATTCTCTGAGCCTTTGTGCTGGGGAAGGGTGTTGATACAGATCTCCCATGTGTGCCTGAGCACTCAAAAGCTTATTCTCAGCACTTCGACCAGGTGTGCATCTCTCCATCAACTGCTGCCCACTGCAAAAAGAAGCTTCTCTTGCTCAAGTTGAGAGTACCCTCGATGGGTATAAATGTAAGTATTTAGAAGGCAATTTGACAGCACCGCCATTTAGCAAAATAACAATAGCAGGTTTGTCTACCCTAGCGGTTATGACCTCCCCAGCCATGGGCTTTTGACCAGGATTATAGTACCAAACATTAAATTCCCTTGTGTGTAACATACCTCAAATCCAACCACAAAACAGCACAAAATAGTTTCCCCATTACAACCAAGCCAAGTTTATACAAGTAGCCAGTTCTTACCTGGTGGTTGGTATTGAAACATGTAGGGTCCAGTGATGGATGAGACCTGATTTCTTTTGTCTCTCAGAGGTCTCCACAGTACCTTATTACTATGAAAGGTAGCTGACAGGGAGGAAGTTTGCTAGTCAATTGATTTCTCTCTATCTTACAGCCAAAGTATGTCGTGCCTTCACCAATGGGGTTTTGGCATGTAGTTATGGTAGGTAACAAAGGTCTGTGTTGTTTTGGAGACCTGATCAATAGCTTACAGGGAGAGATCTCATATTTTATCCTGAGATTTTCATTTAATATCTTATGTCATATGGGAAGGTTTAATCCCTAGATAGAAAGTTCTGACCAGGGGCTTTCAAAATCCTGTCTTCTCAGAAGAGTTGCCTTTACAAAGAGATTTACAGACTCATGCACTCTTGTGGCTGACTGTTTGACACAACTGAATGAATGGCTTTGGAAGTGAGGTGGTATCTTACATGGCGGTCAATTCAAGCTGTCATACAACAAGTGTTTCCATTTGTAGCTGATCCTATCTAAGACAGAAAATACATATAGGTAAAAAGCTACATACAGAGACTGCATAGGCTAGAGTGTGGGTTGGTACCCTTTCTCTTTAGCTTCCCAGTTAGTATACCATGCATTTCCTTATGGAAACTTGGTATAAGAAACCTCTTAATTTGTTATAAATGATCAATATTTTAACAATTTTATCGAATAGCTTCCATGATCAAGGATTGTGTTATGTGCTTCCAAGTAGTCTATAGATCCTGAAAGCCTAATTAGAGGTATAACTTGTTTATCTGATCCCTCCCAACTTCCTACACTCCACCCCACTTCCATCACCTTACACATACACATGTGCATCCCACAAACAGACTGTGAGTACTGCACAGAGAAAGATCTTGACAACTTAAATATTTTGGGCTAGTATTTTGGTCTTATCCAGTGATGACTTATTAAACAATGATAAATCTCCACTTAAAACCATATAAAATAGCAATTAACATTTTAATGGTATTTGGTAGTTTTAAGAAACATTTTACAAATTTATAATATTTATAATGCCTTGTGAAGAAAACTGTGGTTCAATTTTACTTCTAAAGAAGCTGATATCAACAGAATGAATAAATTCCCAAGGTCCTTATGCAGCTCAAGGCACAGGTAGATTTCAGATCTCCTAGCTTTTAAACATGGTCTTCTGACTTCTGAATTTTAATACTGCACAGAGTTGACTCCGAAACTTCATATCCATTCTAAAAGGTCAATGTTTTCTTATGATCTCCAAAGAAAAAAAGAGTATTTTATTTTACTACCATGTAAGAGTCCTCAAGCCAATAAACCATTTCATAACATCTCTATACAATGGAATTAAAATAAGCATTTTATGCAAGGACATATTGACAGTTAACACAGCTGCATGTGTTGTTTTTATATACAGAAATGGAAGTGGTTTTACATGTAGTTCATTGATGGTGAATATATATAGTAAAAACAAAATGTTATGTAAATGTACTTTATAATCCATCAACAGGCTCCGGGAAGTATTCCTTCTTAACTTTAATCATCACTGCCCGAATTGAAGTAGATCCACCCACTCCCAAACTAACGATAATGTATTCTTTATAAGGATGTACAATTTGAAATTAATTTGAGTCCTTCAGGTCAGAGAGTTTATTTATAACATGCGGTGAAACATTTTATGGCCCCAATTTCACTTAAATCATAGACTCAGGAAGTCACAGGAAGAACCAGGCCTACTCAGTCACCTTGTCCTTGTCAAGAGTGAGAGCTGCATCTGTGGTATGTTTTCCGTTGCTTGGGTCAATGTGTGTATTTATATCTCTCTTCATATTCAATACTGCTGATGAATGTTGCTTTCATGGGAGAAAGCATAAATGAAAAGGCTGGTGTGGGATTTGGATTTCCTGCTCTTACAGCGTGTTCCATCGTAATGCAGTACAGAATGGGGAGCACTTTCCCTAAGCATCAACAAAAGCTGGCCTCTACCTCCCTGCCACAGGCTCCAGCATTCTACTCTGGGTCAGGTTGGTCTGCCCGTCACATCATTGCCATATTTGTATCTTAGAGAGATATCAGAATAGGTCTCATGATGTCATCTGGAGATAAGGCAGACAGACCCAATCTAATGAAAAAGATGCTGAAAAGAGAAAAGATTATAGACAAATAATTGTTCTGTCAGAGAGAATGTGCTCAGTGAAATATGGAAGCTGTCAGTATCAAATCCATGCTCTTGATAGCTGAGAGGATGAGAAACCCAGCTGCCCTCAGTTTGTGGGAAGTATTCTACATCTTCTTGAAACATTCTCTCTGAGGGGATTGCCTTTGAATGCCTAGGGCCTTGGCTATTTGTCTTTTGATGCCACATGGGATCACTTCTTTCTCCTGAAGGGCTAAGTGTAAGTCATGTGGGCAATGTGTGTTCAGGCCCCATTATACTCTTTGAGCACTAGGGCTAAGGTAACTTTTCCTGGGTGACAATACTCTGTGTAATGTTGCCCACTGATCTCAGGAGAGTGGTGGGCCCATGACTCCCTAAGCAGATAATGGAAGCTCCGTGTTTGGTACCTGTAGTGAGTTTTTTTCCAGTGGAGTTTATCCTAAGATATTCTCTATCTGTTCCATGAGGGAAACCAGGATCATGAACAGAACAGCTAGTCACAGTGAATTATATGAGTCTTTGTGATGAATTATCGTGACTGATCATTACTTTGGGAAGCCCAAGTTTAAATATTGTTTTTATTGATTCTTTGAGAATTTCATACAATATATTTTGATATTGTTAATTTTATTCTTTCTTCTTCAGAACCTCCTCCTAGATCCCCACCCCTCACTTCCCTATCCACTCAACTTCATATTCTTCCCTTTCTTTTTTCCTTTTGTTTTTTCTAGAGAGGATTTCTCTGTTGTAATTCTAGCTCTCCTGAAATTCACTCTCTGGACCAGGCTGGCCTCGAACTCATAGAGATCTGCCTGCATCTGCCTCCTGAGTGCTGGGATTAAAGTCGTGCACCACCACTGCCCACTTATTCTTCTCTTTCTTAAATAAAGAATCAAACAACCAAAAAATGTGGAGTCCAGTTAGTATTGCCTGACTACTGCAAAGCACTAGCTCAATTGGTATGTGGATGATATACATCCAGAATGGCTCCATTGAAGAGTCTGAGAAAAGCTGTTTCCTTGAAGCTATCCACCACCTCTGGCTCATATAATCTTTTTAACCTTCTCTCTGCATAGTTTCTTGAGTCTTGAGGAAAGGGCTATGATAAAAATATCTCATTATATCTGAGCAGTGTAAAGCCTCTTATTCTCTGTACATTGACCAGTTGTGGGGAAAACTTCTAAAATTATAAATGGTGTCAGAATTGAGGGTGGTCTTCTGTGGGTTATCTGGCTTCATAATTGACATATTATTTATTCCTGTGAGCTGTGTGAAAGTAATGTGCTCCATGCTTCATATATCCACAAAAGCACCACTCACTATCTACTCCCCAAAGGACTGGTAGAACGTGTAACAGCAGACATTTTTACCATTTTGAAATTAGGAGATGTCATGAAGTCTTGAGTCCAGAAGACAATTGTAATGAAAATGTACTCTAAGAAAATGGCATCTCAGTTAAGACCTAGATTAAACTAAAGCAGCCTTCTGAAGATATTACAGAAGGCTCAGTAGAGGACCAGGGATATATCACAGAGCCCAACACTACAAGATAAGGTGCAAGGGATTTACAGGACTTTTTCTAATAAAGAGTTGAAAAGGTAAAGACAAAATAAGACAAAGCTTAGCCTGATTTCATAAGACTTCATAGGAAGAATGCTATGAAGCTAGCCAAGCTGACCACTGTCATGGCTTTTTTTCTGTGAGGTCCACCATTCTATTACATCTTCCTTTTTGCAAGTGCTTAATTATCATACACATTTTCAACTTGAGGTCAGCAAGTTGCCAATTTATGAAACATCTCTGTTATGAAGTCTCTTGCAATTAGGTTAAAATAGGCTGATGGTGGTGAATACGATGGTGGTGGCAATAGTGATGGTTTTGATGGCCATTATAACCCTACTGGGAGACAGACTAGTTAACTGAAGTCAGTCATATTATACCTTTGAATTCTTCTTTAGTCTTTATTAGTTACATAACTGAAGCAAAGAGTCTTACTGACTGGCCTTTAGTCTTTGTCATCTGTAAAATGAGAACAATAATACCCATTCAGAGGATAGTTGTTAACATTACAGGGAGAGTGCCTGAAAATACCAATTACAAATGGAACCATTAGCTTTGGGATGAAAAAATAAATACATTCAAATGATTTGGTTGCTTATGCCAATATATTATACCATATATTTGAAATGAATTTGATTCCATTTCTTTTAGCTATGTTTTGTGTGAAGAACCAAATAATTTAGTTATTTCCTATCCCCAGGTGATTTGCATGAGTTTATCCTCTAACTGAGATTTGAAGCCAAATTCAATTAAACTGTTTTACAATTTAAAAAAATGGAAGACACTTAAGTCATGATACTTTTTTATTGCCCCAGGTACAAAAGCAGAGTACTGGATCTCTTACATCTACCCCAGTCCTTCTCTTATCTCCCTGCTATACTCTTCTAGCCTACGCAGGGTTTCTCTGTACCTCCTTTAGCCATACAGGTAGCATTGTGAACATTTTCTGTTTTTCTGATCTCTCATTGTTTTACATTGTTTTGGAAATTCACGTTTTTGAAACGTATACTGATTAGCTGATCTATGTGGTTACACAGAGATTTTTGTTTTTCTCCTTGGTTTGAGTGAGTTTTCTGGGTATCTTGGAACAGAAGCAAGCAGTTGTTGACTGCATTTCTGAACACTTCAGGAGGATGAAGTTGGTTCTGCACATGGATAGATTTCTTTGATTCTGATGGCTGAGTGGGAACAGAATGTATCATTACCACAGCCTGTCATCACTTGCCACATGGAACAAATTCTTGTTTTTTCTTTCTTTCTATGCAGTGTTTCTTCCTATGCAGAGGTTGTATGCCAGACTGGGTTTTGTCGTGTATGTTGTCAGTATGGACCCCTTGCCTTTTTTTCTATATGGTGAAAATTGACTTAATTTAACAAGCCTTTTCTTTGTTCAATACTAAGACATGAATAAATTAGCCTTGATTTTTACTCTGAGGTACAGATCAATATTCTAGTGGAACGCTGATTATTTTAGTGAATGGAAATGAGCTGGCAGAATGCCATCATGAGATTTGAGCACTGGCTCTGAGACATTTGCATGGGTGGATGAAATGCCCCCCTGATAGAAATTAAGTGTCACATTTGCATAGTTTCTTGACATTTGCACATATATCTAATTGTCACAACAACCCTATAAAAAGAACAAAGCATGTTTTGCCTTCATTTTCTAGAGACAAGAACACAGAAATTTGAACAGATGATAGCTTACTCAAGGTCACAGCTTGTAGCTGGAAACCCAAGAGTCATGCTTAGTTCTTTTGGCATCAAAGCCTGATGTTTTCTCTGGGATCAACATCTCTTTGAATGTGGGCCCTAAATGTTCTTTTTATGTTTGTTTGCATTTGGGGCTCAAGGACTATCAGACTGTGGCCTAGGAGCTTTTTTTCATCTGCTGTGTTCTCAAGTAAGACATTAAAAGCAATAGTACATTTCAACTTATGTGTCAAATTAAGTGGAGGGTCATTTTTGCTATTACAATGAAGATTTCTTTTCTATATAAACCACATGTAGGCTTTTCAATGGTTAGATGTATATAATCAAATGGCATTTTGTTTTCCTGAAGCTCTTGCTGCTGTTTTGCTACTGAAATTGAGTAACTCTAGATTAGAGGTCCATGTTCCCCTAAGATTCCACTTTCATGGGATATTAGATGATTAGAAACTAAGGTGAGTGGGGATGGAATGGGTAAAGTTACCATGTATACCTATCAATAATACACGAAATTCACTGAAATTGAACTATTGCTATCAAAAAGAGAGTCATTTTAAGGAACCAAAGTCTTAAGACAATAGGTATTTGTGATTATTTCTTCTCAGAGTTCAGAGTAATTAAGGAGGAATCAGACAGGTGAGATAGTCCCTGTGATTCACTGTGAGCTAGAATGAAGTGAGGGTCACAGAAATATATCATTTCATGAGAGATGGTATTACCAAAAAGTTCTATGGGTAAATTGCTAGTGAACACAATGGAGGAAAAAACGTTAGATCTTCAGGAGGGCTAAAGGTCTGCAGTTTGTCCATGCTACATGATGTATTGTTAGAAATATAGAAAAGCACTACTTCACTCTCTCCTCAGACATCTCCAGCTCTCTACCAACAGAGCAACTGTTTTTTTTTGTCACCTCAGAGTGTGAGTGAAGAACTGAAGGACAGAGATGTCTGTAGGAAAGTCACAGAATTCTGTACTTTACAAATGAAAATTGCCTTTCCCAAGAAATGCTGTGACATTCAATACATTACCATTTCCCCCATCCTTCTTCTGATTGTATCCACTCTATTGTTGCATTAAAGACTAAAAGAATGCTTGGCACCGATAAGTTCAAAAGAATTTGCTTGAAGCCCAAAGGGAGATATAATTAAATTTTCTATCTGTGGATCCCCTGCTTGGTGGTAGATGCTTATAGTTCTCAAGTGTGGGAGGAGGAAGCAAAAATATCACTTGAACTAGAAGTTCGAGGCCAGCCCAAGTAACATAGAAAAAACTCAAAAACTACCAAGGGATTGTGATGGAACTGATACTAAGGTCTCAGGATGTCTTTCTTGATTAGACAGAGCAAGAGAAAAAGAAGGAAATCCAAACATGACTGCTTCTGAGTGAGGACAATCTGATTATGTAAGACATAATATAGGGAATAAGGATGTTCATTTAAGGTAGACAAGATGCCAAGGTAATAGGGGAATTATTAACAGAAGCAGGAAAGTGAAGTCTGACTGCTTAATATCTCTAAATAACTGATTGTGTAATGTTTTGGCCTTGTTATTGTTGAGCAGGCACTGAGTGAATGTTGTAATAAGCTCATTTCAGTGTAATATAAGACAGATCATTTTGAAAGATCTTTCAGTTAAAATTGGAGCTGCTGTGAATATCTTTCTAACATATTCAGGTCTGTAATCCTATCAACTTCCAGTAATGAGAAACCAAAAGTTGTGCTATAGTGTCGTTTGCCATTATCTCGGTTGCTTGGTGAAAGCCATTGCTTTTATTTTGAAGTGTCTGAATTTCTTTTAATTAATTATTGTTATGATTTTAGTTTGGGAGAATTTAATAGATGAATACTGTATTTACATTATTTCCACCCATTCCTTGTCCCCTCCTGCTCCTTCCCTGTCCCCTTATTCTCTCTTAGTTTTTATCACCGTCTTTAACATGTGCACACAAACAACATTTTTTATGATTCTATTTTTATTTTCGTCTTGCAACAATGTCTTTGGATAATCACTCTTACTGCTTTGTTATCTTTAAAACGGGAATGGTGATAATAAATATTGTGTGAGAGTAAGTAAAAGCTTTAAATGAATTACCCTGTTAGAGATCAAGCCGGGAATCTTTGATTTGGTGGATAAGTACTCGATAGTGATGATACTATATATACATAGTGTATCATTCTTTTTAAAAGCTACTGTGTTGAAGTATAGTCTACTTTGTTTTGCAGCCCTGTCTCTTCCCTTATTGGAATGTGGCATTTGCATAACTCTGGTCGATTCTTATTCTGTTGATGGAAGACTCAAAAGCACAATCCCCATTGCAAGATGTTTGGAGAACTCCCTATCTGAAAATTCTCTAGGGTTCATAGTAAACAGCTGTACATCACAAAACAGGAACAACAGCAACAACCCCCCCACATATACTAGGACCCTCCTCAATATTCTGGCAGGTTTTACATTACTTGAAATGGTCAGATGTGGCTGGAATCTAGATTGAAATGGAACTATTGGTGATGGATCAGAGACTATAGGTTGACAATTGTAACTCAAGGCTTCGGGTATTCTTTAGTGACAGAAACTTTTGTGATTTGTATAAGCCATGTGTTAGCTAGCTTTCTTGTTGATGTAACAAAATAGTCCAAAGTCAACTGAATCTATTGCTTTAGGCCTAAAGACAAGAAAAATATTATGACAATGGAAGCATGTGTTCCACTGGAACCATAAAGCAGAGAGGAAGGGTTGCTGCAGGCACCAGTGATAACCTTCAATGACATACCCTGAGTTCCCTCTTCTTCCAGATGGCCCGTATCTACCATGTTTCCATTTCCTTGAAAAATAATGCCACCACATGGAACCTAATCTTATAACACACATATATGTAGCTACCATTTTGTATTCAAATCATAACAGTGTGGGAAAATAAAGCCTTGTTTGCTAGACTGCAAACCCTTGTAAATTCTCCCATAATGTTCACACCCATTATATAAGCAGAGTACTGCGTGGGTTCAGCCTTAGACTTTATACTTGTAAATTCCTGTATATGTGTTAAATCCATTAACTTTGTAGTAGTCAGATATGATGGAAGGTGGAAAGGGTCCTTTGTGAAATGAATGATATCTTTGTAAATATCCAAGCACACACTATTTTAATATAGAATATGAGTTTTGAAGAAAGATGGGGGAAAGATGTGTTTGCTTAGAAAAGTAATAGACAATTGTGAACGGAAAAGCTATGAAGCTGTAGCAAAAGTCATGAAGATTGAATGAGTGAAGAAATGTCCTCTATACTGGGAAGATAACGCAAATATGTCACTTCTTTCCAAGTTTGTCATGTGTTGCCACTTAGCGTGCGCCCCTTGTATTGTAGGATCTCCTACCGGGGCTCTCGTGTCTGTTGTCAGCTCTGCACCACATGTGGGCTCCAACTGTAGCTGGCACCTTTTTCTCTTTTTTCTTGCCCTATGTTGGGTGCAAATTGTAGCCGTTTATTTAACCCAGCATTATATTAATAAAGACACAAGAGACATGCTTACATTCAAATCTGAAAGACCTCAGCAGAGAGCCCAGCCAGCATTCTCCTCCTCTGCCTTCTTCTCCCCTGTTGGTCCCAGTTGTTGCTGTTGTTGTTATAATTATTTTTATCTTAAAAAGCCACTACTTGTTCTCCCTTAGAAGTCTTTCACATGATGAAAATGATACAATGGTTTTACTCCTCCCAGAACTTTGACTGTCAGGGCATGCAAACATTTATGGTGGATTGACCTACAACAGAAAATGGGCAAGGCCACAGCTGTCCAGCCATGCCCACATCTATAATGGGGTAGCTTCAAGACAAGAGTAGAGCCCAAGCCACACATAATGCTGCCTCTGGTCTGGTGGAGCACTCACAGGACCTCTTTATCAGCAAGTTTGTTTATACTGAGCTAAGAGAGATCAGCTTTTATTTACATTAGAAAGCAAGCCTTTTCAGCTAAGAAATCTCATGTCTTACTAGCATTCCAGGTTGCTTGCACAACGATTATCTTTAAAGGTACAGGTATTCGCACACCACAGCAATCAGTAATAACAATATGTAGAAATATGTTCAAATATTCTCTCAACCATCATGAATTTAATTTGGATCCGAATAAGTCATTTTGTGCATTTGCTTTTCCTTGGTTTGAGTTTTTTGTAGCAGTCCAATGAGAGGTAATTATGAAAGAATAGAAGATATGTGAGATTTATTTGAGAAGTAGATTTACCAGTAATTGGCTATTTATTGTGTGGAGTAAGAGAGGAAATATGAAATGTTCCTTGGTTTCTTGCCTTTGAAGAAGGGTTGGATCACTATAGCATTTATTTTCATTGATAAAACAGGTTTCAAGGTAATGAATCAGATTTGATGGTTGAATACAAATGGTCAAAACAATGTCTAAGGGAAGAGATCTTGAATAAGGCCTCATTCCTAAGTGAGGAACTAATGCCATTGATAGCTACTTGGGAAGGGAGAATCATTCTTTCTTGGGAGCATGGGTACTGGTAGGTTGGCATGATCTAATGGGCACTACTAAATGGACTTAATGATTATTTAAAAACAATACCACCTAAAATTGGAAGAAGGATATATGGGGGGAGATATTACAAGTTAGAGGGGGATAAAATGAGGATAGATATGATTATATTTCATTATATACACAGGAAGTTATCAAAGAAGGTATTTTTAAAAAGAAAGATCTTGAGACAAAAAAGATAGGCATGGGTTAGGATTGTTGATTTGATTTGGACAAGAGCACATGCGAGTAGTGGTTCAAGCATCATGTATGATGCAATTGTGTAGGAAGAGCCTATAGGCTCACAGGGTATAGAATGCATACTGGTGATAACCAGGTTTCAAAGGAAGGTGAAGGAAATACATGCCTTAAAAAGAGAGAAATAGCAGCTAGAGAGACAGAGAATCATTTAGAAAGTAAGACCAAAAAGATCATGAAAATAAAGACATGGACAAGGGAGATGTCAGAAGAGAATTAGACTCAGAAAGGTCAAAGCCAAGCAGATAAAATTGCTTTCCATTCAAACACAAGGTGTTTGGTGATTTTTGTTAGTATAACTTTTCATGAGGCATGACTGTCTCAGCAGCTCCACTTTGTAAAAGTCCAACTGGTGGACAAACCCTACAACTGTAAGAAAGCTTTATTGTAACATCTTTACTTAAAAAAGAAATCACTGAAGATAACCAAAGTGTCCACCGGTACAGAAGTGGTTAAATCTGTCCTATCTATGCAATAGCACTGAGATCAATATATACTCATCAGGAGAGCCTCTGAAACATAATGAGAAAATAGGAATGTAGTATACTGTGAACAGCAGTTTAGCAAGAGGCTGAGCAGGCAGTACCTTGCTTCCTGACTCCACAGTCAAGATCTGCTATTTACTTCTTGGGTAGTCCTAAGGCATTCTTTCATGCCTCTGTGCCTCTGTTATCTCATCAAATTGAGGAAAGATTTTCTACTCTGTCACCACTCTTTGCTTTGCATGAACAATCCATTTGGCTCAGCCTTTCTGAATGTTTGTATTTTCTGTAGTGCTCTGAATTCAGTATTGAAAAGATCCAAGGTCTAGTCAGTCATACTTTCGATAATTCAACAATAAAAATTTCCTACCTTGGTCTAGACTTTCCACACCCTGATACCTAAAACAAAAGCAAAAAAATAAAAGACTTTTTGTGAACCTGTCTGTCAGGAAGTTGCAGTGAGAGAGGACAGCTGTTCATAAGCAGAGGACTCTAGACTGAGAAGGGAAGAGGGAATCATGGGAGAATAGACAGTTTAGGAGCAACTATATGAGTAAAAGTAAGAGAAAAGAGATTTTTAGTGGGATTTGTGTGGAGGTGATAGTGAGCTGGTGGGATTCCTTGACTTAAGGGGTATACTCACCTTGAGATTGACACTATTAGAAGCCACACAGTTGGTGCCTGAATATAGGGCAGTGATTCTCAACCAGTGGGTCATGACCCATTTGGTGGTCAAATGACTCTTTCATGGACGTCAACTAAGACCATCTGCATATCAGATATTTGTATCACAATTCATAGCAATAGCAAAAGTACAGTTATAAAGTAGCAATGGAAATAATTTTATGGTTGGGGGTCACTATAACATGAGGAACTGTATTAATGAGGAACTGTATCAAAGAGGAACTATATCAAAGAGTGGCAGCATTAGGAAAGTTGAGAACCACTGATATAGGGCATAAAGGGAAAAGCAACTGTAAGCAAACTACTTTCAGCCTGCTAACTCTTATTTGTTTTCTACGGGAGGAGGGAATGGTATTAGGGACTGCAAGAGCGTGGTTGCGATAGTCTGAAGGGAAACAAGTAAGGGTAGCTTCTGATAAACAACCCTTAAGCAACTAAGATTCTTAAGCAGCTTTAAGAATCTGTCTGAGTTTGGGGAAAATTTTAGAGTAGAATGTGATGAGATGACTCTGCCAGTTTTTTCTGTAGCCTGAGGAACAGAATCACAGGGCTAGAGCATGGCGTTGGGGCCATGCTGCAGGCAGTCTCCAAAGAACCCTAGCACCAGAGTAAAGACAAGATTTTCCAGCATTGGGCTTTTGCTGCAGGCCAATTGCAGGCAGCCAGCCTATCAAAAGAAAGAGTTACATAAAATGTATTTTACATCCTCTTGAAAATGCAGTGCCTTTATTTTCCTGTTTAGAAATATAATACAAAACACTGACTAACTCAGCAAATTAGCCACTGTGAGTAGCTTTATGCATCAGCACCTAACCCATCAACATGTTGAAAGGAAACACTTGGGTTTCTTTATTTAATACAAGAGTTTCTCAACACTCTATTCAATCTCCTGCCTTTCTCCTTAACTTTTATTAGTTACCTCATAGAGATTTATTCTATAGGATGTTGAGTTGGTCCCATTATCCAAAATTAGTATTTTCTGTTTAGTATCACAATTCATTCGGATACTTTATTACAACTTATTTTTTCAAAGTGTGGTTTGTGTACATTGTGACACTCTACAAAGGAACTAGGGAATTGGTAGAAATTTCTTTCCATGAGAGAGAATTGTTCATGGTCACAATGAAGAGGTCAAAGATTTAGAGAACTTCAGAGTATTTGGCAATAACCAAGTTGGAGAAGCTAAAAAGCAGAACCTAAAAGAAAAATTGCTCAATTTGCAAAGTTTACCCAGGTTGAGTGTTTTGCGGCCCCATGCCTGGCACATTGGAAGAAGGCATAAAAGAAAGCTGTATGTGTCTTTTTGTTTAAAAATTTTCATTTTATTAACTTTAGCTGCCTTCAAAATAGTAATTCATAGGAAAATGTGGTCACCCTAAAGTGAAGTAGTATGGTACAACAGAGACAAATGAAACCAAACAAGAAGCCAGCATCCTATCCTGAGATTTCAATCTGACATAAGTGTTGTCACCTAGGACCCTTGAAGCACTGATAGCTTCGCTGAACTTGTGAACCAGTGGCACAAACACCTCCAACATAGTGGCCCCTGGTGCCACTACAGGCCTCTGGACAGCAGAATGCCAGATCAGCCTGCTTCTCCCCTGTTAAGAGGACAGGGTAGGAATCCACCTTCATCATTCCTTTCAGCTCTAACACACATATCATTCTAACCAGTCTCTGTTTTTAAGGACTTAAAATCTTAGTTGTCACACAAGGTAATGTCAGTACAGAGGACAGGTTTTAACAGAAGTAAGGTCTCATGTGCAGTCAAATTTCTGTTCTCACTAACTGAGCTACACTGGGGGACTATCTCTTCTTTTTGAACCTTAGGTAGAAGACCCTACTCATTCCTGACATTTGGTGTTATTGTGGGGACAAAATGAAGTTATGAAGATATCAATTTCTACATGCATCAAAATACCATAAGTATCATATTTTAGAGGCTCAATAGTATATGCTATTCATATTGATGAACAGACACACAACTAAAATGTACATGTAGTATGTGATGAAGAAATTAATTCTTGCATGTGCTTTTGTAATTTCAGTAAGAAAATGCCAGTGAGTCTGGTGTGGTCCTCTTTACTCCCAAATCCTGTTTATTCTTTTATGTCAGCCATAATCATACTGAATTGATACCATGTATGTGACAGACAAGGTGTGAACTCTCACCTGCAAGTCATCATCTAAGACTGACTCAGCATCCAAATGCTTTTTATGGAAATAAGAATCTAGTGACTTCTTGGCAGACTACTATTGTTTAATAAAGGCGTTTAAATGAAAAGGCACAGAAATGGTGTATAGATTAATAGAATTTATCTTGGACATCTAATCTTTATGGAGGACAGAATTTGAGTACCAGATGTTATTTTAAAACATTCCTATCCCAATCATCTACTGGACATCCATAGATGAGACTTACTATGGTCTAGGATGTTCAGGGTCTGATAATGTTTCTTTTCCCCTTATTATTTCACTGAAGAAATTGTATCAAAATATACTTTACTAGCTGTTTTATCAGAAATACTGATTTAGTGAAGAATATAACCTTAGTTCTAGAGAAGGCATCATTGATATTTAAGAGTTGTTGTGGAAATCTTTTCTTCCACCATTTTATTGAAGTGAAAATCTGGGCCAATGAGGTGGCTCAGTGGGTGAAAGTACCTGCCACAAAGCCTGACAACCTGAGCTTGGTCCTAGAAACCTGTGTAATGTTAGGAAAGAACCAAGTCCTGCAGGTTATCCTCTGACTTGCGCGTGCACACACACACACACACACACACACACACACACACCACTTAATTAATTAATTAAATCAGTTGTACTTGCACTTTTAGATACAGTTACAATGTGCTACCTTTGTAGCACAAGTTTTTCTGCCTTTCCGTGAGGTTCAGTTAATGTCCTCTTTTGTACTTTTGTAGCCCATGTTTACGCATCAGTTACCTAACATTTATGAACTATAGCATATATAGTATATTGCACTTACATATTAATAACGCATAATAATGTGCTATAAATGTTTGTAGCCTTTACAAATTTGTAAGATAATTTCTTAAGGTTGATCTAGTTCATTCTCAAGATACCTATATGCAAAGGTTATATAAAACTACTGACATCTCTTATTGATGGTGACTATGCCCAAACTATCATTTGAACTGCTCACATGGGAAGAAAGTACATCTTCTTGGGAGATATATACACATCTATAACATTTTGTCCCTCAGAGCACAGCACAGTGCTCATCATATGTGCATACCAATATAATTTTTTGGTTATTTCAAATTATGTCCATAGCAATAGCTTCCATTCTCCCTATTTTTTAAATATGAAATCTAGTATTTTGGACTTAAAAAAATCGCAGTCGTCCTGCATGGCTACTGGTTTCCAGGATAGGAGCTTATATATTAATGAAGTATTGAATTCTAGTTGTTTGTCTCAGACTTGACACATTGAAGTGGTTCATGCTGTTCCTACCTACTGGGTGCTGAGACATCAGCTGAAGTTATTCTGGCCCCTGCCTGGCCTGACAAAGATGTCAAGTAAACACCAAAGAATTAAAGTCCAAAGATGTTATGGGAAAGCAGCTTTCTTCTGCTTATGCACAGACACTTTCTTAATTGCTAGTTACTAAAAACGCTGGCGTCCTTCATTTGTGTTTCATTCAATTGCTTTTGAGAAGTCCTTCATCATTTCTAGCCTTGGAGGTGGTCAAATCCTGCAGAGTTAGTAATCTATATGAAGTCATTAACATTTACAGAGTCTGTTTTTAGTAGGCAGGGGTTATTTTTCTCCATGTTCTGTGTGCACAGATTACCTGTCATCTCATAGCCTTTGGATAATCACTACAAGCCAGTGCTCTTAACACTAACCCCCTGGTTTTTTCTCTGGTTCTTTTCTTTAATGACAGAGAATGTGTCTGAGCTATAACTTGCTTTGTTAATATGTGAAGAAAAGATGGATTCTCATTAAGTATCTGCTAGACAACATTTTGCATGTCAGTATAGCACTATGCTTATCACACACATATATAAGAAAAATGGATCTGAATTCACCCAAATCCTCAGCATGTCTTGTTTTCTTCAGAAAACTAAAAGCAACAAACCACTCAGAAGAAAAACAAAACCAAGTGAAAGCCTTAGATATTTCAAAACTGACAGTCTTTTCAGATATTATTAGGAGTATGTCTTATATCATTAACTTTGTGGAAGGAGGATGGCAAATTGTAGTGCTTGTTTTATGATGAAGAAAAGATTTCCTATGTCCATCCCAATGTTGGACATGACCCACTCGTGACAGGCAATTAGTAACCCAATTAGTAAGCTAATTAGTAACCTTCTGGTGATTGCCATTCTTTGCAAAGATGTCAGGAAAGGCAATCCTGAAGAGTAATTTTAAGTTTTATCCTATTTAAGATCCTCAGAAGAAGGTATGGACAGTCCTGTTATATATGAGTTGTGTTCATTTTTATATGACATACTTCATTTTATGCATAGGAAAGTGATGTTATAGCATCCATTTTATTGTCAGTAATTTGAAGCTGGATGAAATTCAATAGTTTGCCCTAAAATGCAGAGCCAGTAGCTAGAGGAAGGATGGGAACAAAACCTATCCATTTTCAAAGCTAATTCTTCCTCCCTTATTTCTAGCTGCTTCCTCTTTACCAAGTTTGTGGCATAGATGTGCCTAGAGGTCATGGTTTTGAAGATCCTGAGTAAAATTTCCGTGGCCAGATATTAACTCCCTTACTGTGGCTCTGCAGGGGTGGAGATATCAAGAAGTTGCTTGCTGCAGTATGATTTTCCTACAAATAAAAGCAATGTGTTTCCTTAGTACTGCAGGTCCCGAAGTCAAGAGAGGTACTGGGTCTTGAAACAGTGGCATAAAATGCGGGAAAGCTTTTGTCTTGCTTACTGATTCACATCTGTGGTTGCATCCTTATTGCCCTTGTGATTTGTATCTACCAGAATTTTTGTGTCCACCCATTTTCGTTTTGTGGACTCAAAAACATCATTTCCTTCTAGTAAGCCAGTGTTCATGTTTATAGTGCCTTTTGCTCTACTTTTTTTTTTCTTTTTCATTCTTTTCTGCCCTATTCTTTCCAAAGAAAACTTTGCTAGACACAGTAATCAAGGTAACTTCTTGTTGTTTGAGGATGTACAGGGCCCTTTGTACCAGGGAACTGCTCACACCAACAGGGAGTTCACATTCTCTTGGTTGAGGTTGAGGGTCATTCCTAGTCAAGTACTTAGAATGGATGTACAGTGAGCAAACAAGTCTTCTATAAAGAACCCTCTTGATCCCAGGAAAACAATTAATTTCTGAGTTTTGGTATTACCAGATCTATGTTTAAAATAGGCCACTTAATGAGGAAAGGAAAACGTGGCCTTTAGACTCAAATGCAGATGTACTTTCAAATTAACACCAATCTACTAGTCAGAAGCTATGTGTAACTCGGGAAGAGCATCTTTGCCCACCTTGCTAGTGGTAATGGCACAGCAATGCTTGAGTAGGTGGCTGGAAGGATGACAGGCAATATATGTAAAGCTTCTGGCATGATGTTTCAGCATATAGTATGGCTTTAATGCTTGGCTAGTGTTATAGTTATTACTCTTGTTATGTAATAAGGAATAACATGCATTGCCTTGCAAGAAATGGTCATTTTTTCCATTGACTCTAGAGACATTTGTTGTTGTTCCAAGTAGGAGAGGAAGTGTTGGAATTCTGTAGTACTATTACTCTCCAGAAAAGTTTCAATCTGAACAGACACTGAGAATTAAAGTAGCTAGTGATCTAAGTTGCTTTTGAATATATGGATAAGGTCCCTGCTCTATGACATGTCATACCTTCCCATATTCAGTGAAAACAACCTTCCAGTTTGAAGGAATACTAGTTATATGACAGCATGACTCCAGTAACTTGCATTATGCTTCTCTTACAAAGGAAATCCAGTTGGTCCTTCCATATATCAGGTGGTAAACCTAAGGTAACATCCAACACAATACACCAGGCTCCTCAAACCCTACTCCTCATGCTCTGAACTTGCATACATTATGACTGTTACCTGTTTTGAGGGAGGAAGTTACAGAAGCTATGTTGGTTTCTTTTCAACTGCAGAAGTTTCTTATAGAAAGTTATTGCCTTAGTGAATTCACTAAAAGGAACCCCTTCATTAACAGTCCTGACTGGAAAACCACTCTCAGTGTGTAATCAACACTTGCCTGGCTCCTAAGTAAATCCTGTGACCTCAAAAGTTTACTGTGTACAGCGTAACAGTAAAGATGTACAGGATATGTACAGAGGAGCCATCATTAAATATGTTACTGCATACCTGTGCAATAGTAAGATGGAAATTGATTTAACTGTGACCAGGTTTTTAATGGAGTGGAATTAAGCTTAGAATGTGGTATCTTCCATTCTCTTTAACTGCCAGCTTACAATGTCTTCCTGACAAGAAAAAATACACTTTAGCATTAGTTTAAATACTCTTTTGCATAGATCATTTTTCTTGATTCTTTTAAAATAAACCAATCAATTTGTAGCTTCTCTCTGAGTGTTCTGCATAGAATAAAGAAAGGACACTTTTTTAATGTTGTTTCTCAGGACAATTATGAGGTTACATACGTCTACTGTTCAGTTAACATTATAACTCAAAAAGGAAAGCAGTTGGTTTTTCTACTTCTCTTATTCAAACAAGGAGGTAAAACTATCCATACAGCCCGGAGAGCCAGGGTAGCTTAGCCATGGATTACAGATGCCACAGCAGGCAGGCGTGTATTCTTTGTAGCTCATTGTTGGCAGATACTGTCAATTTTTTGATTTGCACATCTACAATTTTCATGTCAGTTTCCTTGTAATCTTGATAGCAACTACCTGAACAACAGTATTCTGTTGTTTCTCCCAAGTTGCCAGTACCTAACAGCATATGGATTATAGTAGGTACTCAATATTAATATTCTTATCACCACAAAAGTTTTCATTATATTAACGTATGATTACTTTTATTTTGTTTATTTTCCATATACATTTTTTACTACCAATTTAGGTAAGAAAAGCTTTGTATATAAAAAAGTTTCCAGGAATTTGTCTTAAAATTATTGTTTAGGGTTTTCAACATTAGTTACTTTAAGCAGATATGGTTATATTCATTTTACAAGGTTGTTAAAGGAAATAATAGAAGTAAGGATTAAAAGGAGTAAAAGGGTTAAAATACAACAGGTCAAGTTCCTATAGTGCAAAAATGTAAGTGATATGTTTTTATACACACACACACACACACACACACACACATATACACACACACCCCACATACAACTGTATGGGCAATTTCATAATTTCATTCTTAACCAAAAATGACATTATTTCCTCTAATAACTATTTAACAGGCTCACAAAGTATTGATTAGATTCGGGTAATTTTCCAGAAAATAGTACAAATTTTGGAATGAATGCAAAGCAAACTTAAGCCTTTGCTAAAGGTGATCCCAAATCACCCAGCTTAGCAGAATGGATTGTAACTGTAATTCCTATACAGGAAACCCAGCTCTAGAGCCTTTTCAATGATGTTTTCTCATTAATGATTTTCTATGGGGGTTAAGTCAAGACCAGGCAGGAAAAAAGGGAACCCTGAGTCTGACCTGCCTCAGAAGCATTGACTGCTCTGAGAACATGTAACTTTGCTTCTAGGGTCTGAGATAGTATAAGAATAACTTCAGAAGAAAAATAAATCTTTGAAAAACCACCTCCAGAGATCAAAAAGGAGGGGAATTTGGACAGATATTGTACAAGAGAGTCAATAGTATCTAACATTGAGCCTTTATTGAGTGTATACTATAGGATAAGTGATGTTCTAAGCACTTTGCTTTGAGTAATGGCACTCTCAAGGTGAATCTTCAGTTTATACATGAGACAGAAGCATCTGGAGGTGGGATAATTAGCTGAAGAATGTGCAGCTGAGTGACAGAAATTGTGATTTGGATCAAGGGAGCTGTATTCCATGTCTGTTCTCCTAAGCACTACACTGTTGTGCTAAATTAAGAGACAGTGCACTGTGGCTTTCTGACCTTGGTCACCTCTGCCTCTAAAGCTTGCTGTTATTTTTGGTTCCCTATTCTCTGTTTCCTCAGAAAGAAAATTGACCAAAGGTAAAACCTCTCAGAACAGAGAAACTCATTTGCTTATTTTCAGGAAAGCAATAGAGCCAGTAGAGAGACAATCATTCAGGGCATGATTAGGAAGAACACAGATAAAGAGTGTGTTGAATGTTTGGGATAGGAAACCCATTGAATCAATGAGAGGCATTTAGTATACAAGAAAGTGTATTTACAAAGCAAGTCTAGCCATGGTGTGGCCCACTGACATTGGAGAGTCAACAGCTGTTTGTGATTCTCTTTGCTCGCTTGGAAAAGTCCACCTAAAATATTTGAATTCAGCAACGCAGGAGTGGCACTGAGTAGCACAGACTGTAACCTATAACTCCCAGAGTATTGGGTTTTAGATAAAGTAACCAGTCAACTGACCTCACCAGTGCTCTGAAGTACAGAATAAACTGTTCCTGACAAATTTCATAACCCTGAGGCCAAGAAAACAAACTTGTCGCTATTATAGGCTAATAACAGCTCTTATCTGTTGAAGTCTTATAGAAGGCTTAATGATTTCTTAGCTTTACAAATGAAACATAATCGAAATATCACTTTTTAGAAAGAAACTGTGTTATGGAATGTGTTGTAATTGTATTGTCATTTCAGAACACAGAAAAATGTGTTCAGTCAAAAAAAAATCAATGAAATAAAAACTATAGCTAGTTGAACAATTCTTTTGAAATGTTTACACTTTCTTAGATTATAATAGGCTAAAATGTCAAAAATAAAAACTTTCCCCCAAAATATTATTGTGAAATCTTGTTATCACAAGATTGGTTAATTAAGGGAATGATAATAAGAGACAAACTTGGCAGATACCTTAGGAAGTCAAAGAGGAGTAAAGACTTGAATCTGACAGCATTCAGGAAGACAAACATTAAGATCACATAGAACACAATAATAGTTTTTCAGATGTCCTCATGTTGGATGTCTCTGACATAGAAATGAAGTTTCTTGAGTTATCATCAGCATTTCAAAATAAATATACTTGGAATGATACCCAGCCAAGCTGGTAAAGGGTCAAGCATTACTGAAATTCCATTGATATAAATCAATGATAGATAGGCTGATCAGAAAAATCTATGTTCCTGAGTTTCATTATATCTGATAATACTAGAATAAGTCTTATATTTGGATAAGTTATGGGATCTCTATAATATTTATGTTCTCTGACTTTGAGTCTACTTTTATTTAAGTCTTATAATGGATGAACTATGGCATTCATCCCTATTCCACCTTCCTGCCCCTGTGCCTTCAAAAAAAAAAAGACATAATAATAAAGAACAAATAAAAGAAAACTAAGTCCAGCTAATGTAGCAGAATCATAGATCATAAGCATCACCACTGTTCCTGGAGGTAGAAGCCTGCTCTTATGATAGACATTCCCCTGGTCCATACTAGCCCCAGACCAAGCATATTGAAGTCTGACCTGAAGTTGGGCCTCACTGCCCAAGCCTGTTGGCATCTGGACCCCCAGCAGGCACCCAGACACTGAGCAGGCTCCTTGACATGCTGCAAGAACCCTGATATCCTGCAATCACCAGGGCATCCTGCAGGTCTTCCAGATATACTCCAGGCACATGGACATCCTCCAGGCAACAAGGCCTACCACAGATACCAGGACATCCCACAGGCACCAGGGCATTCTACAGACTCCAGGGCATCCCATGGATACCCAGGCATCACACAGATAGTCAGACAACCCACAGACATATGGATCTCCCATGGGCACCAGATCATCCCACAGATGCTTGGACCTCCTGCATTCACCAGGACATTTGGTAGGCACCAGGAAGTTCCACAGGTACTAGGGAATCCTGCAGATGCCCAGACTTCCCAAAGGCACAATGACCTCATGCAGTTGCCCAGACATACCACAGGCACCAGGACATCCCCTGGCTCCAGGGCATCCTGTAGAAACTCAGGAATCACACAGGCACTAGATCAACACACAAACAACTGGATGTCATGCAGATCTCTGACACCTCACAGAACCTAGATATCCCACAAACACCAGGACATCCCTCTAGCACCCAGATATCCCACAGACACCTAGACATCTCACAAGCACCAGGGCCTCTTGCAGGCACCAGGATATCCCACAGGCTCCAGGACCTCCTGAGAGCACTAGGGCATCCTGTTGCCCTGGTCTTAACTGTTAATTCATCTTAAAGTCTTTGAGTCTGAATTTTTCCTTTGCAAAACTGGAGATGATGCCTTTTATATGGTTGCCATTGGATATAAATATCTTATGGGGATAGTTCCTGACACATAATAAATACATACTAAATGCTACTACTATTTCTCTTTCTCATCCTATTGGTAGTATCATTAACCATTTAATTTTATTGTAAATAAAACAATCTTTTTATATTTCCTTTCACCTTGTATCCTGGGCCAAGGATACAGCTCGATCACATAGTAAGTTAAGCAAGGGTTACAACTGATGTTCTTCATTATGCACTGTTCAATTTTATTACTCCTGTTGAAATTGCTTATTTGTAATCTGGCAAGATTCCAAGACAATGGATTGATTGAATAAGCACATCTTACATTGAATCAAAATAAAAGTGGAGGTTAAAGCTGTTAAATCAAAGATGAAATAATCCAACCAGGCCAAGAAAATTTCCATTCTAGCTCTCGAAGGCAAATAGTAAGTGGAGAAGCCAGCCAGAGTGCAAAGCTGTGAAGAAAGCCACAGAGTCATTACCAGAGGCCAAAGAAGCCTCATATTAACATGTCTTGAATTTCTAACATTTTCTAAACCTTACAAAAAGATAAAGATTTGAAAAGAGATGATACAGGAATGAAATCCATGCTGCATACTTTTGCTAGGTATTCCCTATTTTGAAAAGACCATATTATAGAAAACATGTCCAATACATGACTTATAACCATAAATGTCCCAGGATGGGTATTAATGAAACCCAGAATTGGTAGATAAAAGTGTCATTTTGCAATGTCAAAAATTTAGACAACTCTGGAACCAGAGTTGTAATCTTAACATTAAGAGTTAATTCAGGAGGCTACAGAGGTTGATTAGCAGTTAAGAGCATTTGTGTTATTCCAGGGACAAGGGTTCTGTTCTCAGCACTAACATGTTCACTCACAACCATCTGTAATTCCAGTTCCAGGGAATATGACACTCTCTTCTGTCCTCTGCATGTACTGCACACAGGTGGAACACAGACATATATGAAGGTTGAAGGATTTGTTTACAGAGACTGACATTAGTTTTGGCAGCTCTGGAAACTTTAGAAAGCAGGACCCACCTAGATGAAGGAAATCACTTGATCCTTACAGCTTGTACCTTGTGCATGGACTCATCCTCATACTGTTTACCTCCTGTTACGCAGGAGGTGAAGACACTCTTTTGCTATACCATCCTGCTGTCATGAAGTTCTGCTCAAGTATATGGGGCCACACAGACCAGTCTCAACATGAGCAAAAATAATTCTTTGCTCTTTGGCTTATTTTTGCAACTATTTTCCTATTACAAAGGTAACTAATGAATGCCCTTTAGAGAAACTCAAAGTCTTTCACTATGCTCATCTTGCTTGCTTTCTATGAGCAGAGATAGGTAATTAAATGGTCATTCTGTTCAATATGAAGCATGTGAAGATAGAGGTATAAACCACAATAAGGGTTCATAGAAGAGGAGGTCATGTTGCCTTGTGTGTGCTAACCTTTTTGGTTATCTTACTAAGGAAAAGGAATTTTATTTCCAGGTGACCTTCACTTTTATTTCTTCTCTCCCTTTCTTCGGCTTTCAAAGTCATTGGCATACTCTTGATTATTTCTTACAGTTCATACAATGCTCTTTAATTCACCTATTAAAGAGAAGGCATCCTTTAGACTATAAACTTCTTTTAATTTTATGCACCAGGATAGTACTCCAGCAAATTAGGTTGTTACTAAATGTTAATTTAATAAATGATGTAGTATTTGACTCAAGACAAATAATGAGTAAGAATATTCCATATGTAAAAGCACAGAAAATAGTCCAGAACTGGAAAATTATGTTTTCTTTCTTTATCTGGAATAATGGATACTGTTGTTTTTATAGGTCTATATTCCATATATACCGGTAGTAAAATTTTATTGATATTATCTGTAGGGATCATAATAATCCAGTAAAGTAGATGTTATTTTCAGAGATGAAAACTCATATTCCTAGGAATTAAATTGTTTGGCCAAGGAGTCAAAACTGATACTTAGAAGAATCAGAATAAACCTTGGTCTCCTGGATGCCAATACTGTCCTCCTACTGTCATTCAACCCTTGTACAAATAACTTATAAATTATTTTTAGACTTTTTGGTTTTTAGAGTTTTTGACTTTACACTTTTTGGATTTGGGTCTTATGAAAAGATAACACATATTTTCAGAGAATTTTCAAAGATTAAGGTAAATTTCATAGTTGAGTAATAAGAATACAATTGATAGTGATATTAGCCTAAAAAGAAATAGAGTTCTAGAAATTCTGGTAAAGAAGACTTGTGAGGTGTGGTTGTATTTGTGTTGCATGCCTGGAATGTGATCTAGAGCACAATTTATTGCTAGCTGCTGTTAACATTCTTGAAGGCTTAAAAGTGTATTCACATAATCATGTGTGCTTGCCCTTACTCCTGTGCAATGTATTTCTTTCCCTTCTAAGCAATCAAAACATATCTATATTTCCAGCTTAGTCAAATATAGAAGGAGATTAATACATACACTCTCCTTAGACATTCAAGTATGCCATCATAGTTCTCTCCTTTCAGAATTCTACCCAGTGTCTTCTAGGTTGTCTTCAACCATGGCAAGCTAGATGTTAACACTTTACCACTGGATTTTCCCTGTTTCCCACGTTCCATTTAATGAAGAAAGGATCTTTTCATTGTAAAATGTGACAATACTCAATTTTGTATAAGAAGAAAAAATTGGCAGGGTGATGTTGTGGCAAAGACTGCAGATGGTCAAGGTCCTGGGGCTTGACTTTAAATGCTGCCTCTGCTATTCTCATTATATCAGCTCTAGAGAGCAGATGCTTCCTGTCATCTTTTAACTTCTGTTTTCTGATCTATTAATGAAAAAGACTAGAATTTATGAAGAAACTCATGAGATAGTCTGTGTAGCCATAGTACTATAAAACATTGTAGACTCTCTGCTTTTATTTGCTGTAAAGAAAACAGAGATGGTGATGCCTAATTAAGATTAAGAGAGATGTCTAATTGGAGAGAAGAAATGAATTGCTTATATGTAGTTGTACACATTTTATTTTTAGTAGTACTTATTTGATTAATAACTATGCATTAGGAATTGTTATAACAAAGAACCTAGAGTTATGAATGCTGTAGCATCCACATAAGCCTGTATGTTATTTACATCTCCTTTAAGAAATCTCTAAACAAGAAATTAAGAATATGGCATACATGAATCTTCAGATTTCGATGACGAGATAAGAATTGCATAAATATTGAGTCTGAAGGAGGTTGAGTATGGAGCAAGAAAGGGCTAGTCATGGATCTCTTATTGGCAAGGTTGCACTGGGCTTCCTGATACCAGCAAGGCAGTGGGATCCATCCTCCAGCTCACTGCCAGACTTAGTGCTTTGAGGCTGAGTGTACTCACTTTGAATCTGTGTCTTCTGGTGCCTGAGAAGAACTAGAGGGAAAGTATGTCATATTTTTCACTTTTTCCTTGAAGAACTCTTTTATATTTTATTTATTGATTGATCTGAAGACTATATTAAGAAAACCAAAGCGTTGTTTTCTTCAAAAGAGTGCCTACTTGCTCTCCACAGAGGCCTTTTCTCAGATCCTCTGCTGCAATGGGTTGAATTCTTGTGCCTTCCTGATAAGCCTGTGAATAGTCCCCCAGGTGCTCAAGAACTAGAGTGTGAGCCAGAGCATTCTGTGTTCCCTTCAACAGGAATTGAAGGGTGTCTACTGTCATAGCCAGGGTCATGATAGACTCAGGGTACCTTTCATGCCAGGACCACACCAGGATGATTATAACTTTTCTGACAGGATTACAGTCGCTTTGCAACTTCTGAGATACTTTAAAGACTGTTTCCACTTGAACTGTCACCCACCAGGCTGCCTTGCAGTTTTCATAGGGTGGCTGGCTGATTGTGAAGTCATTGATGGCACTACCATTCTTCTGCTTCCGTCATTAAGTTAATTGAAGCCACTCTCCTGTCTCTGCTGCTTCTCTCTTAATATTACTATCTCTGCTCACACAAGTAGCCCAGAAAAGAGTGCTCAATAGAAGTATTTTGTTTGGGCCTAGTGCAGCAACACTAGGAGAAGAAGCTATGGTAATATCTACCTGAATCACCCAGTAAGCCTGAGAAGTCTTTCTATACTGCCTGAGAAGGAGTGTTTGAACCAATGACAGCCATTTATTTGAACTATTAAGGGTGTTTTGTTTTGTCTTGTTTTATTCTTTTTACCAAACGAAACCTTGCCTCTCAGCACCAGTCACAGTGGTCCTTCTGCTAGAGCATGAGGGGAAGTTCCCCTCTTATGGCCAAGAAATGCTTGTAGGATAATCTAGATTTCATCCAAAACTGTGACAGCAAATAGTCTGATGCAAACAGTTTCAAAAATCTCTGGCTGAGAGTATACCATAATGAGCCAATGAAATCAGCTGCAGTCTTTGCTGAGATGTCTCAAGGCACTCATGGAATATTGATGATGGTTGATGTTGGCATACAAGTAGACCAGTTGATTATTTGACAAACAAGACTCCTGTTCAAGACAGCCAAGATAACAATTGTTACCTAGGATACCAGCAGGAGTGCTTATAATATAAACTTAAGTTGTTATTAATACTAATAGCAATTTGAACAATTTTTTAACAGTGCATTATTAATGCATAACACTTGCCCAGTGACCCAGAGATATGTGAGTCCCACTTCTCTGTCTTACTTTTACTTTAGAAAAGTCCCGGTGAATTACAAATTACTCAAAGACAGTACCTTGCCCGTAGTAAAACTGAGAAAAGTAGCTATGTTGGAGAGCGGATTTTTCTCAGCTAGAAGGAAGCAATCCAAAAGGCTAATAGCAGCCTAAACTATGAACCTCAAAGCTTGAGTTATCAAATAATTTCAATATTTATCTCTGAAAATCGATTGACTGTATTAGAAAAGTGATCTGGACATGCTAGTGCTAGACATGTTTCACTTAGTAGAAGCTGGATATTTTCAAACTTAAATCTGAACACACTGTCACCTCACTATGAATACTGCTCTCCTTAGTTCCATTTGTAAACTCGCGCCGGATTCGCATGTTATTTTTGTGTGTCTTTCTCAGAGTTTCACTCTTGTCTCTGGTGAGCACGCTTTCCTTTTTAGGTCATCTGACTTTAAGACAAGGAAATTCAATAGAGAATCTTATCCACAATATTTTTTCTTCAAGCATAGGAAGATAACCCATTTGACACATATTACTGAATTGGGTTAGAGCTAAGTCTGTGGGGTGGTTGATGAGGACACCTGTGGTTTATACTTAAAGGAAAAGAGAGGCGGACAGAATCCACACAGTGTCTGCTGTGCGTTGATGGACGGAATTCCCACAGTGTCTTCTGTGCTTGTGGATGAAGCTAAACATTTGATGAAATGAGTTTAGCTTTTATGTTTGAGGATGGTATAAATATTTCAACACAATAACCTTTCATTCAGTAATTTGGTATTCAAATCTGGTGGAAGAAAGTCCTTACACAGAGTCACTGAGTGTGGGAAACCACTGGAACTGCTGAAATTAAATGGATGAATTGTGCCCAGTACCTTAGGACCTGGAAGGCAAATGATCATGAAGCTATTATGCTTCTGTATCTATTGAAGTCAGTAAGAGAGAGGATTGAAGGCTATCATTCATCTTTTGAATCTGACAACATTCATCCACCGATATTAATGCTTTGCCTGAATGTCTTTAAGTGTACAATGTTTGATGCCCACAATGGTCAGAAGATGATGTCAGGTCCACTGGAAAGGAAACTATCATGTGGGTTCTAAGAACCAAACCCAGGTCCTCTACAAGAGCATTAAGAGTTCTTAACTTCTGAGCCATTTCTTCAGCCTCTAAAATTTGTATCCACAGTAATGAGAACTATTTAGTATTAATTTATACTTACTTTTTCAAATTTTTTATTTATTTGCATGAAAGTTTGTGTGTGTGTATGTGTGTGTGTGTTTGTGTGCGTGTGTGTGAGTATGTGTGTGTGTTTGTACAAATGTGCAAGTCAGAGGAGAATTTTCAGGAGTAGATACTCTCTTTCCACCACATGAGTTCTGGAGATCTCATGGTGGCTCCTTTACCCTGTGATCTAGCTTGACAGCTCTTTCTAGTTATTTTAAGATTTTATTTCTCAGCAGAAAGTGATGTGAGGATCTGGTTCCAGCTGCTTCCTTTATTCTTTTGATCTTTCCTTCTTTTCTTCAACCTCCTCTTCTCATCCTGACAACTCACTTTGTAGCTTTCCTTCTCCCCTCTCCCTTTCTCACCTCTCTCTCTCTCTCTCTCTCTCTCTCTCTCTCTCTCTCTCTCTGTGTGTGGATAGGTGGGTGTATATGTGTGTACCTGTGTTAATCTATGTGAATTCTTTGTCAAAGTTCTGGTGGGCAACTGGGAACCAGGAATAAAAACTATAGGTGCTATAACTTTCTTGTAAAATTAAAAATACAGGATGGAAAGGGATTATCAGAAACTTGCTAAATTTTAGAGCCTAAGGAAGAACTTGAAAATTTCTAAGTTTTCATAAAAAGAATGGAAACTGTTTCTAGACACATCTGCCAAAATGATCAAATAAACCCAGCAGTGGAATGTCTCCATTGGCCCCTAGTAGCTGTCAGCTTGAAGCACTTGGAGACATCTCCAGTGACAGCTGCTTGGAATCCCACAGCTACTGTCTGAAGAGGGTTAGTTTTGAGGATTACATGTGAATACGAATCAAGGAACAGAAGAGAGAACTTTTTCATTCTCAAATAATTCTTAAAATAATGCATAATTCCTCTTGCCACTGGATTCTGAGCTGACACTTGTGGCTTTTACAGAGAGATATGCATCCAGGGGGTATGTGTAGAATTTGCTTATAAAGGTCAGAAAACCCTGACTAAATAAAATAGGCCTTGGCATCTCAGGGATTAGGAGAGTCTGGGAAAAGCACAGCAAGATTATACTATAGTTAACAGGCTGTTGCAGGAGAGGAAGGATTCATGCTGTGCATATGTAAATTTGGAAACCAAATGTTGTTTCTGGCCTTGTGCAGAAAGCTACAGGCTGTTCTAGACAAATGAACTGATGAATCCTGCTTTTTAACCAAGAGAATGTTTTCTTACACTGCCTCATCTATTCTTTTTGGTTATCTTGACCACACCAGACCATGCACTATTTTGTTCTGTTATTCACTTTATAATTTGTCATTCATTCACTTCATTATAATGTTATTTATTTTAGATTACAATATAATTATATTATTCTTTCACTTCCCTTTCCTCTCTCCAGCCTCTCCTATATACCCAGATGTCTTTCAAATTGATATTTTCTTTTTCTTTAAATATGTATATATATGTTTATATATATTCCTAAATATATCAACATGGAGGCTACACTAGTAGACATGCTATAGTGGAAAGGAAAAAAAACCTTATCATGAGGCCTCAACCGTAGACCAAAACTTCACTCATTTATTTTTGAGATGCTCTCTAGTCCAGATCAGTCTCACACCCCTATGTAGGTAACTGGAGCTTCTAATTCTCCTACTTCGAACTCCCAACTGCTGGAATGACAGGTTTGTGCTACACTTCTACTGACTGCTGCATTAGACATTTTGTTATGCCTTGAAATACAAGCAAACAGGAGCTCTTTTCTCAAGTAAGTCTGTATTTTATCAAGGACACAGATGAGACAGCCACTCTCCTATATATCATGTGACTTCTGAAATAGAGCTATAGAGGTTGCCCCTAAACTATAGACAGTAGGGGATCTTCAATTGCCTGTGTGCTTGTGAGACTTAGAGAAAATTTCTGGGGAATATATGAAATGGGGGACATTCTAGGTAGAAGATATAGCATATTTAGGCAGGAAAATGAAATACTTTACTGATCAAAAGTTTACAATAAGAGTATGTATTAGAGTTAATATTAGTATTAATTAGTATTAATTAATATTAATTGAGTTAACATTAATATTAGTATTAGTAAATATTAATTAATTAATATTTATATTAATATTAGTAAAGATTAGTAAAGGTATCCTAAGATAAATTGTAATTATAGCTAAATTATTAACCTCCTTACAAAATGAATTTTCAATAATCAACTTACTCAAGGGTCAGTTTTGTTAAGGAGCATGTTATGGTGTTCAAACGGCAGTGAGTCCTCCAAGAACAGATGGTGCCATAGCGTCCTTGCATTCCCTGCATGTTGTGAGTGTTCTCAACATTCAACAGTTTCTCAGGGGCTTGGGGAGATGGTTCTGTGGATAAAGTGCTCACTATACAAGCGTGAGAACCAGAGTGTGACTCCCCAGGACCCACATGAAGAGCTAGGGAAGGTATGTCAGCCACCTGTGATCTGAATGCTGGAGAGGTAGGGATAGGGGCTAGCCTAGGAAAGCTAGCTATCAAGAGTAGCAAAATTGATAGAGCTCTTGACTCAGTGAGAGATTCTCCCTGAATGATTAAAGGAGGAGAGCTCTGAAGAAGGACAATTAACTTCAGCTTTGGTACTCTAAATACATTTATATTTACATGTAAACCTGCACTCACATGTCTGCTCATATACATACAAACACACATACACAACACTCACACTACATGCAAAAACACACACACATATGGGTAATTAATATTCACAATAGTGTGTAACTTCTTGGGAAGTTATACATCCCTCTGCAGTTTTTAGAAGAGTCATTTGTGTAGGAGTGTGTAGTAGGTCTTTGTTCTCACAGATAAGCATTAGGGAAACCAGGAATGTTAAACATTCATGGTTGTTTCTTCAAAGCAAAGAGATGAATAACTCATTTTTTTGTCCTGAAGGCAGGGAACAGAGTGGTTAATATCCTTGTTACTTCTGTGCTATCTGTATGGCTAGCCCTCACCAGCTCCCCCAGAGTTTCAATGTAGTCATGTATTAAGTTTTATTTTATATATGGGATTGAGTTGATATCACCACAAACCTTTTTTTAAAAAATTGTAGTGTACATAAACATACCTAAAATAAACTACCTGGTGTCAGACTCTAAAAGTTTGAACCAACATTGGCTACTGAGTCAGGCTGAAATGAATTTGCTTCTTAACCACCTCTGGATTGACCCTGGAATGTCTGTCATGTTTTCAGAGATCCCACACACATTTGAGCTTGGACAAGTAAAGAATTTGCTATGGTCAATTCATTTTTTTAAATTAGAATATAATTATAATTTTAAATTAGAATATAATTATATCATTTCCTTTCTTATTTTTCCTCTCAGAAACTCCTCCCATGTCTTCCCACATCATCTTGGTCTCTTTCAAAATAATGGCCTTTGTGTGTGTGTGTGTGTGTGTGTGTGTGTGTATAGAGAGAGAGAGAGAGAGGGAGAGAGGCAGAGATTTTATATATATATATTACATGTAATATATATTATACTCATGCATAATATAAACTCCTGAGTCTATTTAGTGTTGCTTATATGTATATGATTCAGACCGAACACTTGGTGTTTAACCAGTTGGGAGTCTAATCCTGGGAGAAAACTAGTCTCTAGCTCTCAACCTAGCCAACTACCCAGGGCTAGTGAGATCATAGACCTTAGAGGAGAACCTACTATTGTCACTTTACTAAACCAGCATGATTCCTAACTCCATTCTAAGTACTTATCCTTCTGATCACAGATAAGTGTAGTTCTCACCTCTCATAAGAGAAGTTTCTCTTTGTAATAAACTGAGACCATTACAGAAAACCACAGCTGGTCAAAACGCAGAGAATAACTGATCATGGTTACCCTAATACCAGAGGATAAATATACAACACAACTCTTGCACCTGGGGCTCAGGGAACATCCAGAAAGAGAGGGTGGAAAGATTGTAGAAGCCAGATGACCAAGAAGTTGGCTGTGAAATTGGGTCTCCATGGTTAATTCTCAGTATGTTACTATAGACAGTACACATTCAGTTCTTTATCTCCACAGCCAAAGTTTCTACTTTTTGATTTGGTGCTAGGAGGAGGACATACCAAAAAAAATGTTATTTTACAGTAACAGAACAATATAGAATTACACAATCAGGCACAAATTTGATGTTTGCAGTAAATATTATCAATCCTGTAAGGATTCGGATGAAGTTGGAAGTTATGTGACCTGTACGTTCTGAGTAAAAGAAGGTTTACATTCATCAACATTCTGTTCATAATAATACAGGAGACTAAATGAATACCAAATAAGACTGTTGAATAAACGATTTGTGTCACGCAACGTTTAAAACAAATACTTCTCAAATTGCCATTTTTAGACTGGTGGTATCGTGCGTTCTAGATATTTTAAATGTGTAGTCAGTGACTCACTCGGCCTCCAGAGGCGGCTTATAAATATAACAAGTGTGGAGGAGAGTGTTCTTCTAGAGTGCTGCTTAGAAAGCCTTGGGCTGTGGCAGGGGCTTGTTGCTCATGTACCAGTTGCTCTCTCACAGCCACTTCAGCTAGTACAGAGATTAACTTCTGTTCAAGCTTCCATGAACCTTCCTGCTGGGTTTCCAGACAGTGCCGTTTTCATTATGGAGCTATGATCCTTCTCCCCCCTCCCCCCCATTTTCTCCATTTCAGTCCAAACTGTTTTTCTGCTTCTCACATCATGAAGCTGTGCTGCCTTCAGACCTCTGAGTCATGGGCTGAGAGTGGCTCCTCCAGCTTTCTGCCTCGGGTCCCACATGCTTCCAAATGCGCACATTTGCTGGGTGAATCAATGCTGTGGAGGAGGATTCCAGAAACTATGGCCCTTCCCACTGCCTGCACAGGCTGCCCATGGATTCCTGCCACCCCAACCGTCAATCACTAAAGGTTAAGAGGAACTGTATCCCTTACATTGTTTGCAGGGGTACCAAAGGGGGAAAAAAAACACTCCCTACAGAAAATGGTGAGTATTTTTCTTCACATACTGTAAATTTGTAAAATATCGATGAGTTTAAATGCTCTTTTAAATATCTGGTACAGTTTTAAAAGGCCACAGAAATAGGAATTTAGCTCAATAACAAAGCACTGGCCTAGTATATTCAAGACACTGGGTTCTATCTCTAGGAGCACAAAAAAAGAAAAGAAATATGTCCACATTATTTAATAGAAACACAATCTTGCAGTGTAGAAAATCATCATGATAAAATGGCACGTATCCAAGTCACCCACAGGTGGTCTTAAAATAATTCACAATATATCACAGCTGTCACTCTAAAGCAACTGTGATGAGAGAGATAATGACATAAGTAAAGAACACAGTGTGCTTGACATTTAGTTCTTCATCCCTGAACCGGAGATCTACTAAACTTCACATAGAAATGTAAGGAAAAGAAGATGATGTTAATATTGTTTCTGGGTTGTGCTTGCCATTAATCTTTTATGGTAATCTGAATGACTGTCTAGGTCTCCAAATTAGTTCTCTTCCACACACTGCACTGTAGCCTGGGTCATCATGGAGAGGTGCAGGTTTTAATAAATCAAGAAAACAGTCAAAACTGTCAGTGACTTCAGACTTCCTATCTGTCTGCATTCTGGTATTTTTAGGAAAGTGTCTGTCACTTGGATCTTAAATAATGGTAATCTAGGCTGAAAGTGTTTCTGTCTAAACTTGTAGTATTTTTATCATATCCTTTCAGTAGAAATGAGGTCTGGTTTTTATGGATACTAAAATTCTGTTCTCTGAGTACCTATAAGTTTCAAGCAGGTGCTTGATTCTAGAACGGACTTGATTTCTAGTTTCTAGGTGATACCTACAGTGTAATGTGAGCAGAGAAACTACATAATTAGCCCAGTCATGGTGGTTAAGTCGTCATAAGTAAAGCACAAGCAGCCTGTGCAGGACAGTTGGAACAGACAGTGTTGCATGCAGCTCTCTTGCTCCTTCCAGCCTCACATGCAATGTCAAAAAAGAAAAGTCTCTGTGAAGAATGACATTTTAAGTGATCCACTCAGGGACCACTTGTTAAACCTTAAATTTTTCATTCTGAAAAACTTTAAGGGCTTCATGAATGAGTGAAAATTGAGTTCTTTAGAATGGCCATCTGTATTGTTTGAGTATTTCACCATGATAGTCATACACTGAGGGAGTGGTGTGGATCTGAGGGAAGTACACACCATTTGGCCTGTGAACATCATTGAAAATGCTAATGAAATGCTAAAGCAAAGGGGAAGAACTCCTTTGTGAAAATCTCTGTTCCTTTGTTTTTATCTTTGTTGTATGGCAATGCTGTGGTATTGCTATGCTAATGAGAATGTATTTGGTAGACCTCATATATCTCTGAGCCATATGTCTTCAGTATGTGGAGCTCTAGTGGGTGTTACAGCCACAATGGTCACCTTGAAAATTACTGTGGTAGTCATGGTAACAGAAATAATCATAACAATCATTTGTGAGATGTTCATTGGGTCCCAGAGAGTGTCTGAAGCTCCATGTGTATCATTGAAAACATTGAAATAATTTCTCGGAGTAAAATATCATCCCATTTCAGAACCAGCTACAGGCATAGTAGCTGTGCTTATGACAGTAGTAGTAGTATTAGCAAGATTGTAGTGACAGCTTTGCTAAGGCCTCAGATCTTCTGTGTAGGTATGGAATGAACAATATGAATCTCCCAAGCTCTTTAAAAAAAAATAGGAAAAACTTCTTAGTATCTAGATGTTAACTCCTTGTATTGTTCCTAAATCTTTACTCAGTGAAGTAAAGTAATGCAGGCATGTCTAGCATATTCAATGATTAGGAAGACTCTCAGTGAATATTCCCTGAGTGCTTACCAAGAGCACTTACAAAATTGAAGATACAAAAGTGAAGGCACTTCAGTGATGAACTACTTTAGGACCTCATAGAAAAGAATGACACCAAAGTAAATAAATTTCAGTGAGTATCACATGATCATGATACTGTAATACTTATGAAATCCATATAGTGAAAAAAAGTGCTTTAATTATGATACTTATGTCAAAGCCAGAGTCTGTTTCAGATTAGTCTAATAATTTGAATTAGGGACATTGGTACTGTACTTGTATATAAAATACTGTTTATTTTCTGTGTTAAAATAATATATTTTATTATTATTGTAAGTTTTATGTATTAATAGTAGTTTTAAAAAATTCAAATGGAGAGTGATGACTGTGGGGTTTAGAAAATGAGATTTGGAGTCAAAAGTTCCTTGATTAACACTAAGTCATTAAATTTTCTGGATCATTTCTTCATCTCTAGAAATGTAATGGTATATTGCTACTCTAACGCTGACATTCTTTGGTGGATTCCATACTCTATGAGCTTTATAATTCTGAAAGCTAGAACATGACATATATGCACTGGATATTTCTATTATATGTGACTGGAATTATCTGGAGAGACTATATGAAAAGAATAGTTCTAAGGAGTTCAACAAATTTGTGGGAGATGTCAGAGAGACTACCAGATCCTTCTTAATCATCAACCACATGGCTGAAGGAATGTCTTAAGTAAATGCATGTAGATAGAAATTTTCAGGATCATACTGTGACACATACAGTAATCAGTGGGAATCCATTCAACATTAAGCATAAGAGCATTGTAATAAAAGGAAATGTGTTTTGTAGAGTACTCTGCATATAATTGATAGGATGGATGAGAAAAAGAGCCACTGGATGCAAAGTTGAACGGAAACTTCAGGAATGAGACTTGGAATGGCCATGCTATGGGTTTGAGAAAATGGATATGAGATGGTATACTTAACAGAATATCCAGAAATTGATTTATGTCCCCCACCCTCTGATGGTGTCATAGATAATGTATTGAGAAAATATCCTAGTGGTAGAACCATTTTCTGTGGAACAACAACAACAAAGTCTTTTAACATTTTCCCTACTCAGAGATTGATGTATCATTTGCCCTTCAGTGAATTCTCCTCCTCTGTGGATATAGTAACCAACCCCTTATTCTGTAACCTATCATTTCTTCTGCATAGAATACCAATTCCCACTCATATGGAATATCTTTACTCTTCAAATACAAGCCTAACAGTCATACTTGCTGTGAAATGCTCTTTGTTATGGTGTGTCTTCCACTGTCTCAAAGCACCTAGCCCATGAGACTGTAACATACAGCTCTTTGGCTTATTCATCAGAACCAGTGGGTGAAATCAGTAGCTCATTTTTGAGATCATATTCTTTTAAAGGATGTTTAAGAAGTAGTGTTTGGAGCCTAGAGGGTGACTAAGTAGTTATGAGAATTTGTTGCCTTTCTAGAGAACCAGGTTTTGGTTCCTAGCACCTATGTCTGGCAGCTCACAATCATCTGAAACTCTGGCTCCGAGAGAGCATACTTCCTTTTCTGAACTCTGCCAGTACCTGTACATACATGGCACACATAGACAGAGACATAGACACATTAACATATATACAAAACAAATCTTACAACAAAATAGCACTTGGAATTCCTATCCAAGATTTCCCATGCTCAGCCTGCTTCTAGTTATAATGCCTAGTATTTGTGACCTGTGCTGTAGATGGAGAGATACAGTCATACATTGTTGTCAGCTAAGGCTATTATCTCATGACAAACTGAAATATAGACTATCTTATTTTTCTAAGATGTTAAAAAAGAAAGATTTCCTCAGGATAAAGTTGCTTGTGAAATACAGGTATTTTTCTCAGTTACAAAGGAAGGTAATTCTCTGCCTTCTATCATGCCGTGGTTTGCAAAAGTTGCTTTTGAAGTAAAAATCTCTAAACCACCCATTCTCTATGAATACCTGATAAATTATATATCAAATGATCCCCTTTGAGGGTAGAATGTGAGATAGGTCCAACCTATTTGCAGTTATGTTGGTCTTCAGAGACTAACAACCTCGGAATATTGTTAAATTAATGCAGAATTTCAACAAGTGAACTTCTGGTGCACTCTTTCCCTCAAGATTTCTTGGAGAGAATAGTGCTAAGGACATGGGTAAAATCACAATAGATTGTTTTCCAGTATTCTGTGTTGATGATTTTCAACATGACAGTATTCTATGGGAAAAAAAATTCCCATAAGCATTCTTCACACCCCTCCTCATGATCGTATTGATACCCATCAGCTTAGGTGTCCTCAGCTGTCCACTTGAACTGAGCAGGATACCTAGCTAATTGCTAATGCCCCCAGGTAGGAATTGAGCAACAACACTGGCATAGCAGCCAGTGGCTTCTGCTTTTAGTTTACTTCTAAACTGCTTGTGTATTTATTTCTCTCTAAATGCATATTGGTGACCAATGAGCACATTTTTCTGTGGGACTAATTTAATTTTGATGCTCCATAAATATTTGTCTCAACACACTAATAAGAAAATGAAGTATACCTACGAGGCCCGTTTACTTTTCAGGAAAATGAAGATCCCTCTCACTAGATAAGATAATGTATACTTACCTCTCTGACTGAAACTACTGTTTAGCCCATGTACCATCTACAGCATGGGTATAATCTCCTAATTCCTGATTCCATCCTCCTCCATATCTATTTTTGATATGAACAGAAGCCAGATGCTTTTTTTTCTACTTTTATGCTGATTTTTTGTCTGTAGGGGGAATATTTTAGTTTGTTTTAAATTATATATCCTTTGAAAAGTAAAATGTAACATACAAGAATCAAAACCATTATGCAAACAAATGCTATGAAACCCTTCTCATGACCCCTTTCCTTACTAAATAAGAATCAGAAAATGACCTAACACTTTCGAAAGCACTAGTACCTACTTCCAGAATTTAGTCTTCCTGACTTTGTTTTTTCACTCAGTAATTTTAAAATTAATTTTATTATTGTGATAGGCTATTCATTTTTACTGTGCATATATTGTATCGTTTGGGATATTATTTATCCATTTATTTGTTCTGTTAAAGGTTATTTCTAAAGTTTGCTATTACAAATGATGCAGCAGCTGCCATCATTTTAAGTACTTCTTGTTATCCACCCAAAAGTTTCTGTTTGATCAAAGTAACTGGGCCTCTAAAGTTTTCATGAGTTTGCCTTGGCAGATAGTGTCCCAATGTGGCTGGAATGATCTATGCATATCTACCAGAACTCTTCAAAAATTTTCCTTGTTTATACTTTCAACATGAAAATTTCATCAGACATTTTGCCTATTAAGTAAAACTATGCCATTGACTTTTAATGTCCTTGATGGAGAATAATATTGAGGATTTGTAAAACATTTATTTAACATCTATTGGTCAGTGAGATAAATGGTCCCGAACCATTGACAACATCCTCATTGTGCTGGCTTCTCACTGATGCAGAAGTTCTTTACATTCTTTGGATACCACTCCTCTATTGATTATAGCTATTGCAAGTGTCTCCTCTTACTTTTTAGATTATATTATTGATTTTAATATAATCAATTTCTCGATCTTTTCCTATCATTGGCATAATAATGCTTTGCATATGTGATATTTTCTATTCTGAATGTCATAGAGATATAACACTTTACTTTTTTCTTAATGTTTAAAAAAGGAATCAATCAGAATTGAATTTTGTGTACTTCCAATAAAAATCAGCACAGAAATATTTATTTAATAGCATTATTTTCTTCTACTTATATGTGTTGATTCTCTGCTCTGTGTTATATTTCTGTATTTGTCTAGGTCCATTTCCATGCTCTTTACCCCTTTTCATCAGTAGTCCATTATCTCTGGCTTTATCCTTACTATCATAGTTATTCCTTCATAATGATGACATAATGCCTAGGAAATTAAACCCTTCTCTTCTATTTCTTCAGAAATCTTACTGTGCTTAAGTTACATTTTCATGTTTATTTTAGATTAACTTGGAAAGTTGCGTGAAAAAATTCCATTGTGCTTATTACACTTGTTTGAACCTTTAAATTAATGTGAGAAGATGAAGATTTTATGGCACTGAGCCTATCTATACATAAAAGAGTTTATGCATTTATTTAGACTTTTGATATATTTCAGTAACATTTTAAATTTTCATAAGTACTCCACATTGTTTAAAATTAATTTTGAAAAAAGTGTTGAAAATTTATGTTATGTGCTTCCATTACTTTTGTTTCTGTTAATAATGATTAATACTAGCTCTTTGCCATCACCCTTGTCTACTGAGATGATCATATGGTATTTCACCCCTATTCTCTGAATATGATAGACTGAGATGAGAGACTTAAATCATCTTACTTTGTATCCTTGGTGAAAATCGTTTTTTTTTCCTCAATTTATTTTGCTATTATTTTTTAATTTAATAATTCTATTAGAATTATTCCACTTCTGTTTTGGGTTTAGCAATTTTAAATATGCATAATTCATTGTAAAATGCGTGAGTGTAGCACTTCAAAACTATTAGCTTTAGATTTATTTCAAAATATTTTAGGAGTATGAGTATTGATTTTACTTTATAGTAATATGCAGTATCAACATTCAAATGTAACTTTTCATGGAGACTTTTAAAAAATATTTACTTGAGCCAGAAATTGTTTTAGAACTATCTTGTTAATTTCCAAAAGAATGAATTTCAAGTATTTGATATTGGTTTCAACTTTAGTAAAACGATGTCCAGAGAACATTGCATGATAATTCTTCTTTGAAATGTAGAAATGGACAAAGATTTATTATTATTCTTTATCTAAAAATACATTCTATAATTCTTAATGCAACCTTTAACATAGTCGTTAGATCAAGGTAGCCAGTAATGATTCTCAAATCCATAGTTTGCTAGCCATCACCTCCCTGACTTGTCAGTGACTAAGCACTGTTGATAATCTCTCTTGCATGTTTGTTGTTAATGGTGTTAACTTATTAAATAATTTCAAATGGACATGTTATGTCTACACGTTCTCTGAGTCCTTGCAGGTCTAGATATCTTGTTCTGTATGCTTATTTGTTAATATTTTGTCTTTTCTCTTTTTGATATCACATATGTTCACATATTGGAGTGCTGAGGGCTGGCAGGGCAATGTTGTGTTCCAGACATGAGGCCTCAACCCTACACAGAACACTATAGGCAACTAAGGAATATGGAGAAAGGAAAAAGAGTCTTCCCTAGGGAACAGCACACCAGTTGGTTATCCAATACCAAAACATACGTAGAAGTAAAATTATACAGATTGAGATGGCTTTCTTTTAATTGAAGTCAAATGGTCCTTTACAACTAGGATTCCTTTGGCCTCTTTAGAAAGCTCTTAGTCATTTTAAAATCTCGGATTCTATGATCTCATATCTATTAAAACTTATGTTTCCTCTGAGCAGCAACGGCTTTTGTTTTCTTGCAGCCCACTGTTGGGGTTTTGGTTGACAGAATTTTATTTGTTTGTTACCCATGTGGGTCTTGTTGATTTTTCTTACGTTCTTACATGACTGTGATGCATTAAAACTGACAAGATGTAATTTGTTGCAGACATTGATATACTACCGGAGGTCCCTCTGTAGTGATGGCCTGTGTAGTATACTGATGAAAATGGAAACATATCGATACAGATTTTCATCTTGTTACTTTACTACTTAAACTTCTCCCAGTATCCCTCAGGGTTAAGCACACCCACTTTAGCCAGAGCCTCAAGGCCCTAGGATCAGTCTTTTCCCTCTTCAGCAACATCCCTCGCCTCTTCTCACCCACATGTAATTATCCTTTGTTCATACTCCAAATCTGTGCATGTCCCTGAGTATTTCAGCCCTCTGGCTTCAGTGTGGGGATCACTTTATGGTTTTCCATCTCCTCAGAGCAGTTTAAGTGGCCCTCTTTCAAGTTCCTGTTACAACCTACACACACTTGTTTCAACTTTTACAACACTGCTTTATTTTATTGCTCATTTTTCTACCATGCTCTAGGGACAAAACGTTCTGTTTCTTCAACTTCAGAGATTAATCCTAGGGTAGCAGTATGTGTCATGTTGGAGTGAGTCCTGGGTCTCCATTGTTTTTTCTGTATAATTGTTACTAGTGCTTGCTTTTGTACTTGAAAGTGATGAGTGTTATATGGCCATTCTTAATATGTAAACTTTTAAATGAATGAGAATAGAAGGAAGAGGAGGGTGCAGGGAAATGTGAAGCTGGAAAATGAAGCTTGCCACATTTCTAGTGTATTTCTAAAATGTTTATTTTTTTCTGTGATTTAATTTACTTGTGGACACTTGAAGGGGTGCCAGGAATCGAAGGACCTTTAATCAATTGGAAAGTGCAGAATGTTATCAAGAGTACTGACATAATCACATTTAGCCTTTTATAAAATCACAGTGGCTGTAATTAGAAAAATGGATTGGCGCAGGCAAAATTACTTATATTCATCTGGACTCAACCATTAAAATTGTTATGTTTTGTAAAATATTTTTCATAATAGTAAAGAAATTTTCTCATGGGAAAAACAAAGAAAATGTCTATTTCAAAAGGAAGTAGGGCTAGTGACTCAAACGTATCGAACGGACACACTAGGGTTTGCTAAGCATCTTCACAACGTGATTTTATCTTTGTAATGACTGTGCTAAGTAGGCCATTAAAGTGCTGTTGTCATCATTTTCCTTAGAACAGACAAGGACTATCCAGGCTTAAGTAGTATTTTAAAGGCTGCAGCCCAGAAGTTCTAGTAAACTGTGTTGTGGTTTTCTGACTCCAGAGTTGATTCTTCCCACATTAACATATCATGCCTGTCAGTCTTTATGAGATACTACAATAAATTGATTTACTGGAAAGTGCTGTATAAGGTACAGAAGAATATCCACTGTGTAGTACAGTTATTGCTGCTAAAATCACCCTTGTAATTATTTATTATCAAAAACAATGTCCTAAAAATTTACAACCCATGAAATCATTTTAAGCAATTTATTTACTGAAATACTCTGCTCCATTCTACATAAAACCAATTCGAAAAGTCAACACCCTCCACCCTACTCCCATTTCAGGGGCTATTAAATTGAGAACTAACTGCTCTAATTCATTAGGTTGCCTATATCTGTAAAGACCATATTTTTACACCTTAAACTCCACTCATAAACCCACCCTGAAGCTGTCTCATCTTGTTACCTTGCTGATGCTTGTAATATGTGTGACAATTCAAATATCCTTTTTTAAACTTGTCTTCTCTGATGCCCTATTTCCAGCCCAGACCAGAGTAGATTAGCATGTTCGTCTTTATTAGAGCATATAAAACTTATGTTTACTTACCTTTTCTATCTCTATCACTTAGCTATGACTTTATTATATGTATGATCCTTGTGGCTAGGAAGGGAACCCAGTTATTAAGGTGTTTGTCAGGCAAGCATGGGGCCTACATTTGATAGGGCCTAGTAAAAATCAGGAAGGTCCGTGGAGCTCATTGATATCCAGCTTAGCATACTCCAATCCATTGAAAGACGCTGTGTGTGTGTGTGTGTGTGTGTGTGTGTGTGTGTGTGTGTGTGTAGACTTATGACTCCTGAAGTATTACACATAAAGTTAACACAAATGGATATGTATACACACACACACTCACATAAAGACCCCAAAACCCTTTAATCTCCTAAAAATTTATTTTCTATCTAATTTTACAACAGAATCAAACCATATAGCATGTTGAATTAATGTTGAATAATGAATAAACCATTGACTGAAAATTTAAATGAGGAAACGGCTTAGATATTTTCCCTTTATTTGTGATATTTTTATGTCTATATAGAATGAAATGTTACCATAGCCCAATTGCCTATCATATTCCTATTTCACATTGCCACTTTTCAATGCCTCCATATTCTCCTTCTCTCCCAATTTCATGTCTGCCCATATGTGCACAACTGTGAGGCCATCCACAGGAACACAGGAAACATACCGGTGGCCGAATCCTCCCAAAAGAATGATTATTCCTCCCCTAGCAGCTATCCTCTGCCAGCAGCTCCTCATTAAGGAGTGGGACCAGAAAATAGCCTATGCCATCTATGCCAGGTATTTCCCTGGCTTAATCTTGAGTAGGTCTTGTGCAGCTGCTGAGATTTCATAAGTGTGACAACCACTACACATCCAGAAGACAGTATTTCATACTGTTTTTCCCTATCCTTTTGTCTTACATACATTCCGTTTCCTCTTCTGTAGTGTTCTCTGAGCCTGAGTAGTGTTGGAAATAATATAAATTATATTAGGGATGAGAAATCAGTCTTTTCCTTTTAGAATTTTGACCATTTCTGCTTCTTTCCAATAACTGCTTCTCAATGCAATAACAATTTCTCAAAACAATTTGAGAGCAGTTCAGGTCTATTGGTAGAAGTGTAAATATTTACAGGGTACTTTGATGTCATAAGCACATTTAGTTAAGAAAAAAAAAAGAGACAGTTTTAATGGAATTACCCTGCATGTGTTGATAATGTTTGTTAAATGAACAAGCTTGTTAAATAAACATGGCAGTGCAAGGCATGAGGGACTTCCCTACAAGTTATTGGTCAGGGAGGCTCCTAGGTTCTCCAAAATTACATGGACTAAATTCACTACCCTTGATTTTGCACTACAACTCCATGGTAAGACCATGTTAGTGAAGACATTACACACTTTGGCTGAATGACATAGAATAATCAATCTCTAACTGACTGTGAAACTCCTTTTCTGCTGGGTAGATTCCACAGTGCTAGAAGAAATGATTGGAGAAGAAATGACACTGATGGCCTTAGATAGTGCTGGTTCCAGGATGCTGCAAAGCCAACTTACTAAGCAAGATGTGCCTACTATTGCAGTAGTTGCGTGACTGTTATATGTTAATTAACCACATTCTGATTTGTTTTGAAGCCTGCTCTATGGAAGAGAATTACATGTCTAGAACTGTAACCATGGTCAAAAGCCCATGGTTGGGGATGTCATGGACCCTACAGTACTCTGTACTAGTGTCATGTTGCTAAATAGATGCTTTGAAACTGAGATAACTTTAGATTTAATTTTCTCTTAGATTATAGATGGATGGGAAAGTTTAATGTGAAGATAAATTATCTTAACATTTTGAAATCCAGGTTGCTCAATTTTATTTATTATTGGATAACAATATTCCAGATACAATTGGAGGCCAGCTCTGAAATTTGACTCTTTTTTATATCCTCTAATCAAGGATAGCAACAAATATTAACCAAATATATAATATAATAATAGTTTATAAGCAGCATTTCTAAACAACTTTCCTAAGGAAAGATAATTAACTTGCTGTTGTAAATGACACCTTCGGTTAGCAAATAATATTTTACCTATGGAATATAAACATGAGAAGTATTGGCTACTAGAGAAAATAATGCCTTTTCAGCAAATATCTCATACAATTTTGAAGTGACATTTCAGGTAGCTAAGGGCAATAATTAGTGGTGTTAGATTACTTTGCTGACACTATTTGCTTCCATAACAATATTTATTGAAGGCAAACTATTTATATGGAACCTATGTTATATATTAACCAATGACACCTTTGCAAATTGAATATGTTACATTTAATGTCATTACTGAACTCATCAAATAACATGATGTTTCACATATTTTGATTTGCTTTTCTCTACACAGAAGTACAACCATGATTTCTAATGCTTTGCTGGGATCTCATTCTGCTGTGACTCACAGCAATTAGAAGTGACAGAACAATTCAGGGGTTAAATGTTTCATTACACCTGGATCATCTTTATGAATTGGGTGCTTGCTTGAGTGCTTGGCTGAGTAATTAAGTGTGACTTTCTTTTAAGAGTTCTATCATTTATGCTTATTTCCTTCCTGTTGGACTAAACCATGAAAAATGAGGCACCGTTGCTGGCTCATGTGGCTATTTTGAAACTCTTACAACAGCAGATACAGCTTATAACACAATTGATTTAACCCCTGTGGCAGAACTGATCATCCAGATGTCATAGATGGCAAAGTAGTAGAACAAAGAGCCTCACACACATTGTCTAATATAGTTGTTTTCAACTTAGAAACCTTCTACTTGCATGATCTCAAGATGCTGTGTATTCGCATAGTGCTATTAAGTGGACAGGAAGTCATTTTAGAGAAATAGAGCCTACTTACATGACTCCAAGGCAACTCATCTCCTTGACTACACTTCCCTTTACTGACAGAAACTGTTCTAGTTGTAAATTTAGTTTTTCTATTCTGTTTTCTCTATTATACAACCTTATCTCCATCAGTATGTGCAAAAATCCAAACACTGCAACATTTGTCTATAAGTCATGATGTAGTGTCATCTTACACTCTGCCATCAGTTTTAGTTACCCCCCACTCCCTTACCCTTTCTATAGTGTGTCAGGCATTGCTGTTCTTTACAGGGTGGTTTACGTCGACTTCCAGTTTCAGACACTTGACTCATCATGGTAGAGAGGGTATGGTAAATAACTGTGGCTCACATCATCAGCCAGAAATTTGAGAGAGGGGATATATGTGCTCCTGTGTGGGACTTTCATACTTCTTTCCTTTCGTCTACAGTGTAATTTTATACTTGCTTATATTGATATACTATCTCAAGCATTATTCCTGCCAAAAAACCATCATGGGACTTCTTTGTATCTCCTCAAAGAATTTCATCCTGCATCTTCCCAGCCTCTATAGTTATAAAAATGTGGTATCTTCTGTTTTTTTAGGTTGGATTCCCTTTGCTGGAGTCACTGGCCACTAGTTTTTTTTTTTTTTTTTCTATTTTCCTAATATATGTCAGGGTTCTAGCTGTGTCATAAGCATTCAGAATATATTTGCTAAAAATTAAAAAAGTCAACAGACTATCCACAGTGCTATTTTTTCCTGCTTCAGTTTAGCTGAAGCCATCGGTACATATCCTAAGTTCTTTTAAGTCACTGAAATGCATGCATATCTGTTAGTCCAACTGACAGAAGCATTGTAGGGGCAGAGTCAGGCCAGACTCGCTTTAGGGACTATGGAAAAACATCTAGTATAAATGACTACCTCTATCTATAGGAAAATTGCTTGAACCTGAAGTGTGTTCTGTAGCTGTTCTAAGGTGTAATAATTGCCTACTTTACTGTGATGAATTCCCATCTCTGATTTCAATTACCTGAGATGGTCAATCTTATAGCAATAGGTTCTGAAAGAGCTTAAATTAGAAAGAAACATTAAATATTTTTTTCTGAATCATAGTCTACTTTTTTTATTCTGATAATTAAGCATTGAATCTTTGCTATTTATTTGGAAAAAAGCAAGAAAAAACAACTATAGCAATAATAAAAAAGTCGACATTTAGTGAACACTTGCTCTGTATATGGCATTATGAAATCCATTGCATGTTTTTTCAATTAACCTGAAAGGCCTTTAACTTAATAGGTACTGTTTTGGACATTCAGTAGTTAAAATGATCAGATCTCAGAGGGGCTCCAATGCCTAATGCAGCTACAAGGTGCTAGAGCTGACACTTGGGTGCTCACAGAAGAGCAGGCTGAGGCCACTGGTATAGGATAAAACTTTCTGATTCATTTAACAGGGACTGATCTTGTCTCTAATGATGTAGCTCTCAAAGACTTTCCCTACCATGGTTATAGTAAAGACTTGTCTATATTTTGAATCCACTTAATGGCATTCAGTGGATATAAAATATCCATATTCCGTTCCTGATTTGATTATCCTAACATTGTGTGAAGTTTAGGTACCTCAAGAGAAAGTGGTTGTCCTGATAGTGTTGCTAGGAAAAATGGAAATTAGATCAGGCCATTCCCCAGTATGTTGTAATGCTCTCCCTCAGTCCAGCTGGCTCCCAAAAGAGCAAGGCAGACTCACATTCAGGAACTCTGATTATTCTTCCATCCCACACTCCATTCTATAAGTGCGCAAGATCTACTCCTACAATTCAGAATTCATACAATTCATTGAATAGAACAAAACTTTTGGCACAAGACAGAGCTGAAGTGAAAACACGAGTCACAAGTATGTTACCTGTGGCCTGTGAAGGGTTGCGCAAATGGCCTACTTTTTCTGAGCCTAGATTTGATATCTTGCTTTTTCTTTTTTTCTTTTCTTTTCTTTGTTTTTCTTTCCTTTTCTTTTTTTAAACTTTATTGTTTACTTGTTGATAACACAGTTTCATACCCTTGCCCTAGCTGAGACATGGTATGTAGATCAAGCCAGCCCTGAACCCTTAGTGTTCCTTCTGTCTCTACCATTCCAATGCTGAAATGAAAGACATGTGCTACAGTGTCTGGCTTTCCCTCCCTCTGTCTTCTACTTTTCCTCTCCTTTCCTTCCCTCTCTCTTTTTCCTTCTTTATCTCACTTTTCCAATCTTTCTGCGCCCTTCTTCTCCTCCTCCTTTTCTTTCCCCCTCCTTTCTCCCTTCTCTTTCCTCTCTCTTTCTTTTGCCCTTTTCTTCTTTCTCTCCTTTCCTTCCTAACACCTTCTTTTTCCCCCAACACACACACACACACACACACACACACACACACACACACACAGCAGGTACAGAAAATCATTATTTTCCTCTTTGTTTTAAAACAATGCAATAATAATTAATGAATCCCAAATAAAATACATATGAGTTAAAAAGTTCATTGCTTAATAATTTAATGCATAAATTAAACCATTTTGATTTTAGCATATTTTCCTTCTTTCTTTTTATATGAACTAAATCCTGCCAAAAATACTTTCCATAGGGTTAGTCATCATTGACATCAGCTATTAAATCACCAGTCATTTATTTAGGAGAAATACATGAGGCTGTCCATGTCAGTCTGCAGAGATTTGTATTTAAATGTTCATGGGGATTTCACTTGTAACAACAGCTGATTTTCTTGGATAAATAAATTTTGAACCCTTCCATACATTAAAATACTATTGAACTTCAGAAAGAAATAAATTACTAACACTAGGAACAGCACTCATCTGTCTCAAAATATGCATAGTCAGCGAGTGAAGTCAGAAAAAAACAAGTTCATATTTTCATAATTACACACGTAGTTCCAATATCCCACAAGGTGACAAGATGGTGAAGAAGAGAAAAGATGAGAAAGTTCAGGGTGAGAGAGAAGCTCATTAGCTTGATTAAATTGATGCCCCCATGGGTACATACTGAGGTCAACAATTAGTAAACCACACACTTTAAACATATAGTTTGCTGTAAGACAGTTAGAAATCAGTAAAAGCATGAATAAATAAAATAGCCTGACCTTTTAAAAAAATCTCATTATAGTGTAGTGTACTGGCATTCAATTAATTCTCCCTGCTATATGTATGGATATTTTCATAGTTTCATAATTTATTTTTAATGGACATGGTTTGTTTTTATTACTTTTTAAACAGCATGGAGGGCAGGTGCAGCATTCCTCTGGGTCTGCCTATGTCTGTACTGCTTATCTGGAATGAATGGCTATGGTACATACTCAAGGCTTCAATTCTTGGCTTGATTGACTTTTCCCAGCAAATGTGAACAGTCAGAAATGACAAAGATAGGACTGAAAAGGCTGGTAACATAAAAGTGAGGGAGACAAGGGCCTTGGCAGCTTGCCTAGCTGTTGACCTGTGACTCACTCATTCTTTGTCCATCCTTCTTCATCAGTTGTGGAATTAATTTCTTAACATTAAGTGTGGAGTCTAGAAAACCACACAACTTCATTTCCAAGATACTTTTGGTTTATCTAATTCTCTTAATCCTTCAGTGGCCTAATGCTGACTGTATTGGTACTGATGCATATGAGATAATGTTTATATATATATGTGTGTGTGTGTTTTTTAGGGACTCATATGAAGTAACATACATATTAGTGCTAATAATTTGTTGAAAACTTTTAGATTATAAAATAATACATATTCATTGTAGAATAGTAATAACTAGGATTATGACATTCATATAGTTATTTTAATAGAAAAGATGGAAAACACAAAAACATAAAGAAGAAAGAAAACATTAATGGTAGTAGTTTTGGTGACATAGTCAAGCGTTTTCATTCATTATGAACTACATGTCCATTGAATCTAAACTTTCATGAATGTAATTGGTACTTACTGATAACTATTGAATCATTCCTAGGTAGTTCCTTTTACAAATACCATTGAAATTATGACTATTTACAGATGCATCTTAGCATTCTACAGAATAAATTGTTTGACTGAAAGATAAAAATTATAATTCTAGAAGATTATATTAAAATAACCTATACCCAAGCATGTAGTTGTATATGCTACATCCTATTACTGGAAGTTAAGATTATTTTTAAATTATTTACTATTAACTATTTCTTCAATCTTGGGTATTTCATGTATATAATAAAATATACTTACATATACCCCACCCCTATACCTCTAATATATTTTTGTATCCTCAAAACCAACATTTCCCCAACTAAATTCATGTCTTCTTTTAATGACCCACCAAATCACAGCAGCTGTGGTTACTTACACAACATCTTCATAATATCAAGCCAGTCAAATTCTAATGTGCATGGGGAAAAGTTCTATAGATCCCACCCCTTACTAAAGTGCCATGAGAAGTTGATATTTTTTGAAAGAGAATTGACCTTTATTTGAGGATGTGGCCACAGATAAGATTCCCATATTACTTTTAAAATATTTCTTTCTATTAATTTTAGTCATATGTGCATTTGTATGTCTGTACATAGGTGTGTTCATGAGAGTGAATGTGTCTAGAGTCCAAAAGAGAGTATCAGATCTCCTGGAACTGGAGTTACAGGTAATTATGAGCTACCTGTAGTGAATACTGGGAACAAAATTCTGGCTCCCTAAAAGAATAGTGCATACTCTTAAGCACTGAGTCTTCTCCAGCCCCCCAATTTTATTTTTATAAATAACTTATAATACTCTTCATTGTGATTTAAGCCATTCTGAAGCACCATCCACTGTCACCACAGTCACCCTGCAGTTTGATAGATGACTAAAGTTGATAAGTCCAATCTTATTGAAAATGTGTAGTCTATAAGTAATTATTTACACATATCAATCATTTAATTTTTTCTGTATAGAAGACTAATGTGTTCAAATAAATATTGGTATAAAATAGTATTGAACCTTTAGATTACTTTAGGCCTGTCAATTAAGTGCTGAATCTTTTAAGGTTGACAAAGATACTAGATCATGTGAATTCACCAGTATATTCTAGTAACTCTCCAATCTTAAAACAAAGCAAGGCAGGGTGTACAGTAATCTTACTTGATTGTTTTGTTCATGGAGCATATTCTACTCTATATACTTTTATACATATTAACTCATTGAATTTCCCTTTACTATTGGCAAAAGAATGCTAGCCATTATGTACTTGAAGAAACTGAAGCTCAGAGTGACTTTTACAAGGTCAGAGTCAACCTTAGTTACATGAAGTCTGTCCTGTAGTGAAATATATTTTCCTCAAATACACACATCTCATAAAATTTATCGGACACTTTAAGACATCTCTGATAACCAGGAAGAAAAATGTTCTCTCTCATTTAAATAAGCAATATTAACTAGCAAATATTGACTGTTATTATGTCAAGTAATATTCTATGAGGCAGTATATCATTTATTCCCACAAGTTCACTGATGATGTGTGTTGTTATATCTAGCACATCTGTGAGCAAACTGAAGCAGAGAGGTTAAACTGTCTGTACACACATCTCACAGGGGAAGATGCAGGATTCAGGCCAGTTTGCTTGGGAGCCAGCATTTTCAAACATTCCAGTACATTTCCCCTCTGAGATAATTATCCATGTAACAATATACCATAACATTAAGAATCGGGTAGGGGTTAAAACCAGCTATTCTGAAGCCAAACTGCTTTTGTTTTGATGGTGGTTCTGCCATTGACTTTTTAGTCTTATGGCAAGATGCCTGGCTTCTCTGCGTCTGCGTTTCTTTATAAAGTAGAGACAATGTTAGCAGCTACTGTATGCACTTGCTACAGAAATAAGCATTTTCATAGTGTTTAAAACAGTGTTTGGTATCTACTTACCCTACTTAAGTTTTTCTTTTAAATCATTCATACTTTGAGCTCTGTCATCCCTCCCTCATTCCAAGAAACAGTGGCAACCTGAGGTGACTAGACGCATACTTAGCATCTGCCTTGGCCAAGTGGCCCTGCCCACAGTGATGCCCCAGCAGAGATCTGGGCCCCAGGCTTCATAGTATCTTGTTTCTGTGAGATCTGCCTTGCAAGCTTTCCAAATTTAGCCATAAGTGGGTCACCTAAAAAAGTAATGCACTGCTTCCTCAAGTAACCTTTTGCTTATGTTAATTTTATATGAAGCATTGCTCACTGAGTCTCAGCACATTGTGAATTTCATGAGTCACTGCTTTGGCAGATACTTGAGTGAAGAGCACCTTAGCAGAGCCATTGCTGTAGGATCATTATGTCTGTCTCTCTGGGGACTGCTTCCCAAAGTAAAACAAACCCACAAAGGGAAAGATGGCACCAGGTATTGATACTTTTTTTTTTTCCATCTTACTATTGTAAAAATCTGCAAGAAGGAATTTTGTCTTGAATGAGCTTGGTCACACATTCCTAATATTGTTCCTTCATTGGCATCAGTCTCTTTGATGTGTGCCCTGAGAACCCACAGGAATTTGATCCTGATCTTTCCTTTATAGCCAATATAGCTTGATTTTGAACACAGCCTCTTAAAAAAAAAATGCTTCTGAGGAACCGTCTTCAGTTGGAGGTCAGAGGGTTATTCTCTCAAGTTTGCACTGACACTTGAATCAGCCCCTTCTGTGTCTACAAGTAAGAAAGGTGTTGAGAGAGGGTGGCTCTTAGAGTCCTATGTTTTTGTCTTCAATAAAGAGCTAATCTAATCCTAGGGGACAAAGGTTGTGGGATTACGGTGAAGCAAGGTCACTAACACTTCTGGAGGGTTTGTCACAGGCCAGGCACTATATTAGACATGGGGTAGTCTACCATAACCTCACTTCAGTCCTGTCACATGACCATCTGCTTCCTTAAATAGAAAAAGCTGCTATCACATCATCTTAACTGAGGATATGTTGACCAGGCAGTAGAGTGTGGAATATAAAGGCTCAGCTCTGTAGCTCTAGTCTGTGCATCTTACACTGTGGGAATTAGTTCTACTTTAAAGAAAGAGAATATTGAATTTATGAGAGTAGAAATTCTAATTGTGGCCTTTAAGAATGAGGAGGTTTAAAATGTGATCATTTTACTTCAGACATTTACTATGCTGTCACCAAGTAATCTTAGGACTACTTTTTGAAAACATCATGACAGCCGATTTTATTTTGAATGTCAAGAATTAACTTTCCATCTCCTTAGCCTGATTTGATTATTACATACTGTGTACATTGTAGCCATTTAATAAGTCCGGTGATATATTGATAAAACACATGAGACATGTTTAAAAGTTCAAGCCAGACAGACCTCAGAGAGCACAGCAGGCCATCTTCCAGCTCCAACTTTCTCCAGTGGTCCAGGCAGTTTATTCTTATCTTAAAAGCCCCTCCTAGCTCTTTCTTAGAAGTCCATTTACATGATCAAAGAGATACAATGGTTTTACTCCTCCCAAAGCTTCGGCCATCTGGGCATGTCCACTTTTATAGTGGGGTGCTCTCCAACATGAAAGGGGCCAGACCACACCCAGCTAAGCTATGTCCATGTCTGTAGAGGGGTAACTACAGGGCATTTAGGAGAAGCCAGACCATGCTTTTGCTGCCTCCTTTAGTGGAGTATTGAAAGGACCTCTTTATCAGTAACTCTTTTTACATTGAGCTAAGCGAGAGCCGCTATATTTACATTAATGGGCTGCTTCAACTATAGAAATCACATCCTGCCAGGCTTCGTACAGTCAGTGCCATATCTTTAGCGAATATCATGAGATATGCTCAAATATACCACAATACTACATTTATCAAATAACCACTGCCTCCATAAATGCATACAATTAAAATAATTACAAATGAAGAAGGTGGGAGTTTTCTTTGCCTGCCTCAAACTATAAGGAGGAAGAAGAAAACACGTGTCGCTTTGTGGGCTGAGATCTACCTGTTTATCTATGTTGGACTCTCAAATGTAAATACTAACAACTCATTTTTGTTCCCTTCTCTTTTCTTAGTTCCCCCAATCCCCTTCTTCCCCAGATCCATGTCCTTACCCTGCTTTTCCCCAGAAAAGAGCAGTCTTCCTAGGCTTACCAATCCAACAGGCAATAACAAGAGGAAATAGGCTGCCCATGAGCCCCTACTTCAAAGGAGGCAGCCCAGCAGGAGGAAAAGGGTCCCAAGGGCAGGTAAAATAGAGACCTCCCATTCTAACTTTTAGGAGTTCTACAAGAACACCACTCCAGACAACTGTAAGATATATGTAGAGGACCTAGCACAGACCTATGCAGGTTCCATGTCTGTGACTTCAGTCTCTGTGAGCCTGATGTGTCCTGGTCAGTTGACTCCATGGAGTATATTTTTCTGGTGTACTCAACTCCTCGAGTCCCAGCCATCCTCCCTTCCCCTTTTCCTTGGGGTTTTCTGAGCTCCACCTGGTGTTTGGCCATGAGCCTCTGCATGTTCTACCATCAGCTGCTGGAGGAAGCCTCTATAATGACAATTGGGCTAGGTACTGATCTATGAGCATAGTAGAATACCATTAGAAATCCTCTCTGGGCTATGCAATCTGTAGTTCCTGGCCTGCCTGCAGTGTTAGGCATGGGCTCCCTTCCTTGCATGGAGCTCTGCCACTTCACTGGCCCAGTAGATTTTCCAGGTGAAATAGATTATAGGTCAAAGGTTTTTTGGCTGGGTTGTCATCCCAGTCCCACCACTGGAAGCCCTGCCTGGTTACAGGAGATGACCTGTTCAGGCTCCATATCCCCCATTACTAGGAGTCCTTGACTAGGGTCTCGCTCATAGACTATAGAGAGTTTCCACTGCACTAGGTCTCCAGATCATACTGTAAATGTACCCCAATTCTGACTGTCTATCTGCATATTTTTTCCCTCTATCCCTCTAACTTCCACCTTATACTTTTATTATAGAACTAAAAAGATTATGCACCGTTTCAGACTATTGACATACTGGAGGAATGCTTAAGAAATAAAGTTCTCCTGGAAGTGGAGAAAGAATTAAGTTGCAGATATAGTTTAGTGACAACTTCAATGCTTTCAGAGACAACAGTTATAGTGAGAATAGAATTCAGAAAATGTAAAAGATTCAGCATAAATGAGAGTCTAGGAAAGGCCCTTGAGGGGAGAAAGTTCCAACAGGTCTTGGGGAAGGATGAATGCCACGATTCAAAGAAAAACTTAAGCCATTGCTTTCTCCTGTGACCCCTATCCTTTTCCTTGTTTCCATAGCAGCAGCTGAGAGGTCACTTGCTATTTTACTCACAAACCTCGAATTATACCAGTGCAGCTGTTTCACCTGGTTATGGGAACAAGCATTTATCTCCTTGTCAACCTTGAAAGTGGAGCTCACACGTGTCACAGTCACCATTTTATTCACCCATTAATTTCACTTTTGTTCCTTGCAACTTCGCAATTGTTATTTTAACAGGCATGTAGAAGCGAAGTCATTTTAAACAATATACATACATGCATGTAATACCCACTAATGAAAAAGAAGCCCTAAGTTTAAGAGTGCAAGAGCAGATATATATGGGAGGGCTTGGAGGGGAGAAAATGAAGGGGAGAATGATTAGTTATATTATAATCTTAAAAAGAATTAATAAAAACTCATGTTTGCTTAATATAGAAAATCCGTAAAGTTTAGAGACACACAGAGAAAATTACTAAGTGAGTTGGATCTATCAAACAAAAATATTTATAATTTACATATGGAACATTTCCCTTCAGCCTTTGTTACTTTTTATTTATATTGCCTTTAGCATGTGTTGTGCATATTTTGTACATTTTATTATTTATTGTACATTATTATTTGTTGTTGAATGAAATTCATGAAATTTCCTTGGTTTATGAAACCATTTCTCTAATACTCATTTAAATATATGCAGTTTCAACTGTTAAATATTAATTCTGGTTAATATTTTCATTATTATACTTTGGGGAGGGTTGTCTCTTTTAAATATATTCTGATTTTGGAATACATACAATTAATTCATTTGTAGAATTAATGATTATTTTAGAGGTATTTGAGTATACATTGTGTTTTAGGATCTATGCATGACATGGCTTTGAATAGCTAAACACTGACTCAGAAAACAAGATGGTGGTTACTATCTTAGGGAGAAAGCAGAAAAAGCACAGAGAAGTTCAAGGAAGCAGTCACATATGCCTGGGATAGTAGGAAAGGTCCTTTAGATGGGAGCACTGCTTAAGCTAAAGATGGAATGGCAGAATTAGTAATTGTATGATCACAAGTACAGAGTTGAGAAAGAAAAGTGTAATTAAAAGATAATGAACATGCTCCTTTGCAATGACTGTGGGAACCACGTAAAGGCAGTGTGGCTAAGAAGCATGAACTGGCAAACTGTAATCAGTAGGCAGCACATGTCACAGGAAAGGACTTGAAAACCTGTTTGCTAGACAGCCAAAGGTTCAGGAGCCTTTTGCAGATGGTAAAACAGCCTGAGTCTCATAAGCAGATCCTCACAGGCAGAAATGTTCAATAACAATAACAAAACAATGTGAATTAAAGCAATACAACATCAATTTTTACCATTTTGATTAACAAAGATTTTTTAAAGATTAATGATCGATCTGGAAAAAGGCTAATAGGGCAGCTTCTAGCTTCGTTGATGCAAATTATGTTTGTAATTTGGGGTAAATAAACAATATGGCAGAACCCACATCTTTATTCAATATTGTGTACTCCTACCATGCTAAATCTTCTAAATTCATGTCCTAAAGTCTAATGAAGAAAGGTTCAAGAATGATGTTACATAGTATTATTTTTTTCTGAGATAGGATTTCTCTGTTGTAACTCTGACTGTACAGGAACTCACTCTTTAGACCAGGCTGGCCTTGACTCACAGAGATCCACCTGCCTCTGCCTCCTGAGTGCTGGGATTAAAGGCATGTCCCACCGTCGCCCAGCTCACAGTACTATTGTGTGGTGCCATGCCCATCTTTTCTATATCATTCCACCTTGAGTATATGCTGCTGCAGTGAGCACTCATACAGAATGCATATAATATTTTGTCAGGTACTGTAACTGTAACATTTGCATCAACTCAAAGGCTCATTAATTGGAGCATTTTAAATAATTTAGGGGTTAAACCTTGAAAAAGTGCTTAAAGTTTTGGTTTTCCAAAAGGGTCCATTATATATTTATTTGTTGGAATAATTATTTGCCATATGTTAAAAATAAACCAAAATTAATCCCATGTAGAAAGTTTGATTTCACCAGATGGTAGTGGCACATGCTTTTAATCCTAGCACTCGAGAGGCAGAAGCAGGCAGATCTCTGTGAGTCTAAGCCAGTCTGGTCTACAGAGTGAGTTCCAGGACAGTCAGAAGTACAACAGAGAAACCCTGTCTCAAAAGAGAGAGAGAGAGAGGAACGAAGGAAGGAAAGAAGGAGGGAAGGGAAGGGAAGGAAAGGGGAGAAGGGAAAAGGAAAGGAAAAGAAGAAAGAGAGAAAGAAAGAAAGAAAGAAAGAAAGAAAGAAAGAAAGAAAGAAAGAAAGAAAGAAAGAAAGAAAGAAAGAAAGAAAGAAAGAAGGAAAGGAAGAAGTTTGATACAAAAAGAAAATATTTGGCAAAAGTCATCAAGAACATCATAAAGCAAGTAGTTAAAATGTCGCTCAATTAGGAGATGAAGCAAAAATAAAAACGAGTTTCAATTTTACTCAAAACCATCCATGTTTCTTAAATTAACATGTAATCCATGAAGGCATAGGTATGTGTGTGTGTGTATATATATATATACACACAAATATATATTTATTTATTATTATATAAATATATATATTTAATATGTTAAAATTATTAGTAAGACATTGTCAATACATTATTTTACCTTGGGGTTTGCATGTAAATGAGTTAAAAGCAAGATGGAAGTAGATCCTCTGAAATGGTTTTCCTGTTATTTGTTGATGACCTTGCCACTTTCCATCAGTCCCCTTGTAGCATGAATTGTCTATGTGGTTCATTTTTCACTCTGAGGTTGAGCACCTTTGCTTGCCTATCTTCTTCACATGTGGTGTCTCTGGCACTTAGAATATTGTCTGAATGAAACTCCCATATGCTAGTTGAATGAAATAAGTGACTGTTGGATGGCTACTACAAGCAATTATGTTTGAAACCACTTCCCCAAACCTTGGCTTTATATGCAAGTTTGAGCATACTTCAGTTCCTAATGACTTCTCTACCTTCATTATCTCTACCCGTGTCATCCCTCAGGACTTCTTCACCCTGCTCTTTATTCCACTGCCTCAGCATGTCCTTCTCTGTGATCGTCAGGCTTGACGATCTGAAGCTCTATATTTCTTTTTCCTGTTTGTCCCTCAATATCAGAATACATTATGGAATATGCTTAGGGCATAGGCTCTGTGCAGTAAACGTTGGATTATTTGCTTAGTTGTTAAGGAGATAGACTATTAAAATGTGAAAATCACTAAGGGTAGCTTCTGGTATATAGTAGCCATTTTGTTCTATTAGGATAGAAATGAAAATAATCACATTTGAAGTGTGTTTATTATGGTGATGGTAACATCATAGTTTTAGAAAACTTTCTTCACCAAGAATGAGTTATGACCCTTTGACTCATGTCAAAATTTAATTATTTATATGATACATGCGTATATATATGACAGTATCTGTATATTACACACCTATATTATATGATATATGTATTATACAGAATATATTGCACTACATAATATATATATATTACAATATTTTACACTATTTGTTTCTACTTAGGGTTTGCCAGGACATAAGCTGTATAGGAACAGAGCTTAAGGTCATTGAGTTTCCCAAAATGCCCATTGTATTTATTACAAGGTCAGGCAGATAGCAAGGGCTGGATTAGCAGTTATAAAAATGTGCTTAATGGATAATTGTGACGTGGCAAAATAAGAATTTAAGATATATTTTGAGAAATGAGAAGATAGGTTTTGGCAATGGAGAGAAAGAGAGGCAAACTTGACTCAAGGTTCAAGGGGAGTGGGTCAGGAGGTTGGGAAGCCATTAAGAGAGAGAATGAAAAACTGACTCGCCATGGACTGTCTTAACTGTTAAGGACTACTTCATGGTGTAGGAATAGTTTCGTTGTCACATCCTTTCACAACCAGAATGCTGTGTTCTAGGTAGAGTTGAGTTACAGCTACTTGTGCAGTTGAGAAAATTGAGAATTCTGATGAAAATAGCTTGCTCTAAGTCATATTTAAGGAAAGAAAATATCACATCCCAGATTGAAATAAAACAATAGAAACAGAAAAACAAAGCAGGTAGTTATATCATTTGTTCACCTTTCAGCAATATATAGAGAAAGCTGTCTTTAGCTATCATGAGTTATCATCAACTGTCATTAACTATCTTTGGATATGGAGACACCACTGCCCATAAGCAGTTGGTGCTTATGGGTAGAGACAGTCATTGAAACAACTTCAAGAAAGAAAACAAAAGATTCGTGCATCTGAGACTACCAAGACAGTGAAGGGTATTATCAGTGGAATATTCACAGCTCTCAAATGATGCTTCCTTTGTCTTGGACCTTTATGCTATTACTTTTTGCAATGTTTTATTCCATTTAATTTCTTTCAAGATGTCTAGACGTGAGTCCCACTTTAGAATTTTCTATTTCTATCAGTATGTTCATAAAAGAGCATTATCTAGTGCATGTCTGTCATCTACCTCCAGATTTTACTTTCCTGTGAATTGTTTGGCACTTTTTTCTTTTCTTCTTTTGATTTATTTGGGTAACAGCCACTCTGTGTTATGAAGAAACACTGAATGAATTAATGTTTGAGGTGATAATTGTTAGCAGACTTTAAGGCTTACTGCAAAGCTAATAACATGTAGAAAATACTGACTTTTAAAAGCCAAATGAAAAGTAAAACCAAAATGAGACTATTTCAGAGCCTCAAAGTGATTATTTCCCCTATAAATTTCATAAAAAATAAAATAATCATTTTAGTGATAATAGAAAAAATATTTTAATAGATGAAAAACAGTAATATTGGAATAAATTTAGATTGAAATTAGAATTGAAAAGTTTATGAGCAGAAAGAATAGTTTAATGATACATCTATTAAATATTTTTGCTCCTGTATTATTAAGAAACATACTTGAAAATTGAATGAAATTCTTAGTAGCACAAGGTTCTTATTACTACCCTTATTAATACTTTTCTGTTACAACCATATGAGATTCGTTAAGACTTATTGTAGTATCAGCAGCTTCTATGGGTTCCCAGGAACTAATACAGTGTCTGACATCAAGAAAGCATGCAAAGATTTTTTTGCTTGAGTGAATGTCTGAATCTTGTTTTCCTGACATTTTTGTTGTATCAGATGGACCACTGAAGGCATCTGAACTTTAAACCTCTGAGATCTATGCCACTCTTTTAACAAAGGATAAACAAATATCCTAAGTGATGTCGAATACAATTGTGATTACTGTGTTGGTTAACTTTTTGTCACTGTAATAATTACTGGATAAACAACACAAGAAGGGGAAGAATGTTTGAGTTCACAGTATCAGAGGTTTTTGTCAATGGTTGAATGTTTCCATTATTTGATCCTGAATTGAGGCAGAACATCTTGTTATTGAGAGATTATGGCAGAGGCTATTTACTTCCCCCTCATGTTTGGGGGTCCAGAGCCTAGACCAAGGACAAGGTACCTGCTTAATTAGGTTTCTATTGTGTGATAAAGTAACATGATCAAAAGTAGCTTGGGAGTGATAAGATTTAATTCAGTTTATAGTTCCATACAATAGTCCATTTTTGAAGGAAGCTAGGACAGGAATTCAAGGCAGGAAGTTGGAGGCAGAAACTGAAGTAGAGGTCAAAGAAGAATATTGTTTACTGCCTTCCTCCCCTTATTTTTCACAATATGCTTTGGTATACTACCCAAGACTACTTGCCCAGGGGTAATTAGTATCCCCTACAGTGAGCTAGATCCTCCTACATCAATCTTCAATCAAGAACAAAATATGCTCCATAGGGTTGTCCATAGTCTGATCTGGTGGAATCATTTTCTCAGTTGAGGCTTCCTCTTTCATGATGGCTGTAGCTTGTGTCAGGTTAGCATAAAATTAGCCATCGCAATACCCTTCAAAGGCATACTCCAAACAGCATATTTTTTCTAATCAGGCTAGCACTTAATTAGTATCTAGAACTCCCCCAAATACTGTCACCAGCCAGGAGAAGCATTCATCAGATAAGACTGTAGGTGAGCATTCATATTCAGACCACAGCAGTTACAAGAGTGAACACACATTGTTTCTTGACTCAAAGTTCCTAAGTGTGAGTTTCATCTGTTTCCTACCGGAGACTTTTATAAAGTATAAATAAGTATTATACTTTTCCAACATTCTAACTAAAGCAAAATATGGCCATTCAAGAGAATTTACATAATATCTTTAAAAACAAACATTTGAAAATATTTCACTTATATAAACATATTCAAATTTTAGGTGTATTTTCTTAGGCACTGTAATGTAACATTGCCGTAATTATTTGTCACCAAGTATGTCTTTAAGTTGTTAATTGATTATTAGGGTTCAATTCTATAAATATAATAAGTCACTTTTTATTATTTGATATTTAGATAATTTCTAGCTTTTGTTCTCATAAATAATACTCTTTCAAGCACTCCTATGCATAATGATTTGTCATATCACCTGATTAGTTAGAATAAACTACTTGACATGAACTATTTGAATCAAAGACTAAATCCATTTTAAAGCCCCCAAACAGTAAATAGTAGCAATATATACTTGTCATCTGAAGCCTTTAATAAAAGTCAGAGTCACTAGATTTTTCGTCAATGCTCACTTATTCCCAGAATAACTTTTCAACATCAACCCTCATTTCTCATTATCTTTGTTCAATAAGACATACTGATTACTTGTATACAGTCTCCATAAACATAAAAGCCTGTGTATCTTAAGCAAAGCAGAGTATCTTTGTATCCATCACAGAGCACAGAGATTATAATTTGCATATTCAGTGTAAATACTCTTGACTATAAGAAATTTTAAGCCTGTGCAGCCCATTATCCTTGGGCAATTGAGCTTCTGTACCAGTCATCTACCCATTTCTTGAGCACTTAGCACATCCAAGGACTGGGAAATAAATGACTTCCCATCTCCCATAGCCTGATACTTTAATGAATGATGGCAAAATTTCATTTTATTTTGCATGTTTTTCTAGTCTGTGTAATTTTTCCTGTTGTTGAGAAATAGTTAAGAATGTTAAACTCAGGCAGAAGGCTGCTCAAAATTCTGGGATAGTTTTGCTAAACTGTGGGATCTTGTAAGTCAATACTTGTTACTATATGTGTTCATGATGACCTTTTTACCTTTATAAACAATGCATAGAAATAATTATATTTTGAAACAGACTGTTCTTTTTTTCTTCCCACTACCATTTATGTTATAAAACAAATTTTTTTAGCCTTATTAAGCCTAAATTAATCTGTAGGAGGTATCACAGTTCTCTCCTTTTTGAGTTGCTGATAAAAATGGGAGAGAGGGATTGTCTGTTATGCAGATGTCTGAGAAATTCTAAATATTAGCTTATAGTAATAAATGATTGGCATGTAGTTTGAAATATTTTATCGCTAATGAAAACATGGTGGCAGGTGTTCAGCTACGCCCTATAGCAGCTCAGATACTCTTCTCATCTTGGCGTTTCTAATGGTGGACACAGGGATAGAGTGCTAAACTTGTCTCGGAGTAACATTTCATAAATGAGAAAACCATTTGAATTCTGTCTGGAGGTAAGCTGTCCATTGCCTTCTTTATGAAAATAAGGTATCTGAATGGAGGTATGGAGCATCTAAGAGGGGCTCAGCCTTCAGAGAACTCTCTGCTTTGTTTTTAATTGAGAGAAAGCACAAGATAAAAGAAAAATATGGAGGATTAATTTTAGTAGAGAAAGCCATATATACCTAGATTGGTCTGTACCACAGACATAGAAATAGAGGAGGAACATCATTTGGGTGGAGAGTCATGATTTTACTAGTTCAAGTTATAGCATGGCTCAATAAATTCTGATCCATTTTTATGGTGGCACAAATATAGGCAGAGGCAGTTGAATGACTTATACAGACTAATATTTTTGACATAATTAGGTTAGGTTTTATACTTGGAAATAAACTCTTAGAATTGAGTATGTTATTATAACACTAGCGTCTTAACCATGGTTGCAAAAATTACCACTGTGGGGATTTAGAAAATACTGATTTCTGAATTATATTCACAAAGAATTTTACTCAATTGATGAATTTTATTTCAATTTGCACATACATCTTTTGTTTTATATTCACCAAGGTATTCTGATATAAAGGCAAAGTTGATTTGTGTCCAGTGACAAGAATGTGTGGTTCTTGTCTTCATCAATGCAGTCTCACAACTAGCACTGCCAGGAAACCAAGCAATGGCAACACTTTATTATTTTGGAGGTTCTTGGGGCTTCCCTGAGAGGTAACACATAGAAAGGGCACTAGGATCTTTACTTAACAAACTATGGCTTCTGGGAGGAATGGGACCCTCCCAGGGTCCATCCATTTGGATACATCTCTTTAAACTCAATTTAAAAATTCTTATTTTAAAATAATGTTATAAAATAGTTGGTTTTCTTATGACCATTTCATAGGTTCTTAGTTTCTGTTACTCCTATGCCACCTCTCACCCTCTGCCCTGTCCTCCTACCTCATCTCTGCTTAAACCTTTTATCTCTAGTAACCCTTCCCTGTCATGTCACACGTGTTCCCCACTCTTCTTCTCTCCTTTCTCTCTTCCTGACCTTTATCAATTCACAGAGTTGTGTCTTCAACTTGGAGTGCATGTAGAAACCAGGGAAGTGTGTTGTTAAAGAACTTTTATTATGGAAAATTTCAAACACATCCAAAGCAGAGAGAATGGACTAATCAGTGCCCATTTGCACATCCTTGCCTCATCTCTCCACCCCTTGCCACTTAGTTAAATGTTTCTTTGCTAGAATAATTGAAATCATATCATTTTATTCTCCAAACAACTTGATATTCTTTTCTAAAAGATAATTTTAACATAAGCAAATATAATTACTGAACTGAGAAAAATGAATAAGTCATGAATACATTCTGGATTCAGTCTCTTCAGTATTTCTCAAATGTCTTTGACACCTTTCTCTCAGTCTATTTGATGTAACTAGTGTCCATCAAGATCCATCTACAGTTTGTGCTTCATATAACCTTACATCTCTCTACCCATTGCCCTCCCTTGTTTTGTTTTGTCTTTTTGAGACAGGGTTTCCCTGTTGTAACTAACTATGGTTGCCCTGGAACTCACTCTGTAGACCAGGCTGGCCATGAACTCACATTTATCCACCTGCCTCTGCCTCCTGAGTTCTGGGATTAAAGGTGTGAGCCACCACCTCCCAGCTACTTTATAGAAAATGGGACTCTTGTATTAGGGAATTTCACATAAAATTTGAGTAGGGCTATGCTAGTGCCCCTATTTAATTTGTTCTCCTTTCCTTTCCTATCTTTTCTCCTGTAATTTGTTAGAAATGGTGATAGGCTGAATTTCACAGAATGCCTTTTATTATTTTATTATTATTATTATTATTATTATTATTAATCATTATTATTGTTTCTTTTTTAAAGATATGATGTGATAATGGATTCTTATTGGAAAAAATGTTTTAACTCCTTTTAACTGGTACGATGACTTTAAAAATAGACCCGTATAATATTAGTATATCTTTTAGCATATTCAAAGATATGTTACTGGAGAGCAATTTCGCTATCATTTACTCTAATGCTACCCTCGTGGTTAATGATTGCTCAGGTCCTCCTATTCATGCTTCACATCCATCGTACCATCAACTTCTTATCATTCCCACAACCAGCAAAATCATTCCCCCCTAAACTAGACATTTTTTTATTTTTTATTTTTTGGTTGTTTCGAGACAGGGTTTCTTTGTTGTAAGTCTGGCTGTCCTGGAACTCACTCTGTAGAGCAGGCTGGCCTTGAACTCACAGAGATCCCCCAGCCTCTGCCTCCTGAGTGCTGGTATTAAAGGCATAATCCATCATAGCCTGGCTAAAATAGATACTTAACATAAATTTTATTTCATTTTCTGAAGAGCCCAGTTGGAAGAATGTGGACTGATTATTTTTTTAATGGAAGTTTATTGATTGATTGATTGATTGATTGAAAAAGAAAGATATTGTATAAAGAATGATCATAAAGTAGAGAAACCTAAGCCCTGCCCATCTCACCCTGCACTGTATCTAACTCTCGTCTACCTAGTTGAACTCTAAGGCCCCACACTCTAAGAGTTGCCGCCTGTCATCGCTGATCCCCTAGTGGCTGGCTTATGCCTGTTGTATAGAAAGTCTTCCAACAATATATTTCAAATGAGTCATTATTAAAGTGATGAATTTTACATAACCGAGACTTAATTATGAAGTTTTGTCTTTTGGAAAATATAGATTCTCACAATAAAAAATGATTTATAGAACATCAAGTTTACATATAATGCTTGCAACGGTCTGGTAGCTTCTGATGGAGCTACATCGATGAAGGGCAAAATAGATACCCTCAACTTCTGCACACTCCTTCCGGCAACAGTGCCAGTTATTAGAACATTAAGTATCTCCTTAAGCTTATCTGAAATTTATATACAAGTAACATTGTTTAGTCATGTTAACAGAGTCAGGCTGGCCCTCCTTCCAATGAATGAGAGATACTTGTGGTGTGTCTAGTAAACATTTATCATTCCCCTAATATTATCCAAAGCTTTTGGAGAGAAAAGTAATAAGACACCAGTCACTTCTATAAGATCTGAGTCAGGATTCTCAATGACTTATCCTTTTATCCACATTGCTATCCCTTTATTAAGGCACCACAATTTTATTGGGTTCATTTTAGTTTAATTTCCTATTAATTCTCAATACTTGAGAGTCTACTTATCTAAAAAAATCCCAATAATTTCTTTAAAATTAAGCATAACATTAAGTTCAGATTATACCTCCTTTCATCAAAACTAATCTTCAACCTGTGATGTAAAACCAAGAAAATAATTGAAATATTGGAATCATGGTGTTGCATTACTTCATTTTTTGTGTTCATTTATATCTAAAAAACTCCGCCTCAACCTTCCATTGACCAATGTGAATAAAGGAACAATTAAAATAGGACTAACCTGTAAAATTATTACTAATTTAAGTCCAGAATATAAATATTGCTGTCCATTTTTAACATTAGTCTTCAGATCCAGGCAGCCTCCCCGTGCCCTTGTGGCTCTCCCACTGTGTGGGACATGAACACAGTTAACTGCATAACTACTTTTTTTCACTAAAACGAAAAAAAAAAATCAAGAAAATGAATTATCTGTGATATAGCAGTTTTTCCTCTCATGAGGTGGGCTCTGACATTAACTAAAACTTTTATTTTGATATTATGAATGACATTTCAATTTTTTTCTTTCAAAAGTGTATATTCAAGACAGTTGCCATGCCCCTTCAAATAACTCTAAAAGGAGCATCATTTTATAGAACTCAGCTGTGGTTATTTAATGACCTACATTTTATGTTCTATTTTTTTTTATGAAGTGCTATCTACATGATCCCCAAAAAACTTTTGGAGCAGCAGTTGATTTATGTTTTGGAAATGTGCCTGAGAGTTCTGTGGTAGGAGACTTGCTTTAAAAGCAGTAAAGATTTCATGATGCTTTGCATTGGAAACTTGCAAGGAAACTTGCAATGGTCCCTTAATTGCAATAGACTACAAATTGGTCTTCATCATAAGTCTATTCACCTCCAGTATTTCACACTGCTATCAAAATGATCATTCTGTAGCACAAATATAACATGCCATTGGTACTTTATACCCCATCTTACCCAACTCTTCTGTTCAATCGATTTAAAGTTCTTGTGTTCATGGCCCAGTCTAATTTTCTAATTTCATGTCATATCCATCCTGCTAGACACAATTTCCTTTGTATTTGTCCTACCATGCTATTATTTAAAGTACTTCTTTTATGTATATGGGTGTGATATCTGCATATGGATCTGAGCTTATTGTGTACTTAGTGCTTGTGAATGCCATAAAAGAGCACAGGACTGAAGTTGTGAATGGTTGTAAGTCACCATGTGGGAACTGGAAATTGAACCTGGGTCTTCTGGAAGAGCAGTCAGTGTTCCTAACTACTGAGACATCTTACCCCCAACCCCGTTCTATTTTGTCCAGCCACACTCTTTTATGTTTGCCATTTTCTCCTTACTCTAACTGATAAATTCCCCACCCATGCTTGGGAAAAAGTCCATGGATGTAGTCTTTGCTGACATCTCAGTTGTAGCAGTCACCTGTTTTTCTGCATACAGACAGAGACCAGGCATAGAAGATGTTCAGATTATACATATATATATATATATATATATATATATATATATATGAGTTGTGATCCAATGCTACTTTATAATATCAAGAGTATTGTGTTGCTTTTATTTGAAACTATCACTTGAGAAGACAGTCCTGAGAAAATCAAACTTACTCACCAGCTCTCAAGTAACAAACCATTATTTTTTCCAGTGTTTTCGATGTCTCACTTCTCCAGATCTCCTTTTCCATTCTGCAAATATGACCCAGCTTTTATTTTTCTAATGAAATGAAAAAAAAACTTGTAACCACTCTTTCTTCCTCTAAACTTCAGCACTATTTGTGCTCCTGTTATTACTTAGTATCTTGGACAAAAAAGAACAAAAAGTTTGTATTGGCATCTCTGTGTAAAATTAATAGGTAGTTCTTGTTAGGCAGTGCTATGAATTTAGTTAAATTTAGAAAGTGGTGGATGAGACGATTGGATGAGCACAAGTATCTTTGTGAAGTGATTACTAAGTGGTTAACAAGCATGTTGATGCCACAAAAGAAGTGAAAGATAAGCTTCCTAACTGAACTGTTATTCCATTACAATTCTTTATCACCTATACTTTAACTCAGTGAGTCCTGGAATATTCCTACATCACAGACCTGCTCACCAGCACCACCATAACTCATTGAACCCTTAAGTTTAGTGAGTCTAGATCTCAGTTACTCTTAGTGATCACCTGGGGAACTTTAACATTATTTCTGCTTGGGCCTTACTCCCCCACAGTCTTATTTTATCAACTGTGAATAATTCCTTGTTGGTGGTATTTGAAAACCCATCCAGGTAACTCTAAGTGCAACCAAAGTTAAGAACTGCCACTCATTCTCTGAATCTATAGGTAGTTCAATCTTTCATCTACCCTAAGTACAAAGTGTTGAAGACAAAGAAACAAGTAAGTAGCTGAGAGCAGAGGTCAATGATAGAGACCTTCCCTAGTAAGTATGGGGTCCTACATATAATTTCTAGTACTACTAAAACAGTACAGGTCTATAGCATAGTATAGTATAGTACAGTACAGCATATAGCACAACATAGTACAGTATAGATTGTTGATATAGTAAAACATTATGCACTATATTCTAAATTATGACAGGTTTTATCACAACTCCTATGGGAGTTGGGGGAACTTGGAGGAACAAGAAAGATCCTAATCAATTCTACTTGAGCAATTGGGATTGATAAGAAATATTTTGTAGTGAGTCTACTTTGAGAATTTTCCAGGGAGTTAAGACTGCTGTTTGAGGAAGAATGTTTTAGGTGCATAGACTGCACATGAAATAAATCGCTGGATTCACTGTGTGTGGCATGACAGTGGGTATCATTGGGAGAGAAATTGTAATCGTAGGATTCAAGATGCAAATCTCGTCTTTGTCACTTCACTTCTCTCCTTATTTGTACTTCTCCGAATGCTGCACCTTGTTACCGAAGTTCCACCACTGATTGCCACAGATTTTTAGATTTTGGTTTGTTTTACATTTACCTTCGTTCAGTGTGTGTGTTAGAGGGAACATAAACTACACTGCCTGTGCAGAGGTCATAGGATAAGTACCAGGAGTCAGTTCTCTCCTTCTGCCATATATGAGTATGTGGTTTCAGAGGGTTTGAATTCAGGTCCTCTGTTCTGGCAGCAAGTGCTTCTACTTGATGAGTCATTTTGTGAGCACTATCATAGATTTTCAAACTTCTATTGTTATTTGGCTAAGCAATGTACAATATCAGTGCCCTCCTTCAAAGATTGTACATGCATTGGAGAAGAACTGTGTATTATTCAGGTATACATGCCAAGGCTCCATTGAATAGCAATGCCCCATCTGCCAGGTGAGTGCCAGGGCAGTATGGGAGTGATGAACACTTCCCGTGCATGAAAGAACAACATTGTGACAGTGCTTCAACCACAGAGAGTGAAACCACAACTTTATTTCCTATTTTCCTTTTGCAAACCATCACCTCCCACTCCCAGAACAAAAAGGAAGCAAATATTTACAAGACATTGTTTAAAACTTTAGTTACTATGGATGTTGGTGGATTAATTTGTCAATGTGTGCTTCCTTGGTGCCTGTCTGTTCTAGTGCAAAGCACCAAAGATTGAGCTCTGACGAATTTAAAAAGTTCAAGATGTGTTTCCTCACCTCAGAGCTTGTATAATTGGGAGAAAAGAAGTACCAAGCACCAGTGACATCTTAAAACCCAGATATAGAAATGTGCTAAGTATCTTAAGATTTTAGGACTAATGGGTTCTCCTGGGGCAAGATGAGCAGTGGTAATCATGGCAAATTTTCTGCTGTCACCACAGTTAGATGGTAATTCGAAAGCTAATCCCAATTGGACACTGTTCATTACACACTAATTACTATTTGCCTTGAAATGATTGTTAGGTGCAAGCAGAAGTTTAAAGGCGACTCTAGATGTTTTCCATGAACCTTTAGGGGGTGGGGGGAGTGATGCTTTTTTACAAGTTGGCAGCTTCCATTCTTTTCTCTTTTCTCAGATTCCTTTCAAAGGTGAAAATTTTCAAAGCGCATCACCATGCCAGGTGCAAACATTGACTCTAGACACACATTAAACACAGATGAAAAAGCATATTCTCTTGCTAATGATGAGTGCAGTATTGTATATACCCATGCCTACGTCTATGTCTGGAATTATGGAGTCATACCTCAAGAGGTGCATTTCAAAATAACATTTTGTTTTTACAGTGTATTTCTGTGTACACTGCTCATTTTATGGTTGCCCTATACATATAATTTTGTTCTTATATGATGCAAAACTCTGCATTGATATGAGATGACCAAAATGATTAAGATATAATCCACATTCTTAAAACTTCAGCATCCATAGGTTACATACGTATATAATTATAGAATAAGTTAATTAATATTATGAGAGAATGTTCTCAGTAGAGAAAAACAAGTGCACATTAAGCACCAAACTCCATTGTCATTCTGACTGTTAGCATTCAGTACTCTTGTAGGTGAGTACTACCTGTTGGGCCCTTTGGGATATTTTTGTCATCCCTGTCACTATGCAGATGTTTTAAGATTCCACAGTATTGATTTTAAAGGCCCCAGCCTCTCTGCTGACAGACTAACACCATGTCGTACTCTCTATGAAGAACAGGACATGTGGCTTCAGGATCCATAGTGGTTTCTGGTCTCATGTTTTCCCACCTCACTGACATAGCTGAAATTCATTTTCTCTCTTTCTTCTTCCTTCCTTCCTTCCTTCCTTCCTTCCTTCCTTCCTTCCTTCCTTCCTTCCTTCCTTCCTTCTTTCCTTCCTTCCTTCCTTCCTTTCCTTCCTTTCTTTCCTTTCTTTTTGTTTTGGAAGCTGGAAAGACTGTACTCTAGGATTTGGTTTCTCTATGTGAAATTCCTTTACACTGCCATAGCTTTGCCGTCTATCAGACAACAAACTTCTACTTACTTACTTCTTCAGATCTCTTCTATCTAGTCCATGGAACTGATAGATCTTTTTACTTTTCCCTTCCAACTATTGAGGATTTAACTTTTCTATAGAAACTTCCCAATCACTGCGGTAGCTTTGCTGTGCCTCCAGACTTCTACTTCCTTCTGAAGTCCCTATAATCTCTTCTATCTACTTCCCACACAGAGATAGCTCTCTATCTTCTGTGGCCCTACACATAACCCACAGCGTCTCCATTCCATCTCTAAAGTCAAGGCACTGAGAAGAGCACTTCCAAAGGGACTTCAGAGCCTTTGGGCTTAGGTTAATACTGTTCTTAGCCTTCTCAGGATCAGTGGCAAGAAATAAGGAAAAATAAGAGTGTATAGCCATGTAGATTATTACTACCAACTCATCATTTATCATAGAAACACAAGGGCAAAAAAAAAAAAAGAGTGACTTGTTCTGCAGTTGAGATTTGGAGTTCCAAACACCAGATGATATCAGGCTGTCTGCCGAGGACTGTTAGGAGTTGCAAGATTATTCTAGGCAAGGATACTGGAATACATAAAATAATAGACTTGTATCTTCTTATTTTATATATTCATGTTTGACACATAGTAGATGCTCAGTAAACATTAGCTGAAGGAGAGATGGAATTGTGAAGCTATTCCTAGAATGGCAATGAGTCTGAAACAGTGTGTGTGGGAGGGGGCAGGTAGGGAGAAACATATCTAGGCTCAGGGAGTCATACAACAGTGTAGCCCCATAGGTCATCCTAAAATCTTTGAACTTTATTTTGTGAACCATAAGGGATATTTAAGCTGTGCTGGAGAGGGGAGTGGGAAAATCAGATTTGGTATGGCTCACCTTGGTGATCAATAAGAAGAGAATGAAATAGTAGAGCTTTTGAGGAAAATTATTCTCATTTCTTTACAAAAGGACAGTTGACTTTTCTACCAGTCAGAACAGAGATAAATATCAAAAACTGCATAATTGAATGGATCTGCGTTTCTACTGCATACCTTAGAATCACAGGGGCAGAAGTAAAATCCTAAGAGGATTTTGCCAAACACCACAGGAGTGAGTCTGATTCAAGAATGAACTTATAGACTCAGTCAATGGAGCTCAGTGGAGCAGGTCAGTTGTAAGATGTACTGGGAACATTTAGATCTATATCCTGTCTAGAAAAACAATGTTATTTTCTATGACAAAATGAGAATACGAGAGAAATAAAAAATTAGAGGCATAGGATAAAAGTATCTACCTTGCCAATTATATATACCACAAGTGTTGATTTACTGTTTTAATAGAGAATAAAAAATAACTAAGTAGAAAATTTAATAAAAGAACAATTTCTTGTAATATTTTTGGGCTACATGATTTGAATATTATTGAATGTCTTACATAAATAAAATGGTTTCCCAGGGCATGGAAATTGCCTTGCTCATGCTCACACCCAGAGAGTGTGAGCATGTGGAACAGAGGAGTAATCAAGGTATGATGATCAATGAGAAGGCCATGGCACGCAAATATATTTAGAAATTTCCTAGACTAGAAACAACTATTCAGGAGAGAGAAATGGACATGGCTAGTGATAGACTCAGCTCCTTTCACAGTTGATACATAAGCCAGAAAAGTAAGAGTTCCCCAGCTCTACAACTCAACTCCTTGCTGCTGTGTTTGAGTCACAGTAACTAGGCAGTTGTTTTCTCAGTATCATGCCCAGAAGTGTGGTGTGATAATAGTGACCTGAGCTGGAACCATGATCAGGAAGGAATTGCAGACTGAAGTTTGTATTGAGAAAGATGATTTTTTTTTTGATTTTACTGAAAAGCCTAAGAATGTCAATAAAGTATAAAAACAAAAAAGGAGATTATAACAAAAAACACGTTGATAGGAAAATAACCTCAAGCATAACAATAATCACACAACTATAATTAAATATTCCAATTAAGAGACAAAAATTAAATTTAACTAATTCTTAAAAAATCATATATGCTAATAGATAAAATATCTAAATATTAAGTACATAGAAACCTTGAAAGTAAAATAATATAAAAAACTGATATTAGGAAATTTAAATAAAAGAAAACTGGGGTGTCAATACCAGAAAAAATAATACCTTTGTGGCATAATTATCGCTAATGAAGAACATGATATAATCATAAATACTTATTTCATGAAACTATACTCTGAAATTTAATGCACTTAACGTGTTTATATTTTTAGTATAAAAATAAAGTAATGTGTATAGAGATACTTACTACTACATCTAAAATCACAATGTGAGGTTAACAGGTATCTCTCAAGTGTGCCAAGAAATAAATCATTAATAAAGTTATGAGAGAGTGAATTAATACATGATTTCTAGTATTACCATAGACTACTCCAGCAAAACTACTTACAGCAAAAGTAATAATAACATCCCACATTATAGATATTTAACTTCTGTGGAGTATAAAATCTTGCAAAAATTTTTAAATGTTAACTGACAAGGACTGAAGAATGCAATAGTATGCCATCATCACAAATGTAAACTCAACATAATAGAGAAGACTTTCCTATCAAGTTACTGTAGATTATGTATGATTCTTATTAAAATTCTAACTGGATTTTCAGAGTAGCTTGACAAGCTAACTAAATACGTATGATGACAGTAAAGGTTGTGTATAGCCATGGTGCTCCAGGAAGGGGGTTGCTAGGGTGGGAAAGCTGTAGTCCCACATGACCCTGGATGTTTATTAGCTGACTCCCAGTGGAGATAAAGAGGTCTGAGAACTAAACAAACCTGATGTCTAATGAAACAGAGGAAACAAAAGACAAGTGCAACATCTGGGGCAAAGTCACTAGCCTTTCTACACTTCAACAATTTAATATTAAAAAACAAAGTGGTACTCACCTATGACCCCAAGCATTTGGGAGTGCTGGCAGGAGGGTAAGGAGCTCAATATCCTCCTCAGCTGGATAGTGAATTCCAGGCCTGTCTGGGATCTATGTGACTCAATCACAAAGAAGGAAATAACCAAAAACAAACAACTGATGATACCATTTATCTCATAAAGTTAGTATGAGTATTTAATAAGCTAGTAATTAAGCACTTAAGAGGTGTACCTGACACATAACATAAAATTTCATAATTTAACAGAAACTTTATACATGACAGAAATGATATGACAAAAAAGTTGAAGAAAGCAAAAACAATTAATAAGCAATACCAAAGCAATCATGTAAAATATAAAAAATTAAATTTACTTGTATTTTCTCATTATATATCTCAAAATTTTGGCTAAATAGGGTAGTAAACAAAATTATAAGCATTTCTAAAAGACAGGAATGCCATATTTTAGAACCTCTAATTATGTAATGGAGAGATGGCTCATGGATTAAGAGCACAGACTGCTTTCCTAAAGATCACAAGTTTGGCTCCTGGCCCCCAGGCTCACAATCACCTGTTGCTCAAGCTCCAGGGGGATCCAGTGCTCTCTGCTGACCTCCTGGGACACCCATACATATGATATATACACATATACACATAGATAAAAACTAAAAACAAGTCTTTAAAAAGGAACAGAAAGATTGTAAGAGGTAGAGGATCAGGAAGTCCGAGAATGGGAACATTAATCTTCTCCAAGGGTGAGCCTCCCAATTGGTTACCCAATACAAGTGCTCACCCATGACGTCATACACACATGAGTAATGCTGAACAGACTGAACAGGTTACATTAACATATTTAAACACACATAGGTGTGTGTGTGTGTGTGTGATTAATTAAAGTAAAAGGGACTTGGGAGAAAATGCTACATAGTGAGACTCTGTCTCAAAAAAAATCAAAACAAATAAATCAAGAACTCTTTAAGGTGAATAAAAATAAAGAAGAAAAATAAAACCTACACAGAGAGAAAGAGTAGAATGTTCACCAGATACCCACCATCATTTGTAATGAAAGAGCACAAGATAAGCTTAACTTCATTTTATACTCAGTTATATAAGCAAAACACAGGGTTCCTGACACTGTTAAGTGCTACTAAGATTAATTATTTTACATCACTCTGACTATAACCTTTTTGGGGGAAACAAACTGACATCATTTGTCAAAACTGAACATTCTGACTTAGAATTTCTCTTCCTAGTTATGTTCCCTGGAGTAATGTGAATAAAGTTCTCTTCCTGAAGCAGCTTTTTCACTAATGGGAGAAAGCGAAATTAAGTCTGGAAGCAACACAAATATATATCAAGCAAAGAGTAAAACTATGGTATATGAAATATTTGTGTAATAGAACAATATTAAAATGAATGAACATGAATGAATCATAAATGTGTGTAGAGAAAAGTCAAATTGTGCATTATCTGAAGAACTACAGAGATAAAATACCAGAGAAGTAAACATACAAAAATACTTATCCCAGCTCTATAATCAATATTAATTTTTACTGCTGTGCTCCAAAACGTACATATATCTTTATGTACATGTATATCTTTAACATACATATATCCATTTGTATACATCTGGCACTGTGTAGTTAAAACTCTTAAGCCACACACCCCTATGAATTTTAAGGTAAAGAGTTCTTTCTGATTTAACCCTTCAGACACAGATGGACTTGTGAAGGCTTCTCATTTAGTGCTTTGTAGGTGCCAGGGAAGTTCAGGCATGAGACAAGGCTCCTCTAAACAGAGCAGTTGCTCATAGTGACATATCTTCTGCATCTGTGATAGCAGATGCTTTTAAAAGCAACAGAGAGAGGGAGCAGTCGTGGGTGGAATTAGAAGCAAATGCTTATTCATACACGGCTGTGTGAAGCAGATAGACCATGCTCCTTTCAGATATGCTTAGGAATAACCTATTTGAGCTGAAATTGAAATATCTGGGACCATTGAACTGTTATTTGTGGGAAATGCTACCGCAAAAACTTTTGACGTTGAAATGAAGCATAAATACAGAAGATCATCTGGGTAGAACAGACTTTGAAAGGAAGCTTAAGTTCTCATTCTTTTATTGGTTTGAACATAAGCAAATCTATGAAATTCACATCCCATACTCTTAGCAACATCTGCTACAAGGCAGGAATGAGGCAGGATGGGGAGGACCCACTGCTTTCAGCTAAACTGCTGTAAATACACTGTCATGCCTGCCCTGCTTCAAAAGACTGAGCCATAAACCCCTTCACATTATTTTCTGCCACTTAAAACTGTGTCTTTATAGAGAAGAATGGCTAGTCTTATCATTTATAAAGCAGCTTACCTGTGTAGCTGAAAGATTTTGAAATGTGACCCCATAGTTCTTTTGCTGCTGGGATTCATTTATGGATATATAGACAGCTATGTATGTGTGTGCATACAGTTATGTAATTGGTCCATCATTCATTGCCATCTTGTAAATATAGTATCATTCTTGATTCTATTTATTATCTTTTCAGAAAACAATAAAATCTCTGAGTTTCTTCCACAATCTTTTTATCACCTGTAAGATTAGTATAATTGTGTTCCGTGCTATCCAAGTCCATGATTACCTAAATGAGACTTCCCAAAATATAATGTCTGTTACGTTTCTTTTTAAATGTAGAACTTACAGTGGATGCTGAATCAAACTCAGCCTGTCAGACTGCAATTTAAAATCTGTAGCTTATTTAGCTTCACTTTGATTTTTTTTTCCAAGACAGGGCTTCTTTGTTGTAACCCTGGCTATCCTGGAACTCACTCTGTAGAGCAGGCTAGCCTCAAACTCATAGAGCTCTGTCTGCTTCTGCTGGGATCCCATAGTCTTGCCATTTTGCTTCACTTTATCACAGCAAGCCAGCCTTTTCTTTTTCCTCACTAGATAGACTTCACTTTGAAAAGTTGTTGCTTCTTGAAATGATGCCTAAATCATTTCCAAACTAAAAAAAATAGAATTCCTTATAATTTCAGACAAATTAAGCTTGATTTGGGTTAATAATATTTACCATGTGTTATAAGCTTCCAAGTCATTCATTATAATCATCATCATCATCATCATCATCATCATCATCATCATCATCATCATTATCATCATCTTTCTTTTTTGAGAATTCTATAACCTGTATGCAATAAAATATTATATACCGTATTTTAAAAGTAAAATTACATTTGATAAAAGCAGAATTTGACTTGTGGTTGTTGATGCACAGTTATTCCTAAGTTTTTATTTTCTCTTAATCTCACTTTAGGGAAAATGTACTGGCTTATTGCTAAAGGAAAAATCATGATAAGAATGACTCACAGAGTAAATAAATATAGTACATGGTGATGAGATTTTTCTATTGCTGAGAAAGGTCTGCCTATGAACAGGAGAACAAGAGGGACAAAACCTGCTCTGTCAGACTTCCTAAGATGGAACATCCTTTGCATTCAAGTCACAGTTTACATCATGGTCAAGAAAGAGACAGCTTTTAATTAAAGCAACTTCTCAGAACTGTGTTTTTGTGAAGGTGGTACTTCTAGTCTCTAAATATTTATAGAAGAAAAGGAAATGATTAATTCTATCACAAGAAAAGTAGTAAGCAGCTTTGACATAAGTGGAGAGGGAGTGGTCTGTCTGTTATTTTAAAACATGCAGTTCCACTGACTGTATTTTAGTACTTTAATAAATCCCTTTTCTTCTGAAGAAACCATTAGTTGAATACTGAAAATTCTTTCCCCAGAGCTTACATGTTAGCAAAAAGCAATTTTGTCTACTTTGTAATGTGTGTTTTGTAGGCAGCAGGTAACAACCATACAAAAAAGAAGTATCTGACCTCTTAGCAGGTGACTCCTGCAGTGAACTGAAGTGAATTAGAGATCTGTGAATGGCTTTGCTTGCATAGAATAAGAATGAAATTGAGAACTAAGAACATTACCTCCAAAGGAACTATAATGCCCAAATTTCTTACTCTTTCATTCAATGTCCCAGTGTCTCCACAGTGATTCAGTGTTTTACATTATGACACACAGCCAACTGAGCACTGTGACAGCTTGCTGACTTTTACTCCAAGCTAGAAGCTGAGTCAGATTCTTCTAGATTTGTGTCTTGAATGATTGCTCACTGAAACCCTGTTCATAGAACACTTCTGAAGTGCATTAGTTCAGTCTTCTTTGAATGTTCTCATCACAGAGCCAAAGACGGAACAGGATGCACATATGTCTCTGGGGGACCTGGGTTTGAGAGTAATGCATTGTGAGACTAGGACTATAGGAACAAATTTCAGTGGCTGCAATTAGTGTGGTGATTGATTGCTTCCCCCCTAAGACCCCATGCAATCATTATACTCCATGCTGTAGGGATACTCAACACATTTACCTATACATTTGTCTCCGTATTTTAAGTGCCTCTCTGATAAAGGAAAAGTCGGTGGCTTGGTGAGACCCGTGTATAGTCTACAAACTCCAGTGTGGTACAGATGGAAATACATCATTTATTTGAGGGGTTATTGGGGATCTTGGGTGTTCATACTAGCTCTGCATCTGCATCACTGGCCCAGTTCCTTCCATTGACTTCTAGAAGTCTGTGAAGTCATTTTCACCTTGCTGTTCTAGAGCACCCCAGAACTCACATGCCAAAATTTGCTCATCTTCCCCCTCCTTGTCTTGCATTCTCACGGTGAGTGGCACCTTCCGGGCACTCCACTGCTCCAGCCAGAAACCTGGGAGTTATTCCAGCCATTTCACTCCCTCTATCAGCCCCCACATTCCATCAGCCACCAAGAACTGTCACATATGCCTCCATCTGTTTTTCTCTCTCCTGACTGAAATTGCTTTAATTTAGTACTTTTTCCTCTCTTGACTGAATTGCATTTATAAGGATCATTTAATCAGCCTTTCTGCCCCTACTCTTCTACATGAATGCATAGTTATTTATGGTAGCCCTTTACCCTTTACCTCCTCCGACTCCCCAGCATATTCAAACTCATTCCTGTACCATTAGCATCATATCCATTATATCACATAGTAACTTTGCCAATACCCTGTATGCCAAGGACAGCCACAGTGTTACTCATTTTCGTGCCTTGAACATATAGTCTATCCTGAAATGTTTTTCTTCTCTCCTTTTTCTCTGTGGTTAATGAATATTAATCCTTGATTTAATTTAAGAAAAGATTGGATGAGAACATTTTCTTCCCTAAGCGAAAGTTTCTGTAGCTTTTATACTGTTTCTTGTATAAACTTTTGGTGGTTCATATTACTGGTTTTGAACAAATGTTAATAATTGATTAAGGTCTAATAAAAATAAAAATTCAGGCTGCTTATATGGTTCATTGCATAAAAATACTTCCCACCAAGCTTAATGAACTGAGTTCAATTCCCTGGTTTCATGATGGAAAGAGAACCAATAACTACAAATTGTCTTCTGACCTCTACTTGGGTGCCTTGGCACACAATGTTCCTTCATACCACACACAAACCATCAAACAAGCAAACTAAAAATGTACTGAAAATTAACTGATGTTTCTCCTCTGATGTATGTTGCAAATAGATTTGCATATATTTTTAAGTATATCTTTGTACTACTAGATGATATCTTTTTAGTATATAATCATACTATGAGAATATATCTCTAAATATGGTTTAAATCTATATAAAATATATAATATAGGGCTAGGCATACAGCAGTGTCAGAGGCTTGCCTAGCATGTTTGAGGCTTTAAATTCTATACCAAACCCTTAAAATTGTTTAGTATGTACATTATTTTTGGAAAAAGCAATACCAAGAATAGCATTTTATAAAAAAAAGTTCCCTGAGCCATCTTTCCATTCTGTGGAATTAGATGTGCCTCCTCTGAGTTTATAGACACCCTACAGTTGCCTACACTGCAGCACTGATTCTAAATGCAATTATTTCTTTCATCTCCTGAATTCATCTTCTGAATTTGATACTGGAGGTTGAACTCCATTTTTTGTGTCTCAACATTGTGCTAGTAAATTATGGATATCTATGCAAAACTCACTGACTGATTTTATTGTAAAGATATTTGTTAATAGTCTTTATAGAAATTTCTATGAGTACAATATTGCCATGAGCATAAAAGAAAGATATTGAGACATGTTTCTAGTGCTACACATTAAAATGAGCTGTATACATAAATGAGCAATAATAAAACCAAGAAAAAGATAGGCAACATGTATATTAGTAATAGTGAACAACTAATACTTTAACATTATAGACAATATGCATTGTCAATACACATAAGAATAGGAATGTTCCTGGCAGTGGTGATGCACACCTTTAATCCCAGCACTCGAGAGGCAGAGGCAGGCAGATCTCTGTGAGTTCGAGGCTAGCCTGGTCTACAGAGTGGGTTCCAGGACAGCCAGAGTTATAGTGCAGAAAACCTGTCTAGAAAGCAAAGCAAAACAACAACAACAACAAAAGAATAAGGATGTAAAACTCATGGAGAATATTTGTAGCATTTGTAGACAATAGTTATCCAATAAAATTACTTAATTTATACATTCAGCCTTTTCAGCCATGCAGCACCTGTTCTACATAGTCTGTTCAGTCTCTCGACTTTGTGCTCTTGCTGTTCACTCCACCAGGATAGCATTTTGGTGTTCCCAGACTTCAGTAGCTGCAATTTACTGAACTTTCAGATTTCTGTTTATCTACACATTTAATTGCGGTAATGTGCCTTGTTTCTTGACTTTGAAAATATTCTCCAACAAAGTATAATTATCACCAGGGAGCATGTCTTGATTCATAAGGAAATAACCCCCCCCCACACACACACATACTAAAAATAAAAATAAAATAAAATAAAAACCTATACACCTGTCTCCACAGAAACAGAGAGGGCAAACATAAATTTTGAATTTTTCCAATACAGAGGAGAAAGAACACAGTAGGGAGGGAAGGGGATAACATCTACTATGTGCATTTGGGGTACCAGAAGTATATAACATTCATAATAAAAAGTGAATTGCATAACAGTCATGAATTATATGTACTATCAAACAATTTAAAATGCAAAAAGATGATGCTAAGATTAAATGGCAAGATTAGAGGGGACTTCATTGAAAAAGCATTCAGAGACAGGGGCAAACCAGAGAGAAACTTAGCTCTGTTAGAAGACTTCATGAGCGAACCAACCACAATATTGTCTCTTTCTACCCCTGAAAGTCTAGTTGGTCCTAAACATATTTGCTTCCCCATATCCCACACACTCCGATAAAATTTAAGCTCCTTTCCAACCTCCTTAGCAATCCTTACAAATTTCTCTATGACCTTATTCTTCCCCTTATTTGTGTAGATATCTTCTGTGTCCCTCTAGTTACTGATATTGAATTACAGTTCCTCATGATTATATGTACATGTTAGGAAGCCACTGGTGAGACGTTGTTAGTTCAAATGATGAACTTCAATCGCAGTGGTAGAAAAATAGATTGAATGGGATCCAGTTAAGAGTAAAGGAGCAATCCCGAGAGGGTTGCTATACTCCAGGAGAGAACTGGCTGATGGTGGTCCTAGACAGCAAATCGTTATTGAGAAGATCAGTGTGGAAAAGTATCAGTCATACTGATGAGGTGTAGTTAGATAAAATTGTAACCACATGATTGAAGGTGGAAAATCAAGTCATGGGAGGAATCAAATGATGCCAAAGCTTCTAACTTGAGCAGATGTAGAAGTGGTGATGCCAAGTCAGTGAAACAGTGGACAGGTGGAAGGGCATGTTTCTAGGAAAGAATGCTGAGGTTTGTTGTTATTGAGGGGTCAGGAGCACACCGAGGGGATGGCCAGCAGACTGTCTGAAGAAGCCTTACATTTGTGGATCTTTCAGTGTGGTTCCAGGTACATAACTATGTGACTTCTTTAAATTATCACGTTCCTATGATCATCATAGCTTTCGAGCAGAGAGATTTAGAGATTTAGAATCACTATTCAATTTATGCAAAAATGGAAGTGGAATTGCTTTTAAACTTCTAAAATGTGACTTTTAGAAAACCTTGTCCAAGGATGAAAAAAAAATGAAACATAAGTATTGCCATAGGTTAGGATAACTTTATTTTCTTTGCATGTTTTGGTTTTTTTGTTTGTTTGTTTGTCATGTATGTATGTGTATGCATGTGAAGACCAGAGGATGAGCTCTAGAGATTTTTTTCAATTACTTTCTGTCTTAGATAATGAAGTGCAGTCTCTCAGTCCAACCTAGAAGCACTCACTGATGTCATTAGTGTAGTTATCAGCTTGCACTAGGGCTCCCCAGTCTCCACCTTCTGGGCATTAGAATTATAGGCTGGCCTCAATGCCTGCCCAGTATTTACATGAGTTCTTGGACTCTGAATTCTTGTCAGGTCCTCATTCCTACTGTTTATATGCAAGCGCTGCTGAGCCATTTCCTTAACCCAGATTAGACCTACTTTTCTGTGTGTGTTTGTGTGTGTGTGTGTGTGTGAGAGAGAGAGAGAGACAGAGAGACAGAGACAGAGACAGAGACAGAGAGAGAGATTGATTTTCTTTTACTACTTACAGGCAGTACTAGTTTAGGGAAGAAGTATGCACCTGTGACATCATTCACACAATATACTTGTATATTACTTAGTAGTTAAAGGTGAGATGTTTGTCTCTTCTTCTTGATGAGGTAAAACAGTTCAGGGGATGATGGCTGGCTTTCCCTAAATCCCACCCTCTTTGTAACTGTATCAGATTCTCTACTCTGCACATTAAAGACATGCAGGGAGTCATGGAAGAAATGAGCCATGGAAAAGAACTGAATAGAGAGTGAAAACAAATCAGTTGAAGTCTTCTCCTTTACTGTTGATTCACTGTGTGGCTTTGTGTGAGGTACTCATTTCCCTGATTCTCATTTTCTTTCTTATAAAGTATAAGAGTTGGTTGAATGGTTAATTGAGTGCCTTTCCAGCTATCCTCTTTGATGATTCTCTCAATGCAGTTGCTCTGAGAAATGTTAAGTCTTCCATTATTCATTAGTATCTTTGTGAGTGACTCAGAGTTTGCCAGCCTAGAACATGAAGATGATGAACCCTTATCATATGCTAACATTCTCACAAAGAAGAGGTACTAAGGGAATAATGCCCAGATCCGTGGGTATCTTTTTCTCCTTGCAGCATCTGGCTCTTCTCTGATGTCATCAATTTGTTTTTGTGTTAACATTCCCCTGTTTGTTCCAAGAAGGTGTTTTAGTTTCATTAGTGTTTTTTTTTTTTTTTTAAATCAGAATGGTTTTGAGAAAGAGTATCTTGTGGTTTGAGGCTGAATAGCTTTTCCCTTCTGCAGTATTTGAGGTATATCATATCTGAGCTCTTCATTTTGTGGTATGTCCATCACTGGGATTCCATTTTTTAAATAAAAAGGACAGGTGCAATGATTCCTAAAAATTCCTAAAAAAATTCCTAAAAAAAAGCCATTTTTGTACTTCCATGAACGATGGCTAATGCTTTCCTGGTGGCCAATTCCCTTTTAAATTTTAAATTCAATTTTATATATGTATTACAAATCAAAACTGCTATTACTGTTGAATGGTTCAGTAAAAATAGTTAATAGTCCAATAGTAGTTAATATTAAAAGAAAGAAATTACACAACTCATAGAATAATCTTACACACATATGGATCACTTACTGTGTTAGTTTATTTTTCCATAGTTGTGGTAACATTCTGATAGAAACAGGAAAACAGGCTTTACCTTGGCTTACAATTAAAATGGCTATGGTCCACTCTGATGGTGAAGACCTGGGGACAGGCAGGCATGGCATGGTGGCAGGGACAGGAGGCTTACTAATAACAGTTTTCACAGGTTTGATCTATAAAATATAACTCTAAGAAATGGCTCAGGCAGAGAGTTGTCATCATTTTACACTTTTTGCATGCCAAGGGATGACAGACAAAACTCTCAAGACACTCAGGAAATTGCCTCACGTACTGTTCTTGAAGGTAAGGAAGCTTGGGTTAGGAAATTTGACTCAGTTCTACTGATCATGGCCAAGCTCTGTGGATCTCATGTGAGGTTTATGGGTCCAATGAGTCAGAGCTAAGATAGCTGCTCTCCTCTCCCCACGGTGCCTTCCTTACCAGCAGACCAGCCTTTATTTGTTTGCATAGTTCTGATGAAGAAGGAAGGTATTTAAGATGCAGCTTCAAACTGCAGTACATTGTTTCTGCTTTATCTCATTGGGTAAACAACTTGGAAAACATGACCAAAAACTATGTAGATAATAGACTTTTATCTCTCAACAGAATTATGACTTTTCTAATGTGTTACTAACAGAGCCAAGCACCTCCTTATTTCCCTTGTGCTGGTCTTCAGAGTGTGGTCCTTTGTGGCCAGTAATAACATAGACCTGGGCTATTTGAAGTGTTCATAAATGTGTGTGCGGCCTCATCTCACTATTAACAGAACTGCTAACTGCTCTCTAATTTTAGCACGTATCTTTTAAATGTCAAAAGACAGATTTTTCCACCAACCCCCTTGCCTAGTCTTCAAGCTTTGAGTCACAAGAATAGCTGTACTCTATGAAGACATTGCCACTAAAGAATAGAATAAAATGCAGAGGGAACTTTCGACAACTTAATTTTGACACTTTTCTAGTCCAGTATGTATCTATCCAAGTAGGCAGTGAAATATTTTTTTCTAAATTGATATGATCAAGAGAAGTGGAAAGGAGATAAATTGTCGTTAAAAGCAGGAGTAATGGAAATAGAGGCACTGCCTGTTACAGGGCTCAGGAAAGATATGGACCTTAGAAAATGAGCAGGAATGGGTAGCTGGTCTCATATGAAAAGGAAGGCAAAAAAATAGCAACATTTTTGTACATATTGTGTGTCATGTGACACCTACTATGTGTCAGACACTGAATTATTGATAACTGGTGAAGACAATGCTGGCTCATCCTCCCAAAACCTCACACTTTAGACAGGATTGATAGACTGTAGAAGAAATAGCTATAGTTAAGTGAGACCATAATTAAGTCAAATGTGCTCCAAGTATTATAGGTGAACACAGATGTGATATACCAGCCCTCTGGAAGAGGAACAAGAAATCATGCTCTAGATGAATGTTGAACAAGTAAGAGGAAGTCACACCAAAAAAAAAAAAAGTAGGAAGACAGGAACATAATTAATGTAATGAGATGAAACAAAGATGACTGAGTTCGGAGAGGGGTTATTAACACTTAGGGATGTTTGGAAGCTGAGAAGCAAGTTGTGGGTGACATCTAGAAGCATCCATGAGCCATAACACAAAATTCATCTGTGCTCAGCATGTGCAGATTATGAAGTCTTTAATGAATTGTTAGTCATTGTTGGTAGCCTCATTCTACCATTTATCCAAACATTCATTCGTCTACCCAACACCCCACCTTACCCACAGTGTGTTAAGAACAGGAAAGTTAACACAGCTGTTTACACTGCTGACAGCTGACAGCAAACCAAAATAGTGCAGCTTAACTACAGTACAAGTTCATTTCTTTCACATAGCAAAGACCAGCTGCTCAGTCTTGGGCTACGGTACTTCACAGGGTTAGTTACCAAGTTCTGTCATCTTGCCTCTCTAACACAGATGGCATCAGCCTTCTGTCAACATTACAGGACACAAAAGAACAGAGAAAATGGGCATTGTACTGAGGAGAATGGTCTAGAAACTGACAAAAATATTTCTGTTCATATTGTTTGGTTAAGCTTATCAAATGGCCACATAGGAAATCTAAGGAAGTATACATTATTTTTGGTGACAGTCATGGATAATAGCTTTATCTATAACACCAATGAAAGATAAGAAGTAATAAAAAAAAAGGAAACATAAGGTAGATGACCAACTTTTTAATACTACAATATATTTATGTGTTCTTTACAATTCTCATAAACAACAGGAAAGTTTAAACATGATGAACCTGTTTTACACCACATGGAACTACTGAATGGTGTTCTATTAGCAATTATTTCAAGTGTGTTTCTATACTTCCTGACCTTGTGTGAGGTCTATCAGAGGTGAAATTTCTTTTTGTGTTTTTAAGTTTGCATCTCCTGTAACTTAGGTTGGCCCGTAACTCAACTCAATCTGTAGTCATGAAAAAAGCTTGAACTCCTAATTTCCTTAGCTCCATCACCCAAGCTGTAGGAATCCAGATGTATATCAACACACTCAGATTCACTATAGAAACAATTTCTTGTTGTATCCTTATATACATAAAATTTGCAGTCCTATTAAAATGTCAAAAAAGAAAGCAAGTGTTATGGTTCAATCTAAGCCATTTGGTACATTTTATGCTGTATGAGTACTAGGAAGCTATGTGTGTCATTGAAGTCAGTACTTTAATAAACTTCAGCATTACATAATTGGATTAAATTCTAAATTTGAGATTCAGGAACGTGCTACTACCAAGCATGCTATCTAACACACATAGTAGATACGTATGAGAAAAAAAGTAGTACTCAACTAAATCCACTCACGTGCCCTAACAATGATGTCAAGCTCATAAAGACACATATATCATTCAACTGCTGGCTTATTTACATTGACTAAGTGAATCAATTAACATGTATTGTGCTCTGTTTAAAGACTTGCATGAGACTCGTTGCTGGGGAATTACAAAAATGGCTAAATAATAGCCTCTACTTGCAAAGAGCTCATGCAACAGTGCAGAAGCATTAAATTTGATTATTTGGAAAGCGCTACATGACACTAAGAAAGCACACAAAGAAACTGTGTTTTTTAATCTAACAATCAGAAAGGTGATTGGAAGAGTGAATACTTTAACTCAGCCTTAAAATATGAATCAGGACCCACCGAGAAGCCATTAAATACATAAGCAGTTTCTTTAACGTCGTCCTAGTTAATCAGCGTAGCTTCTCTTCAGCCGGACCTCATCCACTGCTGTACTCAGCCAGTGCTGAGCACTCCAGTAGCACACTCGTAATGTGTTTGCTTACTGCCTGAGGTAGCCTGAGATTTCATACATATAGTTGCAATGTCTTCTTGCCCTTTAAGGTTTTGTCATCATAATCATTCATCAACCTGCTCTTGTATACACATCCCCAATGCCCTCTTTCTGTTCTTCTTGTTTGTCCTTTCAATAACATTTATGTGTCCAAGCTAAAGGTGACCATTGTACCCTGCAGCACCTCTTCCTTCTCTCATTTTCCTGGGTGGAATCAGTTTTTCAACTATAGTAAGCATGCGACTGGAAATGTGTCACCGCTGTGCTCCCCTCACCAGCAAGTATTTTCTGTGTTTCTCAGCACTAAGTGGCTCTGTGCTTGAGGCTCTGAGTACCATCTGAGTTTCCAGCAGCTGTGTTTTGCATTGTCCTCATTTTGTATAATTAAGAAAAACAGGAAGCCAATCACTTAAGTAAAGCTGACCCTCTTCATTCTGCAGACCCAAGCAAGGACTGCATCAGGGTTTTTATAGCACACAGTTGACAAAATTTACTCTGCAGTCCACTTGAAAGTAGAACAAGGTTAGAGGAACTGTGACGACACGGTGGCCTTCCTTTGAGTACAAGCAGCTGTGCTGTTCTGAAACCACACAGTCCAGTTGTGACACACTTCTCTTATATAAGCAAGTTATTGATTTGGTTTGCCGTGTTATGAGAGAGGATTTCCTCTAACATTTTATGCACCAACTCAAACCTTGGGATGAGTAGGAATTTTACGTTTTACTTTACATTTTTTAATCTACTCTGCGGATAGCTTTTACTGACAGGTCCTGCCCTTATGTCTGTTAGACAAATGGAGCTGTGTTGCAAGGAACCAGGTGTGTGTGTGTGTGTGTGTGTGTGTGTGTGTGTGTGTGTGTGAGAGAGAGAGAGAGAGAGAGAGAGAGGGGAGGGGGAGAGAGAGAGAAATGGGAGGGAGAATATGGATTACTATTCAGAGGAAACAGTCAGTTTATATACATATGCATAGGAAGTAGTTTCTGAGGAAGCCCAAGTTTTTATTTGATTTTACTAACGAATAGAACTAATAGTTTCTTTGAAAGAATGGTCTCTGTTTCTACTTTAATTTAATTTTCTTAGACACAAGAGACGGACAGTTTTTGTGTCATACAAAACAACATAGAAATAGTGGCTAAGTTAGTGATCATCAGAGTCCAGTTTCAATATAATATTAAATGTTTACTGAGTAGGTCATATTTGTTTATCCTTATGGTTTATATAGGGGATAGGGAACTACTAAAAAGGTATCTGTTGCCTTTAAAGCATTTATTTGCTTATAGGAGAAGTTGACATGAGTACAATGAAAGGTAGCTACAGTACCATGTCGCATAATCTGGGTCCTCTTCTCACAAACATCTGTTGTGCTCAGACCTATGCACCACTTGAACTTGAGCTCTGACATCAAAGCATAGCAAGGAACCTCTGAGATAATCTTGACTGCACACTGATTCTTTAATTCAACACATGTAGTACATACTTTGCTTTAGACTTTGTGACCAACTGCCAAGATGTAGACACCTTCCATCAGGGACATTCATAGTGCTCTATGTGCCTTACGGATTTAGATAAAATTTTTACACAATGCTGGATTTCTAATTTTGTTTTGGGGGGTCTTTTTGATATAGGATTGTTTTCATTCCTAGGTATAGATGAAAATTATCCAGTGAAATTTAATAATCCTTCTGGTGTTTTGCAGCAAATAGCTATGTATTTAAACCTAAGCTCACAGTCTTGCTGTTCACTATTGCACTACATTTGACAGCCCTTATCTTTAGCTAACAGAAGCACATGTTAAGTATTTAGAGTGCAAGATACCAACTGAGCACTATTTCATATGTTACAAGCTGCTCTTTCCACCTTGGTACCTAACCAACTGGGCTACAATTTCTTCTCTAGCTTCCTTCTCATGAAAATGAAAATCTTGTGTTTTACAGTTTCAAGATTTAGGATAAGTGTTTTGAAATAGAGCAATGAATGTACTGAGGAATACCATGTGATTAAACATGGCATGGGGGTATAAAAGAGGTTGGAGAATATATCTAGAGGTCTTTAGAAATAAAGAATATTTTCTATGTTTTTCACAAAAGTCATATGGACTAGATTATCTTTAGAGAAAAATTCAGCTTTTATAGTCACGCTGCAATGTGCAATGTTCTCACTGCGATGGGTGATAACAGCAAACAAACCTAGGAATAATGATTAACAACTAGCTGTGGGGTGACTACAGTTCAAGCATGTGACACCATATGGCAGTGTCAGATACCCACCACTGCTATTTGAAAAAAAACCCAAACAAACAAAACACTGATTCATATCCTTAAGAGAGAACCTAGATAACACTTTGTCCATACCATTTCACAGTTGTGGAAAACTTGAGACCCATAACTATGATTCAGCATAGCTCTATAAGAATAGCTTTGTATAAAAGAAAATATGTATATTTATTAATCATATTATTGGCAGGATGAGATATGGAGCCACTGTTCAAGAGATATTTAAAGTGAGAAATATTTTATGCATTGCAGAGTGCTCTGTCTTACTATTCTTTCTCAACCAACCGCTTCCTCTTCCAGTTTAGCCAAGTAAAGGAACAGTAGACTCTTGAGAGGGGCATCTTGAGTGGTTGCAATTCTTTCTTCAGAGACACTTGTAGTGTCTTCAAACACTCTAGAGAAACAAGTGCCACAGATACGTTGGTTTAGATTCCTGTAGGTCATTGCTGATGAGGACTTAGCCAGCTTTTATCCATGGATCTCAGTACTTTGTCTCTCAGTGGCATACATAAAGTATTGACTCATCCTCTCAGACATTCAAGTTATTATAAAACTCCCCCAAACATTTTCTAGTAGAGAACATTAAATCATCCACAATTGTCACAGCACAAGTGGCTCTTCTACAACACTTCTAACCTATATCATCAAATGGTCTGTAAAATCTTGTTACTGCACTAAAAGCAACATGATTTCTTTCTGTTCCTCTAAATTGAATACAACAGAATGCAAATGAGTGAGATTGCATGCTGTTGTCTCTTCAATACACTCAACTTCATTTTAAGTCAGTTATTTGCAATCAGTTTATGATTAGTCTCAATATATGCAATGCTTCTACCAAGTGAATGTGGCATATCATATAGCTGCTGCTTTATTCTATTTTCTTAAATAAGAACTTGATGATGAGGGAATCTCTACCTGAGAAGGTAAAGTACTTTTCTCTGGTAACACAGCCTCTTGCAGTCAGATCCAAGACTGAGGTAGAAACCGTACTGTATCAAGTATGGTCTCCATTTATCTTTCTAATAAGCCTTCTGGAAGTAAGAGCCAACTGTGCAGGAGTTGCAAGAAAAAGACTGATTTGATGGTCTTGTCTTAACTTGGATCCATATGAAACTCACATAGCTTGTTCAGCAACGAGGCTACCTTGCCTTATGCTCTGAAACATTCCAACCTTTGCAGAAAGCTCTCGGTACTGCTGTTTGCAACTAGAATGATAAGTTCTGGAGAAAAGCATGATTTCTTCCAACTCAAGGGATTGTTGTCTAAATGTCATTCAGTCTTTGCCTTTCACTAATTATGTTGGAAACAGGTCTCAAAAAAATGTCAGGGTTCTTATGAAAAAAATTAACATTTATGGTACACATCAGAAAATATAAATCATAATAATGTGGATCGTTCATTCAATTTGCCATAACCCTTCAGTGTTTAAAACAAGTCAACATCAGATGTTTCTGAGAAGTTTATAAGCACCAGCTGGATGCTCTCTCCCTTTGCTAACCGAATACAGAGCTTTCATATACAAGTCACTGTGTCTAGCACTAGGAATGTAATCTGATCCAGAGTCAGGTTTTACACACATGTCACAGAAGGCACACTTACTTAAATGATGATAAATTATGTTTTACAAGAGGTGTATTTCTTCTAGTGACTAAAGTCTAATAACTGTGAATATTTACTTTTGTGCATGTAAACTATCCACAAAACACATGAGCTATCATTGTTCCTTGGAGGAATATCAAAAACACAAAAAAAAAAGACTTGCAATCCAAATTTAGTATAAGATAGGGCACATGTAATTCCTAATTCTTATTTTATAAGCAACATACAAAATTTCCAAAGACATGGTATAATTGTACTGAATAATGTCGAGTGATGGAGAGCATACTCAGATGCATGTGACTTGGGGAGTTAAATGTGGACCATCAGTCTGAAACCAAATAAATACCTCAAAACAAAGAGATAGGTACACCCATGTCTTTTTTTCCTTATGACTTTATGTTTCCTAGTATTTTAAAAGTTAGTACTGTCAGGAGATCTAGGGAGTCATGAGAAGAGATAGCATTGTTTCAGAGTTAGGAGACAAGGATGCAGTCATTGCTCAGCCAGTAACAGTCATCATTCAGTCAGAAGATTGGGTGAAGCAATATGTTTGGGTTCCTTCTAGTGCTTAGGTCATGCATTCTTCAGATAATACTTGAATTAGTAATGTTTTAAAAGTCTGTTTTTCTACTGTGATTAGTAAAAGTAAAGACAGAAACACAAGAACAAGTCTTCATTATCTGCCTGGATTCCTGTTTAGTTCAAACCCAGTTATTCTTTTATTTGACATTTATAATGTCCATCAACACTTAGCAAAGAAAACAAGTCCATTGTAAGTCTGTAAATTAGTATGTGTTGTGAACCAGGTGCATGTTCTCATCTGGAATGTTTTAATGAATAATTTAGCTTTCAAATATTTTCTCAGCATTTCACGTAGAATACTACTCATGTATACCCAATATATATTGCCTTCTTGTTGTAGATTATAAGAACATGTTTTACCTCTGTCAATGATGATTTAGTAAATATTTATTGAGGGCCTATAAATGTCACGCACTGAGCTTCTAGATTCAGTGACTATAAAGAAATATGTCAAAGAATAGAGTCTAAATATTCAAAAAGATCATAGTCAAGATAATACTCAGACTTACAAATAGATCTATTATCTTTCAAATTATTAGAATTTAAGCCAGATCTTTGAAAAACCTAGAAGAAGGAACATTGGCTGTCATTAGAAAAAATTCAGAATCAAGGTTACATTAGTCCCTAGTCTTACAATGCAGACTGCAAAAATGAAAACTCTCAGGCTACAACCAACCCATTGTTATGTTTGATGGCATATGCCACTATGGAGTGCATAGAATCAAGAGTCCTTGTCTGTGTAAGAATGCTATGAGATTCTCACAGGGAGTTAGGGAAATACAACATAATATAAAACAGCCCCATGCAAATAGAATAAATACCTGTAGAAGCAGATGTCATGTGTACTGTACCTGGGCCCACTGAGCCATACAACTTACTACTTATTGGTAATGTACACCAAATGCACTGTGTGATTCCTTCACACATCCTGCCATTTTGCAGGGTAATTAAGCAAACTCATGCATTCGATATCTACCCACTCAACCAGACCACAAACTACATGAAAGAAGAGAATCAAATTCTTTTGTTCAACCTAAAGTACAAAACTCACCATTTGCACTTAATAAATGATTGGTGCAGGATGTGTGGTGATCAAGGGATGGTAGCTATGACTTGCCTTTGCCAAAACACAGTGTTAAGTCTTGTTTTGAAAATGTGAGCACTTCAACTCCAGAACATTGATTTTTTTTTTCCTTTGACAGCAAAGGTAGTAACCTGGACCTCCTAAAATAGTACCTTTTCCTTTAGGGAAATAAGTTCAACACTTGCCCCCATTTTCTTGCCTCAGTAAATCTTGTGGTTTTTGTTTTTCTCATAGATAAATTAGCTTCAAAGCAAGCAACCTGTGCATGGCTACATAAAATGATATTGTGGTGTTATCTCTTTTTCTTCTGAATTTCTGAGCACAAAATATAGATTGCATTCATTTCATTTTATCTAAGAGTTTGAAATAAGAAATCTCAAAGACCTCCTCTCTTCCTTCTAGAAATCTGCCATCTCTCCTGGAAAGTTATTAGAGGAGTCCAGTCAGATCCCCCCGAGACTTCATTACTTCCCAAGGCCATGATGAAGCATTCTTCTGAATAAAATTAAGTTCTACTTCTTCCAATTAACAGCAGATGATGAAAGTGCCTGCCAATTCTGTTGCCTTTCAGCTGGGTGTTTTGCTCTTGCTTTGTCATTTGTAAAATGTGAACCTTCCTAATGGGGACCTAGTTAGTCATTGGATTAATGACTTTCAGCTGAATTAATAGTGCCTAGCACACTGTGAGCATTCAATAATAGTCAACAGCAATTTATATGCTGACTTAAGTTGCTCCATTGAAGAACATTGGCTGAAATCAATATTGTGTAGCTTTCCTACTGCATTTGACTTAAAGAAAAAGATGACGTTGGTAGATTTAGAGCTCAGATTATATATAGCCCTGGAGCTGATGTCCTCTGAATTTTAATCTGCAAAGGGCGTCGAAATGAATTTCTTCCTGTGAATTTCCCACAAGTATACAAGATGGATAAGTACAACACAATAAACCTTTTGGAGCTAGGTTATTCCTTCTACAGGTTTCCCCATGGGACTATCTGCCTTTAGGAATCTTTACCACTTCTTAGTTCTCTGTCAACATACGAGTTAAGCATGAGTGGAGGAAGCCTATGGCAAGCAGCTTGCTAAGGTGAAGGTAGTTTCTTTGTTCCTGATAGGTAGTCAATAACTGTAATTTAATTAATTTACAGTTATAATAGAATTCAAAGTCTTACAAAAGTTAACCAAAAGAGTCAATGGAAGGCAAAACAAAAAGTCCTGTTTGTCAGAGTTCCATTTGCAAGACTTAGGAGGTGAAATTAGTGATTGTGATTACTGTGCAGCATATGTGTCCCGTGCCTTATGGCACAGATTTGCATTTTAAAAGCTTTTAATTACAAGGAATTACAATTCCACTGAGATTCCCATAGCTCTGGACTGGGAGTTTAAAAAACAAATCAATATTATGTGTTTGTTAAATTATAACCTTTGTAGGAAATCAATAGATAACTTGCTTGCTGAGAAAAATATTTGACTATTCAACTGAATTGTGGAAATTCTTGCCAAAGACTGAGTCTGATTATTTATTTAAGCACAGTCATTAAGTGAACTACTTCATTATATCAGTATATTTATAATGACTTATGCATAAGCTACAAACACACCAGTTCCCAAGCTATGCCTTCTCCAGCTTTGCTTTGTTTCCCTCTCACCATTCAAGAGCAGGAACATCACTATCTATCTCCTGTTACACAAAACTTGAGTTTTATTTAGTTTAAAATGATTGGACTATGAAGACTATGATTCAAAAAGTACAAATTCCAAAATGTAGGTATTTGATTAATTATTGCATACAGCAATTGAAATAGATAGATAATACTCAAGATTAAAATATTTGCCTTCCCACTGCATGGATTCATTCTATTCTTCCATCTAGTCCTCATCCTTTGTGTTTTGAGGCATAGTGTAGGCACTAGAACCCAGCCGAAGAAGAAGAAAAGTCTCTTCTGACTCCCTGTTGACCAGTAAGAAACATTTGAGGGAAAGGACAGATAAAAAGGTGACAAATTCTATACTTAAACAAGGCAGTCCATTTGGTGTTTGAAAATATGTTGTGGAGAGGGTGCTTGGAAAAGCCCTTGCAAGGCCTATGGTGAAGCTAGAGACTTAAGTTTGCAAGTCAATTGTATAGGCAAGGAAAAGATCAAAGTCTTCAGGGAGTAACAAAAGTATGAATATCAAGGCATAGCAATTTGAGAGGAACTGAGCACAGCAGGGATATCCCAGGGACTGAAAAGTGTGGGAGAAAACAGTGGTGTTTGCATGTGTGTTTGTGCGCGCTCATGTGCACGCACATGTGTGCACACTGCCCGAAGAAGGACCTGGATGTGGGGACAAGGAGTCTACTATGTGTTCAGGAAATAAGGAGAAAAGAAATAAGGAAGCAAGTGTATCTATCTACTGTTGGCTTCAAAGTTTAACAAAATGAGTGGGGTGGAAAAGGCCTTTATTTTCCTATAGAAAAGAGAAAGAGGTAGATGGATGGATAACAAAAACATTAAAATTTCTAAGAAGGAAGCACATATGCGACATCCATAAACAATCTATTGATTATAGCTTTATCAACTAAATCCAGTTCACTTAGACCTGTGTACAGATTTTCAGTACTTTCGTGCTTAGCTTGCCACCTTGTGGCTAAAGACAGATTCTGCACACAGAAGAACTAAAATGGGAACCAATTAGTGAAACACTTCTTTATCTCGAATACTTGAGACAAAGAGGGAACAGAAAGATTACTCTTAGAATAAATATCAATATCTACTAAAGGTAAACCAGAAACTTTCCTTGATGCATTTTTGATCTCTCAGTTTTCTTAATCTTTATATCAGATGGGTTGCGAGTATTTTCCTGGACAATGCCATTTTTTTGTTGTTGTTTTTTGTTTGTTTGTTTTTTATTATATGCATTTGTGTTTATGATGTGTGTGTGTACATACATACATAAGCATGACATGATGTATGTGTGGAGGTTAGGGAACAACTTTCCCCAGAGTTCTCTCTTCCCATTGTAGGATCTTGTGACTAACCTCAGGTTTTTCAGCAAGAGAGTCATCTCACTGGTCTGATAATACCAGATTAACTGAGCCTATGAAGTAACCATAGTCCTCATATATTATAACAGAAAGAGAGCTGACTAGACGTGACTTGAGATGATGTACAACTATCTCACAGCAATCTGATTGTTGGAATTTTACTCTCATACATATACCTAATGGGAGGCTTGCATACACGCACCAAGAAACAGGAAAGAATATTGCAGACAATTATTGTAATCTATATAATGATGTCCTATACAAAATTTGAAAGAAATGAGCTAGACTTACACATATTGACATGAGAGAATTCTGTAACATGATGTTGTAGAAATGTAGCAGCTATGACACTGCTTATGTAAAATTTTGAAACAGACAAAGCCTGAGCCTATTTATAAACGTTTTTTATTTATATTAGTCAAGGTTCAGAGAAACAGAATCTCCCCTCCCCATGTATGTGTGTGTGTGTTTTGTATGTTTATGTCTTTGTGTGTATGTGTGTGTGATGGTTAGTTTTATGTCAACTTGACATAATCTAGAGTCATTTTGAAATGGTGAACCTCAATTAAGAAAATGTCCCCTCCAGACTGGTCTGTCAGAAAGCCTATGATGCACTTTTTAAAGTAGTGATTGATGGGAGAGTGCCCAGCCCATTGTAGGAGGACCACCCCTGAACTGATGGATCTGTATTCTATTAGAAAGGCTGAGTAAATAATGGGAAGCAGGACAGTTAGCAGCACCCCTCCATGGCATCTGCAGCAGCTCCTACTTCCAGGTTCCAGCTCTTTGCACTGACTTCCTTGGATGATGGCTGTGATGTGGAAGTGTAAGCTGAAATAAGCCCTTTCCTCCCCACTTTGCTTATGTTTGTAATGGTTTATAGGTAATACTTTCAAAGAGTTGGCCTTTGTGGTTATTGATCTGGCAAATCCATAGGACAGGTTAGAATCTCTTGGTAGAATTATTCTTCAATACAGAAATTTCAGATTTTTTTAAGACCTTTCAGTTGAGGTTGGAGAGATAACTCAGCAGTTAAGGGCACTTGCTGCTTCTTAGAGGACACAAGTTCAGTTACTAACACCCATGTCAGAAAGATCACAATCACTCTGGCTACAGATCTGATCCCTTTTTGTGGCTTTAGCAGATACTTAGCATACTTACCAATGCAAGTATGTGTGTGTATGTGTGCATTTGTGTGTGTGTGTGTGTTTGTGTGTGTTGTGTGTATATATGCACATATGAATACACATAGATTAAAAGTTAAATATGAACAAGGCACAGATATGTTAGAGGTATGTACCTATATGATAAGAACACTGACAACAGCAGAAATTTATACATACATTATGAAATTTTTGGAGAGTTATGATTAGGTGTGAAGACCCAAGGGCTTCTATTCAGTTTAGTATACTCATTTTCAAAATGTGCTACAATGTTCTCTATTGCTAATATAGCTAGTGAGGACTGTTATAAACACATAAATGATTTCATAATGAATCTTAATTGATTTTTGTCACAATATGAAGTACTTGTTTTCTGAGACTACAGGGGTTCTCTCAGTATCATCAGGAAACTTGGGGCTCTTCCATCTGTTCTCATTTGTCTTAACCATTTAAGACTCTCACTGTGACCCTAAACAGAGTATAAGTCAAGATGGAAGATTTCTAGCTCAGCATTATGCCAGATGTTCAGATTTATTAAGAACAACTAGTGATCATCTGCAAGGAATGACTGCTTTTGGGGCCCCAGTGTTTACTGCTTCTGACTGAACTCTTCAGACTCTGACCGAGTCTCTGATTGTCCTCTGCCTAGTGCTGCCCAGCATCCACCTGTCCCAGATCCCTTCCTCTTTTCCCAGGTGATACATGGCCCCATGGAAGAGATGATTTATTCACCAACTGTAAATGTAGATTCACCAGATGTAGTCATTGATTCAGGTTCAAAACTGCCTGCTCTTTTATCTAATTTTAGTTACCAGTTCTTAGTACCAGAGCCCTGGAACATTTTAGGCCTCCATACAATCTATTCTTAAGGTATGAACTGGAAGACTTCAGCCTCAACCTCTGTACAATCTAATAAACCTCTGAGACCTACTGCTGACTGAGCTACTCTGACTAGTTCCTTCTGAACTCTGACTCTTCTGGTTCAACTTACTCTTGTTCTAGTTCAAACTCTTCCCAAGGCTAACTGGTTCAAACTGACCTGAGCCTGCTTACTGCTTCTGACTAAACTCTTCAGACTCTGACAGAGTCTCTATTGTCTCAGTCTGAACTGCTCTGCTCGTCTTCAAACTGACTCACTCTTCTCATCTGATATTGACTTCTGTCAAGCTCTGCTATGTCTCTGTGTTTCTCCTTGAGCTCTCATTGCTCCAAGATAAGCCTCTCTGCCTTAACTTCAGTGAGACTGCTTCATTGTCTCTTTGTCTTGTTCCGTCTGCCTGCTCAGACTGCTCATCTCATACTGCCTGATGACTGACTCTTCTGTAACTGACTCCAACTGACTGACTCTGCTCTGCGTTGAGAAGCCTGCCTTACATATGAAAGTTGGGCATGTCCTCACTCTGACTCGCTCTGCTAACTCTTCCTCTGATTAGTCACTTTACCTGTTATTCATTCTGATTCATCTCAGAAATCACTTCCTGTGTGACACTGATTCCTTCTGAGTTCTGTTTCCTGTGTCTGCTTCCACATTCTGTTTCTGTCTTAGGGATTAAAGGCATGGATCACCACTTCCTTCTGTTGTTTAACAAATTCTTTCTACCCTAGGGCAGCCATGCACACAGATTAAAGGATTAAATATTCCTCTACAAACCACATTTGATCTGGTTTAAAATTCCTAATTTCATTATTACTCTACCTAAAGATTCCTCTACAACCAACTACTATAAATTTTATTTATAAATTAATTTATTAATTTATAAGTAAATTTATAAATAAATTTTCATTACTTCTGAGAAAAGATATTTGATGTTTAAAAGAATAAGATATATGAGCATTTGGATTTTTTTGGTCTTAAGTAGGAAATGTTCAGAGTTTATGGACATTGAATTCTTCCTCCCTAAAGTTGGACAAAGGCTGGGCTTAGCCTCCTGAGGACTTTGTAATGTGCCTGTTAGAGTCTCCCAATTATTCTACCCTACTTCTGCCCTCTTTTTTCTTCAACAGATAGAATGATCTTTTTCAAAAAAATTGTAGTAGAGACTATATAATATTTTACACTCTTAAAACATTTTAATGCATATTTCAGAATTGTAATTATATCTACCTTACTACCTGCATCTATGAGCTGGTTAGCACATCTCCAGAAAGTGCTATCTAAAGCAAGTCACTCTCCATGTTTTCCTCTTCCAGCTGCTGGTAAGCATAAGTGTCCTTCTATCAATCCTGTGTGTGAACTTTGCAACTCCCATTATAGCACATGGGTAAAATTACAGAAATTGTCTTTTTGCTATTTTCCTATTTGTTTAGTATATTGTCCCCATGGTTCATCTGTGTTGGAGAAGGTGTGGCCCCTTTATTATAAGGCCAAATAATAATTTATCATGTGTATTTACTTCATTTTGTTTATCCATTCATCTTCCAATAGTACCAGAGTTGCTTCTCTCTCTTAGCTATTGTGACTTTTGCAAATATCTCTTCAGGATTCTGTTTGCTAAACAAGTTATTTTTTCCTGTCACTTTGACTAGAATGAAAGCTCCACAAGAGAAAAATGCTTTGTTTTTCGTATTGATAGTTGAATCCTAGTAACTAGTGACTACAACACCCAAACCTGTGTTACTCTTCTCTCCTGGTTAAGCAAATTTTATCCAAATTAGAGAGGACTAAGGAAATTTAAGGTAAAGAATATCATATTTGGGGATTTTCACTGTGCTCACTAATTTTGCATATCCAGATAAAACCTTTACTAATTAGATATAAAGATGAAGACAAACCAAAACATAAAAAAAAAAAAAAGAGAAATGTAAACACAAACTAAATGAACCATAATATGCTCAAGAAGAGGGCAGAAATTGCTCATGGATTTTAGAGTTAAATTTTCTGTGATGAATGGGGAACTATGTGAGTTTTATTAGCCTTATTGGGGCTATTAGTTCATGAACACACAAGGTGGAAAATATTCTAATCATATTTATCCCACTTCCACGGATGGTAAATTTTATTAGCATTTTTTTTCAAGTTTAAAATTTCTCTCAAGTAATCCATTCTTCAAGGTTTATTAAAACCTTGAAAATTTTAAGATGTGGTCAAGTTTGTAACAGGGAATGAAAATACTCTACAATTAGCATTAATTTCATTTTAACACAACTGTTCATGACTTTGTACCAAGAAGGTTTTAAGAAACCAAATTTAAGGAACTGGCTCCAAGCATGTAGGCATCTTAAAAGAGAAATGATCTCTATCACTCATCCCCATGACTTGCGATCTGCTGTCGTTGTGCTAGTCTGATGACTTTTTGTTCTTCAGGAGTAATCTGAGGTATCTTATTCTTAAAGAAAGTTCCCTGTTATAACTTCAAAGCTAGATGAAGCGCACCTCGGTGAGAACACATATATATGTGGCATCTTATGTGGCATTTCATCATTTCTGAGATGTATATTTTAAATATAGAATTTCTGAAAGCAGTCCTAAATGACAATTTTCAGCCACATTTACTGAAAAGCTCATCGAGGGCTGCATCCTACATTGTCTCTGAATACTGTCAGTGTCTATTACCATGATATAGTCACTCATTGTGAGTGGAGGGAGGGATGGATGAAAAACTACAAATTCAGTGTTGGAAGACTTCACTGCCAGAATAAAGCAAAGTAAATACATTAGGAGACCACACTTTGGGAGAAAAGATGGTAAGAGACTGTGGGGAAAGTTATATATGAACAGAATCTAAAACAAAAGAACAACAATAACAACAAAAAGCCAATAATCATAACCCCACCCATTATCAAGAAAGTCTTCTTTAAGATGTTATAAAAGAACAAATGGTAGGGAGGTGGGAAAGACCCAATAACTTCAGAAAGAGAGTCTTTTAGCTAGTTTGAAATTGTCAACAATACAATATGTGCCGTTAGGACAGGGTATGGTACTCCTAGCACTGTGGAGGCTGAGGCAGGGAGATCAGGAGTTCTGAGCTTGGCTTGGTTTGTAATGAGTTCCAGGCCATCATGGACAGTGATAACCTGTCTCAAAACAAACAAGAGGCCAGACTTCAGCATGAGATCCAATGTATTTATCACCAATTTTCTGTGCTTTATTCTTGAGCAGAAGCAAGCTTCTGGAAGGTTTTGAGGTAACCAAACTTATATTTAAAGAAGAAATATATGGGAGTGATTTGCTAAATAGTTTGGTTAGATGCAAGTCAAAAAAGTAGTTGCTGGATGATTTTATTCATTTAACAAGCATTTATTTAGCATTTACTAAATATGTGGTACAACATTGCAATATCTTACAGTCAGTCCAGAAAAAGAAAAATAAAGTCATATAAACAGACATAAATGATGGAGTACAAAAATGTTGGGTATGTGTGCAAGTTTGTTGTGAGTTGTACCCCAAATTGGATCCCACTGAAACGCGGGATGAAAATGGTTTAAATCATGCAGGGTCATGAGAGGTGGCATTACCCTAACTGATACCCGAAGTGAAGAGATGCCAAAAGGCATCTGGGAGGTATTCAATACAGTGTTCCAGAAGAGACTTAGTCATTAAGGTTCCAAATAAAATGGTGTGTTTCAACTGTGTTTTGAGGGGATGGGATGTGAAAAATGGAGAAGCAGAGAAAAGAAGCTGGGTGTGTGGGAAAAGTTTTGAAAATGTTTAGAGAGGGAAGCAGGAGGCAAGTTGAGACATTCTTGGGAGGGGAACGAGACCTGGTGGGAGAATGAGCAGTGGAAATGAACAAGAAGGGAGTGAGAATCCATGCTGAGCAGAGTCTGTGTTAGATCCTTTCACTATGCACCATGGCTGTGGAGCCTGAGCTGACTATGGCTGCAGCCACTGCCTGCTTTAAGGGGTTCTCAGCCCCATGAGAATCAACCAACTTCACTTTGATGGGAAGTCACATTCTGCTCACTTAGTTACGTGGGTCCAACTCTTGAAGGCATGGGAGAGAAAATGTGTATGAGTCCTTTCACCTGTGTAGTGTTCTGCTTGGTTGGAAGGAAAATGTCAGTATTGTTGGTCAGGTTCTGTTTTTCAATTTTCCTCTCTGCATTCCATGATCCTGACAAGAACAAGGATGTGTATAGACCTCAACTTTTAACTCAGAGGACTTACGAACTTACTGTACTCTGGAGAAATATCTGTCAGAGATTAGGAAGCACACACATTTGTCAATCAAATTCATTGGAGAGGTACCAGTGGAATTAGAGGTTGGGCAGGAATCAGCCTCTCCACTAGTATATGAACAAGTTACTTAATTTATAAAAGGAAATAAAGGGAATAAAATAGCATCTGCTCATTTAACTTATGTTTTTTATAGAAGGCTGACATGTTACAGACTTTTGTAAACACAAAATTGAGCAGTAGCTCATTCAATTACCCATGTGGGTTCCTCAATCAATTATAAAATACATCTCCAAAGATATTACATTATGTACTTTCCTTTGAACAATATTTAAAATATCACCATACAGAAGCATATATTATGAAGCAAGTTCATTTGTGGAAACACTGACGTTTATATAATTGTCTGATTATAAAACAATATTATTAACTAGAACCTATCGCCAGCATTAAGGCCACATCTTCTGCTTCGCTCCATCCCCTATTCCACACTCCAGTTTCATAGATAATAGGGGACAGAGGCAGCTGGATCAGAGTCCCTTTATGGACCACATTGTTTTTGCCAGCACCATAGACAACTAAAAGTGGTTTGTCCTCTGGCCATGTATCTTCCTCATTGCACAGGATTATTCATGCTGGTAAGGAAAGTGTGATGAGGGCCTGGGAGATGGCTCAGTGGTACAGAGTGTATACTGCTCTTGTAGACTACCCACACTTGGTTCCTAGTACCCAGGTAGGGCAGCCCACAAGTGCCTGTGACTCCAGCTCCAGGGGGAGACAATGTTTCTGATCTTTTCAGACACCTCACTCAGATGCACATGTACCTACAGAGAGAGAGAGAGAGAGAGAGAGAGAGAGAGAGAGAGAGAGAGAGAGAGAGAGAGAGAGAGAGAAGGAGAGAAAGAGCAATAACATTTTAAAAAGAAAGCATGTATAGTTGAGGAAAAGGAAATAGAGTCAAACTAATTCATCTGGTGTATGAACCCAAAACTGTTTCCAGTTCTTGCTTTATATTAACATTTGCATTCCTGACAGATTAGGATGCACCAGTCATGGTAAATATTTTGTCGAATGAATGAGTAGCAGTGCTTCATGCTAGAGAGCAATATTGGTTTCTGGTATCTTAGAGGAAGCACAAGGAAACAGATACCTGGAAAACCCTTGAGCCAGGCACACAGCCTGCCCAAAAGAGTCCAAGATGTATGCTAGGTTTAGGTGGGTATGTGATCTTATCCTGGGGTAGCAGATAATAGTTGTGCATGGACCAAACTAACTAGAGGCAGTTTCTCAGCAGAACTGATATTTGTAGACAGAAGAGGCCAGTAACACTTGCCTAGATGCAAGCATCTCTGCTCAGAGAGGGTTAGGTTCCCTTACATTTGGAAAAGAGACAGCATCTGCTGAATCTTAGAGCAAAAAGTCGTGTATGTGTAGTATATAAATGAAACCAGGAAACAAAGGGAAGAGGAAATACCTCAGTATAGGAGGCCATATTCTCACTGTGTAATACATTCTTGTATGAAAATAACCTCATCTAACACAGGGCTAGGTTACAAAACATTTATTCATATTATCTCATTCGTTTCCAATAGAAATAACTGTCCTATCTCATTAGCCTGGCTTTCAAAAGCATGAGTGGGTTTCAGAGAGCTTCCATGGTTGCCTAAAGCCACAATGCTTGTTAGTGATTGAACTCCCGGGACAAAGGGAACTACCGTCGCTTGATTAAGCATATTGCTGAAAAGAACATTTTCTCTTTTCTTTCATGAGTTCCAAAGCTTCCTGGGCAGTGTAGGCTTCTCTTCTGTGATGAGTGCCTCTCACTGGTGCTGCAGACTCACACACAGCTGGTGGGTTGAGTCAGACAGAGGCCGCCCACAGGAGCTTACTGTCCCCCAGTACATCCAGTCATAGTGAGCCATGGAGCATTACTCAGATCATATTTGAAGTTCTGCTTCTGATGATCAAACTAATTGCTGGGTTCTTTCTGAAATCATTGCTTTGATTTCTTGGTATTGAAGCCACTTGACTTCAAAGCTGAACCTCCACAGTAAATTCATTCTTAGCTCCTCCTTCCTACATTTCTCAGCTGGCCGTGACTTCCCTGGTATCTCCTTCATCCAGCTCCCCAAATTAACTCAGTTGAACTTTAATGAAGCTTTCCTAGGACCAGAGAATTTTCCCTTGCCACAAAACAGTTTTGACCTTCATTGTTCCAATCCCAATACTTGATCGTGTTTACATGTCCTGTTTTGTTAATTGTTTTAGTGCATTCAAGTAATACATGTAGCTCAAAACATTGAATAACAAGCACCTAGAAAGAGCCACTATCAGCATATTAATGTTTTCCATTCTAAACTTTTGTCCTTTCTCACATGTACTTCAGTGTACTTTAGCGTGCTTATCTGAGATTGGTATTCTCCAGTGTGTGACCTGCTGAGTCCACAGGAGCATGGCTCAAGATGACTGCATCTGTGTTCTGTACTTTTCTTGCTGTTCTAAATTGGGGCTAGTAAAACAGGGAACTCTTTCAGTTTCCTTCTTGTGTGTTTCCTTTTTTTTCCTTTTTTTCAAATCCTATGCTCCAGAAAGCACCAGGTTATACTCCCAGTGTCTTGTGTAATGTTATTTCCCTAACATGTAGGTATGATGCCTGCCACTTAGTAGATGCTAAATAAATCTGTTGTGTTTACAAGCATTTGAAACAGGCTCTGACATTGATTCATAGAAACAGATTAAGAAACTTAGAAGAAAAATATGGTAGAATCATTTCCCTAGTTTCTACCAATTTTAAAATTCTTTAAAATCATTTAAGCTTCCAATGTCCTAGAAAAAAATTTCAGCTACATACTAATTACATCGGAGGACACAGGCCCTCTCTTAAGTCTTACAATGCATTATGTCACTTGACCTCAAAATTCCTATGATATAGGCATGTTTCTATTGTCACAGCAAGGATGCTAAGTCTCAGAATGTTTAGTGAATTTCCCAAGATTCTGTGATAGGTTATAGGCTGGGAATGTTTCAAGCCACCTCTCCAGAAAATAGTTCATAGTCACTACTGCAGTTTTAGAGATTTTCTTAGTTCAGCTGTCTCAGGAGTGGAAGAATGAGAGATGAGAGGCAGGTTTGGAGAACTCAAATAATGATCCCTATTTTTCCTCATCTCGCTGATAAAAGTAGCTGTGTGAAAAGCCCACTCCTGAGGACTACTTTTTTTTTCTTTTTTAATAACTAAGCTGCAGCTGGTGGTGGTGGTACACACCTTTAATCCCAGCACTCAGGAGGCATAGACAGGAGGATCTCTGTGAGTTCAAGGCTAGCCTGGTCTACAGAGTGAGTTCCAGGACAGACAGAGTTACAACAGAGAAACCCTGTCTCAGGTTGGGGGTGAGCAACTAAGCTACAAAGAGCAACTATTTTGAGGCTTCATGAAAGTTAGCATTTGTCGAGAACCCTAATATGTACCAGGAATGCTGTGTCTTATTCAGTTCATATACTTTTCATATACAGTTCATATACATTTCATATACTTTTATGAAATGAATCCTGTTTTCCTGTTTCCTTCATGTATAACCTCAGTCAAATGCAGCTCAGAGATAAGCAGGAGTTTCATCAACGTCTCCCAGAGAACAAGAGTCCCTGGAGTTCTGGAGTCATGTTTCCATAGTTAGAACTGACTTTATTTCCAACTGTGTTGGGCTACTTGCAGTGAGAAGACGGCTGCTTGAAACTTACCTTCGCAGTGCATTTGATATTTTGAAGACTCTCTGAGTCGCTTTCTTTCACACTTGCAAATCAGAATGACAAATCTTTGTCCAGTTCTTCTGAGAATTACCTGAGGAAAGAACTTTTTAAAATACCTTTTTATTTAAATAAAAAATCCTGACTTGATGCCACCTTGTGTAAATTTATTTCACAACATTGCATCCATTATTCTTTTTCGTCTCAGTCTGGGGTTCCATTTTGAAATACTCAAAGAACTCAGGTCTGTTTAACCCTTTGGTGATTTCCGGGATGAATCTGTCCTCCTTCAGATGTGGGCTCTGCTCAGAGAAGTCAAGAAAAAGCTACACTCATGACCGGCTTCCAGAATCTTCTGTGGGCAGATGGAGGGCTGAGTATCAGTAGGGTCTCTCTTGATTATTTAAATCATCAGTGCTTTAAAAAGAATCTTGAGAGCCATTAAATATGCATGAAGGCATCCTTCCTGGCAGCCTCTCCATTGTAGGTAATTACAGAGGGTTTAAAATATCTGATGTTGCTTGAAAGCACACAAAGCTCTGTCAGCTGCAAGCAGACAGCTGATTTGTAATTTAATTAACACCCTGGCTTGTCCTGTTCCTTGTGGCAAAAAGCAGAAAAGTATTTCCTTTTAGTTGTGAAATTTGTTTGAAAAATATTCAAATGAGGTGCCTGGGAGAATGGTCCATCTCTCATGGTGCTCTTGCTTATATCCTGCTCCAAATTTGATACAAAAAAATTAAATAAGAAACTCTTCTTTCAAGTGCTTACTGGGCCAGCTGCATGGCTGATTGTGAGTTATTTACCTACAAGGCATTATCCCTCACAGAAGGAGTGTGTGTGGTCAGCAAGCTTTGGCCTACTTTTGTTAGGTCTTTGAGTAATAGGTTTTGAAGACAGATTGGGCCAGACAGTTCATTCAACATTTATTGCGGACCTATTGCATATCAGGTACTAGAGGTCAGTGATAAACAAAGCAATTATTATCCCTGATCCCACGGAGTATCAGTCCATAGGGCAGGCGAAGATTAAGAAAGTCACCACAGAAACAAATGTCTATTTTAAAAGTAGCAGGCTTTCCGTGTCCTCTGAAAGCTTACGAAGCAATGAGCAGTGTAAAAGGAGGTGAAGACTCAGGAAAGGAACAGTGAAAATTATGTAATATCTGCCCTGCCATTTTCCTCCTATCCCAGCACCTCTGAGAAGAAAGAAAACCCTGACCCAGTCAAAATACATTCAAAGAATTTATTTTAAATGAATGATATGAACACACAAAAAAGACTCAGTGAGCTGACCTGTTCACTAGGCTGAGCCTTCTTCACCTCCCCTTTCTTCTGTCCATTGTTGTCCTTGCCTCCTCTTTCTACACACATTCATTCCTCCTCCTCCTCCTCCTCCTCGTCCTCGTCCTCCTCCTCCTTCTCCTCCTCCTTCTCCTCCTCCTTCTCCTCCTCCTCCTCCTTCTCCTCCTCCTTCTCCTCCTCCTTCTCCTCCTTCTCCTCTTCCATGTCCACTTGTTTTTCTGAAGTGGGGCAGTAAGTTGGAAAGACTGCAGCAGATGCATGGCATGGATGAGACACAGGAAGGAAATGGAAATGTGCCAGCTTGTATGCACAGGCCTCCAATAAGTATAATGTCTAAAGTGATTATCAGACTGCAAATAATATGTTATTTAACACAAGAAGATGACTGGCAGTCCTTCTCAATTGTGACAAATCCTTTGGAGAGGGAATGAAAGCGTTTTCTTTCCTGTAGTTCATTTTTTGAACCAGCTTCCATCTCCTAGTTGGCTTTTTTTTTTCTGTGTTCTGAGTTGTATTCACATATTTCTTAGGAATCATCACTTCCTTTGCAGATTTGTTATTTATTTTATATTCTTACTGACTCTACATTTCTCCTGAAATAGGTCTTTCCTGTTTGAGAAAAAACTTCCTTTCCAAAGAACTTGTCTCTCTGCAAAGGCCCTTAGTCAACTGACTATATAGTGTTCTGCATCAACATTATGGGAGATAAAAGTAAAGGCTTGGTTTTGAGTGTCTTAGAGCTTAGCCAACAGAAGGAGATGAGACTTCACATAGAGAATGCTGTTTGTCAATACAAGTCATAGAAGCTACTTTGAGCAATTCCTATGTGTCAGACTGGTATAGAGAATTAGCATTATTCCTTAATTTTACACCTGCTTCATACTTCATATTTAAGGCCTGAAGCCTTAAATAGCAAACTGCATTCATATTCTTTGGAAAGTATTTTCAGGTTGTATCTTCTAGTTGTAAGATATCATGGTATCACCAAGAACTCAGAAGCACATAGATGTGTTCTGGCTTTCCTTAGCTTTTGGTGTACACTGCCCTCCAACCCTTTTCTTCCCTCCTCCCCCATTTCTGTCTCCATATTTCTCCCTTTCGCTTCTGTCAGTCTTGTTCCATCAATCCCTACTGCAAATAGGAAGGGTAGAATAGAGTACATTTTGTTCAACCAAAGATAAACAGATTTTTATTTATGAGAACTTGGCAGACTTCCAACTTCTGGATCAACTGTGATCTGCTCTGCAAGCACAGTACCACCTTCCAAACTGGCAGTGAGCCTCCTGTGCTAGATCAAGCATGTTCATGCTCCTCTGAAGTTCTGGGCACTTCTGGGTGCTTCTGCTCACATGCTAACATCAGTAGAATGATGTCTAGTGAGGCTTCTTAAATTTAATCCATTCTAATGAGAGTCTGTGGTAGATTTAAAAAAGAATGAAGACAACTGCATGCATGTTCTACTTGGTGGGCTTTTTGTTTAGATGGACCATAGTATTGATTGGATAATTTAAAGTTAATTCTATTAAATGCACAGATATTGGTCTCTCACTTCGTGTCGTGTAGGCACTGAAGCATTAGAGATAAATGTGATTCCATCTCTGATTTCTAGGCAATCATGGACTTTAGATGCATGGGCAGGCAATTATAATATAGCTGTTATTCACTGATTAGAAACAGTGCAGAATGCTATGGGGCATACAAGAGGATACAAGGGGGATCTCTTAATATTCCTAATACTCACAGAATGGTTCTAATGAGGAAATATTTAATATGATTATTGCAGATATAAAAGGTTTATGTGTTCAAACCCAATGTTGAAGGGAAGCTTAAGCTTAAAAACAAGGGAGAAGGAGTCCTGAAGACAGAGATAAAGTTTTCCAAATAAAATTGACATTTTTTTTTTAATTTGAAGAGATGGTACTAGAGCACTCCCAACCAGGTGCAAGACTCCTGACTCTATTCTCATTAGAAATGAAAGAAGAAACGTTTGTTGACAAAGAGTAAGATTTTATTTTCATGCAGAATCTTTTTAACAGGTCACACTGAGGCAAGAAGCTGAGAAAAGTAAGGCATAGACCACAAAGCAGAGGTCTTTTCTAACAGCCCCTCCTTTCTTGCCACCACTAAAATGCCCCAGGAGAACCCTGAATGACATTAGCAACTAGCCAAGGGTCCATGGAATGAAAGATGACTTAGAATTTCTACAACATTAAAAGGCAATCTCTATCAGCATGTGGCCCCAACAGAATTGTTTGATCTTCTTTGTTAGATGGGCACTTTGGAAGTGTTATTTTCACAACAGGTAAAGTTTCTCCTTAATATCAGGGTTAGTTTTCCAGGGGATATATTTCTAAGAAGGGAGCTGAGAGGAACTTTGAAAAGATAATGGAATCAGGTAGGGGACAATGCCATATTCCACAAGTCACCAAGATCTCATTGCTACTTCCCTTTCTTATGATAAATTTCTGCTGCACATGGGCTTTCTTTTCTTCTTCATGTCAAGGCCACTGTGTCACTCAGGCTGACCTTGAACTTGTGGTTGTTATGTGCCTTTGTACTTTGTACAGAATATTTGTTCTCTTTGTATATCATTTGGGATCCCATTTTAAACTAGGGACCTTCAGCTAAAGTTGATTCTAGTCCATTTTTGCTTCCGTAAAACTTGATCATTATCACTGTGTATGATAGTTTCACTGTGTATATTTATAACTCAATTAAAATGTTGCATCATTCTTGACTACAAAACTGCATTTTGTTTCACTGTCTAGACTCAGCAGCAAATGCAGAACAGAGTAATGAGGAGAGCACATTATATTGAAGAATCTGAATATCCTTCCTTACGTGTTGAGCAAACAATATGGTTGTGATTCCCCCTTAAATCTGATTTTATCGTGCTTTATAATAAAAGAAGTTACATCTAGCAATCAAAATATTTCTATATCTCACCTCATTAAAGCGAAATCATCCTCTCAATTTCCTCAAAAGGCATGTAGAACTTCATTCAGCAAATACTTGCTGAACATACCTGATAGGTACTCGTCTGAGAGGCGTGAGATATGAGGTTGAACGCTGTCAAATTGATTTCAAACCTCAAACTTACCACAGATTGATAGAAAACTGGAAATGGATACACAAGCTAAAGGATTATAACTTGTCAAGTACGAGGAGCTATGAGAACATATTTAAGATGAAAAAATTGTACACATCTGTTATATAACAAGGTGAATCTAAAAATACGTGAAACACTCTTCAGCAGTATGGCTCCGGTTTCATGCTATATAGCCCATCAGCCAGGAGCCTGGACTTAACTCTAACTCAAAATTTCCTTGCCTCAGACTTCCCAGTTCTGACAATAGAGGTACACCACTACCATGCTTGGATACCCCATATGCTCTTAAAAATAGTCCAAATAATAAAACATTTTCATTGTGTCTATTTTCCATAGTTAAAACTTTAAGTCTCTTTATGATATTACTATAGTTCATAATTACTTAGGTGAGAATGGTGAGATGAAAGAATTCAGAAGTCACTGAGGTTGAGCCCATGCAGTGCTGGCAGAAGCCTATCGCAGAAGGAAGCTGTAGCTCTGTCCTGGAGGCAGCGGCAGCGTGGGGTGTTTTCAGGACCCCATGTTGGAATTCAGAGTGTTCCCCTGGGGCAGAGTAGACATAAACGGGAAAGACATCATCAGAGCAGTTCATACAGAAGCTGGTGCTGTGGTCAACAGAAAGCTGTTGTAAACTGAAATATGGTCAGCGCTGGTACTGTTAGTGTTGGGAACTGCAAAGATAATGGGGGACAGTTCAAAAATTTATTTAAGATATGTCAGGTCTGTGGTAGGAGATGAAAGAGGAGATGGAATCTAACTCCTACTTTCTGCCCGTGATGACTGTGATAGTGCCTCCATGAGAAAGAACTGAAAAGGAGGAGCAGATGTAGGAGTAGATATACTCTGAGCTGAAGAAATGAAAACAGGCGTAGGCATGGCCTTTGTCTACTCCCAGTGAAAACATAACTGATTAAGATAAATGTGAAATGTTAGCCCATGCTTCTGTTGGGAGACTGCCTCCTCAAATTATTCCTAGCATCAAAAAGACAGAATCATGATATTCAAAGTTTATGAAGTGCTCAGACCTAATCATAGTGTGGATTCTCAGTAGTATTTTTCTGTCAGGCTCCCAGTTGAATCACCTGGATTGGCTTCCTCTCCTAATGGGGATAGCCAGTGAACTCTAGATAGTAGAATGAAGATTCAGGTTTGAATTACCTGCACAGGGTCCCATATCCAATGCCCCTGTAGTTGATGACCTTGGAAGGTTACTTTAACCTTCACAAATGTTAGTTTTGTCACAGGCACAAAGGTATCAGAGAAGAATGACTGTAATGGAAACAGAATGTGGGAGCCCTTTGTCAACTGCAGTTATGGCACTGCTACAATTTTGTTTTGAGATTGACACCGCGTTGGGCCTTACATAGTCTCCCCAGAAATGTGTATACTGATAATCAGCTCCAAGAGTGGATGACAAAGTGAATTACTAACCCTGGAGTGACTCTTGTTGTTGTCAAATTACAAGTCTCACTGGAAATTGATGTCCAAGACAGTATATTTTTCATCTCAAAAAGAAGTATAACTATTTTCAGGAGAACACAGTATTTCAGTGACCTGGTGTGGTAACTACAGAGAGGCACTGGGAACAGATTTGATGTACAGTAAAACTTGAGAGGGCACTTATGACAGTATCTGGATCCCTGATCCCAGTATCCTCTGCAATTCATAGGACACACAGACCAAGCAAAACTAGAGAACAGTGAGTTAATAGGTTTGGAAATCAAATAAAGAATGGTCTCCTTTATTCCCTACATGAGCAAAGACTTTGAAACAGTTCATATCAACAAAGAAACAGCCCTGAAGAAACTATAGGAAGAGATCAAGAGATAGAGTCCCAGGCCATGGAGACTCATATGATGGCTGAAGATGGAGAACATCTCCAACAAGGAGGACTGAGATTCTTCAGACCATTTCTTGTCCTGACCCCTTCTCTCCTTGTGGCTTCCTGAGATCTGCATGGAAATCTCTAGCAACAGCCTTCACCAGAGAATTCTCACTGCTGAGGAAATGCAAAGAATTGGTTAATGAGAGAGGAAAGAAAACAAGAGAGAAGGAAGTGTTAACTCTTAACCTCCAGGAATTACCTGAACTGACTCTTTGACTTGATTTTTGAAATTCTTTAAAAAATAGCTTAATCCCTAGAAATTATAAAATTTGTTCTAGAATGCAACTAACTAGACCATTGTTCTTCATATGGGTTGAACTAAAGAAAATGCTATAGAAAAAATATTGGTGGCATTTTTTTTTTTCTCATTATCAGGGGGAATTTAAATCTTTGGCAGATCCTGAAGCAAAATTAAGTGTATGAGTATATGAGAGTTCTAATTTCTTGCTGCAAACTTTTTTCTCCATCCATGACTGATATATATTAGCACATATGTAGCTACTATGTTTATTTGGAGGAATATCTCCTCCCCATTTAAGTAAAATTTTTTTGGTCTTAATTGTTACCAATTTTTCTTTGTCTCATAAATAGAGTATGTTGTCATGACAAAAAATTCAGCTTTGGTTATTAATATTGTTTTGTATATTGATACTGTTTTATATGGATTTGAGCTGGTTTATGGTGACCACTGAAAGAGTCTGCAGTCACGCTTTTAAACAGCAGGCATGTAACATGTCCTGCTAAGTTTAATCTGTCTGAATCCCATCCTTACACTGAAGCATTTTTTGTCTCTTCTTTTCTCCTAGAAGTATCGATACCAAGATGAGGACGGTCCGCATGATCATTCCTTACCTCGGCTAACTCATGAAGTAAGAGGGCCAGAACTGGTACATGTATCGGAGAAGAACCTCTCTCAAATAGAAAATGTCCACGGATATGTCTTACAGTCTCACATTTCTCCTCTGAAGGTCAGTCGGATTGTTTTTTACACTTTATAGCTGGTGGTTGTTGTCAGTCTTGGTTGCTAAGGAGCTTCTGTGGGCCTGATGAAATGAGGCTTTTTAAAATATAACCATGGCTGCTAGCTGTAATGATGTTTTCTGTGGTTTGGAACCCAACCTGGAAATTCTGGGGCATATTTTTATTACCATTGTTTGAGTGTCTGGAAAATATTTTAGTTGTTGGAAAAGGGCTAAGCAAAGATTCAAGATTGAAAACTTGACAGGGAAAACCAAGCAGTGTGAGTAGTAAGGGAAGAAGAAAATATAGTGGCATACCACAGTTTGCTCAAATTCTGTCTTTCTATCAGCATGCCTCACCCCATAAGAAAGACCAGAAACAACGGAAGCAAATATATCCTAATCACACCTAATGGTTGACCTGGTGTCTAAACTGAAATGGAAAATGTGTGAGTTAGCTCATCAACACCTCTATTTTCTTCTTGGGGAAAATGATTTTCAAGGTGTCTTTTTATTTGGTGTCATACTTTCCCCAACACATTCTACTTTTTAAAACTACATTATACACAATTTTTGATCAATGATGTCTTGACAAGAGATGATTCAGTGGGAATAAGAATTTTTGGGAATTCTTGGTTGCTGTTTTATCTACTGGCCTGATGCTACTTGTTTTTGTGCTTGTTGATAAAAAGCTTATTAGAACTCATTAATTTTTTAAAAGACAATCATGCTGATTAATGTCTTTGTTACTAGAAAAGTTTGTATTATTTCCCAGGTCACTGGTTTCATTAGCGCTTCCATGTAGCTATACCAAATTAAAAAAAAAATACAACTATAAAAGTTGCTCTAGGGGATGAGAAGATGACTAAGTGGGTAAAAGGGTCTGAGTTCAAATCTCCAGAACCCACATAAAAAGTAAACATAGACACACATGCATACACACACACACAGACACATACATACACATGCATATATACTTGTGTGTGTATATGTGTGTGTGTGTGTGTATGCATGTATATTAAAGAACAGATAATTATGCTTAGCACATTTCCATATTTTGGTAAATTTCTCATACTTTAATATCCTAAAATACTTAATTTCAACTAAACTAGCTGCGATTATGACCAATAAGTTAAACTATTAGTTTCATTGTCAAATCCCAGTAAATATTAAATAATATATGAATGGTCCTAGCACAGCTGAGCATGTCAAATCCAGTACAAGACGCATTTCCTCGTCAAGGTGGTAAGAAGCTGTTCTATTCTATATTCTATATTGTATGCTCTATATTCTATATTGCATATTATACATTATACATTCTATACTCCATATTCCATATTCTATATTCTATATTCTATTCTATATTTAGTTTTTGGAAATCCTATTGTGATTAAAAGTGGATGTATTATTTTCACATCAAGGAAACCTACTAAAAATCAGGAAAATGCTAAGCAGGTACAAATTCTCAATTAGAACTGTCATGTTTTCAACCTCATTTCTCTTGATCTGTGTGGTGTTTCCTGGGTCAAACACTACAAAGAGCCAAGAGAAAGAGGAATAGATAGAACACAATCAGAAAATGCTCCCAGAATTCTCTTGAGCAAACCAGGCATTTCTCTGGTATTAATTAGGAATTTGCATATGGCATGTCAGAAACAGAGTATGAGATGCTGGAAAAGAGTTAAATGCCACCCTCAGCTGCTTCTGACTCATTAGCTGACTAGTCTCAGCATTGAAGTTTTGATATCGTCTCTCCCCTCCTCCTATCACTTCCAGCCTCTATCCTAAGGCTCATATGTCTCTAGTGCCCACCAGCTGCCTGTGTGACAAATGGGCTTGGTTAGCTTGTTTTCATTAAAGTGCCTGGGCCCATGTGAAGTATGGAGTGGGGAAAATGAAACGCAATTTAGCAGTGAGTTTTAGGGAATTTGTTTTCCTTGCCACAAAATGGGGATGCTTTCTCTACAGATACGATATAGAATGTTCAATAAATCTGTCCTACCTATAACCACAATAAACTGGCTTTTAATAAAGTATGAGGATTTTCTTTCCAGCTTATGTCCATTTGATAACTGTAAACTGAGGGTCGAGTCTACGTAATAGGTAACGATGAGGTAAAGAATGTGGATGTAAATGTGCCTGGGAAGCTGAGTTACAATTTTTTGTTAGTCATTCATAGTCTGTAAAACTCAGCTTCTTCCATCTTAAATACTGTGGGAACTTGGGTGCCAGGGTACTTTGTACAGAGTATTTATTGGTGAGCAAGTGATCAAGATGGGGGTTCACTGCTGTTCCCTTCTCCATTGCCTAATGTTTGCTGATACAGAATTTCACTGTCGTACTCCCCGGGAATTCTCAAACATCAATATATCTGAAATCTGGCCATGTACTAAAGTCCATGGTATTTCATCATCAAAATCAGTGGCATTTTCTAGGATACTTTAAAATGTTGGATAGTCTAACAGCACTCACTGATTAGGAAAATTAAAGCTATCTTTTACAAATTGGTGGGAAATATATTAGTTAGACAATTGACCATCAGTTTTCTATTTTTTATTGAGAATAGAATGAAGGGTTCTAGGAAGCTTTACCAGAAGGTGGGATTGGTGAATTTGGAGAGACAGCCATTCACCTGAACAATTGTGCACTTGTTGAGCAAATGTGGAACAACACTGAAGAGTCTATGGTCAGTTGAGACGTGGAGCAGGCTGAGGGTAATCTCAGTCTGAAGGAAGAAGACATAAATGACTACAGGCGGAGGAACCGAGTTCCCTGCTTTACCAGTTTCTTCCTAAAGTGATCAGGGCATGCTCATGGTGGTGCACAAGCTGAGAGTACAGAGAGATTGCTTGCTCTGCAGGGCTGCCCTCTGAGCTCTGATTCTGCTCCCCTGGACATCACAGACTATAGCACAGAGCGAATGTCTCTGGATAAGTTATTATTTGGGAATGGCCTTTATTCTTTTATTCTACACCCTTTTTGTTGGGAATATAGAATGCCCTCCTGGACAGAAGTCATTGTTTGCTTAGTAAGCCTCTTTGCACTGTACTACATGTTGGCTTCTGGGTTTTTGTTGTTTGTTGCTTGCATTGCTGTTTTACTTTCCTGTCTACCCATTGGTGATTACAGTGGAACTAGACCACCATCTATCTTCACAAGTATGTTTGGTGGAATCTCATCAGCAGTATATGGAAAATAAGGTGATGTATGCATACTCAAACACACCTGGATAGTGAAATCTATTAGCTTAGTGTAAAATTTCCCAGAGCTTTTAATACAATACGAAATGTAACCTCTGTGATGGGGATATGGCTAGAGCAGAATATTTCCTAAATAAATTTGTTCATGGAACTCTTCACTCTGAATTAAATTATGTCTTAGCTAGGCAGATATGCCCTGGGAAATACCATAATAGATACACAGACTGTCTAACACAAACAATAGAGGAGTACATACGGTGTAAAGCTTTATTCTGACCCTGGATTCAAAATCAACCAGATTTTGAGCCAAAAAATACCATCTCTTTACTTTCTATTTATGTAAATATCCTGAAGTTACAACTTTGGTAAGCTTCAGTTTCTTTATATATAAAATAAAATTGTATTCATTCACATACTCTTGGACATTTAGGAAAAATAAGTTAACACAAACTCTTAGAGCTTTGCAATAAGAATTAAAGATAAATCTAAAAGCTGATTATTAGCATTCATGACTCATTTTTTTACTAAGAGTTTTAAGATCCAATTTTGAGGCAAATCCCTGCATTTCCCCTTTGTGTTGTAATATCTTGGTGTATTTATCTTTTTCTACATCTGCACTTATCCCGGTTAGTCCAAATTTTGTCATATTCATTCAGAATAGAGTGTGTTTAAGTAAACCATCACGGATGTTAGAGACAAACCAGTACCCATTGGAGACCCAGTCTATCATTTTCACTCTGTGTAATTTGCGTAACTTTAAGGACAATGCCTAACATTACTGAAATGCCATCAACATAAGCATTAAGGAAAAAATGTGTATGTTGATTGATGCATTCTTTAAATCATCGTTGACTTCCTCCTGTTACTGTTTTCTGTTATATTCTGTTATATTCTAAGGGTATAAAGAACTTGCCTTCAGGTTTCTTGCATGTTGTAATTAGGCTCGCAGATTTGGAGATTGACACACACAATATGTCATGTTGTATGCAGTAAAGTAGCAAAGAAGAGATGAATTCTCCCCAAACCCAGAATTAACTGTTTAGTTTTCCTGGGGATGGATAGGGAATGGATGTGATTAGAGAAAAAAAAACTGTAGAGAAGACTTGTAAAAGATAAAGAGAAAAGATCAAAGTTGCCCTTAACTCCAGTAATTGTGTAACAGTGTCCAAGAATTCTGGGAACTGAAGGTACTTAAATAGGGAAGGGGTTAAAGTGTAAATTGCGGGGAGTTGGGTGAGGGGAAGGCATGTCATAAAGCAAAGGAGGTAGGTGGAAAGAGGCAAAGAATGATTTTTTGGTTGGACTTTACCTTGTAAGTAATAAGAGATGACTGCAAAATTTATAATGGACAATGATATAATCTACTATGCAATTGGGAGAAGGTGATACTAGAATCAACAGTGTCTCACAGAATGCAAGGTGGATGAGCTCTGAGATAAAGTAGAGGCACTGAGCAAGGGAGAGAAATGAATATGACAGTTTGTTTAGAAGAAAAATAATGATTCTGAGAATTATTAAATAGTAAAAGTAAGAGAGAGGAAGGTAGAGATTAGATAGTGCTTTCACTTTGACTAATTGGGTAAAAGAAGTGTATAGAATGAATTTAAATTGCCTTCCAGCACAGCTCACCGATAGATCGTTTGTCTAGCATGTGTGAGGCCTCCCTTTACTCCCAAAACAAAGAGGCAAAAGATGAAGATTCTAACACAGTAATACGAGTGCAGAATCTTCCCTGTAATAAAAGCTGTGAATATGGGTAGGGTTGCTCAGAAAAGGGAATACAGAAGTCTGAGATAGAGAAACCACTCTCACCAGTCAGGAATTTGTGTGTGTGGGGGGGAGGGAAGAATGAGACCTACTAAGGTCAGGAAGTAGCAAGTCACATCACAGTCTTTGCTTAGTAGTGATATTTTCAATTTTTAACTGAGGTTAAGTAAATTCTCATCAAAGGAAGCCATGTATTCCTTGTGCCAGAATACAACCTTCTGCCCAAGATTGTGTTGGTCAAGCTGCTTCATAAATTATATAGGACATGATTAACACTTTGAACATAGAAAGGAAAAACAAGCTAAATACAAGAAAAAGCTGTACATGACCCCAGAAGTCATGAGGTATTGAACTTCAACTTCTAAAAAAAAGTGTTTATTTGTACTTTCTAGACTTGAAATTGTTAGCAATGACACTGATTAGAAAAACTAAGCTGATTCTTGCCAGTATTAGCAATTCTGGAAAATGTAAAACCAGTTCACTTCTGTCTCTTGCCACTAGATGGTGGAAGTAGCTGAGCTGACGATTCTGCAAGCATCTGGGCTTAGGGGAAGAAGCTGAGACGTGTGAGGCTATATTGAAAAATATGTAGTTAATAAAGACACCAGAAGGGTTTGGCAGAAGTAGGGTTTGCCTACTTGTAATAATGCATTTTTTTCTATGCCCAGGCCTAGTAAGAGGAGGTGGTTGAGTGGTACATGGCCTGTGAAAATGTGTACTGAGCCAGGACATGTAAACTCCTGGATGGAATTCTAGGCAAATGAAACCTATCTTGCCTTAATTTTTCTTAATTGGAAGGGATCATGACAGTTTATCCCGAATATCTTAATCCTTTATGTCAGATGCTGAAAATAAAGAAAAAACTTAAGGAGAATAAGACCTACAGTTACCTTTCACAATTCAAGAATTCTCTCTAGGGTCTAGGGGAGATGGCTCTGTGGTTAAATCATTTGTCTTGCAAGAATGAGTTTGATCAATGTCAAACTAGCTAATTTGTAAAGTCTAGGATAGTAAAAGACCCTGTCTGAGAAGAGTTTCATGGCAATCCTGAGTTTGCCTGGCTTCCATAAACATGTGCACACATATGCATTAAAAGAGAAAGAAAGAAAGAATTGTCAATAGAATGAAGCCCACAATGGGTTTATTATGACTTTTGAAAGATGGATCAGAGGATAGTACTCAAATCTCCTGTTTCTTTCATCTATATAATAGTAACAAGAATGATTTTAAAGAGGCATTTGATCTCTTTATTTATATTTAAATATAAAAAGCACAATAATTTTTTAATACAAAAGGTTCTTGTAATAATCTAGAATGGGTATAAATAGTGACCATTTATGGAAATGTCCCTAAAGAATTGACTCATTTATCTATGTAACTTCTCTTTAAAAACCCCCATTACTTCCAAGACCTCTGTTATGATTAGAAAAAATTACTAAAGCCTACAGAGACTGTCCCCCTGAATGATAGGTATCTCTTGTTGTTGGTGGTGATGCTGGTATTATTGATGCTCTTAAGTTACAGATAATTTCTAGACCCTCTCTCCCATGAAACAATAAATTAGTTGTACACTTTGAGTAAGAGTGTTTCTCCTTCTCAAAGATCTCTATAAATTATTTCAAACTAGCATAATAGATAAATAAATAAGCATCAAAATTGATTAGCTAATCGAGAAAAGCAATAGCATGTATAATTTGGGAAAGTAAAAGAGATTTATAGTCAACAATTCCTGAGTTTTAAGAGACATGCCTGTTATTTGCTAGTATGATTTGTTATAAAGAATATTGATGTGTTCTCTCTAGTAAATAATAAGGCAGGACTCAATCTAGTAGGAATATTAGAGATCATACATAAATGTAGGGTTTAGAATAACTCTTCATGCCTAGAAGTTACCCAGTAAATAATTATTAGTTTTGCATTAGAAAAAACAGAAAGAATACATATGTGAGAAAAATGTAAATTTAAAGTCATAAATTCTAAACTATAAGTAGATATTAATTGTGATTATCACAGCCCTATCCTTGTGGCCCTGAGATAATGACTTTATAAGCAAGGGAATACTATCTAAATAGTCATCTTTCCTATGCAAATTGATATCATTTTGGCTAGGTCAAATATAGAATAGTCAGTGAAATGGGGGGGGGCATACAACAGGGTTTTGAGTAGTCCAAATACGAATTTACTAAATCATATATAAACATACTCTTTTTTTGAAGCTCTAGGACATACAAGGACATATATGTTGTTATTCCTCCATTATGGATGAGGAAAACAAATGAAGTTTAGGAAGCTGTTCTGTGTTCACAGTTACTACTTGAGAAATGTAGGGCACAAATACAGCTAGTGTGACAACAGAGTTCTCATTTTTAGATTGTTATATTACCAGCAAGTGAGTGCCATATGATATCAAGACAGAAGGGACAATGAAAATAAGTAAAGTCAGGTCTTTCATAGGGCATCTGACCCTTAAACACTTGCAAAATAAATCTAAAGAGTAAATAGAGAGTAGACTAGAAAACAGAATACATCATAAAGATGCTCGTGTGTAGACATACACCGGATCATGGTGCCGAATGCATTTCTTACTGTGAGAAAGAGTAATGATGTCAGAAGGCCACTGAGCGGGCCCAACTTCTCTATACTCTTATGTGACAATTGCAGAAAACAGAAAGAAAATACTATATCTGGAGAAGGAAGTTCAAGGGTTATTCAAAAACACATTGGTTAAGACAAACAGAGCCTAAACTTGATCCCTTTATAGGGGATTTCTCTTTCTAGTGTCTGTGGTGGCTGCATTATTAATGATTAAATATGTAAAGCCATGGTTCTTAGACTTCAGTATGAATTTGAATCATGCAAACACCCATCCTATTTCATCTGGCCTGAGACTCTGTATTTCTATACATTAATCTGTGACTTACATGTTGACTTTGGAGCGCTTTGGATCCTAAAATCCATTTACCAAGTGCTTGCCATGTCTTTTGATGGGTGCTTTGTATACTCAATGAGAAATAATAAAATAAATAAGAGCTCATGTCCAATTCTGTGAAGAGCTCAAATTCCTTTAGGGACAACAATAGTATGGGTATAGATCATTGAGTCATCAGAAGCTATATAAACTGATTAAGTGCAAATAGCATTTCAGAGGACTGTTTTGTTTTCTGTTGTAGGAACATTCAAAGGGAACCACATAATATATATTTAAGATAGAATTTGAGGGAGGAGTGGGGCGAAATATAATCAATATATACTATGTGAAAATTTCAAAGAATTAATAAAAATATTATAAAAGTATATTTAAAATATATATATATATATATATATATATATATATATATATATATATATATATATATATCGTGGTAGAAAAGTGAAAATGACTGTTCCTTCTCTCAAAGGAGTTGGCTGTATGTTGTGAGCTGATTTAACATAAGTAGTGTTCCAGGATGTATTCCCTAGGCTAGCTGACTCACCAAAAGTTTTCTGAAGGAACATGATTTGTTACTTGTGAGTTGACTAAACATTGGGTGTGCTAGGGCTTTCTGTCAGTTTTGTATCATAGTTAATTTCACTTCAAATATGTTTAAGGGGTGCTATTAAAATCATGCTTATATATAGGCCAGCAAGATGGACCAGCATGTAAAGGTGCTTGCTGCCAAAACTGAGTTCCATCTCCAGACTCACATGTTGGAAGTCTCCTTCCAACTGATTCTTGCAAGTTGTCCTCTGGCCTACATACACGCACAAATATATCCTTCCAATGTGAACCTTAATGGCCAATAAGCAGTTGGACGTTGGACATATATAGATGTCATGGTCACTTACTAAAGTCAGCTTGAAATAATAACTGAACATCAGGACTGGCACTGTAGAGATTCTCCATTTTCAACTCTTCATATTGTACGTGAAGGAATTTATTTAATATAATAAATAGCTTTCTTTGTTGGCGCTTTAAGCTTCCAGTAAATCATAAGACATTTATATGACCAGTTTTTAATTATTAATAAGCAACACAAAACTTGCAGCTTTCCTACAATGAGTGCTAATTTCTCTGAAGAACATGGAAAGCTGAAGTCTTGCTGTCCACTCAACATGCAGTAACACTATCTGCCTGCTTCTGGGGAATGTCATCAAAGACCCACTCTGGACGCCTGAGGCCAGTCCTATATTTACTGTATTTTCCTGTAGATATGTATTTATGATAATGTTTAACTTACAAATCAGGCACAATTAGGAAGCAAAAATAACTAATAAAATGGAGCAAATATCACATATTTGGTATAAAATACATCATCAATTCCACAGCTGCCAGCATCATTATTTTTGTGGCTTAGGGCCATGATTAAGTGTAACAATGGTTATTGGAACAAAAATGCTACAATTCTATGGCAGGCAATCTGATAAACAGGTGCTACTGAGTGATTAAAAGGACACATACCCATCAGTGCAGTGCTGATGTGGTTAATTCTCTCATATATTACTTTTCCAGTGCAGGTAAATGGAGGATGGGAGGAGGTATTAAGGCAAGGATGGATGTCATAAGTGTGTCAGTTAGATAGTAATTAGACAGCCCTGAGCCCAATTTCTACATTTGTGCCCTTAGTAATAAACACACTTACAGTAATCAGTACAGTGATGGAGGCTAATGTTTGTCTGCTTACATTTTCTGACACTTAAAGTCCTCCTCACATCTATACCAGATCCCAAGGGCTAGCTTTTTTTTCCCACTTCTATTTCTCTATCCTCCATTTCCTTTCTTTTTCTTTCACTCATTCTCACTCTTTCGAATTATCAGTGATGGGGGAGAAGCAACACAAGAGAAAGAAAATGAGCTAAAGGAGGTGTCAGTGTGTGAGACTCTCAAAGAGTCGGTGTGATCAGAAAGTAGGCACACTTCCTATGGAATTGTGATGTCAAGAAGAAAGTGAGGACGGGTGGTTCTGCACTGCTGCAGAGTGTGGCATTAGGGTCTGAGAAGTTCACTTCAGGGAGAGTGGCAGCAAATAAGAGTTTTTCCAGAGAGGAAAACACAGTCTTGGGATAGAGTTAAAGGCAGGCCAAATGTGAAGATCAAGGGCAGGAGTGAAGATGTCCTTGGAGAGTAGCCAGCTCAGATGGAGGTGGTAGGTCTTGTCTTAAAATTATAGAAAACAAGAAAGTATCCTATATACTTAGTGGGAACTTAGGGACCTCAAGTGTAGTCAATGAGGAGATCAACAGAGTCCATGCAAATTTATAAAAGAAAATTTTAATGCTCTACCAATGTCAGAATGGTTTCCCAGATTAAGTAATGAGTTTCCTGTAATTATTCCTCTTAGTATTCATAAAGGAGGCAGAAAATCCTCAACGTGGAGTTAGTGATGTAGCTCTCTTGATGTAGACTGTTAATTTGTTATCATTTCCCGCGGCCCTGGGTTTGATCCCTGCACAGAGGCATATGCCTGTGACCCCAGCTCTTGTGAAATTGAAGCAAGGGGATCAGAGGCCCAAGATCATCCTCAGCTTTATAGTGAGTTCAGAACCATCCTGAGAAATATGGGAGCCTGCCTTATAGAGAAAGATAGGGAGGAGAAGTATAGAAAAAAATGAAACAAAGGAAGGGAGAGAGGGAGGCACAAAGGGAGGAAGGAAGGAAGGATACAAAAGCCAACAAGCATGCAAGCTCAGTGCATCTATGTGATAGATGATACAGGTAAATGATAGAATTTGGAACCCTACTTTTAGCATTTTAACATTACTATTAGCCCTTTGGGAAATTAAAGGTTTGTTCTTTATGTCACATAAAATTTGCCATCTATACCCCCAAAATTTGCATACAATTTCAGGAAGAAATGGGTCATATGAAGCCATTTATGGACTCTAAGAACCAGGAAAGTTTCTGGATGGGATGAATTTCAGGTTCCCTTTCATCCCTGAGAATTTACGATTCTCATTTTTCTGCCTGAGACTTTCTGCCTGGTTAAGGAATTCTTCACCCTTCTCTAAAAGAAACACTTTGTAAATGTCAGAAAAATAAAAAATTGCATTCCCAAACCTTTGTCTGCACAAAATAGGGCCAGCTTTATAGCAGGCCTTAAGACCAAAAACCAACAGGCTCAGGGAAGGTTCAGGGCAGAGGAGCAGGGTGCTTGGCTCCTGAAGAGTGCTCTCTGCCAGGCAGGGCTTCTGTGCCTGCTCCCTTTCTCTCCATTTTTCACATATTGTCCAAAGTGATTTTCTGTTTATTAGTGTCCTAAGCCTTTACAGGTGATACAAACTATGAGCAACGAGAGCCTGAATCTCTAAATTTGGAGTTTAATTGCCTTAAGATTGTCTTCTTTATGTTGAATAAAAGCCTCATCCCAGCAGAGGAGTGCTGTCAAATTACCCCCATCAACCTGCTGAAATCACGATGTCATTTCCATAGGTTCCCAGCACAAAGGATTTCCAATATGTGTAAAGGCTGTTCATAGAAATCTCAGTTATTATAAAGTGGGTACTAGATATTTCTTTTTTCATTGCGGTCGCAGAGGCATTCTTGAATTGGATTCATCTTTTCTCTGTACCATTAAGATATTGACAGGCTCAGAGTGGCTGGGTTTGAAATGTTGAGGATAGCTAGCTTGCTCAAAGCATTCCCCTCTCTGCTCCAGGGCAGACTGAGCTGTTTATAAATCAAGCTGCAAAAATGATGAATTGGATGTCTCCAACTCAATTAGCTTAATGGGGGTAGGAGGCTTTCCAGGTTCTGCAGCCTCTGTTTTACTCATCGTCTGAGCAGACCGTTATATAAGATGTGGCTCAGTCTGAGCCTCACAGAAATGGGCTTGGTATTTTTCACTTGAGTGTCCAGTGTCATCTTGTATTTCATGACTTTGGGTTGGATCCAGAGCCACTGAGTGACGCTCCTTACAGTGATTTATGCCGTTGCCAGACTTACCTTGTTATCTTCCTTCCTTCTGACTGAGCTAAGAAAGTAGTCTAATAGAATTGGTGCTGTCACTGGGTGATTTAATTGGGGGGAAAAATCTCAGCAATTTAAGGGGGAAAAAGCAGAACCAGAGCTGTTTCCCTGTCAAATAAATGTTCACGTGAGATGCGTCCTTGTGAAGTAGACACTGACAGTTTGGAGAGCTTTCCACATGCAATCTCCCTTCAGTAGTGAAATCTATGAAAGGAACTGATTGTGTTTGTTTGTTTGTTTGTTTTTTCTTTTTTCTTTTTTAAAGAAAATATGTTGATGCCTTGGGTAATATTTATGTTGAAGAAAGTATTTTGGATTTTAATAATTATACATGGAATGTTTAAGTTTTTTTATATTGCCCATGTTTGGGTACTCATAACTGAGCGTTTCTCCTTCTTTCCTCTATTGACTTTTATATTCTCTGTCAATCTTCATTTTGTCTTTAACACCTTTTGATTTTTGATTTTCAAAGTTTTATGTACTTACCATTTCTAAAATACTGTTGTAAATGATAGCTACTTGTGGAATGACTGACTCTAGCTTACTAATATGTGTATTACCTCACATGATTAACATTTTTTATGATGAGAATTATTTCCAATCTACTTTCCTAGAAGTCTCCAATAATATAATATATTGATAACTATAATCACCATGTTATCTGGTAGATCTGTTAAACTTACTTCTATTATATAAGTGCATTTTTTCTCCCTTGACTAGCATCATTCTAACTGAGTTTCACCCTCAAACACCATGGTTTCTTATAACTGCCCCTATGCTCTCTGACTCTGTAAGAATAAGATAAGTAGGCTTTGCATGTTTTATTTTAGCTAAAATGCTGTCTCTCAGGCTCATAGGTGTATCTGCAAATGACAATGTCTTTCTTCTTAATGGCTGGATGATGGCCCGTAGTGTGTATAATATATTATTTGTAGTCCATGCATGAATTGAAAGGCATTAGATTGATTTCAAACCTTATCTATTATGAATTCCAGAGCAATAAACATTCATCTCTTAGATGTACTGATTTTCTTTTATTTGGAAAAGTTATTCAGAGTAGGGTTAGAGTACCATCTAGTAGGTATAGGTTTTTTGGTTGAGGACCCTCCATACTCTTTTCCATATGCCTTTATTTCTTTACATTCCCACTAACACTGCAAAGGCTCTGTTTCCTATATATCCACATGAGCATTTGCCCTTTATCATTGTTCCATCTATGCTGGGGACTGCACTCAGGCTCCATGCACACTAGAAAGGACTCCACCACTGAGTTAAATCCTACTTCTGTCTTACATCTTGATGATAACTCTTCTGGCTCTAAAAGGTGGGAGCATAGTTTCTTCTAGTTTTGACTTGCATTTGTCTAGTGACTTAGTGATGGTTTGATACTGTCTATATATTTGTTGGCCATTAGTATGTCTTCGTTTAAGAAATGCCTTCTCGTTAGGCAGTGTTAATGCACGCCTTTAATCCCAGCACTTGGGGGACAGAAGCAGGCACATCTTTGTGAGTTCAAGACTAGCCTGGTCTACAGAGTGAATTCCAAGACAGCCAGAGTTACAACAGAGAAACCCTTTCTCAAAAAACCATAAGAAAACATTTTTACTCATTTTTAAAAAGGAGGTGGTATTGTTTTTGTTATTGTTGTTGATACACAATAAAAATTCCTTATAGATAATAGATTCTGGATATTAAGTCCTTAGCATAATGTTTACTTTTTTTTTTTTAATCTGTAGGTTTTCTCTTCACTCTGCTGATTATTTTCCTTTTGTGTGGAAGCTTTGAAGGTGGTGTGATTACATTTGCATAGCTTGGCTTTTGTTACATTTGCCTTTGGGGTCATATAAAAAAAATCCAAGAAGTCATTACCAAGAAAAATTTCACAAAGCTATATTTTTTTAATCTTGAAGTAGTTTTATAGTTTTAGGCCTTTAGTCAAGTCTTTAAGTAGAGTTGAGTTTTATAGATGGTATAGGATAAAGGTCAAAGTTTATTCTTTTGCAATTTGATGTCTGTATTTCCCAACAACATCATTGAAGACTGTTATTTCCCCATTGTGAGTTCTTGTAACATGTTTCCAAACATTTGACTATGAATGTGTAGATTTATTTCTGGGCTCCTTACTCTGCTCTCCAGGTCTGTAACTGTTTTCATGCTAGTAACATCCTCCTTCAGCTACTTACTCTGAGCTGTGCTGGGTTCTTTGATGTCAGGAAGCACGAGTCCTTAGGTTTTGCTCTGTTCTCAGGAGCTTCTTTTGGTGCTCATTTTGAAAGAAATTGTATCATGTCTGTAACCCATTTTTGGCTAATAGGATATTTCACAATAGAACTTTTTCTAGTCTGTGAATAGAGAATAGCTTTCCATTTACTTTTGTCTCTTCCAGTTTCTTTTTATCAAATATTCTACAATCTTCTGTGTAAGGATCTCTCACCTCCATAAATAAATGTATTCCTAAATATTTTATTTTATTTGTACCCATGATCAGTAGGATTTTTTTCTTGATACTGTTTATCAGATAGCCCACTGTTATATAGATAAATAGAATACTACAGAGTTTCAAAGCAGTGAGGCCATTTGAAAGCCCCAGGCTGCTGAAGCCCAGAGATAGAACCAATCCTGCAGTCCTTGAAGCCTGGCCTGTGTGGTCTGATCTGGTGCAAGAACAGTTCGAGAGGCTGAATCCACAGTTATTGGCCTGATGCATGGGAAAGTGAGGCTGTATTTTTTGTTGTGACCTCTGGGAGGATACAGAGCAAAAGTGTTGTGCTTGCTTCTTTTCCTTTCCTAGAAGAAATACCATTTCTTTCAGTGATGTGTTGTCTGGGGCCAGGGAATGACATCCCAAAATTGTCCTCTGTGTTCTCCTCAAAGCTTCTTTTCTTGTTGGAATACAGCCAGGCGCTATGTCTTCTTATTGGGGTTTTAATTTTTGTAAGGTTGCTTTCATGTGTGAATAGTTGTTTCAATGAACGTTTGTTTCCACGGGGGATGGTAATTGTAGAAGCCTACTCTGCTATTTTGCTCTGTCCCTAGCAACTGCACATTAATTGATAAGGCTGAAGACTTTGAAATGAAATAAATATGGTTCAGCTAAAACTTTTCCATGTTCATTCTTTGAGGTAGGTCATTGGTCTTTCTTGGCTTTGCCTCTTCACATGTTCAGTCAACTACTTCATGACTTTAAATGAGAAATAAGTGGGATTGAGCATAGGGCTGTCATGTTTGAGAAAATGAGGTTAAGGTCGATTGTTAGATGTCATTTGATTTATATGCCCCACACCTTGTGTTAGGTACTGCACAGTAGGCAGAGTAATGAGGGGAAATATTCTATTTACTTGTGTTTACATATGAATAGTCCATCATAATGAATATCCTTGCATTCATATATGGCTTCTTGTTTATAGGATGTTATTGTATGACTATCAGTGGATTCATTTTACTTGTGAGAGTTAAAGCAGTGGTAATAAATTTTATACAACAGTTAAAATTTTAAGGCAAGTTTCAGAGGCACTGAAGACAAGTATTTAAAAATATAGGCTGGTTACTCCTTTCCATGTTAGCATGTCTATTATTGTCATCCATGTTTGGTCTTGTTTAGGCAGCCGTGTTGATGAGATTTCACGGATATAGCTTCTCTCATACTTGTAGGAGTCACAGTCTCAAAGCACACTTCCTGCCCTTCTGGGTACCCCCTCTTGCAAAATTATCCCAGAGCCTTATACAGGAGTTCTGCTGTCAGTGTATTGGTTAGGGCACTACATGGTTACTTGTTCTCTGCATTTTGATGGGTTGTGGTTTTCTCAAATTGTCTGTGTTGCAAGGAGACATTTCTCTGATGAGGGATGGAACCTGTACTTATGGGTACAGATAATAATACATATTTAGAATGTAGGTAGGATTTATGTTGGTTTAATAGACGCTGTTGTAGGTTCTCCTCCAAGATCTCATTAGGCTTCAAGACAAAGAGCTTAAGACAAAGAACTACAAAGAACTAAGGAATAGTGACAATGGGAGAAATAGTCTTTTCTGGGAAGAAGCCTCTTACCTGTTATCCAGTATCAAGTGAACAATCCTGAAATCATATACATAAAAATGTAACATTAAATAGACAGAACTGGGTGTAGTTTTATATTTTGGAACAACAATGAAACAAATAGAGATTATGAATTTGAGAGAGACCGAGTTGGAGTCTGGTATATAGGAAGGGTTGGAGGAAGAAAAGGGAAGGAGAAAACAAGGAAATTATATTTTAATTAAAAATAAAGAGATTTAAAGAAGAAGCAGCAGCTTTTTTTTCTTTTATTATAATATTTTTATTAATAATTTGAGTTTCATACAATGTATCAACAACCTTTTTCCCAGTCCTACCTGCTCCACCACCCTACTCCCTATGCCCTCAAAAAAGAAAGAAAAAGAAACCAAAACAAAAAAAAAGAAAAAAAGAAAATTAAGTGTCAAGCTTGTGTGGCTAGAGCATGGATGATAGACTTCACCATGGAGCCATTTGGTTTTCACTGTGTTCAACACTGAGGAAGCACAAGACTCCTCATCCATTACCATAACATTCAGGTTCATTGTTGATGTTGCTTGCAAATGAAGAGTGGACTATGTGGGCCCATATTGTTGATGACCAATATACCACACAGCACTTTAGTTTGTGCCAGTATACAGTTCCTAACTGAAACATTCATTGAAGATTTATTTGAAATCTTATTGCAATGTATATATTTAATATTAACATTAGTTTATACTAGTTTCTGAAGGAGGGAGTTATTCAGCCTAGGGTCCAATAAAATGATACATTTGTACTGAATTGAGTGTAAGTAGACTTTTCAATGAGTACGGCGTTTTTATTATCATATATTTGTCCATTGTATTCAATTCCTCATACATCAGATTGATTGAAAAAGAACATTCTTTGCTTAAAAATAAAATATTGCAGAACTGATATGGTGATTCATGCCTATAATCCCAGCACTTGAGAAGTTGAAGCAAGAGATCACAAGTCTGGTCTCAATGGCCAAACCTGTCTTAAAATAAAATAAAATAAACAGAAACCAAGGTCTAAGGATGTATACAGCTAAGTGGGGCACTTCTTTATCATGCATAAGGTCTTGGGATCCATTGTTTGCACTGCAGGGAAAAAAACAGGAAAAAGGAAAAAAAAAGGAAAAAGAAAAAGAAAACGTGGATTAGAGAGATGGCTCAGCATTTAAGAGTACACAAGTTCAGTTCCCATTGGATGGCTTACAAACATCTGTAATGTCAATTCTAGGAGACTCTGATTCCACTGGAATCTGTGGGCACCTACTGTCACAAACACACATCATACACACATACACACACACACACACACACACACACACACACACACATACTTTACAACTAGTAAAATAGAAAAGGCATCATTTCACAATCATCTAGCAAAAAACTTCAAATTAAAAAAGTTGTAATTTTCATAAAACGTGCTATCACATCCTCTTAATAGGTTATTATGATCCAGTTTTCCTTACCCAGAAGACACATTCTGAGAAACACATGTATTTTGTGTATCTGGAGTTCAGTTAGAATTCCCTTAGCCAACAGATTTTGATCATGAGGGAAAGAGGGAAAGAAATGTTCCATCCTAATAGATTCTTTCTACTTCTACAAATTTTACTACTTTGGATGGGTGTTTTCCCAAATGGATAATTTAATTGTCTCCGCTCTTGAAAAACACCACATAAAATCTAAAATTGTGTTTCTTTGTGGTCAATACTATAAGAATTAGTTATTATTCCCCTATAATAATCAATGTCAATAAAATTCCTAATATGTAGGCTCTAAATAGGGAAGGATGAAGATAGCATAGTGTATTTCTGAAATGAGTGAGTCTTCAGTGCCCTCACTGTGGGTAACAAGAAAGGTTGGAATTTAAGAAGTACCCTATATGTGCCAATCTACATGTTACCTACATTTGGAAACAATTCTTCAGAATAATTCTCTGAGTTTAGTACGGTTTTATTTCCATTCTAGTGATGAGTAAACAGTGTCTTGAGCTATATAATAATACAATAATACAATAATAACTAGATTATTTTTTATTTTGAGTTCTTGTACCTGTTTAGTGTAAACGGTTAGGAACTTCCTAAGATGTAGGAACATTTGCTATGTACGTCCTCAGCCCTGCTTTTTGTTTATCTGATTTTATTTTGAGATGGGGTCTGGATATGTAGCCCATGCAGGCCATAAACTTGGTATCGTCTTGCTTGTAATCAAATCTCATAGGACTTTCTAATTCCTTCATTTGTTGATAGCATGACTGTACAAGATTCTATTTACAAATTCAGTTTTACTTTTATGGTTGTGGCAAAAATGAACTAGAAAATTCTTGGGTATGCAGTAATACATTTTTAAGTTCAAGTCTAGCTTGATAACAAACAGTCATCACACACCAGTTGCTAGTTTTCCCTTTCACGGTCAGCACAGAATTAACATTGTTTAACTCCCACAACAGTAGTTTTGCCTTATATAAGACACTGTTTTTAATTATTGTTTGATTTAAAAAATAAAGTAAATAAGTCTCAACTAAACTACTTGTTTTTATGGTTCTACTTTTATTTTTGGCAGTATGCAAATATGATAAAAGATGCATAACAATGAATTTATAGAATTCCATGTAGTCTATGTGTAAGCATTTAGCTGACAACAAACATTTGTTTAGTATCTGTTTTGTGTCAGGCACAAATGGATACACTAACTATACAATAGCGAATACAACAGAGCCAGTTCCTTTCTTTACAGCATTCACAGTCCTCTGGAAACAAGCAGACAAGAACTGTACCGTCATATGCTGGATGCGGTAAGGGATATGGAGATACAAAAAAGAGTTGAAGGATAGCGGAGGGAAGTGGTAACGGAAAGCATGAAAACACAAGACTATAATAGGTAGAAAACAAGCAAAGAACTTTTATTTTATTACTTTTATTAAAATGGCATTTGAGCAAAGCCTAAAAGAAATCAGGATGCTAGTCTTATACCACTGGGAGAGATAATTCCAATGAAGGCATCAGTTATTGCCCAGGATCTGTGGCTGAGCCTTGCTTACTAAGGTCAAAAAACATCAGAGAGACAATGTAACAATTGAACAATCTTTGGTGTAGTAGAAAGTGAGGATAGGGTTGGACTGATATGGTTAAGGTGGGCTGGCAACAGTAACCACGTATATTATAAACTAGAGGAAAGATGCGATTTCATGAGCTGAGAAGCCAGAGGAGGGCCATGAACAGCAGAGTAAGATGATATAATTTACCATTTGAAGAGCGTTTCTTTGGCTGCTCTATAGAGAATAGGCTATTTATGGCTACATAACAGACATCAAAAATTGTCACTTTGTTTGCTCAGCATAAACTAGAGTAGAAAGAGCATAACCTAACCATGCTTCACATTTATAGATCTGAGATTGTTTTATAAGCCAAATGGGTTTCAAAATGTCCAGCCAAGTATTGGGGTCCTTTATCTTCTCCCAATCAGTTTAAGTGAATTTTACTTGAGGTAGTTAGATAAAAAATATGGTCATTTATAATAAAAGAGAAATTTGGTTTCAGTTTTATAACAGAGATTGTGAAAATCCCAAGCACAATAATTTATCAAAATTAATTCTTTCTATGTCTTAGGAAACATTTTAAAGTCATGTCATTTCTTTTGAATTCTTTCCTTGATGAAAACTATTTACTAGGATATAGACTATGAAATTCTCCCTGTTTTCAGTTAAACAAAATCATAGAAGAATCAGGAAATAAAAGATAAGTCGTGGGGCTGGAGAGATGGCTCATCAATTAAGAGCACTGGTTGTCTTCAAGAGGACCAGGATTCGATTCCATGCATCCTCACGGTAGCCCACAACCATCTGTAATTCCTGTTCCAAGGGATCCAACACCCACACAGACATACAGGCAGGCAAAACACCAATGCAATAAAAACAAATAAAATTTTTCAATGTTAAAAAAAAATGAGTCACAATGTCACAAAGGAAGATGGCTGTCCCAGCAAGCACCCTACATTATTGCTTATTAGCGTCCATTACCAAACTTGATAAAAATAAGGATTCAATGTCGTTTTACACCTCAAGTAGGTCAGCTTCAGCCTACTGACTTATACTAGCATATACATTTTAAATCCTGAGTTTGCACAGTACTCAGAGCTTCTCCACAATCTCTCAAAACTTAAACTACCTATCTTCTTGGCATTTTTGTAGTAGCTTGTATTGGCTTCTATTTTGGTATTTATCCCACTGTGTTGTTTATGCATCTTTAGCTTGTTTATCTTTTCAGTCTGTGAGCCCCTTGAGGGTAGGACGTGTGTCTTGTCTGTAGAGTGATAGGACTGTAACTGACACAGATAGGACTGTAATCCACACAGAAGGCTGGGTGGATACTAACTGAATACATAAGTGGGAGAGCACAAAATCCTCAAGTTAGTGACTAACCTGAGGTAAAAGCAGAGTCTCCTCAGAAAAGAGAAAGCTTCTTTGGCTTTTCAGCCAGGCTCTCCTGTAGAAATGTCTGTTTACGAAGCCAGAATATCATCCAAAGGATTATTGGGGAACAAAAATTCGTAACAGAGAAGTAGAACGACCTTAGTCACTAACACCTTAAAGCCATGAATGTCTGTCTGCACTAAGGAAGTCTACATTTGCATAAAGGGCAAAATGATCTCCTGGTATGTTATCCCCTCTTGGAGAGTACTTAATATTACAATACATCCTTCTGTTTTTATTTCCTCCCTTTCATTTGGATTACAGGTGTATTCCCCCATTCAGTATCCACTGTCCTTTTATTAGTACACATTGCTACTGTGAGAAGTTCCTTCAAGCTTACTATCTTAAAAGTATATAGATTTACTATCTAATGGATGAAAATTCAGATTAAAAATAGTTCTTACTGGGCTACCATCAGGGTGTAAAGTCTATGAGGGAAACTGGGCTTATTGCCTTTTCTAGCTTCTAAAGAAAGCTTCTACAACTCTCCTTTTTTGCTGGGCTTTTTTTTTTTTCTACCACCCCAGCCAGTATTATATCATCTTTTTAACCTTCCCTCTGAAACTTAGCATCTTGCAATTCTTCGCTGACTCTGCTTCTGTCATCATATGTCCATTTCTGACTCTTCTGAGAATCCCTGTGAATACATCAGGCCCAAGTGAATAATCCCAGAAACAATCTCAAATAAGTATTCCTAACCTAGGCACACCTTCAAGTTACTCCTGCCATATAAGGTGGCATATTTACTCATTTCAGAAATTAGAATGTGCACACTTGGTGAGCACTACCCTGCCTAGCATAAGCTTTAACCGCCTTTTTGTAAATATTAAGTCTAGGTGTATACATACCATACAGTTCTCTACCTATATTAAAATCTGGAAGTTGTGACTAGGATTATTTTTCTTCACAAATTTCCACATACAAAAACGGGCTGTAATCTGCGCAAAAATCACAAACTCTAACCTCAATCACTAGCCCTTACAAGCTGTTTCATGTCATATCTGAAGAAAACTCATATTTCTCTGTAATATCACATAATATTAATTGGTATTAAAATAATGATGAATTTGAAGTTATTAGTGAGCATATGAAAGTATTCAAGGAACACTTAATGCTATTTATAACCTGTAATAATTTTTTAAGGTAGATGTTATCATTTGTTTTGAAAATTAGGGTTCTGGTATTGAGTAAAAGTTAAACACTTGCTCATAGCTATCTAACCGCTAATTGGTGTAGCTATAATTTAAACTAAGTGAATCTAATTCAATATCTTCAGAAATTTGACTAGGTTTGAAGTCTTAAATATGTTATTATCATTGCCAAGATTTCATAATTTCAAAGCAATAACAGTATCTGTATTGAATAACTCTTGTTAAGTGACACAAGATATTTTATATATATATGTGTGTGTGTGTGTGTGTGTGTGCGCGTGCGTGTGTGTGTGTGTGTGTGTGTATACAATATATATATCGTATATGTAAGTGTTTGTTACAATGACCAGCAGGTACATCATGAGATTACTATATGGTACTTTTAATTTTATAACTGCACTTTCAGTTGTATTGATAGCTTGTATCAAGTTTCAGGAAAAAATACTTATCATTGTTCCCTTGATGTATCAGTACTAATTGTATGCAACAAATAAGATACTATTCACCATGCTTATAGCAAAGGTACAGAAAACTATCAAAAAGAAAGATGCTCACAGAGCTGAGTGTGGTAGTGCCAACCTGCAATTCCAGCATTTGGGAGGCTTGAGGTAAATTGGTCATGAGTTTGAGAGCATCTTGATCTATGTAATGCAATGACACCAGCCCCCCCCCCATCATTTTGACACCAAAAGGGTTAGTTCTGTATTCAGATGTTACATACATACAACTAAGTGTACTGAATCCAAGGCCTGGGTTCCTATCTACCAATATTGTTTACTAATTTGACGTCAGAGAATGTAAAAGACTGAACATCAGCATACTATCTATGATATTACAGAGCAGCAATGACAGGTTGTATGACATATGCTTGAAGGAGGAACTACAGTTTACATTCATCTACAAATGCATTACTGGCTCAGTCTAAGAAAAAATAAAATGTTGGAGTTAACTTGTACATGTTGCTGCTAACGTCATTACATGAACCATTCATCATGCAAAGCTCAAACTGTCAGCCTCCACTCTTCATAGGAAATCTTTTGGGTCATCACTTAGATTTCTAGTGAGAAGTAGTGCTCTGTGAAGATTTCAACATTAAAAATGGCCATGCCAAAAGGTTAGCTTAAAACTCTGGAAAAATACTACAGACATCCTTATTAATTAAATCGTTTAGGTTTTAAGAAAAAAATAACACAGTAAATTAAAAAGAATGTTGGTAATTATGTCCACACAATCTCAGGGTTTTTCTCTTTGAAGTACAGTTTAAATTGTGTCTTTGAAAAATAAGTAATGAGATTTCATTTGCTGAACTAAAATATCTAGTCATAACAATGCTAGATAATGAAGAGGATTGCATTAATAATTGAGAATTAGCAATGCCCACAATGGGTTCTAATAAGCTGAACATTTAGTTGTTAGGTATCACTTGGCATTGTTAATTCACCTAATCATGTCTGAAATTTGCTTGTTGTAAATAAATATTGAAATAACAACTCCCTTTCCTTCTGCATTGATAGAATGTGGTGAAAAGATGGGGCCTTTTATGGCAAATAAATAAGTTGAAATGTTCTCTGCTGTGTATATCTGAGCCTCAGTTTCCCTGTATAAAAATTGTTGCAAAGCTCTTATTTTAAATACTTACTAAATCAGATAACATGAAGAGAACATAGAACTTTCTGAACTGTAGTAAGTTCTCAGCAAATGCTGGCAGCTGCATTTATTACTGTTTTCACAAATAATATTGGTCCTATGTTTGGCATGAAACCTTCCTGTGTATATCAGGTGTTAACAGATTTCTAGAGGCATCTCCTGACAGTGCAATGCTAAGAAGTGAAGTATCTCAGAGTTGGAAACTCCTTTAAAACCTCAAGTTATGAAAAAGAAAGATGTAGTCAAGCTCACAGGAAAATATATCAATTTCTTAGCTGATGTCCTTTTTTGACTATGTCTGAGTTTTATTAAAGTTCTAGGACAAATGCTCATGATGCTGCTGATTCAGACTTTTCTTCTGAACCATCCATCACTTTAACTTAACAGACAGTCTAGCCCTGGAGGTAGAAAGTGGGGCGAAGAAAGCAGAATGTTTTGTTGAAGATGAGTGTGAGTTGACCACAAAGTCTCTCAGCTCATGTTCCTACACAAATACAGCTGAGGAAACCCAAAAGATTTGCTCTTAAGAATCGCATAGTGAAGTCTGGTTTGCCTTGTTGTAAAGGCATAGGAGTCTTATTTGATTGGCATTATATTCATCTGTTTCACGTAGGCTTCACCCATCTATTCCTCTCCTTACCAAACTTTCCTGGGATATAATTCAGGGAAATTGATTACATAGATTCACCTGTTGACTCCCTCAATCCTGAGACAATCATATAAAATAGTATTTGGCATTCAACAATGAAAAAGCCATGTTATTTTAGCTGCTTCTCTGTTTACCAAGAAAGCACACCCCAGTTTTCTCACATAGAAAGTAATTTCTATTAGGATCTGACCTTCTCTGTAAATCCTCCTCCGATCTGTACCACTGTCACACAGTCCTGTTCTTTAAGTCCTTGTTTAAACTAAAACTTTCAAAAAATATTTAGGATGTATTATAGCAGAAACTTCAGTTTCACAATCCATTTTGTTTAGTTCAGTGACTATTTCTTGACTATTAGGCACGTATCCTCAACTTTCCTTTCTGAAGAGAATTATCTTCAGAGATATGAGAATAGAATTCTTGCATTTCTGTCCAGTGTCAAGTTAGTGGGTTTTATTCTCCTTTTCTCTCCATTACACTTTTAGCCATTCTTGTGTACCTCAGTTATAACAGGAAGTTCCTTTGAAAGCTTGGTAATTTGATGAGTTCCATAATATTTAAGTGAAAAGCCCTGGACATGTTCAGGTAATGTTAAGAAAATAATGTTAATGGAATACTTTAATGGCCCCGATTTACAGATGAAACTGCAAGGTGAAGCCAGGTCCCTAGAGGACAGACCTAGTGAGGGGCAGAAACACATAGTGAAACCTAAAGAGCGTCAATATTATTAAAGATTGAACAGATATATTTATGCCTTTATGCATAAAACTTCACTTATGTAAAGTTCATTATGTATAATGACCTTTCTGCTATATTATTTATTTCTCCTTAAAGGATTACCTTTTGCATTGGAGAGATTGCTTAGTGGTTAAGAGGTCCTGACTTCAATTTCCAACACCCACATTGTGGCTCGTAACCATCTATAATGGAATCCGATGCTCTTTTCTGGCATACAGATGAACATGCAGACAGAATACTCATACATTAAATAAATAAAAAAAATTCTTTTTAAAAAATGGTAATTACCTTTTATGATGACTTAATCAGGTAATTATGCCATTGAACACAATTTTAGATCTAAGATATATTTTAGAAAAAGCCTTTTAAACTGCTTTCAATCATGACTGCTTTTGCCTCATAAATGTTTATATCCCTATAGAAATGTATAGAATATATAGATATAGATAAAATTTATTGGCAATAAATCATGCAATTTGTTTTAAAATAGATCATTGATATATATTGTTTTACATTTTATTAAAGACAGAAGCAAATTCACATCCTAAGATGATAGATGCTTATTTATTCTCATATATAGAATTAAATCTAATGCTGCAGGACATACAGCATTGTCAATTTTTTTAAGTGTTAAACCAATATTTTGATTTTATAATAGAGATGAGAATTCCTATTTTATAAAAACACACAAGACAAAATGGTCCAAGGTGATTTAGGGCTCTGTTAGAAGTAGCTGGTGATTCTGTCCCATTCCCAAGTCAAAATTAATTATTGTTTATGCAACTCAAACATAAAATTAAAAAGAAAAAAAAAACTTTGTAGCAAAAACATAATCCAAGGATACATTAATTTAATATTTATCTGCTGAGGAATGATGGTAGAAAAGTATTAAAAGTCTATTTTCTGTAATTAAACAATTGTGCTTCTGTAAGTGTAGCAAACTGTGTGGACTATTAGCCACCGTGCTTCATGAAATAGTCTCAGATGGAAGGCAAAGTGTTTCCAGTAGTGTTTGTCACTGGTGCATGGTATGACTGTGTGTGCAATGAACAGTAAACACAGGCTGCAATGAAATCAAGTTGATTTGGATACAAAATGTCCCAATAGGCTCTCAAGTTTGCAAGTTTGGTCCCCAGCTCATGAGCATGTTGGAAACCCTTTAGGTGGTGGAACCTAGCAGGAGGAAGTGGGTTACTGGGAGAATGACTTGAAGCTTGATAGTCTGGCCCCATTTCCTGTTCACACAAGACTTCCTGAGTGCAGACACAATGTGACCTTTTAGCTTCTGGCTCTTGCCACCAAACCTCCTTGCCTTCCATCATATCTTCCTTGTCACAACGGATGGTTTCCCTTCCAACTGCAAGACATGTTTAGCCTTTTCTCCTCTAAGTTGATTCTGTCAAGTTATTTTATCACAGGGTAAGAATGTAATGAATACATGTCATGCCACAGGGGTATCACAGCCAGAAATTCCTTAAGTTCATGTTCTGTTTGATTTTGGCTTTATTTTTAATCACTATGTGTTCAGAAAATTTATACTGTTGGCAAGAATCTCATGACCTTCACATCTGTTATGCAACCCCATGTAGCAACATGATTTTGAGAACATAAATCTAAATTTTATCATTGTAAATTATAAAGCACTTCATATTTAGGTTATTTTAGAAAGTTCACACATATTTAACTGTTTCCCACAAAATCCCAATTATTTAAATAAACTATTTGTCCTTCACTTCCTTAGGTAGGGACATAAATCAAGGAGCATCTATAAATGGGTTAAAGAGTCATATTCACTATCACAATCACTCAGTTCTAACAATCAGTCCGCAAACAGTTTTATACACAAGTTCTCTAATTCCAGCTACCTCATAATGTCTCATGTAAACATGAATCTATATAAAAAGTGTATTTTTATGTACTTGACATTTTTCTTGAATAAATGCTTCAAATATGATTTTTAAGCTATGAGATTATATTTTTGTATGGGAATGACTAAGTGGTAGGACATGTAAGATTTATGAACATTATTTATATAGTCCATTGTTTCTGTCTTCTGTCCGGAGCCTATTATGGGCTGAAAAAAGAAGGAAATTATGCTCAGTTTATAGGTAAGTGTACTTTCAAAATTCATTGTCTGACATCAAATGAGCCAAATAAACTATGAATCAATATACTTGTTTAGATGTGAGGTTTTTGAAGTATTCTTAAATGTATGGGTGAAAATTGCTTAAAATATTATCTGAGGCAGGGAGAAAGACCTTTGCATAACTATAGGAAGACTTTCCTTCTATCTGGAAAATTTGGACAGAGTAAGTCACCTCAACATTAGCTTTTAAATTGTTAATCTGCATTATAACCCAGACCTTGAATCTTAAAGAAGCATGAGAGAATCCAGAGCTTCATGTTACTTTTGCTTACTTACTCCCAGTGGAAATGGACCTTATGCTAGGATCTGCCTTCAGGTACAAGAGTTCAGTCTCAGTCACCTTCCTGTCTGGATTATAGTGAAAGCATACAAGGCAAGATGCTCTGGAAGGCATTCAGCAGTTTATTCAATGAAGTCTCCAAGCACTTACCTATTTGTGCCTATGTTTTCACTAGCTTTCAAGCTTTCCTTTTTTCTACTGTCTAATTCTGTTTACCTCCTTAATTTAGCCCAACCCTTTTCTTTGTTTTGTTTTTACTTTTCTTAAACCCAAATAGCCATGGCCGAGGCATCATCTGTGTGAATAGAAATCACTGCATATCTGTGTGGGAACTGTCAGTCATACCTTCCAGTTATCTAATCTGGAAGGAAATGAGCTGGGAGCAGAATGTTCTTCCTGCAATATGCTTTTATAACCACCCTCTAAATCACTGCACCCCATGATCATATTTACTTTATATCCTTCACCACAATCTGATTCAAAAACTTATCTATGTATTGTGCCAGTTGTCCATAAAACAGTCTCCTTTAGGTCAAGGACATTGCCTGCATTCATCTCTGTGTCCAACAGAACATATGGCCGTGTTTGCCATATAGGTCATCATTAGTGATTTTCAGTGAATGAACAGACAAATAAGTGACTGAAAAACTTGCCCATGGTCAATAGTTTTGAGGACCAGAGGCAAATTTAAGTTGAAGTGATGAAACTCTGGTGTTTCTTCCATTTCACTTTTGCCAGATATGCAGGCTTTTTAAGGGATAGGGATTAATCTAAGTATTTTTGTGTGCACAAATAATTCAGATGGACATGTGTGCATGTAGGTGCATGAGACCATTCAGAGAGACACAAAGAGAAGGGAAGAGAGAGTGTTGTTGAAAACAGAAGTATCTACATTGATTTGCTAACCTGGCAAAGGTTATATTTAGTGCTAAGCTAAAATCTTAAGTAAAACTGTTAATCTTTGCTGTATCTTAGAGCTAGCAGATCATTTTCATCCAATAAGGGGCAAGCACTTTTCATTTAGTGTGGCAGTGTAGGACACAGTGTTGGGAATCTTAGGCTGTGGGCACAGCGCCTCCCACTTACAATCTACATCCTAAGCTTATGCTCCATCATCTCTTCAGAATAATAATTGCAGTTGAAGGCTCTGACAAATCTGATCATTCCTATACCCTTTGCAAATTTGTCTTTATCTTTCACTAAACTCTTGCTGATTAAATCTACTCGATCTGATCTGTCATCATCTGATATCAATTTAGACATTTGTGATCTCATTTTATTCTTCCTACAATCTAAGAGGCAGGCTACTATCCCACTGTCTCAGGAGAAAGATGTTACCATCCCGTCTTACAGATTAGGAAACTAAGGTTCAAAGAACTTAAATTACTTCTCTGTTCTCAGAGAGTCAAAATCAGCAGCAGATTTGAGATTCATTACTTCAAGCTCGTGACCACTTAATTATGTTTGGAAAATGTTAGAATATTTGCGAAAGAGAACCTAATACTTGAACAAATCACTAAGAAGTAAGCAAGTAAGGAATACGTGTATGTGCATGGGGAGTATCACGGGAGTATAGATTATAAAATGGAGATTCTAAGTTTGGCTGTATCATTAGTATCTTGCGGCCTTAAGCAACTCTCCTAGGGCTTATTCGGAAGCCATTGCATCTGGCATAGCTGCATTCAATCCCAGTTTCACCAACTCATTTCTCTCTTTCACTTTATTTGCCATTGGTTAAGTTGCAAAATCAAAAGAGTTTTAAAAATGCTTGACCTGTGTAAGGATGAGGAAAAAATAATGCATCCTTTACTCACTTTCCCTTTCTTTAAATATCTGTTAAATTTGTATCAAAACTTCAATGATACTTCAAAAGGCAATAAAAATATTTTGTTTCGGAAATTCCAGAATGCTATTAAGAATGCCAGGCATTAGGTTTTTTTTTTTTTTGTTTTGTTTTGTTTGTTTGTTTGAGTGGTGACCACCTCAGAATTTCAGGGATGATTTTTTTTATGTGGAGCTGTCTTTTGTCACAAGGGATCTTCACTTTGGTTTTTTTAGCAAAGCCTGCTATTTACGCCCAGTGTTTGGTTTTGATTTAGGCCGGTACCTTTATCAAATCATTTAGGTGTTTTGAGATTGTGGCGGCACAGCACACTCTCTCTGCAACAGATCTTTAGAGTGTAGCAGTGCTGGTGGTAACCATGTATCACAGAAGAGGATATTGCTAGCATGGAGAGTGCACTTCTGTTTTTGTTTTTTTTTCATCTGCCTTCGCTGAACTCACGCAGCTCTGAGAGCCCATTCTGTTGACAGTAGGTTGACTGAATTAAGGAACACCTAGTGCAAAGCTTTTTTAGATCTCAGTTTCATTGTGGATTAAAATATAAATCCAATGTAAAGCCTTTTGAGGTATTTTTTTCTCAGTCCTAGGATGTATTAAATATCATGCAAAGGTATCCTAACTTGCTGGTTGTGTTTTAGCTCTAGCGCCAGCAGAGACACTAGATGTCAGGGAGGCTGTGAGTATCCCAGCTTCCACTTCACTGAGCGGATCTACCTTTGGAAACAATCTGTGGAAAGCTGTCATGTAGAAAATTACTCTCTTTTCATGTGTGGTTTGTCCTCATTTATTTTCTTGCCTTGAGTACTGTGGCTTGGCCCTCTGGTATATTGTGCGCTTTGATTGTCAGTTTACAAACTGGGACTCAATCCGTGGATACATTTTAATGTCACCTTCCTGGAAACCTACCTGGCTGCCTGCTGTCAGATCAAGGTAACATGGAACTGTAACGGGCCTGCACTAAACTGACAGTCAGTGGAGGTATGATGGCATTTGACAGTCACTGATAAGACATGATTAGTTACTTTAATTTTCATGGAGGTTGACGTATTTCATTATGCAAAACAATAAACATGTTTTATATGAATTCCATGGCTCCTGAACTCATGTCATGAGAATTCTAATTAGGAATATGTAAGCCATGATAAGGACAAATGAGCTAATAATTTTACTTGAATTAAAATTTCAGACCCTTCCTCAAGGGTCCTCTTTGGAGATAGCATTCATCTCCTGGGATAGTTTAATGGCCTTCTTATTCTCTAAGTCCTCAATTTGTATTGCTGTTAGGAAAAAAATGATGGTACTTCTTTATTGGATAGTGAGATATATACTCAGATCCAGCAGGTTCCAAACCCCAAACCTGGGACCTCAGAAGCCATGGGACATAGTTGTAATAGCAATCATTTAGTACTTGGATGAGCTCAAAACCAGCCGTAGCTCCTTGCTTATTAGTTACTTGAACTTGGCAAGCCATTTAATGGATTAACATTCACCCACTTTATATATATATATGTGTGTTTTAAAATGAATATAATAACTTCTTTGAATCCTCATAGCAATTTACTTGTATCTCTCCTATAGGAAAATAAAGGAAAGGATGCTAACATTAATTGGACATATTCTGTTTGCAAATCCTTTGCCAATAATACAGTTATTTAATCTACATGAAAGAGTGCAATGCCATTAATGGTCTGATTTTCTAATGGACTCAGTAGTAGTAGCTAAAGGCAAGGTCATAACCCAACTTCAAAAAAAAAGTACAGGTTAAAATATTCACACCTAAATTCACTACCATCTCTTCTTTTCACTGTAATTTCCTGACTCCAGATTAGTTCACTTTCTGTCTCACATTCTGCCTGTAAACTGTTCTTCATTACAAAACTTTCAGTTCTTACCATATCTGCGAACTCTCTGGACATCCGTGGTGTAGAATAAGGCTTACTGCCAGGTCACAGCTCTCATGGGGACTTATGAGTCATGTGAGAACAAAGTAAGACAGAAAATTAAATAACAGCAATTTTGGCAAACATAGCACACTGAAGTTTAAGAAGGTAATTTTTTTAACATCTATGAAATTTTACTCTAGATTATTATCAGATTTTTTTTTCAGCAATAACATCCTACTCCCCCCAACACACACTCATTGCATTACAGTGTTTGTATAAACCATCCCAGAGAGTTGCAGCTCCATGATTCAGGTCATGAAGCACCTAGTAGACTGTGCAGCAGGCTGTGTGCATAGTTCAAAGTTGTAATCATTATAACTCTCTTGTTAAGTTAATGCCATTTATCTTAACAGGAGTTAAACGGCAACAAGCAGCAGTGAGAGGTGGGAGCTCACTACCTGCCTTTGGTTCTCTGAGCTCTATAAAAACACGTAGAGCTTACACAATGCTTCATGACAACACATATCTAATAATGCAGCCAATATTATTCATCAGTAATTTCTGAATCTCTTTCAAATCAATGCCTTTCCAAAATATTAAGAGAACATGAAACTGAAAAGATAAAGGAATCTTTTGATTCAGAAGCTTGGGATATTTTGAAGTCAATGCCTTCATTCATTCAGAATTCATTCATTCAGTGAAGTCATTTCCTATGCAGAGACTGAACATTTATTTCCCCTATATAGAACTACTCAGCTCAGCACAGTTTAGTTTCCTGGTCATACTGGAGAATAAAGAGAATATATATAATATATAATATATAATATATATAATATATTATTTATATTATATTATATATTATATATATTATATTTATATTATGTGTTTATATATATATATAAATATAATAATATATAATATAATGCCATCTCAGTCACCTATTTAATATTCTTATCTGAGTCCAGCTGTACACTCAGCCTTTCTCTTGACTCAGAATCTGCCAAGAGCTGGAAGACTGGAAAACAGGGACTCTAAACTGCAGTGGATGAACAGTTTATCCCTGATCCTCTAATGTTGTACCTGCTAATTGCCCTGCATACCTCAAACATGTGGATCACCGATGCACCATATCTGCTTGTGATAGCAAGGCTGAGTTGATGACATCAAAGAGCTTGAAGGAAAGTAGAAGTATAGAAGAGATCCTTTGTATCTAAAATTCACGTAGTCAATTCTAACAAAGGGATACACACAGGACGTAAAAAAAGTGCAGAGGAAGAAAGTTTTCTCAAATAAGTAATAATAACTAAGCTGTCATCATTTTTATTGTCACTATTTATTCCACAAATGTATAGTAAGTATGCAGTAGTCAGTATTTAAGTAAATAATGTCATTTGAGCATATGGCCCAGTTGCTTTTTTATGGAGGTTGTGTATAATATGATGTAATTACACATAGTTTTCAATGTGTTGGGGGCAATAAAGTAGAGGAATGATTCTTCACGCTTGTTGGCTGAGTAGCATGGGACATATATGCTAGCATAAACACATCAGGTTTCCATAACTCAAAGGTGATATTTTGAATAACACTTAAGGAAAATAAGATAGCCATCTCTCCAAACCATTTCACACCGAATGAACCACAGTTTTCAGTTCTAATGATTGTATTATAGAAACAGCAGAACTAACCAAAGACACAGTAGTAGAAAATGGAGTCTGGGGTGGACTTCTGGGATGATGATAAGATTCCTTCTAAATTTTGAGAGCCTTTAATCAAAAATTGTTGGGGAAATTTTCAAGAAAGGATTGAAGCAGCTGTGATTTTTTTAAAAAAAAAAAATTGAGATTGTAATTACATGATTTCCCCTTTGAGGCTCTTCCCTTCCAACCCTCACATTGACTCCCATCCTATGTGGGAAATGTGTGGGATGATAAATAATGCAAGGCAATTGAAGAGCTTTAAAATGTAAAAAGGCAGAAAGTGTGTGGAATTAAGAGCAGGAAGACTTAGGCCATGGCAGCAAGTACAGCCTCGTATCAGCTATGTTAAGAGACTCCATCCAGCGCTTGGATCCCATGCCCTCTTAAAACCACCAGTCCACTCTCCACTTCTATGACATCAGCCATCTTTTTTAGAAGATGTATCTGCAAGCTCATGTCAGAATGTGTCTTCCTGTATCTTGCTGTCTCACTTAATATAACACTCTTTAGTTTTATTCACGGTTTTATAAAATGTAGGAATCATTCTTTTGCTGACTAAACAGCATTCCACTGTGTGTATGTTCCTTGTTTCCTTTATCCATTCCCAGTCCCTGGCCACATAGCCTGTTTACTTTGCCTGACTGTTGTGAATAGTGCTGTAGTAACCACAGGAGTAAAAGCATCTTACTGAGTATGTAGCTGCCCAGAAGTGGGCTTGCTGGGGCATAAGGGTGTATAATATTTTTTTCAGACTTATTTACTTTATTTTATGTGAGGAAATGTTTTGTCTGCATATATGTGTTTGTACCACATGTGTGCCTAGTGACCATAGAGATCAGAAGAGGGTATGGGATCCCCTGGAACTAGAGTTATAGATGAACAACAATGTAGGTACTAAAATTGAACCCAGATCCTCTGCAACAAGAATGAATGCCCTCAGCTTCTGAGCCATTTATCTGGCCCCAGGTAGTATGATTTTTAGCTTTTTGAAGAAGCTTCATATTTCTTTGTGTAGTGGCTGAACTGTCCTACATTCTCATCATCAGAGTTCAAGGGTTCCTTTGCCTCCACGAATTCTCTTAAGCACATGCTGCTGCTGTCTTTGACGATGGCCGTTCTGACTCAAATGAGCTATTATCTCATTTTGGTTTTCATTTGCATTTCTAAGAATGGAATTATTTTTCTTACAGAAGTCTGATCTGTCTTTTCCATGCCACAATGATCTTACTGCCTAGTCTGTCTGCTTTTAGACTAGCAGCCTTCTCTGCCTAAACACACTTGTGGATCTGACTGTAACAAGACTCCTAACATTTTATCATTAATTTTCTTCCAAGCAAAATTGCCCACCTCAGTAAAATTGATCTTTTTAGACTGTGTGTTTTTGATAAATTGAATGAGGAGATATTAACTATAATTAGTCTTTTTTAACTTCCATTTTTTGAATGTAAAGTTTTAATCATTGCTCTTATTCACGTGAAAAGTAAATGTGTAGCAGTTCGCTACAGTTTTTTACCCCCTATTTAGGGAGAGAGAAAAGAAGGATAGAGAGAAAGAAATCATCACCACTCCTTCAGGAAACCTTGACAGAGAGAGGAGAGAAAGGAAGAGATCTTCCCAACCCTTTTAGGCTGTCCTAAGCTCGGAAAGCAGGAGCTGTCAGTGAACCAGACTAGCGTCTCTGCTCTCTATCCATGAACCCAAGCTCTTCAACCAATGTTCTTCTAATCAGTACCCAAGGAACCAATGACAAACCAACCAATCAACCACCAAACAACAACCCACCTTATATACTTTCAGGCCATCAACCCTTATATACTTTAAGAAAAAGTCCCCAGAATTTCAAGCAGCATGCAATCCTAAGGACAAGTTACACATGACAAAACAGCTGCACACAACCAAATTATAGCCACTGGCAATGAGCATTCAAAATCAAACTCATAAGCATCCACCACTTCTGGAAAGGGAACAAAAACAGTCCAAACACCATTTTGTGTTGTTAAAGAAAGCAAAATAACAAATTTTCTTGCAAGCATCCCACTACAGAAACCATCAACGTTGAGATCATTCTTCTCAGTTTAAAGTTGAAAGACCCATCATTTCTAAATAGACCCATATAGTCCTGTTCTCTAGGGCATTGCTGAAGTATGTCAGCAATGGAATCAGGACTCCAGTTCATCTGAGTGACTCTGTTGATTCACTGTTTATCAGGAGATACACATCTCAAGGGGACATTATTCTGACTGCTACAGCATTCAGCAAATTGATGTATTCGTGATGCATAAGCAGACCTCCAGTATGGGAGCCATTGTTATGACTCAAGCTTTATATGGAGCTGGCTAGAGAGGATGGGAAGGTAAACAAAGGAGCCATTGATGGATGACTAAGGAAAAGGTTTCCAAACAAACCGATTCTCATACCCATCATTATTTACATTTAAATAATCAGGGACTGATTATTGCCTTTTTTCTGCTTAATAAAACGTTTTTACTGGGTGACAATAGCAGACTACTTTTAAACATATAGTAATTAGAATTTGAGTTTCTGACAAAGAGATCCCTAGTTTAACAACCAAAATCTTCTGGTTGATTGGAATCAGCCTTTATTAAAACACATCACACCATATCCTGAAGCTGATAGAAATTTCAGGTAGGAAAGAGAATGGGACTATAAGCATGTCTCCTCATATCATTTGTCTTAGCCACGGCTCCTGTATATTCTTCCTTTCCTTATCTAATGTTAGTTGCATTTTAAGATCATAGAAAACTGGTTCCTTTCTCAGGACCAAAGAGCCTACCATTACAATTATGGTAAAACTCTACAGGAATGCTCTAAGGAAATTCACACCCCCTGAGAATTTAAAATACATTCCTTTGGTCTGATGAGTTAAAAATATTCTCTGGAACTTGAATGAAAAAAAAATCAGATGTTCCATTGAAGGTGGTCTAATTATCTTATTCTAAAGTTTCTAGGCCTGTGATCCTTCTTGATTCCAGCAAAGATGAAGATGGCAACGGTGGTGATGACTGTGATGGTTTGAAAGGGACTATTCCTAGCAGTGGTTCTCTACCATCCTGATGTTGTAACCCTTTAATACAGTTCCTCATGTTGCAACCCTTTAATATAGTTTCTCATGCTGTGGTGACCCCAGTCATGAAATTGTTTTGTTGCTATTTCAAAACCCTAATGCTGCTACCGTTATAAATTATGATGTAAATATCTGATATGCAGATGGTGTTAGCACACCCCTATGAAAGGTTGTTTGATACCTGAAGGGTTAGAGACCCACAAGTTGAAAACTGCTGCCCTACAAGCTCATGAGTTTGAGCACTTGGTCCTCAGCTGGTGATGCTGTTATAGAAGGTTGTGGTACTTTTGAACTTTGAGGCTTTCCTAGTAGAAGTCAATCACTAAGTTCAGATATTGAATGTCATACCCTCCTCTGGCTCTGACCTGTTTTCAGCTTTCTGGTTAGCCACGATGTAGGAAGCCCTAGCCACATACTTTTACCACAATAAACCAAAAATTCTGAAATCGTGATCCAAAATAATTTGAGTCATGATAAAGAAAAAAGTAAGGACAGAAGACGACTGCACTGCTTGACTCCAGGAACAATGAAGATTAAGTGATATAGATGACGATTCTGTTATTAAAGATATGGATGAAGATGACATAAACTATATCAACATTTGATAAATATATCCAGCACTTCTCTCAGCATTTTACATCCATTGTCTTACTGCCCCCAGTACTTTCCTCTGATAATATAGGGGTTGTAGTGGTTCCCACTAACATTAAATGGAGAATTCATTCAGTCAAACTCATGTTTGTCTTCCACAAAACCACAACATTTTAGAAAGCCTAATCCCATAGCCCTGGTCTTCGGAAACATACTCTTTCTGCATGAAAAGAGGCATCTCTTTGCTTGGACTGAAGCTAAGTCACTCTCTTGGCTAACAGTGGTCTGTTTGGCTAGACATTCATCTTAGTGATTCCAAATATACTGATCATGGTTCAATTTTTAGAAATGGAATCAGATCAACACTGATGATATGCAGTTAGGTTGGCAGGAAAATGATTTAGCACATGCAATGTATGGGCTAAAATAGGAAAGAAATTCTAATTCATAGTAGAACAGTTGGTGCCACTATTCTTAACTGATATATGTTCCAGCCTGAAAATCCTTACATTTATGTGTCTTGTATATGATGAAATAAAATCAACATGTTATTTTATAAACTCTATTGCATTATAATTTTTACCTTGTGTTTAAAACATTCGAGAGTCTACAGAAGGTTCTGTTTAACAACCTTCTCTGCAATAGAAAGGGGATGTGACAGCCTCTCATTTCATCAGAGATAAAGATGTGTTAATGTAGATCTTAGGAAATTGATTTATGAAAGGATCAGCCACAGCACCATGGAAAGTAAGCTGAGAGAAAAATCATTTTTGATTGGCAGTGTGAAAGCTTTAGAGTTATAGTAAGGAAAAAAAATCTGTAAATTTAAGAATGATGGAACAGAGCTGAAAGTCAGAGGATAAAATATTATTTCAATAGCAAAGTGTGGTCTTGGGATTATCTTCTCTTCTTTCCAGGACCAAGCTTCCATTCTGTTAGTCCCTATCCCTAACAACAACTCTAGTATGTACAGACATCCTATCTTTCTTCCTTTTGAGTTTTTGTTAAGAACTAAGTAATATCTTAGGCTTGCTGATTCTCTTCGTTCACTACTGTAACAATTGCTAAATAATCACTTTTGTTTGTTATTTAAAGTATTTTAATCATCCACTTCCTGATTAATCTAGCTAATTAACCATCATATTCAAATATCTATCATCTATCTATCCATCTATCTATCCATCTATCTGTCTGTCATCTATCCATTTATCTATCTACCTATCTAGATATATTCTTGTTTGAGTGGGAGTGTGTAGACACCTGCATATATACAGAAGCAAGAGATCAATATAAATGATCTTCATCTATTACTCTCCAATTTATTTTGAGACAGGTCTCTCATTTCACCAGGAGTTCAGTGATTTGGCTAGAGTATTGTCGAGCAAGTGCCTGAGATCTTCCTGTTTTACTTCCTTGATGTTGGGATTATAGACATCCTGCTATACCCAATATTTTTCTTTTCAAAATTTCATTTTATCTAGGAATGAAGATCCAACCTAGATCCTCATACTTGCAAGGTAAATATTTCATAGACTGTATTGTCTTCCCAGCTCAAAGATGCTCTATGTGTATCTTACATTGTATGTACTGTAATAAAAGCAAAGACATGGATTTTAAAGTGGTTTATTTTAAATTTTTATTCATGTACTTATTTTGTGTCTCAAGGAATAGAAGAACAAAATATTATCATTATCAATAATAATTGATCATTATCAATATCTCTATTTTACAGGTCAGGAAAAGGCAGGGAGACACCATGATCCATGAGTGTTTGTTTGTTTATTTGTTTGTTTGGGTTGGCTTGGCTTGGTTTGGTCTGAGATAGGGTCTTGCTGTTATATGCAGACTAGCCTCAAACTCTGAAACTCCTCGGATCCTGTGATCCTCCTGCTTCAGTTACCCAAGTAGCTTGGATTCTTGGACTGTGTGCATGCTCTGACAGTTCCAGCTATGGTTTATCAATCATCAGCCCCACCCTTAAATCTATAGTTACAGACCCTCCAAGGCACACACATATATATGATTGATGCTAAACTGAAGAAAACACATTGTAGTCTACAAAGTATGTTAGAATCAATGGGAAAGCCTTAGTAGGAACTTCTAACATAAAGAAGAAAGGGGTAAGGTATGGACAAAATGCTTATCATTCATTATGGAATCCCTTAATGTGAAGAAGGTAGAAGGTAGAAGAAAAACATGATATTATTGACTATCTAACTCTATCACTGAGATGAGTCAGGGGAACAAAAGTTACTTATTTAACACAAAAGACTAAAGCAGTTTTCCTCAGCTTCACACTCATCTCCATCACTCCTCCTTTAGCTTTCAGAGTTTTGAGTTTCAATTTTACAACATGAAACATGGAGATAGTGACAGAACTTAGGGAACTGGTGAGGTCTGGCTGTGGTAACACGCATGCCTGTGTGTGTAACACACGTGCTACCACGATCCACTCCAACCACAGAAGATGTGGCAAACTCTGAGTATAAAATTCCCAAAGAAGAAAAGACACTACTTTGATCTATTGGGGTTTTGCATGTATGTATATGTCTTGTCCTTCATTGGTAGTTCCCACTCTCTTCCCAAAACACATATACTTACTTTTTAAATGTTATTTTACTGAGCACTCTGTTCCTTTACCTACCTTTATTGGCCAGCAATTGCTTTTCTATGTACGTGTATGTGTTGTTGTTGTTGTTAAGACATCAGTTGCCTATTTCTATGGATAAGAAATTAATCTCTGCTGAGAGTCAAGACCTAGGACTAAACGGATGCCAGAAGGCTATTAAACTAGGGCTGGCTTCACCACAGAGCTTCACTTAAGGATATTGCTCAATCAGAAATGCCAGATGATCAGCCCTGGGTCACTTTACATTAATGGAATTTAGGGGGTGTACATTTTGGCTTTTCCTTTGACTCCAAACTACAATATTTTTATTTAAGGAAACTTGTAAAAAAATATCTACAGCAGACTCTATGCAAGGAGCTTCCATTTATTCAGCTCAGAGCTATGTGCCAGATAACATTTCATGTACTTTCCTGGTGCAAATGTAATCCTGATGACACTATGAGAAAACTCTTTCCATTTTACAGATGGAAATGGTTGGATATAGAACTTGCCCAGTGTCATAGATGATACACATCCTTGGACTGAGTGGAGTTCATTCTGTGACTAAACTGGTACTGTAACTAGTCACTCACCAGCTTTGTAAAAGTTTACCTTTTGTTTATGTCTTGGACTTTCTTTAAAAATTTCCTACTAGCATTCTCTCAAACACTTTTGAAGATCTCTCTCTCTCTCTCTCTCTCTCTCTCTCTCTCTCATTCACTGTCCTTCCTCCTGTTTCTTCTATGTTTTTCTTTCTTCCTCTTCCCCTGAATGTTCCTCTTCTTTCTCTTCCTCTTTACCTTCCTCCCCCTTTTCCATTCCACTTTCTTCCCACTTTATTTTCTTTCTCCTCTTCTTCAGACAAAAAAAATAAATCCAACACAGTATAGAATATTTTAAATTTCAGAAAGCAATGAGACTTATATGAATTTTTAGGAATGAAGGAAGTAGATTCTGAGGTGAGGATTAAAGTTCAGGTTGAATGTATGAAAAAGACCATGCAAAGTCCATGTGTTGACAAAAAGAAGAAATAATTGAAACGAAAACATCAGACAAGTATATAATACTGCAGTCTGAAGCTAATAAGATTTTGTTTAGTTGGAATGATAAATGATTATTATACACAATGGGGACCCTATGCTTTGTTCAATGAAATGAGGAAATATTGAGGAAATCTTGGCATGCCAATGTGATGAGTGTGAATTTGCTACTGTTGTGGGAAGCTATGGTCTCTGAATATGGATGTTACACAATCAGAAAGCTATTGCTTAGAAGAGATGATCATATGCCCACAGATAAAGTGAAATTGCATAAAAGAAAACTAGAAAAATATTAGTTTGCTCTCTTTACCAAACCTTGTTTTTTGTCACAATCCAACATAAAGTTGACATTTGTAACTAGATAATGTATCACCCTTACCAAGATAGCTGCACCCCCTCTGTTTCTATTATCTCAGTAAAGCTTACTCATAGAGATATATTGAACTAACATCCCATAAAGATACCATAAATTTAAATTTCCCTAATTTATTTTAAAGTTAATTTATGCCCAAATTTTACTTTTCTTGTTCTTAAATAACTTGAAATCTACCTTATTATTCTCTGAACCACATAAATAAATCTCATAAGCTCATAGCTTGCTAGCTACTGGTGTTCCTTAAAATGATGATAGTGGAGAAGGGAGAGAGGAGGAGGTGCACATGAAGTAAGTCTACAAATAAAGTTGACAAGAGCTGGGAGCTTGTCATGTTTAAGAAAGAGAAGACCACAAAATCTTTCAAGGATTCAGACCAAATTAAGCAGTGGATCACAGTGCCAATGAGAGGTTTGGTAAATAAAAACAGAAGTTTTGGAGGGATGTTGTTAAGTATAATTCTGATTTTAAAAAATGTGTTAAGCCAATCAGGCATCTATTCCTTCCAATGCGTTTGGAACAAAAAAAAGCAAGCGGGGCAAGAACACAATGAGTATTTCAATAAACGTGGGCTTCTTCACCTCAAGTCACTCTGCTCCCATCAAGAGAAGCAGAGAGTGAAGTGTTTACAGGGATTCACTTAAGATCATATTTTAACTGGGAATAATGGATGGTTTAAGAAGGAAAGTAACTGATAATACCCAAAACGAGGCAGGGCAGAAAGACAGAGAAAATTATGGGGACATTGGAGAACAAAAGGCTCTTCACTTCAAAGTCTGGCTGAAGCCTCTCACCAGCTGAGAAGCTGGCATTTCAGAATAATTAACAACATTTGCATGGAGGTTGCTGACAGAGATAATATTCCTTTGATATAAGAATGCTATCTAATAAGAATGCTATAATAGCAATGAACCATGCTTAAGGCATAGGCCTATAAGCTTCAGCTATGAATTTATTCCCTTTCTACATATTTTTTCTAAAACCCTTACAAATAAGACTATTAACTTTCACCTATGCTGCAACTTTTACAAGCTAAGGCAGTACTGTGATCCTGTCCAGCACAAGTCACGAGCAATCATCTGTTAAATATCTTCCAAATCCTCTGAGGATAATCTAAGTTCACCCCAATTCTCCTATTATTGTAAAGACACTGAAGCACAGGCTTCAATAGATTCACATGCTCACACTTGGGTATGTCATATTCTTTCCTCAAGCACTCCTCTTCTTAGGCACTCATCTTAAATCTGTATTCAAAAGTATCTTAATAAACCACAATTATGCTTCACAAATATTCACTTGTCCTAAAACTTCTTTCTATAACAAAGTTATCCCTGTCAGCTGGACAAAAACACAACCAATATACAAATGTGCTGTAATGGAAAATCCCGCTGCAGCTTCTGGCCCTGTGATGTAGCTCCGCTGGCAGCTCCCGGCCAGCTCTGGGGTGGGAAGCCCAGCAGCAGAGTGGATCCACGCAGTCTTACTTGATTGGAGAATCTGTGAGCCTGTGAAAATGTACTGAATTCTTGGGAAACCACGGCAGATGGATGTGACTCAACTCTATTGGTGGAACGGGGTCACATATATAGGGAGAGAGAGGGTCTCTGTTACCCAAGGGCATCATTGGAAGTTCATTGGGTAGGACAGCGCAGGTATGGCAGTCCCATTTGCCTATTGGGAGTCTCAGCCTGGACCTAAGTATTTTCTGGGGACCAGGGGGAGAGACCTTATATGGTTATATAGGGAGAAGTGCTACAGTTCCAGATAAACAAGTCTGCCAGGTAGAATACCTTAGACCAGGGTGGTACCATGCTGTGATAGCAGATAGCAGAGCTCATGGCCTCTCAGAGCAGCAGAGGGGAGGGGCCAAACTCCTGCTTCTCTCAGAATGAGAATTCTGGGGTTCTAGGCACGCCTTCTACCTCATCTCAGCTCCAGGACAGTCCCACAGAAATACATAAATGTAGAAGGGTAAAAACAATTTTATCCTCAGAAACATAAAGAATAGTAACTAAGACAAAAGACAACACAAGTGAAGGAGAAAATATATTATAGTATTCTCAATGTTTCTGTATATTATTTGGTTAGCTTTGGGAATTTTTGGTTTTGTCTTTTGAGACAGGAGACAGGCTTTCAGGTATCCCAGGCTGCTCTCTAACTCACTATGTAGCTGATGATAACCTTAAACTTTTGATTCCACTGCCTTCACCTCCAAAATTCTGGGAGCACAGATGTGCACCACCAAGCCAGGGATTAATGCATGCTAGCCAAGCACTCTGGTAAATGAGCTACCTCCTAGTAGCTCATTAATCCCCCTCTACAGTCTCAAGTTTCTACTTTTAGATGAGGTCTATCAGTGTTTCTGAATCTGTTCACTGCTATTATCATTACTGAACATTTAAGTGATCTTAGTGGGTCAAGTGTCATCGTCACATGTCCCAATCAACATGACTCACTAGGCTACTCTTAGAATGGGAGGGAGGCCATATCTTTATTTACTAGATAGCATTTAGATTATTGCATTAACCTGTAAATATCAAACATGTATTTGGGTATAAAGTTACTGAGTTTTGCAACTCAGATAAACTATAATATTATCACTTCTACCAACCTTATAAAAATTCAGTCATGGTTCTTCACTTACTATCAACATGTAGTCCCTTCGAAGTTAATGGATAAGAGGCCAATTTTATAGCTACCAGTCATTTGGACTCTAGGCAACTTGGTCTCAAAGACTATAAGGTAATGATGCGGAAGTAAAGTCAAGAATCCTGCATAGTGCTTGGCTTCTACAGAAAGAGATGGTAATGTAAACCAAGAGCAGATCAAATGAAAATCCATCCAGATCTTTAGAATTGGGAAGGGAACTTCTGTTTTGGAAATCCAAAGCCAGGATATCCTCTATCCTATAGTAAAGAGAGTATAGACCAACAGGGTATAGTTGGCATAGTTCCCATGCAACACTATGGTTTGGGCTACAGCTATCAACTAAAGCCTTAAAGTCTTCCCCATCTCCAGCCAGATCTGGAGGGCACCTCCTCAACATGCCCACCACATCAGCAAGCCACTCTTACCTTAAAATGTTAACTGCTGACTGGGGTCATGTTCAGGTTCAGGGCCAGGTATTTGAAGTTTGGGACCCTTTATTGAAATATAGAAAATAAGGAGTCGCATAACTTGTAAAAGCAGTAAGATAATGTCTTTGTAAGCAAAGCAGTAGTACAGCTTACAAAAGGTGTCGAAATTGACACTGGTTCACAGGAGTGACGATACCCGAAGGCCACAATCATAGTTGAATATTTGCTTCAGAAACAACCATTTGAATATGGCCCTCAAAAGAAGAGGAGTTTGCTTGCTAATGGGTGTGGTTGAGGATTACTCTATTTTGATTATAAACCATGTCATATAATCATTTTTCCATATTGCATGCCCCTTTTCATAATGCATCTAATTTTAGCCATAGGCATGGTAAATTACATATAAGCATAAAATGGCAAAAAGAGGATTCTCCCTAAAAGTTTATTTGACACAGCTTTGCCTTTCCATGTATTCTACCAAAATTAGTTCAGGCCCTTGCTATTTTTCCATATATTGAGAATATTATATAAGGAAACTTTCTAAATTTGATTGTTGTTAAGCATGAAGTATAGTGTAGTCATATTCAGGTTGGGATTTGAGGAGTTTTGAGGTTAATAAATTTACTATTTGGAGATATATGCTTTGTACGGATAAAGGAATAGATTGCTAAGTGCACTAATTCAAGAATAGGAGATGGTTACACATAACCCCAAAACAAATAAAGCCATCTTTGACCGCCCCACTAGGACTCTGCTAGTGAATTCTTAGTGTTTAGTTACTCTAAGAGCATCCTTTGGTCTTTCCATGGTCCTTCCAATTCTATTGTCCTAATGAAGCTGTATTCAGTTTTGTTGTCGTTGTTGTCTTTGAACAACTTGTTCTATAATTCAGAAGCTGAAATTCTGCATCTGTGTGCACTGCTTGGGCTTTTGTCGGATGCTGTTTTTTTGTTCACTTGGTTCTGGCTTCTATTTTTTCTCCAATAAACCATACTATACAAGCAAAAGACCAGTAAGACAAAAAAAAATCCCAAATAAAGCAATATGACAAAAAGAGTTTACAAAAATACCAGTGAGTTCATTTTGTGTTGTCTATTTACTGCTGGGCATGAGGCTTATCCCTAAGAATTGTTTGTATACCCAGTAAGACTCCATTGGAGAAAACTGAATTCTCATTTGCGAGTAGTCGTCAATTGGAGATAGTTCCCTGTTTAGGGATGTGGGCTCATGTCCACTTTCTTTTCTGACCATTGGTACACCATCTGGCTTGAACTTGTGCAAGGCCTGTGTATGCTGCCACAGTCTCTGTGAGTTCACATGTGCATCAGTCCTGTTGTATCTGGAAGTCACTGTTTCCTTGGAGTCATCCATCCCCTTTGGCTCTTACAATCTTTCTGCCTCCTTTCCCCCAGGAATGCCCAAAGCCCTTGGGGGAGGGGTTTCAAGAAGACATCCAGTTAAGGAATGAGCAAGCCTAGTGGTGGAGTGTCAGTAGCTAGGCCAGAAGGAAATTCCTCTTGGTAAAATTAGGAAGCCTATCACAGTATAACTACAGCTTTAAATAAATATATCATGGCATTAAATGACATTCCTAATTTGGCCTAATCTCACCTGTCTATGCATATTATTCATGAATTACTTTTCCCTGGAGTATGTGCTTTTCTTTCTGGAAAATATTAGGTACATTTTGCCCCATGTTTGTTCATTTGAAATCCATTCTTTCTCTTGTCAGTATTACCCCAAAGTTCCCTAAATCTCAGCCTGTCAAAGTCCTCCAGTCTTTTTTTTTTCCTTTTCCAGTATCTTCATAAAGTGCTTCTTCACCTTCATTGTCTCCTTTACTGAATTCCCCTCACATCCTGACCTGCACACATTACTTAATGTTCATCTAGCCTAGTCTCCACTTTACTTAATGTTCCTCTAGTCTAGTCTCAACTTTACTTAATGCTCCTCTAGCTTAGTCTCAACTTTACTTAATGTTCCTCTATGCTAGTTCACTGCAATTAGTTCACTGTGCATTTCTCCTAACATTCTTCTTGCTCATAAATTTTGCATAGGTTGCGGAGAATAGCTTACTTTGTTTATTTTGTTTTGTTTTCATATCTGACAGTATCATATATAATAGCCATTTGTAAAAATGGCTAAAGTTAAAAAAAAAAATCTTTTGGAAAGTATCCAGATCATTGGGTTATGTTATAGTGAACAACTTTAATTTCATTTTAAGAGAGTGTTCAGTAAGATATGTACAATCTTTCTATCTGGTGACTGTCAGCTTTAATACCAGAGAAGGTCTATGTTACTCTGTTCTGGCTGGTACAAGGCCTGTAATACCAATTCTTTTATACCTACAATCATACTGGTCATATTTTATCAAAGAATTTACTTGTGCATGCATGGTTATAAGTATTTTTTTATCTAAACAATAATTTTATAAAGGCCAAGCTTATGGTTTATCTCAAATTACTGTATCAGGTTGTTATCATAATTCATATATTTTAGGACCAAGTAAAATCTCTCAGACAAATCCAAACTCTGAAAAGATTAAATTGCTATTGATTAACCATTAAGTGCATTTTACCAATGTTTCTTTTTTGTTTATGGTTGCCTAAGCAACCAGGTAGAAGAAATCAAGTATGATAGCAAGATATTTCTTCTGAAAACAAAAAGGGCCCATAGGATTTTTCATTTTATTACTCTCTCCCATTTGTGGTGGTGTATAGATTTCTTATGATTATTTTCCTTGGCCTTCTCAGATCTGATGAAGACCAATCTATATCCTGTTCTGAATAGTCATAGACTTTAGACTATACACTCAGTTTATGTGCGCGTGTGTGTGTGTGTGTGTGTGTGTGTGTGTGTGTGTGTGTACTTTGTGGATTTCCTATCTTCTCACTTGTGTAATGCCATACCTCTCTAATGTATGTTGCAGCTGAAAAATTATGTATTGATTAGGTAAATGACCACAAATTTAGGAAAGATATTTGGAAATATGTCAAGCTAATTTGTGTCAATACAGATTCTATATATTCCTATAGAATTATTTGTAAATTTTGTAAATTATTGCGTATGACTCACTTTGGCATCATCAGAACTATGCTATTTTATGTTTTTATTGAGCATTCCTCATTCTTGCTAATGAATAAGGTGAAAATGTAAAAACATATTCAGAATACAACAAATTAAATATCCTAGTGAGAGGGTAAACAGGGACGTGTTTATCAAATCTGGCAATTAGGAAGTTCCTCTAACTGAATTATGAAAATGTAGTTAAATGCTTCCAGTTCAAAGTGACCTCAGAACCTTAAGTCACATGAACTGGGATAAAATTCTGACTTTGTGTTAGCTGTATATTCATTTCTTAGCTCAGCCACAGGTTGTTCCTTGTAGATTGAGTATAGATTTAATTTACCTTTTATGACTGTATGAGGATTATGGATTTAAACATAAAAACATCTGTGGTGTATAGCAGATGTGCATTGAAGAGTTAGTGACTCAGTTTGCCTTTTGAAATTGATCCATTATTTCATTGGGTTATTCAAGTCTAAAGCATCAATGATTTTGTTGACTGTTCTAATAAACAGTTGTGGACATAGGTTAGAAATATCAGAAAGAGCCAGCCACTTGTCTGCAAAGAATCTCTGAAAGAAGAGAGTTACCTTGGCAACCACCTCAAATTCAAGGCTAAGGTTCCTTTTGTTTTATAGACTTGAAAACTCACATCTGTCAGCATGCCAGAGTCAATCAAACCCTGGGATACTAATTCACATTAGCAAAGCTGATAAGACACTGATGGAGATTAATACTTACATGTTTATAAACTGCAATGAGAAAAGGCTGCTAAGTTAACTAAATGCCTATATATGCTCAGAAGCTCATTATTCCTTGGTGCAGAAATGACAAAAGGAAATAAATTATAACCCTGAGCTTACTGGTTTCCCAGTAGGTTAGATTACGCTGGTGTATACAAGTCGCCATATTTCCTTAAATGCCAAGGTGAATTTATCTCTCAGATTTCATGTCCATAGTGGGTGGTGGGTCTTTGGCATGAAGCTATCTTTACTTTGGAAGACAAGATAATGAAACTGATCCAGCAAAAGTAAACAGCTGATGAAATAATCTTACATTGGATTTTAGAATCTTTTACCACAAAGTGCCATATATTCTTTCTGCAAACATTTGATTAGCCAAAAGAAAATAGTTATTACAAAGTGTAAGGGAACAAAGTGCAACCATTCTATTATCAGTACATCTAGTAAGGTTGTTGTCATGCTGCTACATAAACAACCGAATTGTCAGATGCCTATATCTTCATAAAGTCCACTGGTAGTCATTCTTATCCTGAATAGACTCAATATGCACTGCAAAACCTTGCCTCACAGACATCTTCCCTTTATTCCACTAGCTGACTTCCCTGTACCACATGGGTATGTTAATTTTTTCAGCCAATGTTCTCAATTAGATAGCATTCAGATGCTGCTGATCTAGAAGTCCTTCTATGTCTTTCAGATGATTTACAGAACTAAATCTTCTAGATCTTTCTCTTTCCATCTTAGTAGTGGGCCTGAGGACATCTGTGACTGATCCCAGAATCTTGCACATTTTAAACACGTACCCTAACACTGAGATATACAGAAGCCTTTAGGTCTGTTAACTCTTGATTTTATGTTATCTGTGAAAATGTTATTTTTTGTTATTCTGAAGTTCAGAGTAACTAATTGATCTTCCTCTTCTCCATCCTCTCTTCCTCTGTGTACTGCTCACAGATTTAAAAAGAATTTTTATGAATTTATTTTAAGAATTTTTATAATTTCATAGTGGTACAGTGTGACAGAGTATTAGGCGCTAGTTAAGAATTCCAGAGGGACATCAGATCCTCTTCTTAATGTGTGCTTTCTTCTGCTTCTAATTGAGTCAGGATGACTGTGCAGAAAGTAATTTCAGCCTCTTCAATTGCCCAGAATTTATTACATTCTGCTCATTTAGACCAATGATGAAAGAGGTTTAATTATAATTAACCACTGCACATTGACCTCCATTTTAAATATCCATATAGAGTGACTGGTGGATTAACAAAAACTGACCTATTTGTCCATTGTTTTGATCTTTCAAATCCAGTTTGGTGGCCTTTTACATTTAACACTTTCTATCTGCAAGAGTTTCTTACACACTTTTTGCTCCATCCATGAACTATTATTGATAATTGTTTTCTCTTTCATTAAAATATTTTTTCTTATTTTTGTGGTGGTGGTGGTGATGGTGTGTGTGTGTGTGTGTGTGTGTGTGTGTGTGTGTGTGTATGTGTTGGATACATGTATGTGTGTATATGTATTGTAGGGTATTCACCAGAGAAGACTGTTCTGACATGGGTTTAAGCCAATAGAATCTCTTTATCATGCGTAGGATCCCAATGTAGCCTCAAGCCTTTCTCAGCACAAAACCCTTTTTCTGAGTTGCCATACTCCAGTCAACAAGAACAGTTATCCAGAAACTTAAGTTACAGAAGCTAAAAAGCAAGGTTAGTACCTTGTACATTTCGAGACTTTTCCAGAACTATATGGACATTGATAGATTAGGCCTGTGTTTTAGATTTGGCAGGTGGTGCTGTCTACATGCTGAGTCTTACAACCTGAATGGCACTTCCAACATGAAGTCAGTTGTACCAAAGTTTCAGGACCTACTAAGTTCTGTGGCCCTGTTTCATTCTCCACTGTTTATAAATGTGTCACATCAAGGACTTATCCTGTTTTAGTCTAAGATGTAAAGCCTCACCATTAATCTAATCAGATACTACCAATTATTTTTCAAATTATGGCAACCCACCCACCCCCAAATGGAGTCCCTTAGAAATCTTCTAATGTTAGTTTGGGTTTTTCTCTCAGTCACAGTGTGTTTTGTCAATCAATGGACTGACAGTCTAGATAGATCCTATCCTTATGTAATATGGAGACTTGGGTTCTAAGCATAACCAGCAATCATGGCTGATTCTTGGCTGGGAATGACTAACTATTCAAGAGTCCTTTCCTGTGACAGAGAGTCTGATTTGCAGGGTTTTTCCTGTTTCCCAAAGGCCAGAATCTTTAATAAGGGATTTTTTAGGAAGCTTTAGTTTTAGAACCTCAGTTTTTTATAATTGAAACTCCTTTGTTGCTGTTAATTAGTGGGACTAGTCACAGGGCATGAATAGAATAGTAAACTCTGTATTTTTATCTCAAAAGATAAACTCCCACATCATTTTCCTCCAATATAACCAGACACTTAAAGTGGGCATCAGAGAGCAAAGGTCAAGACAGAATATGGGCTGTTGCTCTTTGGTCATATTAGTTGTCTCTTTCCCTATTATCTGTCTTTCATAGTACCCAGTGCAGGTCTAAGGGCAATGGACATTAGACCATGACCCTCTATTCATATCCATAGTATAAAACTCAAGACTCAGGAGGAGATAGAGAGGCAAGGAGTGGACAGGCACAGGGCTCAATGAACTATTAATTTCAATAGGTCCATAGTCCAGAGACAGTCCATTTGGCAGCAGCATCTGTGCCCTCTGCTTTCTTGACCTGGGTGTGATGGAACCATGGTGTAATGTCAGCTGCCTTCACAGCCATAGGAATGGAGAGAATCACCATGTAGAGTCCTTTTCAAGTTGGTTTCAGTGTCCTTTTTGCTCTCTATTTATCCTGTATCACCAGACTGGAACAAGGGGAAACTGGTGGTGGACTCAGAGGTTGACTGAAACTCTTAGATAATCCAATGAATAGACTTTCTGGGAGGCAGGGATTGCCTGTAGTGACTTGAGAAAGGAATGGTTAGAGAGCTTTGCCACCTGCTGGTCTCTGAGTCTGGGAAGCAGAGGGGAGATATTTTAAACATTGTTTCATTTGGGGTGAATCCTTTCCTACATGGGGTGCAGCAGTCCAAAGCAAAGCAAAGGAAGGATGCCTATCCATCCTTTACTGGAATCTAATGAGAGTTTTATTAGAATTTCTTTTTATGTCCTGTTTATTCTTTTTACCTGTCCAGAACTGTTGAGTCTATATGAACAATGAAGTTTTCAATCTATGTTTAAATCTTTATCTATTGAGAGGGTTTGATTATCAATGCCAGGCCATTGTTAGAACCCATTGCTAGGCAGAGGCCAAATCAGGGGACCAGTTTCTAGAGGAGCTTTTTAGCTACTGTTTGAACAGTCTCAGTCCAGGTGGTGAATGTTTACCCACCCCAAAAGTATCTATAAAAACTAGCAAGTACTTGTTTCTTTCCCTGAGAGGCCAGATCTCAGTGAAGTCAGTTTCCCCAGAGTTGACCAGGATGTTGGTCTTTCTGTGTTGGATTCACTTGAGCACAAGTCTGGAATCTTGCTGAGGCATCTCACTCTAGGCTGTTCAGTCTAGGTATAACATACCTTGGTCTGAGCAACTCAGAAAGTTTTGTAGACTCCTTTTGAGTAGCCTGGTAAAGGTTAGTTACTAGAGTCTGGCCAGTTGTTTCTAAGAGAATGATCTTTTCCTCTGGTGTCTTCTATCAACTTGTGAATTTCAGTTGTCCATTTTTTCTTTACCATGGAGTTTCAGGCAGCATTGGGTCATGGTATGTTGTCAGAGTATCAATAGACCCCACTGATCTTAGGACCATTTGTCAGGCACCCAAGTAAGCAACCCCACAGTAGAAAACAGCAATTTGTAGGGGAAGCAAAACAGCCTCTAAGAGGGTCAAGATTTTTCTTTTCAGTGCTGAGAATCCTCTTTCTCTACCATAGTGTAAATATGTACAGTAGTTGAAGCATACCCATTGCCCATGTATACAGCTTAGTGGACTTTCCTTTTCCCCACCTGAGAGCCTGGGTCATCTCTCTAAGCTGAGGTACCTTGCTTGGGCCCAGATCTTTTTGGTTAATGTAACTATTGTGGTTCCCGTATACCTAGCTTCTTTCATCTTGTAACAGTCATTGAGGAGCACCTGCGAGTTATTAGTCAAGAGGGTAGCAGAATTGATGGCAGTGAGTTTCTTACTTCGTACTTAAGGGTGGTCCAGAAGTAGGGTCTGGTCCTGGGTCACACAGTCATTAAACAGTCAGTGTTCTGGTGCTCCTCAGAGGAAGGACTCAACTGCATCATGGGGGTACAGTGAGTATAGGATCTTGACCCAGAATTAACTTGATGGCCTTCTTTCCTTAAAGCAGCAGTAGCCACCACAGCTCTTAGACAAGTGAGCCATCCTGTGGCTACAGAGTCCAATCATATGGACAGGTATGTTACAGGGTATTTCCATGGCCTCAAAGTTTGAGTTAAAACCCCATTTGTCTTTAGTTTCATGGGCAAACAGATGAAAAGGTTTTGAGACATCTGGAAGTTTTAGGGCTAGAGCTGAAGTCAGAGCTATTTTTAAAGCCTCCAAGACCTTTTGTTTAGTGTCAGTCTAGATTAGGATCTCAGTGCCCCTTTTGTGCTGGTGTATAGAGGCTTGGTTATTTCTGCAAACCCCAGTATCTAGAGGCAGCCATTCTGAGTCTTAGTCTCTGATGTACAAAGTAGGGGTTTCTTAACTGAAATTTTGTAGCCAAGGTCTATAACTCTTTCAGCCATCCCTCAATGGACCTTTTATAATGTATTTTCTCGGGAAACCTTTGATAGAATGGTAGAACATCTGGATTAAATGTCTTTAAATGTTAGGACAACCTGGTCCAGATATGTTGCCCTTTGTAAATTCCTACGGGGTCTGTCCATTTCAAAACAAAGACTCACCTCTGCCAATGGGCGACTGAAGAATGTATCTTTCAGGTCCAAGACAATGTACATCTATTTCTCTGGAAGAATCAGATCCATGAGAAGCAGAGGTCTCAGGTTTCTTCTTAGGCAGGAGACACATATTTTAGAGTGACTATCAAGGATATCAAGATGCCTGCCTCCTCAAGCCACGCAATATGGATTGTAATTTCCTCTTTCTTTCCAGAGTCATTGGTATTGTTTAATTTGGACAGTGGTAGCCAAACTGGTTAGTTCAATAATTATAAGAGCTTAGTGTTGGGCCAGTCCTGGGGAGTTGGTTTCTGCCCATACACTTCTGGAATCTGTGTTGTTAATCTGAGAGATATTACGACTGTATCTTTTGATTTGGGGCAGAACTTTCAGCCAGGAGATATTATTCTGACAGAGGATAAGACACCAAAATTTTATTGTGTGTCTGTAAACCTAACTGACTCATTATCAGAGAAGGTGATGGTGGCTTTCAGTTTATGCGAAAGGTCTTGTGACAATTAGTTTTTTGTTGTTAAACACCTTTAGAATTACCTCCAGCAACTGAGAACTACTTATCTTCAAATTTTATAATATTTAAAAAAATATCTGTGGCTGACTGGGTGACAAAGGAAATCTTTTTAGCAGCTGTTTTCATTCTTTTTAAAATAAATATATTTTTCTTCTTTTGTATAATATGTATCAATACCTCTCCCATCCTCTCTCTGTTCTTCCCAGCTCTCCCCATCCTCCCTTTCCTCCTACTATATATCCTCTCCAACAACACCCACACACTCCCATTTCTCCCCATAGAAGAGAGCCGTCTACTCAGGGTCACCATTCAAACAAGGCACAACAAATGGCACAAGTCCAGGCACCAGTCCTCACATCAAGGGTGGACCAGATAATCCAGCTAAAGGGAATGGGTCCCAAGGGCAGGTAAAAGCATCAGAGAACGTCCACATATTCCAGCCTGCAGGCTCTCCACAAGAACCCCAAAATAGACAACCATGTAACACATCTTGGAGACCCTTCAGGTTCCCCGTACTCTGCTTCAGGCTCTAGGGGACCCCTGTGAGCACTGGTCCATTGACTCCATGGTGCCTGCTCTCCTGATGTCCTGAGCCCTCTGGTCCATAACATGCCTGATGTTTGGCTCTGGGCTTCTGCATCCATTCCCATCAGCTTCAGGCAGAAGCCTCTCTGAAGGAGACTAGACTAGGTACTGATCCATGAGTAGAACAGGACATCTTCAGAATCGTCTACTGGCTATCCAGTTTCTAGTTCCTGGCCTACCATACAGAATCAGATATGGGTTCTCTTTTTACACATGGGGCTCTGCCCTTCAATTGTCCCAGTAGGTCCTGTAGGAAGGATGGATCGAAGACTTTGTGGCTGTGGTGGTGTCCCAGTCCCTCCTCTGGAAGCCTTGCTGGCTACATGAGATGCCCTGTTCAGGTTCCCCACCCCCCCATTGCTAGAGGTCCTCACCAAAGTCTCCATCGTGGACTCCAGTGAGTTTCCACTGCCCTTGGTCTATAGGACCTCCACCCCAACATCTCCAGGTTCTGGCTGTCCCTCATACACTTCCACCCTCCATCTGTCTCCCCATCCTTGGGCTCCCCTCCTCCAATTCTCATCCTCTCCCATCCCACCCACACCTCTATTCCACCATCAGGGAGATTCTCCAGGTCACAACCAAGCCCCTCCTTATTGTTCAGACTCTCTGGTTCACTAGATTGTGGCACCTTTGTCCTTTGCTTAACAGTTAATAACCACTTATACGTGAGATCAATTTTGGAGCAGTTTCCATGAGGTGGTGAGAAAAAGGTATATTCTTCTGTGTATGAGTGATATGTTCTGTAGATATCTGTTAGGTCCATTTGGTTTACAACATCTGTTGCCTCAAGCAATTCTCTGTTTTGTTTTTGTCTGGATGACCTGTCAGTTGGTTAAAGTCGTGTACTGAAGTCTCCCACTATCAATGTGTATGAGTCAATGTGTGTTTTAAACTTTAATAATGTTTCTTTTAAAAACATGGAAGCCCTTGTGTTGGGTGCATAGATGTTAAGAATTGAAATGGCCTCTTGGTGGACTGGTCCTTTGATGAGTATATGGTGTTCTTCTCTGTCTCTTTTGATTAATTTTGGTTTGAAGTCTATTTTTTTGGGATATTAGAATGCATACACTGGCTTATTTTTAAGATTCATTTGCTTGGTAAAACTTTTCCAAATCCTTTACTCTGAGGTAATGTTTATTTTTGAGGGTGAGGTGTATTTCTTGTATGCAGCAGAAGGATGGATCCTGGTTTTTAATCTATTCTGTTAGTCTGTGTCTTTTTTATTGGTAATTATGTCCATTGAAGTTGAGAGCTATCAAAGACCAGTGATTGTTAGGTCCTGTTATTTTGTAGTTGTTGTTGGTTTTAGTGTATGTGTGTGTGTGTGTGTGTGTGTGTATGTGTGTGCGTGTGTGTATTTGTGTGTGTGTATGTGTATGGGTGACTTTCCTGTTGGTTTTGATGGTGTGCAGTTACATATTTCCTGTGTTTTCATGTGTGTGTGGTTAAACTTCTTGGGTTGGAGGTTGAGTATATATGTAGTTTGAACTTGGTTTGGTCAAGAGATATTTTGTTTTCTCCATCTATGGTGATCAAAAGTTTTTCTGGGTATAGAAATTTGGGTTGGCATCTGTGTTCCCTTAGCATCTATAGCATGCCCTTCTGGCTTTTAGAGTCTCTGTTGAGAAGTCAGATGTAATTCTAATTGGTTTACCTTTATATGTTACTTCTTGCTTTTTTTCTCTTGCAGTTTTTAGTATTCTTTGTTTTGTATGTTTAGTGTTTTAATTTTTATATGGTGGGGGGATGTTTTTCTGGTTTATTCTAGTTGATGTTCTGTATGCTTCTTGTATCTTTATAGGGATCTCCTGCTTTAGGTTTGGAAAACTTTCTTTTATGATTTTGTTGGGTCCTCAAAATGGCTCAAGTAGACACTGAGAAAAATATGTGGCCACATAATAAATAAATAAATAAGTAAATAAATAAATAAACAAACAAACAAAATAAATAAACAAGCAAAAAAAGTTTATTTCCATGGATTACATTTTGGCATGCCAGGGTCAGCAGATTAAAAAACACGGCAACTCCCAAATGTGGCCACATGGGCCTTTTAAACCAAACAGACAGTGGCTAGGGGATCTCTCTGATTGGTCAAGATCTGAACATGGGATCGGCTCATTATATCTTGTGTGGAAGTTGGGGGCGCTTCTGGGGAAATGAGGATTTTATGGGAAAGCAGAGAGCTGAGATCAGTGCCACCACCCCTAGGAGGTGCTGTTCCTCACAATTTTATTGGAATATTTCTGGGCTTTTGAGCTGGGATTCTTCTCCTTCTTCTATTCCTTTTATTCTTAGGTTTTGTCTTTTCAGAGTGTCCCAGATTATCCGGATGTTTTGTGTTAGTAGTTTTTTGGATTTGATGTTTTCTTTTACTGATGTGTGTATTTCTTCCATAGTATACTCAACTCCTGAGATTTTCTGTTCCATCTCTTGGATTCAATGGCTATAGCTTGCCTCTATAGTTTCTGTCTGCTTTTGTAGGTTTTTAATTTCCAGAATTCCCTAAGCTTGTGTTTTCTTTGTGGCTCTCTTTCCATTTCCAGGTCTAGAATGGTTTTGTTTGTTTCCTTCAATTGTTTGCATGTTTGTTCTTGAGTTTCTTTAAAGGACTTATTCATTTCTTCTAATTGTTTGCTTGTGGTTTCCTGGGTTTCTTTAATGAGTTTACTCATTTCCTCCCATTGTTTGTTTGCCTTTTTATTGATTTTTTAAAGAATTTATTCATTTCCTCTTTAAAGGCCTCAAATATCTTCATAAAGTTGGTTTTAAGGTATTTTTCTTGTGCTTCAGATGTTCCAAAGTGTTCAGGGCTTGTTGTAGTAGGTTAGTTGGGTTCTAGAGGTGACATATAACTCTGGTTTCTGTTACATTTGTTCATATGCTGGCATCTTAATTTTGAGTGGTTAAGGTTTAGGTGCTGAATTCCTAGGTTTGTCTTTAATGAATGTTTTGTTACTTAGTTTCTTTATCTTCTTGGGTCTTCTGTGTTTTGTGACTTCTTGTTGAGTAGAGGTTTTTGCTCAAGGTTGGTGCCTGGGCCTTTGGTCTAGCAGAGGGACCCCTTTGAGTTGAGGGCTGGGTCTTGAAAAGTGTTCTTCTGGGTGTTTTGTGTGGCCTGATCTGTTTGTCTGGTCTCCTGCCTAGGTTGTATGGTCAGTGCTAGGGTAGTGGCTGTCTGTCCTTGTTGGTCCCTGGAACTCTGAAGCATTGACTGGAAGGGGTGGTAGGAGATGGAGGTAGATTTTGGCTTTGGGACTGGACTGGGCAGGTGTAGTGAGAGGGGTCACAGAGAAGGTCTCCTACCTGATCTCCTGGGGTTGGCTTGATCTGCCTGTGTCAGGAGGGGTGTGGTTTTCATGCGTTTTTTTAAAGTACCTAATTGTTTAAAGTCTCCTTGGTCATGTTGGACAGAAGGAAAAATCCATTCTGTCCAGGCTGCATTACCTGGCACCCATCCCCCTGCCTGATCAGGGAGCAGTTTTTCTACCTTTTTTTAAAAAAAGAGAATGGTAGGTTTTAGGGATCACTGGTTGAGACAAAGGCATAAATTATGAATGAGAGAGAAGTGGAACTTTCTCTTCTCTTTCAGGCTCAGTCCAGGGGATCTTTTTCCCTTCCCGGGGGCTGCTCAGAACAGACCTAGAGCAGAGGGATTGCTCTCTTGGGGGAGCTATTTTCCCCTACTTGTGTGCATTTTGCTTAAATGCATAGATGTTAAGGGGCCCCTGATGTCAAGACCCAGCCTGTCCTCACATCTACTCAGGGACCAACCATGACCATGACCAGGAGTTAAACAACAAAACAAGCAAGCATTTCTGCTCCCAGAATGGGACAGGTTGAGGTTTCTTTTTTTTATTTCTCTTAGTGACCTGCCAGAGCCAAAAGGATTCGAGTACCCAACAGGAGGGAGCACTGGTCTTAAGCTAGGGGATTCTCACACCATAGAAAACCAGTCGTCAATACATGAAAACAGAAATGACAGAAGCACATGGAAAGACACACAGACAGGCTCCCACATAGAGACACACAGTATAGACACACGGGTGGCACCATGCATTAATATACCCAAAGAGAGGGAATCCTGAAATGTCTCACAGGACCCAGGACACTGGGTCAGCAGTCATACCTCACCTCTCCTATGTGTCCAAGCAGTAGGAGCCTTAACCAGACTTACCTCCAAAGGTGGCAGACTAAGTGACTTTCAAATTTGTTTTCAATTGGAGTGGAGGTGTCAGACTCCTTTGAAGCATTAGGCAGCAACTGATGAAAGGGAGCCCTGGAGACCTGGAACATCTCAGGTTGGACAACCCCTAGGAGTCCCCTGACCACCACACTCTTCCTCGCTTCAAGGGGCTCTGAGTGTCTCGAGGCCTAGTTTCTGGGATCTTGGTGGAACCTCCAGAAATGTTGTGGGTTATTCACCAAAAACAACCGCACAGACATGGGTTTAAGCCAATAGAAAGACTTTATCAGTCAGCCAATGACTACACTGTATGTGTGGGATCCCAGTGTAGCCCTGAGCCTTTCTCAGGGTGAGCTTTTAAGCACAAAAGCATATTCTGGGTTGACACACTTCAGTTAACAAGAGCAGTTAGCCATAAGCAGAACTACAGAACCTAAAAAGTGAGGTTGGTACATTTTGAGAGTTTCCCAGAACTATATGGACTTCGATGTATTAGGCTTTTGTTTTAGTTTTGACAAGTATTGTTGTTTACTTGCTGAGTTTTACAGCCTGAATGGCACGTCCATCACAGAATCAGCTGTGCTAAGGTCTGGGGCCCTGCTACATATGGAGGCCAAAGGAGGATGCTAGATGCTTTTCTCATTTGTCTCTGCATTATTTTCTGGAGACAGGTTCTCACTGAACTGGAAGCTTGTGATTTGAGCTAGATTGGATTGTCAGGAAGGTCCTAGGACCTGCCTTTTTCTGTCCCTCCAATCCTGGGGATACCAAGCATACACTCATACCCTGCTATTTAAGTGGGTACTGTGTGTTCAGGCTAGGCCTCCATGCTTACAGAGCAAGAACTGAGTCACCTCCACAGCTCTCTACCAAAATAGTTTAGAAAAAATGGCATCCTTAAGTCAGAAAAGCACTGTACTTTTGACTTGTTAGCCATTGTTGTTCAATCCATTCTTCATTAACATTTTTACCAGATTTTAGAACAATTACTATGTCTAAAGTTATAGTTTTAATATTCATTGAGGTATAAAGTATCCTTGAGCTCAAAGAATTGCATCTTTGGAGAAAGACAGAAATATACAGATCCAATTAATAAGTAATAAATAAAAGCAAGCATAGGCAAGGATGCTTTGTATGTGTTTAATTCATTCTGAGATTTACCAACTTCATTTTTTTTTTTTTTTTTTTGGTTTTTGGAGACAGGATTTTCCTGCCCCGGAACTCACTCTGTAAACCAGGCTGGTCGTGAACTCACAGAGATGTACCTGCCTCTGCCTTCCAAGTACTGGGATTAAAGGCATGTGCCACCATCACCTAGCCTCAACTTCATTTCTTTATAGTACTTAAGCATCCAACAGGTTACAAAACACTTCTTTGAAGACATGCACCACCTTTTCACAAATATACCAGTATAGACTTATTAAAATTGGGCCCTTTACCTAAGGGTTCATTAAATACAAACTGATATAGTTCACATTTTCTAGAATGTTCTCATGCTAACAGGATTGCTCAACCTTTGATACTGAGTCATGGTATTGTCATCAACAATGTTTATACTTGAGAACCACATGATTGAGTTATAAAACTAAAAAAGAAAGAAAGAGTTTCAAAAGATTAACTGATAATGTTTAAGTAAGATTACAATTTCTGCTGGGTGACATTCATAACTGGGGTGCCCAAGTCCTATGTGCTTCAGGTTAGATCTGTCTGTATAGGTTAATTGTAGTTTTGATTTGGTAATAGGTTTGGTCATGGATCCTAACTGTTTCTATCTGAAATCTTTGACATTACGAGCTACAGGCATACATAATCTCTTAGATTTTTGTGAAAACTTACTCCCATGGGGTCTATTATAAAGAAAAATTAATATTTGTCTGATAGATGTGATTTAAAAATATAGCATCTGAATTATATATTTGGGAACTTTTGTTTTGTTTTTGTTGTCTGTTTAGCTTTTAAAGAAAAGAAAGGGCTTTTGTAGGTTTTGACCTACAAAATTGTGTTTCTCCACATTTTGTTGCTTCATTTAGGATAAATTATTGGATGGATCCAGAAGTAGATTTCTTTTACAGATGAAGATAAAAAGGAAATCATGACAGAGAAAGACATTGACAGGCATGGAACTCAGGGACAGATGCAGAGGGATTTGTAAGGTACCTTTCTGAGCCTCTGTTCAAATGCATGTCTGGTTTGATGAAAACACAGAGTGAATCGGACAAGGAACATAGTATCTGCTCTAAAAGATGTTACTATGTCACAAAGGAGAAAGAGTCAAGTTCTTTCAATAAAAAAAAAATGCTATGCTTAGATAGAAGGTATTTGGGGAGCAGCTGGCACAGAACTAGACATAGGGCTGGTATTTGAAGGGTAGACTGAAGTTTAGGTTGGAGAATGAGAAGTTTCTTACAGGAGGCTGTTTTTGAACTAACTCTTAGAAAACTACAGAAATTTGCGAGTGAAGAGAAGAGGATAAGGCACTGTGACTGAGAGTAATGTCCCCTACCGTCAGCCAGCTGCCGCTGTGCTGCTAATGGGCATTGACACGAATGATGTCATTTTCTCACTCTACAGATGTCAGAACACAGTAAATTAAGACCGAGACTGGTACCATTTGACTCAGGTCAGCAGGAAACTTCTGGGAATAGGTAGCGGTTAGATGTCATTGAATAGAGAATGACGGAACCAGAAAATAGTGATAAGGGAAGGAATGGGTAAAGCAGACCATATTGTTTAGAAACAATGGATGTTAGGAAAGAAAAGCAAAAAGGTAGCTAGAACCCCCAGGACTAGGAAAAATCTATGATAGGCAAGCTATCAATAGCAAGTGCTATTGATTAGCTGTTGGCTGTATCCCAGACCTGTTCTAGGTGTTCTTGTACACTTTTTCTTGTCATCTGCAGGGTGATTCTATAAGGGAGTCATTATTTAGCCTGTTTAGAGAGAGAGAGAGATGAAGATAGGCCAAAGGGTAAAGTAAATATTTCATTCTCATGGTAATAAGATGAACTTAGTTTTGAACCCAGACACAAACACTCTGGAACCTAGCCATTTAATAATTATTGCTTTCAAACTTTTCCCTCTTGGTAATGGAATTAGTGCCATCCTTCACTTTTTTTATTATAAAACTTGTATTTAAGCTATATCTTTCTGAGACTACATCAAATTTCCTATGATGAAATTATAGTCAGGCCTTGCTATTCTTTTCTGATTTGGGAAACACAATCTTTTCCAAATCAAGACGGCTGACCCCATGCTTTGCCTACCTGACTGGTACCCTTCCCAAGGAAGAAACAAATAGCCTTGTTCCTAATCATGGCGGGGGGGAGGTCACTGAAACTCCCTACAGGGCAACAGTGTTCACCACCCATGGTGCAAAAGCCACTTGCTCTTTTGCCCTTGTCGATTAAACAGAGCAACGTAATGATAGCTGAAGAGCCATGGGGAAAAGGAAACAGCTTAAAAACCTTTGCATTTTAGGGTTTGTAAAAGAAATTAAAATTGTAGATTTCTGTGCTGCTTATGGAGCTGTTAAGAAGAGTTACAGAGGAGGCCCATTTAAAATCATTCAGTTCTTGGCTGTGTGCCCATGAAATAAGTTGCAAGATGGGAAATGCACGAGCAAAGTATTTCTTGAAAGTCTGAGCTCTTCTTATATTTAAAAAAAACAAGGAAATTGAGGTTCAGGGCTTCTAATGGAGAAACGAGAGCAGGAGTATTCAGTTAATAGCCAGCTAATGTTTGCTGGTCTTACCCTGTAAATGGCAATAGCCTGTGTTCCTTAAATTAAATAATTATCTCTCTGTATCTCGATTATGGCAGAGCACTTTAGTTTGGTTCGATTTATTCATATGTTGAGTGGGCATAGTATCCATACATTTCAACCACATGTTTCTGACTGTTATCTGAAATTCCACTGTAATTGGTAAACTTTAGCGTTGTCATTGGTATTAATGTTTTCTAGCACCCTCCTTTGGTAAACATAGAATCCTATTTGTTCCTCTGTGTTCCTTTTCTACCATTATATACAGCAACCTAATTTAGGCCCAGTTTGACATCATACTTGAGAAAAAAATTAAGGATAGATCTTTTGATTATTTGACTAAGAGTTTATCTCAGGGGAAAACTCTGGTGTCTTGGATATTATATTCACTGGGTAGGGATGCCTCCAAATATATATTAAAAGAATAAGGGAATTAATTGATTAGAGATAAATGAGTTTTTATCTGGTTATAATCATAATGAATAGGATGAAAAAAAAGAGAGAAAAATAAAGTCAAATTTTTAGAAGAAATATGTTAGATATTCTTCCTGTTGTCATTAAGGATTCATTTTGGATCTCTTGACTCAAACCTATGAGGCTTTTTACCTAGTTTGGCTTTTAGAAATCCTTACAGCAGAAATGAAAGAATTATTTTTAAGAACAATCTCAACCTTAAGTCTTGATCTTGTTTTCTCCAGACTCTGATTAAGGCAAGTGGTAAATCATTGTGCTGGGTGTTTGAATGTAGTCTGGGGCTTAGAAATATAGGGGTCCTTATTATTACACTAAACGTTTCTTCCCTCTCTGACAAGCAGCTAGTATACTTAATATTTTCTACCAAGATATGCCTTTATTCTGGACCTTGTGTCTTAGAATTAGGACAAATAAACAGTATTTTACTAGGTTACAAAGCCCCTAAAGATTTCATTTCCATGTGCAAATGTACCAAAGGCAATTATTCCAAGTTTAATGTGATGGGAACTCCATGTCCCCTTTTCTACATAAAGAGATAGATTTTGGAGTGAAGCAGATCTGAATTCAATTCACTGTGACAGATCCTCACCCTTTGGGGGACTCTGCATTGGGAAAATATATTTGTATAGTTGGTGATTAAAACTCTGACATTTTTGTTGGATCTTTAAAACTTAACAGATCATTGAACTCATGTATTTTCTCTTATAATAATACTAAAACTGTGTTGTTATAGTCTGATTCAAAAGTTCAATTCTTCTGGGTATTCCTAATTTAAACTATGTAGAGATATATGCATATCAATGTTCCTATGTACTGTTGCTTACATTAGAGAAAATCTAAACATCACATTTGCTTACCAATAGGGAATTAGTTTAATTATAACATAGTCAAGCACTACAATTATATTCTGCCAGTACTAGTAATGATAGATGTGCTCTAATTAATACTGATAATTGAAGGAAAGTAAGCTATGAAGGAAAACATACTGCATGCTTTATTTTTAGAACAAAATCTAGAGAGATGACCCAGCAGTTTAGTGGCTGATGGCTGCCCTTTTCCCATATCCTCTTCAGCATTTGTGTCAGTTGTTCTCCTAGTCTTAGCCATTCTGACCGGGATAATATGGAATCCCAAGGTTTTATTTAATTTGCATTTCCCTGATTACTAAGGGTGTTGAGTACTTTTGGGGATATTCAGGTCAATAATTAATAAGTGGGTCCTTATAAAACCAAAAGACTTCTGTATAGAAAAGGAGTCAATCAATCAAGTAAAGAGGAAACCCAGAGTGGGAAAGATTCTTTGCCGGCTATATATTTAAGAGGATTAATCCCAAGAATATATAAGATCTCCAAAGAAAGAGTCAAGAAAACAAGCAACCCAATTGCAAATGTTCAATGGATCTGAAAATAGAGATCTTAGTGAACCTATGTTCCTTACAGCTGTTCCTATGCCTCATAAGAAGTCTGTAATTATGAAAATGCAATATTAACTGTGTCTACATATTAACCTCCTAACTGATAATACTTGACAAATTACCCGTGAGCATGGACCTGTGCTGTCTTTGCCACTGTGTGACACTGAAGTTCATTTTCCACCCTGGGATTCTGTTTCTCTTTCTCTACAAGTAGGTTAACAGTGTTAAACACTGTTTTCTGTGAGAATTAAACTGATTTATATGAGAATTAAACAAATATACATATACATGAATGTTGAATAGCATCTGGAACATAAGAAATATTTTAAGGTGTTCACTGCTACTAATATTGCCATCAAAGTGGGACAAGGTAGAATCAGAATGTGTAACTTGGCTTAACACCAATTATTTTCTATCTTCTTCACTGTCGTTCTTCTAGGCCAGTGTCCCTATAAACCAGGGCAATATTCATATTCTCCCAGGATTACAAATGCTTTAATTTGCTTTAAGTTCTCCTTACTAAAGGATTAGAAATTATTGTTTGAATAGATTCTCATGTGGCATAAAACAAGCAAACAAAACAGCTTCTTGAATTTGCACTCCAATCTCTAGAGCTTTTACTGTACTTTGCTCTGAGTTATTTGAATGGCTTTCATGCCCTATTATTATTGTTCTCATTGGTTATGAGAGAGAAACTGCTATCTTTTAAAAGGAAAGGACAAAAAATTCATTGTTCACTAAAAGTTGTGTTTATTTCTTCTCAGAATATAAGAATCCCATATTACCTGGTATTAGGCTTTGTTTGAACATTAAAATATTTATTGTCTACTATATTCCAGGCTGTCTATATTCCCAATGTCTACCTAAAATGTCTACTTTAGTTGTCTATTTCACATAGAAAATTATCAAATGTTCATTTATTATCTGACATGGTTTTGGTAGCTATCTTTTGGATGAGACACAGCATGGATAGCAGGGCCATTCATGTGTCTGTGGCACCAGAGAAAAGTCACAGAGGAGTTGGAATTCTCTGATGTTATAGTAATTAAAGTATTTGGCAGTTGGTTCTGGCTCTATTGATCCTGTACTGGGTCTGTAGTCTAGAACAGATGCTTGTAATTTCTCCATGTTGTCTGAACATCTCAAAACAGGGAGGAGGTTGGCTTCCAAAGCCAAGAATCCCTAAAAAGAAGTCCAGGCAGGGATCCTATTGTTTTTTTATAACCTATTCTGAGACATCACTTAACATTACTTTGTAGTTTTTGATGAACAAAGTTATATATTTATAAACTATGCCACTCTGCACACATGTTACTCCTTATTGATATGAAGGGCATTCAAATTCAAGACTCTCAGTTTTCTAAGTAGTTCCTCAACTCAGCCCTAATACATCCTTGTTTTGAATTTGGCTTCTAATTCATAAGATAAAGAGAAGATATTCAAAGTTCTCAGTACTATGTGACAAAAAGGAGTAAAACAAATGATATCTAGAAATATCAATGATGTTATTGTTGCATTTAATTAATGTCCCTTTAATAGATTTAAAAATCAATAGAAACTTTTTCTTTGAGGGAGGAATACACTATGGATTAAATATATATATATATATATATATATATATATATATATATATATATATATATATATATGACAAATAAAGACACACATACTTACTGTCACATTTGTCACTACATTGACACTTCTAGAGAAGAGAGGGCTACCATACTACAATGGAAGTATGTGGAGTCTCCATACAAGAAGAGAGCCATATGATGGACAGCGTTAGAATTGAAAGTTTGAGAAAAGTAACAAAAAAAGCAGAGGAAATACACAGCCATCCGCAAAGTGGAGGCCATATATTTCAGAAGTAGATGTTCATTGGCTCAGGATATAATAAGTATGTTGGTGACCAAAGTCTAACCCCTCTCTGAAACAATGTTGAAAATCCTCAGCTTAACACGAGTAGATAATATAAATGTGTGTTGGCAGATATAAAGTTAAACTTTATCAAAGTTTGGCAAAATAATTGTTTTTTAGGTACAAAGATTGGAGATATTTTGTGGAAGGACCAATTTTAAAATACATGATTCTATGTTTTCAGATACTATCAGAATCCTTCTACCTACTCAACTTAAAGTATTTAAGTGTCATTTTTTTTTAAGTAAAAGTAAAGATAGAGAAAAAATGCTTGCTGCTCAGAAAGTTAGTTTGACAGTGTTTTTTTCAAAGAACATATATAACTGGGTATCTAAGCTGGAGTTTTTAAATTGCTTTTGGGGTAAGTGGCTTTGCCATACTGATAGGGACAATCCCACTGGCTGCTCATTTAAAAGTGTCATTTTTACCAATTCATGTGTATTTTCTGTGCAGTTCTGTTAGTTATGCCAACTAGTTATGTCTGAACTCTCCTATTTAGAGTGCACATTCTGTCTCTGTTAAGCATGATAATTTATGAAAGAAGGGACAATCACACTTTACTCCTGAATATTGTGCATTAATTCGATCAGTTCAGCTCTTTATATTAGAAGACAGAAATGCTGTCAGATACACTTAGACTATTTATATGTTAAATGACAAGGTCACTTCCTAAAAACAAAACAAAACAAACAACAACAACAAGGACAAACAGAAGGTCTTTTTCTTTGAGAGGAACAGTACCCTACTTTAGAACAACTATTAAATTTGGAATTAGAAGATAAAATACAAACCTGCCCAAAACTAGTGTAAACTTTAGACAAGACATGACAGTTGTTGTTATTATGTTTTGTTTTTTGAAATAGGGTTTCGATATGTAGTCAGAGCTTGCCTGAGCTCAGAGAGATCTGGCTGCCTCTGCCTCCTGAGTGCTGGAATTAAAGGTTAGGGTCACCATGCACAGCATATGGCAATTCTTGGTACATGTGTTCCCATTTATAAGGTAGGGGGATTCGACTAGATCCCTCTAATCTTTGCTACTCCCATCAAGGAAGCTCTGTAACATCTCCTTTGCTGAAGCTACTTTACATGTTGTAAAGGTTAAACCTCGAATTGCAGCAATGAGGTTTTGTCATGCTTAATGGGGTATTATTGATAAATATTTTCATTTGTGTCAAAATCCAGTGATGCTCTCTGAAGTTCCAGGAATTTGAAGATAAATATGAATAATAAAAAAGCTACATTTTGTCATGCTAGTGTTGAGTGGCATAGTTTGTCTACAAGACTTTGATTATCTCCCCCGGATCTTGTCAACAGCTATTTTTCTCAGCGTTTCAAAGTTGAATGTCTGACATTACCCATAACTATAAAAATGCAAAATACAAAGAATGCCCCATTTTTTACCCTTTTATTGTGTATATTTTGATGTCTAAACTGTCCATATGATTATATTTTTATTATTTAATTATTTGCTAATTACCTACAGGATAAAGTACAAAATTATTAATGTACCATCTTCCCTCTTACAGCTTTCCTCCCTTTCAGTTGCTCCTGTATGTGCTATAGTTCTACATCCCAAGTGCCCTTTGTCTATTACCCTGAAGATATTTACTGGTACCTGTATCTCTGTGACAGAGAGTGATGCCAGCATAATGTATATGAATGCATCCCGTACTTGTAGGTCATATAGCCTTTCTTACAGGAATGCTGTTGTCTTTTCCTCTTCCTTTTCAGTTCAGTGTCCAATTTTAATTTCTTGTAGCATTTTCTCATTCCAAACTCCTTCCTAAGAGCTTACGTCTCCGAGTAGCAGTTATTAATTGCCCCATTTTTCATTCCTGTTAGACTAGTAACTTTTAGAAAATGTTTGGTAGGAAACAAACAAGGACTGTGTTCTCTCTGGACCTTAAGTTCCTAACATGGGTAACATGGAAAATTCTTGTGGATAATTTTGTAAAGTAATGAATGCAAGAATTTTTAAGCAAAAGAATGTGTGATGTAACCATGCCTCTTCTCTGAAAGCCCTTCTTGCTTACCTCTCCTGTTACATCACTTCACCGCCTTGGCTCCATATTTCACTCTCATTACTTGGACTTCATGTATCCCACTCCACTGATTTTCGTTAGACCATCTTTTCCATATAATTTGTGTGTATTCAGAGAGGCCCACTCTGACTATTTGACAATCTGACTATATTGATAAAATGGCAGAAAAAAAGAAGAAAAGAAAATCTTAATATCAGTATTACTTGTTATGTGCTCATGCCTTTTAAATTCATATTATCTATTTTGCCTATAATTAGTTGGTAAGAGACATTTACACACACACACACACACACACACACACACACACACACACACACGCATTTGCTACAAGAAGCTAGCAGAAGACCTGAATAAATAGTTAATGATGGTAATGTCGATTCACTACAATATACAGAATGAGAATAAAGCAATTTCATCCACTACTCCACCTCATGATGTAACTCTCCACTGTGGAGATTTATTGCCACTGAAATAGATTTCATGTAGTGTCTTACTTTTTGCTGAGGATTTAAATGTTTATATAATTTCCTATTTTTAACTTTAATACAAGAGTTTACAAATAAGGCAGTAGGCATGCCATGCCACCAACCTAAGAGTTTAAGAAGGATTAGATCTCCCTATCTGAGTTCAATCCCAGGATCTGAAGGAATTTTTAGTAGCATATCCCATACAATGTGGGTAACCTTTATTCTTTTACTGTATCCTTACCTGAATCCCTTTTACCCTGGAAATCCTTGTCATATTAATCTTCTTTAACCTATTCTTTATTATCTTCATAGAGAATTTAAGGCTTTCAGTGTTAGTTCTCTTGAAGAGAGAATGGTACTGTAGCAAAATAAATATTGCAGGATTAAACTCATTTGACACTGATAAAGTATTTAATGAGTTGTTATTTGTATTGTACTAAATATTGAGGTAAGCTGGCTTGATCCTTGTCTGTGAGTTTACGAATACTCACAAAGTTTCTGTCTGATTCTCATTTCCTAATAATAGTCTATGTTTGTGAGTCTTTATCTTCTTTACCAGAAAAAGGAAATAGCTATAAAAAGTTAACTGGTAAGTCTCAAATTACGAAACAAGATGAAATGAGAAAAGAAAAATTGAAACTTGATTTAGTGTGTGAAACTTTGCATTGTATGTAATATACAAATATTTTAGCACCTGCAGGTGATTTTAATTTTTGTTAACATAAGTACATTTGGGAAATAGCATTTTTAAAAAAGCTAGACTGCTAAATCATGTCTTGATATAATCCCTGGATAAGCATCCAGCTCATGAACACAATTGGAAGTGTTGTTAGGGCCCTCAACTTAAATTCCAGTAGCAGTTTCTGGCTGCAAGGAGAATTAAAGGCCATGATAAAAGAATATGGTAATTTTGGTCTTCAACTGATATGTTGATGCAAAGCCCTTGGATTGGATGTGGGAGTTTGGTATGTGGAGGAGATGTGCACAGGGAGAATTGTTGTTGTTCTTCACTTGACTGAGTCCAAATGGAAGAGCCAAACAGACTGGGAAATAAGGATGCTTCTCTTCCTCTGGGAAATTCAGAACTAGCCAACAAGATCCAATTACCACATATGGAAGGCAAGGGACCATTTTATGGTAATTTAACCTACTTATTCACATGTGCACTAAACCCAAAGTTGTCTTTCCAATGCAATAAGGCATCCCTAATTTTCTCCATATGTTAATTGGTTTCTGTGTTATAAAATGTAGCATGTTTAAGAGAATAAACTAACATTTGCTTAGAATCTGCTCACCACTAGGCATTATGCACTTTATCCCTTAACTTATTTATACTTAACCCTATGACAAAACTCCAAATTTGGTATTCTTTTCACTTATGTATCAGACTCTTTTTTAAACTTAGTGAGATGTTAAGAGAATAAAACAGTAAACAAAAGAATTTCCTGAATTCAGTTGTCAACATTATACCAAATATGTATTTTCTCTTTTTTAATCTATTGATCTGTCTATATATTATAATATCTTATGGCATCTATGTGAACAGCAAATTAATTTTCATGGGAGCATCTAAAAGAGAGATCTAAATGTAATGAGGTTACTATCTGTCTGCATTAAAGTCATGGTGGCACTAGCATGCACAAGCCAATTAACAGTAGTATTTAGTGTCCAGTCTGTGTTTATGACTTTTTTTCTAGGAAGATATAATTAGTTTATGTACTTGGGTCTTATTTCTTTAGCATATTTTTATCTAAAAGAGTATCCCCAGTCTTTTCTCAGGACAGTGACCATTTTTCTTTGGTTCTCTCTTGGTGGTTTAAAGCTCTTAATAAAGTTGAAGTGTAGTTAACATCTTTACACAGCTCACTGTAACAACAATTATCGATGTTTTGCTGCATTTGTTCTCCCTAGTTCAATCAAATTCTGCCATTTCATTTATGTGGGATTTCAATATAGTTTCTATTTACTATGTTAAGATGCTGGCTTAGTACTTTTTGTTTTAAGAATTATGATGATGAAGAATTCGTTTCCCTGGTTTTGTGACCTACACTCGGGAGGTGAAGACATAGAGACAGGAGTTCTCAAAGTCGTCCTCAGTGCATGCTGGGGTCGAAGATAGCCTGGGCTGCACCAGACCATGAGGTCTTGTCTTAAAAAACGAACTAAAAACCAGGCACAAAATAAAACAAAAAATTAGCATTGTTTTGATTTTTCTTGTAAGACAGATCTTGCCAATGTAGTCCAGGCTAGCCTGGAACTTGAGGTAGCTCCGGCTGACCTCAAACTCCAGATCTTTATCAATGTAATAACCAGTGATTAGGATCTGTTTAAAAGTGTCACCCTCCTTCATAGTGCTCAAATATTTACAAAATTTCACTGCAATCCTTTCATTCAAGCTGGCTTTCAGGTTCTAGAACTTCCTCTGCCCTATATACAGATTCTGACATTTCTCTGAGAGCCTTGGCTCCTTTTAGCAGAAATTGATAGGTTAAACTCATGATTTTGCTAGTAGTTGTGCTCAGTTAGTGGATAGTCATTGATTCTCACACATGTGAGTAAAAAGAGATAGAGAAAATACAGTGTCACATGCCTTGAAGACATATTGGCAGGTCAGTTACTCAACATTACATAATGTCTCTTTAAAATTCCATGATTTTAATTTTATATCTGTAACTCCTTTCTCTATATTTGTAGTTTGCTTTCAGAGATTTAAAAATATTTTCTTTCACAATAACCATTTTATTGTTTATTTAATTCTCTTTAGAAAGTTGTATAAGTATATAAATTATAAAGTATATATATGTATATAAATCTCTATATGTTGCATATGTGTATGTATGTATGATATAGTATACATCAAATAGATTTTAAATTAGAACATGAAGCCAGGTGTGATAGCACAGCTGTAATCCCTACACTTAAAGGCTGAGGCATGAGATCTAGAGTTTGAGGTCAGTCTGAGGTACATATTAAGTTCCAGGACAGCCTGGGATATATACTAATATCTATCTTAAAACAAACCAAAATAACACTCATAAAAATACAAACATGAGATCTGAATATAATGAAAATACAAGAATTTTTTTTTTAATTCATGGAAGATGAACTATATTCAAAAAAGATTTTTCTAATTGTTATTTTGTCTTAGGTTTAATATCAATTTGAGGCACATTGATTATTTTACTTTATTTGCATATTTTGCAATTTGATTTTCTGTCTTGTGGATTTTTTTTCTTTTTAATGAAACAGGTTCTCCTGTTGTATGGTAGTCTCAAACTAGCCAAGAAGGAGCTTGAACTTCTAATTCTTCTGCCTCTATTTTCCAGAGTTCTGGGATTACAGGTGTGGTGTTTTGAATGAGAATGGCCTAAATAGGGTTCTATCCTTGAAGGATTAGGAAATGTGGCCTTGTTTGAAGAGGTGTGCCACTGGGGCCCAGCTTTTAGGTTTCAAAAACCAATTACATTTCAGTTGTCCCTTGATCATTGTCTCAACATGTAAGTTCTGAACTACTGCTCTAGCACCATACCTACCTGTCTGCTGTCATAGACTCTGGAACTGTGATCCTTTAAGTTAAATGATTTCTTTCATAGGTTTCCTTGGTCATGGTATTTTGTCATAGCAATATAAAAGTAACTAAAAGAACAGAACTGTGCTACCACATCTTACGTAGTTCTGGAGGTTAAAATCAGGACCTCATAAGTGCTAGGCAACCACTCTGCCAGCAGAGCTACAGATAAGTTTCTTTTGAATTGTGTTTTTTTTTTGCTGTTATACAAAAGTAAGAGCTATGTTAAAGATATAGCAAAGAAGGACTGCCTCCATTTCTTCCCTGTATCATTCAGCCTATAATAGTGAAATTCTATATAATGAATTATGCAGCTGGAGAACGAGAAGAATTGTTTACAATGATTACAGTTTGTAGCCAAGTGATGGTGGCACATGCCTTTAATCCCAGCACTCAGGAGCAGAGGCAAGTGAATCTCTGTGAGTTTGTGGCCAGCTAGGTCCACAGAGTGAGTTTCAGGACAGCCAGGGTGATAACACAGAAACCCTGTCTCAGAAAAAAAAAAGATTACAGTTTGTAATTTTTCTAATACATTAATTAAAATTTATTTTATTATTTTGGGATCAATAAATATGCATAAAAGCTGCTCATATGAAGATACTGACATATTGAAAAAATCAAGTATCTATATATAAATGTTTAAAATGTTTAAAATATCAATTACAGTTCTGTATTAGAGTTGTTCATTTTTATTATTTTTTTATTTCTGTTTACTATCACTTAAAATTAATAATACCTTTAGGTAATATATAAACTGAGCAAGTTATAGTTAGGAATCTATACATGTATATGAACAATAACAATTATTGAAAAAAGAGGCCATAAATCTGAAGTAGAGCAGGAATGGGTATATGGGAGGGTTTTGAGAGAGGAAAAAGAAGGGGAAATGGAGAATTGATTTCATTGTATTATAACCTCAAAAAGAAAAGAAAATGAAGGTATATTTGCAAATAAATAATAATAAAATATACATATGTGTGTGTTTATAACCTTATTTTTCATTCTTTTATGTGCTAAAATTAAGCATTTTTATATTTTGTTGTTATTATTCTATAATGAAGTCATTACATGAACAGTGTGTAGAAATCTTCATTATTTCTATAACCACACAGCATTTGAGTGATGGCCAATGCCTTACTCAACAAGTTGTTAAATTAATGTATGTTTGAGGTCCTTTAGTAATATGTGAGTATAGCTATTATGCTTAATATTGTCACAAATAGTACCATGAATATTTCTCTTTTGTTTTTGGAGGAATGGTCATGGTCTGAAAACGCGGTCTCTGGCTTAGAGGAGCTATTCATATAAAATTTTATTAGAATTCTCAAATGTACACTCCTCTTCCAATGCCAGCACAATGTGTCATCAAATATTTCAGCCTGATAACATAGGGGCATGTCTTTAGACCTGTGTGCTTCTTTTATGGGTGATATTGTATATACTCTACTATATATATATATCTATATATATACATATAGTATATATATACTATATGTATATTCTCTACTATCAAGAAACCTTTGTCTCCCTATTTGAGGACACATCTCCTCTCTACTACTTTGTAGTAGACAGAGTAGTCTAGGGAGACTAGTAGTCTCCCTACTCTACACACATCTTCTTACTGATCTCTTGGAACTTTCTTCTCTTTCTTCCACATATCTAGAGGTTCTTTTATATCAAATTACTTTTGTGTCTATAATATACAATGGAAGCATATGTTTGCAGCTTGTCACTCAAATGTGCATACACACACACACACACACACACACACACACACACACACACATATATATTTAAAGTTATGCCAGGTCTAAGGTTTAAGTCCTAATTATAAATACTTTATCTTCTCTTAGGTCATAAGGAATTTATTCCTTCTCTTCTATTTCTATTTTTTTCTTCACATCCAATTATCTGATATGTTAAATTTTTTCCAGTATAAGCTATGATGTACTGATCTAATTTAATTCCCTTTAAAAGGGTGCTACACTACTTTTAGCATTATTTATTAATTTAAAATTAAACTGTTTCTACTAATTGGAAATGCAAACTTTATCAAATACAAATTGTAGTTTTGATTCTTATCAACCTTAATTTTGAATTTAATATGGAGAAATCATACTGTTTTACTTACAGTAATAATAGCCTTTCTCTTGAGGACATGAAGACTGAGGAGATAATTTGCCCAAGATTAATTTACTAATAAAATGGCAAATCCAGGATTTGATCTATGGCTGCACTGTGTTGCTAAAATTTAAATAGGCTTCTACACTGAAGTCTATGTCAAACAAATACATGTTTTGGATGTTTGTGTCAAAGAAACTCTAAGTTAAGGGGTAGCATTTGGTACTTTGAAGCTATCAGGCTGAAGAGCACAGAATACTTTAGCAGCACATAATGTTCATTTATTTTATGTCTTCTAGACTCTTTCTTTCTTCCTTCCTTCTTTTCTTTCTTTCTTTTTTGTTTTTGTGAGACTGGGTTTCTCTGTTGTAACTCTGGCTGTCCTGGAACTCATTCTGTAGACCAGTCTGGCCTCGAACTTACAAAGATCTGCCTGCCTCTGCCTCTGGAGTACTGGGTTTAAAGGCATGTGTCACCACTGCCTGGTTAGACTCTTTCTTAATATAGGTTATTTTATAACTGGAATCTCACACACATACTATTCCTTCCTGCCTATGGGCTTAGTTTGTACTGATTTAAGCTGTATTGGAAGCTGGAGGGACTTGCCTATCCTTATTTCTATGTCTCACATTCTCATGTCCACATAAGGTGAGAATCACAGTGATGAGTATGTTCTTTTACAAATATGAAGAAAACCCATTAGTAAATAGATATACAGCAAATAAATGTCACTGCCTAATGTTGAGCAGTTTAAAACAAAAACAAAAGCCCACTGGCAGAAGCCATCTGTTCCTGGCAACTTTCCCAGTTAAACACTTTTAATTGCTTCTGTGATGTTGGTGGGCTGGCATGCCATGGTTTCCAGGGATTTGGGAGAGTTGACCTTTATGAAGTAATCACAGTTCGTTGTACAAAAGAACTCTGAGTTATCAAAGCAGGCAGTGTGTCCTGCTGTGGAGCCATGGTAATGAGAATGTATCATATGTGTGATAATTCCCCATTTGGATTGAGTTTTTATTATATTCTACCCAACAGTTAAAGAATTCACCCTGGAAAATGCTGAAAATTTTGGCAAGGAGTCTAAAATCTGAGGTTGTGTGTAAACAAGACCTGTTTGTTTATTATGAGAGTCACTAATGCCATCCTCTAAGTTCCTTTTCTATGTAATTTATTGAAATTTATTGATTACTTATTTGTCTAATACTATAAAGCGAGCTCTGTGATGAATATATTTCCTCTATTGCCCTATGCACTATTCACAACACTGTATGATGTAGTGAGAAGTTTTGCTCTACAGATAGAAAAGCTGAAGGTCTAGGCTAATAAACAAATTAGCCTAAGGTCAAATGTATAGTAAATAACAAAACCACTTAAGGTACGTCTGTGTGATGCCGAAGCCCAATCTATGTAACCATTCTAGAAGAGACGCTGTAGATACAGGGGTATTAATTCTCTGTCCTCTGTCACGTAGCAAGATAATTACAGAGGCAGGGTTGAGGCAGGAAACAAAGGCAAGGAAAGTACTGGGGGCATGAGGGAAAGAAGCCCCTCATCTAGAAACCTGGTGAAGCCTCTCTCCATTAGTGCAGCAGGAGAGTCAGCACAGGAAGGCCACACACGGCTTGAGGTTCATTCCCCTTCCCAGCAATAAACTTTTGATTTTCTAGGAATCGTACCAGAGACCATTTTACAAGGAAAGGACATGTACTAAACTCTCTGTGCAACTCCAGCAGCTTCTGGTTTTACCTTATTGGGTTATAACTTCAAACTTCATCTCCAGAGCTATCTCATGTGTCCCTCTTATTAAAAGGGAATGAAAAAGGAAATGGGGTCTCTTCGCAACCTTTTGAGGTACAGCGTGAGAGCCAGCAAAAGAGTATATACCACTAACACTGAGAAAATTAATAGCTTTCTCTTTCTCAGAGAGGTCCAAACCCAGGCTTGGGTACCTCTTAGTTTCCTACACTCTTCTTTGGGAACTATTTACCTCAATTTGGATATTTCCTTCTTTCTTCTCAGTTCCTTTTTTTTCTCTTAACCCTCACTCTTAAGTCTATATTAAAATATCTTTAATAAAATCACCAATAATGTTTTATCATAAACCAGATAGTCCTGAAATGTCTTTAGGATCACATGTATAAATCTTAGTTTGTCCTAAGCTGAGCTCCCTAAAAAGTTACTGTTTACTATCTGTCAAACTACAAAACTCCAAAGTAATTGTTAACTGGGATAGAAGTTAAGCTTGAGGTTTGATGTAGCCAGAGTCCTTAGCTTCCTCTTTATTCCTACATTTCTGTTGCTCAGACTTCCTTTGTGTAAGTTACCATTCTAGGTCCTGTTCTCTGTTGACAGGTTTTTCTAGCTGACAAATGTGTATAATTGAGATCAGGATTCTGTATTATTTAGTTACACACTTAAGCTATCTATCCTGGTGGCTCTAAATCCCCACTAGGTTCTTAATAAATGCTTGTTGAATACACAAATTTAATTCCCAATGCAAATTGGCTCATTGCATGGGTAACAGTGGCTGTATATCTCAGATTAAAACAACACTGAACCTTGGAGTGTTTAATGAATGTTGCTATATACATAATGACTAATGCCATTCACAGAAAGTGAGTTTTGATTCCAGCTTGATGAGGAGACTAAGAAAACATGAAGTATATTTCATGCTCTGTTTCTATCCATATCTATTAAAGAGGCACTGTAACACGAACAGTAAGTCTGGCATTGTAGGCCTGGTACAAACACCTAGCCAGAAACATAAATCACACAAAAGACACATGTTTCACTCAGGCCTTCATTTTTTTCATATAGTATTTATTGTGCACTAAATTTATAATAAACCCCAGGAAATGAAGATGAATAGGATATATTCCCTTCTCTCAATGAGCTCATAATTGAGTTAGGAGTCAATCAAATAATTAAAGTACAGTTAGCCTAGAGAGGGGATCAGTTTCATTGATGAAGAAAGAATAACTTCCACCCTTTCCTTAGTTCTCCACCTCTGGGGATACTGAACCATCTGCCAATCAGTGGCTTTCTTTCAGCCAGTATCAGGACTGTAACTTCAGCATAAAGGATTCAGAAGGGGTCAGCCAGCAGGAAGCATTTTCTTGAAATATCAAGGTTTTCCTTTCTCCTCCCTACTCTTCTAAATTCTTGGATATTTCTGCGGAGAATGGACCATGCTCTGACCCACTCATTCCTGACCTATTTTTATCCCCAGCAGCTGGGTTTGCAGAAGATATATATCCCATGAGCAATACCACAATAAACAAGCCTCTGGCTGAGAAAGAGATCTTGTGAGGTAAAAGAGGAAGCAGAGACACCCTGGGAAGTAGAAGAGCTGTGAGCTGGCTCCAAGCTTCTTTGTGACCTTGAGCAAGGTCCAAAGCTCCCTGAGACCTACATTTCTCTGCAGCAAGGAACAGCTCAAGGATTTCTTTGCTGCTCTAATATTCCATCTCTCTAAAGGTGGCTTTGTAGCCAATGAGACTAAGACTCCATGTAACAAATACTTAAGAACTACCTGTGCACTGATCAGTCCCGACAGCCCCTATATTTCTACAATTCTGTCATTCTTTCCTCACTGAACCCTCAGATACATGAAGGCTGCCAGTGGCTTGCTAAAGTTAATGTGGGTGCAAGAACCTTCCTTAAAACGATTTGAACTAGTTGTTATCTAGATCACTTATAATTTTAAATCATTGATGTCTTTAGTTAAATACTTCACTACAATTTTATAATCCTAGGCTCCAGTGATAGTGATAAAGTCATTTCTATCCAACTCAGCATAAAAAGTAATAAGCTTTTCTGATTATCATTTTATTTCTGTGGAACCAAACTGGCATCCCTCTTGGAACAAATATTTTGTCCTAAGTATGAAAACAAGATTATAACTTTAGGTTTTATACAGAAAGGATGGCCGTGTGTTCTTGCATTCCGTTCTCTCTCAGTTGTTGACCAAATAGTATATTGGAGAAATTGGGCATTGTGTTTCTGAATTTGAGAAATTTATATAAATATAAATATTGAAAATCCTGTGAATGAGAGACTGGAGAGATGGCTCAGTGTTTGAGTGTGTACTGCTCTTCCAACAAATCTCATCAATTCCTAGAACCCATGTTAGGTGGCTCAAATGTACCTGTAACTCCAGGTCCATGGGCAATCTGAATCTCTGGAACCAGAAGCCACCCACTTGCTCTTGCAACTCCGCAAACAATACATACAATTAAAAAAAAAATAAAAGCTATCCTTAAGTTTATGGATGAATGAATTCTACTTCTTTTATATGTTCATTTTCAATATTGTGTATTTATGTGAAAACTATTTTAAGTTAGCGTTTGCCTCTTGCATATGTTTCCAGGCAACTTGCAAGTTTCTTTAATCAATGGTTAGAATCTCTGGCCACCTGGAGCTATTTTGATGAATTAGAGCTTTTACTCTTTTGGTTGGTGAGAAGGCTTTGTGAGAAAAAGCTGGAATTATTAATTGCCCATTTTTGTGTTACAATGATCACACAGTTAATATGGCCCGGTGTGTTTCTTTAGCTCTGCCTGTTCATTTCACAGCCGAGAAAACAGGCATAGAGAAGGATCCACTTAAACACTGATGCTAATTAGTAGCAGAATTGGGCCAAGTTGGGGCTATCTGTGTTAGTAGTGTCTTTTCCTGTCATCTGAACTGACTTCTCTAGGAAAACAGAAACTCTCTTCCTTAATCATTAACCCAGCTATTTCCTAAAGGGTTGGTAAGTGGCAAGTATGATCCAGAGACACAACAACAACAAAAAAATATGGCGCTGACATCCCAGAACCTACAGCTCCATCAGAGCAGAGCTATAAGCTGGCACTTTCTTCACCTAAATAAAGAAGTTCAGGCTAGATTTATTCAACTGAGATGTATTGAGCTCCTCCAATTAATTTTTAACCTTAGCTTCTTCACTCTTTAAATTACTTTGAAATTCTCACCCAATGCTTCTTCTGAACCATTATCAAATCTTCAACAAAGTCCTGGCAATATGAATCTCAGGTTTGTTTGCTTTTTTTCCAAAACAGCTTCCCTAATATTTTAGATTGGTGCTTATGCAAAACTGATGGGTTAATCATTTTTTCCCACTTCTAGACATTTATTTACCATTACTTAAAGGCATAATTAAATTTTTTTGATAAATTCTATTTCTTCACACAATACTTTTGCATTTGGTTTAGTAAAGAGACATACATGTGAACAAGATATAACTGATAATTTAAAAAACTGGATTTGCATTTCAGGCCCTTAACTACTATGTGTATAACATTGGCCAGTGGACATAAACTTCAGGGTCCCCATTTCAAGTATAAAATGGGAATAATTTATGCTGTGCAATGTCATTGGAATTCTAAAAGGAGATAGTACACGCCGACTACATAATCTGGCCTTGGAGGAGGGCATACTCAACAATCAATAGCTATCCCTCCTGAACTTGGGGGTTTAAATGATCACATTGATATAATTTTGCTAATGTTCGCATTTTTCTTAACGAAGTATTAGGAAATTGACCATGGTCATAAGCTTGCCAAATATGAACTGAAAGACTTTTCCTGGGGTTATTCTATCAGTTTTTGCCTCCAGGACAAATTGATTACAAAATGGTATAAAAGTTGTTTCTCTAAAAAACTGCCACTGTGTTTCTCTTAAGTGAGTACAATAAAATAAGGGATTCGATTTTATTTTCCAAGTGAAGTCAGGGAAATCATGGTACTTGATTCGAGCAACAAAGTCAGGAGCTATGCTGCTTATGTCTCTGTGTAATATTAGTACTACAGAGGTGACGAAAAAGTCACCTACATAACACCTGTACTAACTCAGTGTATCCTATAAACTCTAAGACTTCAGTTTCAGACTGCTGTCTCTAGAACATCTTCCAAGTACTATTTGCAATTTGTTCGCCTCGTTTTCTTACAGTGGATGCTAACGTCACCCTGATATTAAAGCTAAAAGTCACAAAAATAGTACTGATCTGGTTGAATTAGTAAATATAGATGAACAAATTCTCCATAAAAGGTATCCAACAAAAATTACAATTACTTGAAGAATCAGATAATTTAATCAAGAATATATTACCATAAATTTTTTATGTGAACATCAAAAATTAAAAACAAAACAAGTATGATTATTAAACACGTTAACCACAGTATCATTTGCTAAAAGTCAGAAGAGTAAATGAGCCCTGTGTTCTATTATTTGTTCTAAGCATTATAAAGTGTCAACAAATGAAAATGGTTAGTGCTCGTAAAAGAACTGACTGGAAAATACAATAAAATGGCTAATATGAGTTATAGAAGCAGGGCTTCTTATTTGCTTTCTGTTGTATGATATACACTACGGACAAAAGCAATTCATGGAGAGAAAGTGTTTATCTGGCTAGCATTTTCCAGGTCAGAAGCCATCAGTGAGGGAAATCAGGGCAGGGACTGAGGCAGAAGCCATGGAGAAATTCTGCTTACTGCCTTGTTTCCCTGGTCTGTGCTCAGCCTGATTTCTTTTACATTCTGAGCCACCTTCCAGGGTATGCCACTACCTTCAGTGGGCTGGGACCACTCATATTAATCAACAATCAACACAATTCCCATAACCACGGCCACAGACCAATCTGATCTGGGTTATCCCTAAGCAATAAAAACTAACCAAGAGTACATGATAATGCTATGTGTGATAATGGAAGAAATACAGACATAAGAAGGTATTGAGAGGTTTATTCAAAACACAATACTCAGAAAGTGAAAATATAGAGTCATATTACATGAATATGAAGCTATGAACAGATCAAATTCTAGTGGCTGCTGCGCCTCAAACCACAACTCCTTCATCTACTGTTGGTGTGAACTTAGATGATGCAATTTCTCTTCGTTTTATTTTCCTACATTATGAAAAAGAAATAATAATTGTTGCATCAAAAGATATTAAGAGGATAAAATAGAGGATAGTTTTTATGGAAAATTTATATACTATTTAGTCATTATACATTGTTAATGATTTTTGTCAAGTAATACACATTTACACATGTACTAATAGGTTTATGCAAACATAAAACCATAAAATAGATACACTGATCCCTCAGAAATATACATGCAAAAACTTCAACAAAATATATACATTGAAAAGATTATTAGAAATGACAAAAAGGTATTCATCTCAGGAATATAAGGATTATTCAGAAACCATCACACCAGTTATAGTACATCATAATTGCAGAATGAAGGATACCATTCATATTGTCAATCCAATAGCTTAATAAGGAACATTTGATGAAATTTAAATCCTTTCATAATGAAATTTCTGAACAAATTAGGTATAGGAATATATATCCTCATAGTGTATCAGCTTTGATAGACTCACATAACATCAGAGCCAATAGAGAAAACTTGGAAACTGTCATCCAAGACCCAAGACAAAGACAAGAATGCCCATTATCATCACTTACATTCAGTGTAGCAATGGAATGTCTAATCACAGCTATTACTCAAGAGAGAGAAAGCAACAGTCTGTAAATTAGAAAATAAAATGCTAAATGGTTTCAATTTGTAAATGATTGCACTTATATAGAAAATCCCTTAAGGTGCCAGCAAAATATTGTTGAAAGTTAACTCAGTAGAGTTGCAGAATGTCAACACATAAAACCAAATGGCATTTCTGTATACTATCAACAAATTATATGAAAAAGAAACCAAGAAAACAATCTCATTTACAGTAGCAACAAGAAAATGAAATACTTTGGAATTCATTGAACCAAGTAGGTGAATGATGTAAATTGAAAGCAAAACAAACCACCAAACAAACAAACAAAACACTGGTGAAAGGAATTTAAGAAACCACAAACAGCTGGACAGTGGTGGTGCAAGTCTTTAATCCCAGCACTGGGAGGCAGACAGGTGGATCTCTGTGAGTTCAAGGCCAGCCTGTTCTCTAGGAAACTCTGTCTCGGGGGGCAGGGGGCAAGAATCTAGAAACAAATGGAATTAATGGTCTAAGAGATCAGAAGGGTGTATATTGTTGTTAAAGTATTGCCTTTTCTATTTCGTATTAGTAGTAGTATTAATTGTTCAACAGAGAGAGAGAATATGATATGGATGGATGAAGAGCTCAAAGGACAAATTCAAGACTTAATTCTCTCCTTCTACCTTGCAGAGGATTCTTTCATTTCGGCTCCAGTGTTGCTGTCTCTAGACTAGCTGGCCCTGTACGTTGTTTTTTTTTTAATTTTTCAACATACATTTGATCTTATTTCAAATTTTGTGACTTGACCAGAATATTGTTATTTTCATATTGATTTGTAAGAATATTTTATATCAATATAATACATTTTTCATATTTGAGGATTTAAAAAAATTATGTGTGTATGTGTATGTTTGTGTACATGAGTTCAGTGCATGTGGAGGTCAGAAGAACTGTTGGATCTCCTGGTGTGCCAATTACAGGAAGTGGAGAGATGCCCCATGGGTCTGGAGATATATATATATATATATATCAGTAATAATATATCACAGTAATATACCTGTGTTTCTATTACAATGACAACTAGAAAGCCCTTCTGAAAATCAAAAGTTAGGTACTTGTCAAATTTAATGCTTTAACTTAAATGTATTTAATTATATGTACTTATCATGTGCAACAGGATACATTAAAATGCTTATACACAGTGAAATAAATCTAGTTAAATCATGTATTCATCACATGAAATGGTTATTTCTATGATGATAACATTCAACATCCCAGCCTTAGTTGGCAACACAATATATTGTAACTCTGTCACATAGTATGTCTTTACATTATTTTTTCCTATCAAACTATGATTTTTGTATCTATTAATCAGTATCACCAAAGCTTAAATCTCCATCAACTACCTCAGACAATGGTTTTACCACCATGAATTCTATTTCTATCAGAGCAATATTTTCACATTTCTTATGACTGAAATCATTGTGTATCTGTCATTTGCTGTGTCCAAATTATTTCCCTTAACATGATGACTTCTCAATAACATATATGTTATTAACAATGACAGCCTTCACTTTTCCCTTGTTCAGTGTGCGTGTGTATGTATGCAGGTGCATCTACATGTGTGTGTGTCTGTGTGTGCGTGTGTGTGTCTCTCTCTGTGTATGTGTATGTTACTTATCTCTTAATGACCTCTTAGATTGATTACACATCTTGGCTCTTAAGAAACAGTGCCAGAATTAACATAAAATGTGTCTCGAATTAGATATACTGGCTCAATTTATTTTGGATACATACAGTAATATGGCAGTATATCATAGTCATATTTTAGTTTTTTGAGGGAACTGTTTTTCATAATAACCAGGAAAATGTAAACTTCCACTAAAAGTGTACAAATATTTCTATTTTATGTATGAGTATCATTAACAGATAGCTGTTGGTCATAAGATGAGATTTTGCTCTATATCCTTGATTTGCCTTAAACTTGTTAAATAGCCCTTGCTGACCTCTAACTCAAGATCCTTCTAGTCTCAGGTTCTTGCTTTTGGGATTACAGTTGTGTGCCAGCACCTACTATCAATATTGATAATGGCCATTGTGTCTTTAGTAATGGCCATCTTAACAAGTGTTAGCCAGAATCTCACTGTAGCTTTGATTTGGATTTCCTTGATTACACAATATCAATCCTACCAATCTTCAATGGCTTTCTTTGATGGCTCAAAGTTGTTATTTCACAAGACTTTCACTTGACTGGTTAAACTTACATGTGTGTGTGTGTGTGTGTGTGTGTGTTCTTTTCTGAAGCTAATGTGAAAGATACTATAAAATACTATTTCTCTGATTTCCTTTTCAATCTGTCATTTGTATACAGAAAGGCTACAGATTTTGTGTGTTAATTTCATATCCTGCCACTTTGCTGAAAGTGTTTATCAGTCATAGAAGTTTCATGGGGGAATCACTAGGGTCTTTTATGTATAAAATCGTATCATCTGCAAATAAAGATACTTGGACCCTTCTTTTCAAATTTGTAGCCCCTTGATCTCCTTCAGTTTTCTTATTGTTCTAGCCAAGGCTTCAAATAATACTGAATATGTATGAAGAGATCAGTCACATCAACATATTTTTCAAATATCTGCTTGGTCATTTGGCTTATACTCGTTTGAGAAATATTTATTCAAGTTTGTCTATTTTAAATTTAATTACTTATGTTCTTGACATTCAGTAATTTGAGTTGCTTAACAGTTCTAATACTGACCATTCAATCTTTTATCAAGCAAAGTTAGAAGATATTTCTTACATTCTGTAAGTCACCTCTTCTCCTGTTGTTGTTTTGTTTGTTTGTTTGTTTTGTTTTTTCAATACAGAAGCTTTTCGGTTTGCTATAATTCTATTTTTTCTGATCTTGCCTTTGCTCTTTGTCTCCAAAACATCACTACCTAGACCAGTGTCATGGAGATTTTTCTTTGTGTTTTCTTCTAGTAGTTTTGTTGTTTGGAGAGTTACATTTACATAGTTATGTCATTGGGAATTTTTTTTTAACAATAGTTTCATATGAGAGTCTAATTTCATTCTTTTGCATGTGGCTGTCTAATGTTCCTAATAACACATATCGAAGAGAATGTTCTTGGCATCATTAGGAGAAAATGTGCTAGCTATAAATGTGTGAATTTATTTTTGGTTTGTCTATTCTGTATCATTGATCTGTATATGTGCTCTTTATGACAATATTATATTGTTTTTGTTCCTGGGGCACTGCAGCATATTTTGGGGTCTAATAGTATGATGCCACCACCCTTGTTTTTATTCAAGATTGCCTTGGCTTCAAGGTCTTCTGTAAAGTACAGATGCTAGATTTGTTTTATTTCCTTTCTGCATAAAACAACATTCATATTTTGATAGAGATTGTAGTAAAACTTACTAAATCAGAATTCTTTAATAGTGCCTGAATGATGGCTCGACGGTTAAAAATGGAGGCCACAAAAGCCTGAGCTCCTAAGTTCAATCACCAAGACCTATATAAAAAGCCAGATGTTGTGGTATGCATCAGTAATGCCAGAATTCCCTTAGTGAAATGAGATGGATGATGGACACATCACGAAAATTTGCCTTGAAGGGTTTGGAACTTCTGAAATGGTTCCATATTGTATCCATTTATGTTTGTCCAGAAGTTATACTGAGGTTGAGGACTCACCAAGCAAGCTCTACATATCAGTAACTTACATACCTGTTAGCACATTCAAAAGTCTACAGTCAAAGTGGATGAGAACTAACCTGTTGAATGTCAAATAAAGTTGCATAACTATCAAAAAAAGAATATAATCAATTTTTGGAGGTAATTTGGTAATGCTTAATAGTGTAAAAACACTTTGTCATTTTATATTATTTTATTATTTTGTTATATATGCCATTTTTTCCATGTAACATATTTTGATCTTATTTTTCCCCTCCCACAAGTCTTTCCTGATCTTCCCCATCTACATGAACAAACAGCTTCATGTTCTTTCTCTCTCAACATAAAAAAGAAAGAGAGAGAAAAATCAAACAATAGCCAAAAAGGCAGAAAACACCACCCTGCCACCACCACAACAAAGTACAGAAAACATGGAGTTCCTTTTGGGTTGCACAATTACTCCTGAGCATGAGGCCTGCCCTGGAGTGTGGTTGATATAACCAGCACCAGTACATTGGAGAAATCCAATTTTCTCCTCCCAGTAGGTATCATTTTCAAATATTTTCCTTGTTAGTAGTGGGAGTTTGTGCTCATTTCCCTATCTCTTTGCTGGGATTTTGTCTGGCTTGATTTTGTGTAAGATTTGTGTGTGCAGTCACAGTCTCTGTGATTCATATGTGCTCTATCATGTCAAGAAGATACTATTTCCTTGGAGTCATCCACCACTTCTGGCTCTTACAATATTTCCACTTCCTCTTATGCAAAGATCCCTAAGCCCCAAGGTAAGGTATTTGATAGAGACATTCTATTTGGGTCTAAGAGAACACTGTTTCTCCCTCTTCATAGTATCATGTTATGAGTCTCCTTGTTAATTACCATATCCTCCAAGAAGAAGTGTCTCTAAGGAGAAGTGAACAATGCACTGGTTTTGGGAATAGCAATATACCATTAGGAGTTGTTTTATTAGTAGGTTTTCTCCTAGGGCCTATGACCTATTTAGCCTCTCTGGTTATTAACCTCATTATCAGTGTCAGATGTAGAGTCTATCTCATGTAATAGGCTTTAAATCTAACCAAAAGTATTGATTCCCCACATAATATTTGTGTTACTATTGTGCCAGTATGTGTTGTATGCTATCATGAGTATCAGGGTTCATAGCTGGGTGAGACTGATGATTACTTTTCTCCTTTAGTAGTGTATATAGTATTTATCAGCACTAGGAACATGAGACAGGAAGTTTGAAGCTTCTAGTTGGGTAACAACTTGATTTATCCATGTTCAATGATATAAGTAAGTGGTGTCTTTAGCAACAGGTCCTCACTGTCAGGTTGTATAGGGTAACCAGTAGGACTGGAAATTGCCTATAATATTGTGTCCCTGTGTGTGTAGGAGTTCTCTACAGGAACTCTTTGGTCATTGACTCAACAGGTGAAACACATTCCTGGTACTTGATGCTTTTTCCTGGTAGCATATGATGTTTAGTTGGGGCATTGTCTCCCCCATTATATGGTAACCCATTCCAATTCATTTTATATATGTATACATTTTAGGAAGACTCCTCAGTTAATTAGGAAGAATAATTTAGAATATGAATATTTTGTATGCTTATTTTATCACAATATTACTCAGATGAGGTGTCATATTATGAGATAGAATATCACGTGTAGACTGTTGAACTATAATCCACTTTCTCACAATAGGTAAAGTATTATGACAATTCTAATCAGCAAGTAGTATGATTTCAGTGTTTATATCCAAATCCTACATCATATATCCACTTACAAAGAAATAATGTCAGTTTTCTCTCATATATAGAAAAGAATGCAATGAACTTTTTAATTTTTTGTGTTATATATATTAAGATACTTTGTGATAATTAGCAATTTCTAATAACTGAGGAAAAATGATAGGAATTTTTTTAACTTATGTGTGAGAGATGATCCCTCTCATGAAATGTAACAATTTACATCTGTGGGATTTATTGTATTTAGTAAATTTTGCATGAAATTAATTATTAATTTTACCTCTACATGATTAATACTATGCTGTCTTCTTTGTTTGAAAAACCTGGAAGAGGAGAATAAAATAGGGGTTGCAAAATTGTTCTTGAAAACATCTGGGAGCATCCTTCAGAGTTGTGGTTTGTTTAATGCTCAGTGTTCTTTCACAGAGAACCAAAAGAAATATGAGCCTGAGCATATGTTCTTTTCTGCATGAAAGCTCACTAAAATCCCCAGTGTGTTTCAAGTGATGGGCAATAGCATTTTATGGTCTCTGTTATATAGTTTGTCATTTGATTTTGTTCAGGTTAGCACTTTATAACACATAGTTTTATAATTTCCTCCCCTTGTGAGTTTTCAAGCCATTGTATATGTTCACCCAGTTTTGCTAGATCGTATCCCATCCATCAGGTTCTTAATCTATAGTGGGTATCTTCTTCGCAATGTGTTATATTCTTTCTTCTGCCAGACTATACACTCCACAAGTTTTGGAACTATGTTTTATTTATTTCTTGGCTTCCTTTCTGAACCAATGCCTAAACTCTGTGCCCATGGAGGTAATGTTCTGTTACATGAGTGAATGGAGAGATTATGGATTCACTGCTACCCAGAGTTTATTCTAATCCTTTTAGCTCATATGTTTTCTCAACAAGATTGGAAGCCTTGAGAGGGTGAGAGGTCCAGTGTCACATACATTTTACTTATAAGTTTACAAGCTTACAATCATTGCCTGTTGAATTGAATTGTTTTATTCTACAAAGCAATTTTGGATGAAATTGTAGAAACATTCTGATTATCAGCATACATTCTGGTTAACCTTAAAAGCAAGGATTGATGTGGTAGTGATGATTTTGCCTTAATTTTTTCACATTAACATTGAGTAAGTAGTTAAAGCCACATCACTTCCCTTTCCAAGTATTGATGTGCACACATTTATCTAACTAATGAATAAGAATAGTAAAATCCCCAGACTCCTAAAGCTCTATTCTGAGGCTGGGGTGTGGTTTTGAGTTAGAATGTTTGCCTAGCATGGCACGAGGTCCTGGGATCTATGCCAAGCACTACAGCAGTCAGGCAAGCAAACAAACATACAACATTAACAGTTATGCTTGTATTCTAATGAGTGTGGAGAAAGAAGAAATAAAAGAGTGAAATGGCTAGGTTCTGATAAGTGTGATACTGAAAATAAGACGAAAACAGCCAGTAGAACAAATTCATAGTAAAAATGTCACATTAGTGAAGACTGAAGGATACAACAGAGTGATCGAATGGACATTTTATAAAGAGAAGTCTATGCTGTGCTTATAATGAAGCATGAGAGTTGAGAAAGAGTGAACTGGTCAACTTCAAAGTACAAGGACCAAAGCAAGGACTAACTGGAGATCCATGCAATAGTGAAAAAGTTAGCTCTGTGCTCACCAAAGTTGTGACAAATTTTCAAACATTTAGCATATATCAAAGTGATAATGCTGTTCATAATTAGGTGAGAGTTACATGAACCTCTTAGAACATTACTACAAAAGGCACCAAAACTTTAAGTATGCATTTGGAGAGTAATGATTCCTACATTATGTATCTGGGCTAAATCTACCTCAATATAATACATTCTGTTTGTAGCTTCTTGTATCTTCTGGGTAACTATCATAGCTTCAAAATAAACTTATTAAGAATTTAGAGGATTAAAAGGTTGGCCCAGCAGTTATTACTGGCTGTTCTTCCAAAGGACCAGCTTTCCCAGCACCTAAGTGGCAGCTCACAACCAGCTGTAACTCCAGTCCAGGGGATCTGATGCTCTCTTCTGAAGGCACAAGGCATATATATGTAATCTACAGATACGCATACAGGCAAAATACCCATACACATTTTTAAAAAAATAGCCCATGTAGCTTCAGGGAATGAGCTGAGGGAACTTGGTTGTCCTACCAAAATGCCTGGAGATTTGGCACTGGATTGGTCATCCAGGTTTTCATGCACTACTGTGTTGGGACAAAAGCCCTCAGCTCAGAACCCAATGTTCCACATTCCTTTGGCAATGGTTCTGTTCATTCTCATAGACATTAGGTCTTACAGACAACCTCACAAGGAGCCAAGTTTCCTTAATGGATGTGCTGGAAGGAGCTCAACGTTGCAGAGACAAAACTCTATTTTGAGCTGTGCCAAAAGGAAACAAATTGATTGTTTTCGCCTGTCCGTGCCTGAATCTGTAGCAGCCCTTTCTTATCAGAGACGACTTTCCTATTTGATGTAGTTGGATCCTCAAATGGTGCCACATGTGAAGTACTAATTTAGATCTACTGTTAAGCCTTCTAGTGTCTAGATCTAGACACTGGATCTAGTCTTAAGCCTTCGTAATTCTCTAATGTGGTCATAGTGTTTTTAAATGCTTAATAAGAGTATGCTAAAAGTTTAATATATGTTGATGCATACATGAACTTTGACCGTGTTTTTTTTGTTTTTAATTTTCTTTTTAAATTACAAAACTTACTGTTTTACTTGCATTTAGAAAAGAAGGATAGTGTACAGCAAACCCTGGAGCTCAGAGTATTTTGTCTGCCAAAGGTTGATGAGATGAAGAGTCCAGAGAAGAGCCTTCGAAAATTTTGTTTTCCTAAGCAAGCAGCACAAAACAGAGAAGAAAATCAATTTCTGAGATCAAAATTAAGTAGTATGGTTAAGTCTGTTTCTGCAGGAAAACTAAATAAAATAGAAAAGTAGAATTGATTGGGTTTTAGTAAATTCTTTCTTGATGCCCTTGTGATGTAGAGCAGACAAGAGACATAAACCCAAAATACACTGTTAATGCTTTCACTGCCGCTAAATGTTAAATGGTGGCAGAAGTGGACAAGTGTGAAATTTCATTAGGAAAAAAATCGCTGTAGGTGAGAGCTAAGAGAACAAACTTAGGTAGAGAGAGAATAAAAAAGGAAACAGAATGATTTTTTTTCTAAAATGTCCCAGTTTTTCCTTTTTTTTCCTTCATGATATTTTACTTATGTGAAATAATTATGTTTTTAAAATCTTCCCTCTTAAATCATATAAAGGCAAACTTTAGATGCCAAAGTTTAATGCTTTATATAGCTTTATTAGAATATGATAGGTACACACAATAAATTGCATATTAGTAGTGCGATAAATTTTGACATATGTATACACCATTTTTCCTGCCTCCACAGTAAGGGTAATGACTATGCCCATCGTCCCCTAATGCTTTCTTATTCTCTCTTTACAAAGTTTTTCCCCTCAACTTACCCGTGAGTGCCAGTCAACCACTGACAGTTTTGTCTGTATTTCTTGAATTTTTATGACTATAATCGTCTAGTGCGCCCTTTTTAAATTTTCTGATATATATCACTCAACTTCATTATCTTTGAAAATAAATCTGTGCTATTGTTGATTCCTTTTTCTCACTTATTAGTATCTCATTCTACAAATATCATGCACTTGGTTCATTCACCTGTTCCAGAGGTTTGAGTTTTTCCAGTTTGGGACGATTACAAATAAAGCATTCATGGGCTATGTGTGGGATCTTTGAACATAGTCTTTCATTTGTCTTGAGAAAATGCCAAGAATAGATTGCTCTAGCATACTGTTATATGATTCTCTTTTAGGGAAACAACAGACTATTCCAAAGTGCTCGCACTGCTCTATGTTGTAAACTACCACGCCATTCTCCATCTGCAGCTTCTTTCTCTCACAGGCTGGAAACATTCCTGAATCTAGTTGATTTTAAAATCATATTTATTCCTCTGGGTGGGCAACCATCCCTTCCACGACAGTGTTATGACTTTCTCTCGTCTCTTACCTTTGTGACTTACTGGTCTCTCTGGATTTTCAGCTCTGCAGTTCTTACTGCACATTTATGAAGAATCTATTTAAGTGGTATTTCTATGGGCCTTCGTTTTTGTGTTACTGGGTAGAGGCACCTTAACTCAGTTTCCCTGAATTCTCTTTTCCATGGGGCAACCTTGGATAGGAATGCCTCTGTGTGATTTCATTAACAGTGAATAGAATCTTTCTTGGATTCTTTCCAACTTCTGTGAGAAAGAGATTCTGCAAAGGCTTTCCCAGAACCAAAGAACATGACAAGAGAAAACAGCATAGCGAATGGCAGTAGTTTTCCAATCCAGATGCAGCTAGCGCATGTACAGGGGCTGTGCACCTGCTGCACAGGAAAAGAGTATATCATTTGATAGCATCTTCTCACTCGGGTGCAGAAGCAGAATTCTAAATCAGGGTATGTCTTGCATTCGGTCTGGAGCACTGTTAGTCAATGGCTAGTAGTGAAGTTAATTTCTGATTTACCCCTGTGTAGAATAATGTCAAAATTACATACCTACTAAAAATTATTTGAATATTGAACAAGGTAAGCATTAAGCATTTGACTCATTAAAATTGATGCTAATTTTAATAAGCACTTTGTCCAAACTAAACTTACTACCCAAAGTATAAGCCTCCATGACATATATGCATATGGAGTTTAATGCATATTTTGATCTCTACCTGTCCTTAAATATTTCAATCCCATGATATGCTTCTTGTTTTTTATCCTTCTACATTCCTCGACAGTTTGAATAGTGAAATTTCACCAGTGCAATTGAATAGAGCTTTCTCAGAATTCACTGTCTAATAAATATGGAAATTATATATTAAATACATAATTATAAGCATCAAGTTGTTCATGAACTTGATCTTTGAGCTGCCTGTCTCCCACAGCCAGTGATGGAGATAGTAAATTCAACTTATATGCCAATATCTTCAAAGTCTAGAGTTACATGTACCTACCTGTTGACTCAAAGTGTCTACTTAGTTGCCTAAAAGATATTTGAAAGACATTCTATCCAGATATTAGCCTTTTCCTTTTCCTAAAAATTCTACTGCATTGTCTGTCTTCTCTGCAACCAGCGGTGAGATTATCTTTTGCGCTTCTCAGGCTAAACAGTTAGAATCATCTGTGCTGTGTCTCTCACAGACCACACTCAGTGCAGAAGCACATCTGTTGCATCCATTTTTAAAATACAGATGGAACCTAACTACTGATTTTAAATTTTTGTATATATATATATATAAGTTTTTTTTCAAGTTGTTATTTCCTTTGAACTTGTGAAAGTAATAGTTGTTAATTGTTTCATTGCTCTGAGCCTTGACCTCCTACAGTTATAATTTTCAAAGTAGCAGTGAATGAGGCCATGAAAACATTGTCAGTATCACATTCGGTCTCTGAAATTACTTCCTACTCCATTAATAGCAGAGACCAGTGAAATTTTTAACATTTTTGAATTGGGAATATCTTTTTTTTAAATAGTTTTGTTAATTCTTTGAGAATTTTATACCTTGCGTGTTGATCACATTCATCTTCATCTACACTCCTTTCCCAGATCTCCCTGCCTCATGCATATCCGCCTGCCTTTGTGTACACATTCATTTTCTTTTGAAACTCATTGAGAGAAATTAGAATTGCCTCTAAACTCTTAGGCATGTGGTTGTCCCCTGGAACATATTATATTAACCACGACCAGGCCCTCAATGAAAACTGATTCTCTATCTCCCAGTAGCCAGCTACTCAGCTAAAGGTGGACCTTCATGTCCACCTTCCCCCTCCATGATGGGAGTTTTTCAGTCTTGAGCTTTGATGATCCTGTGTGTTCTGTCTCAGCCATTGTGGATTCATATGTGCAATTTCCCTATTATGCCTGGAAAACACTGATTCCTTATAATCTCTGCCTCTTAGAGCCTTTCTGCCCTCTCTCCTGCAACGGTTTATAGGCCTTGGGGGAAAAGGGACTGACATAGATGTCCTATTTAGGGCTGGGTTTATTTGTCACTTATTTGCTACACCGTGTGTCTCTGTGTCAGTTGCCAACTTCTGCGAAAACAAGATTCTTTCATGAGGTTTGAGATATGCACTTATCTGTGGACATAATGGAAAGTTAATAGGAAGTCAATATGTCCCGTTAGTGAAATAATAGTAGTAGATTCTCCCTTATGAACTGTGTGCCAGGTAGGAGTTCCATCTTGTGGAACAAGCTTTCTATCCACTCAGAAAGTGGTTGGTTACCCCTATAATATTCATGCCACTATTTCCAGTGGGCATATCTTGTCAGACAAGTCTATCTTGAAGCTCACAGTGTTCACAGCTGGATAATATTAATGATTTTTATTAATGTATCAACAAATAACCATATATAATACCATTTTTTACTTTTGTTTTCTTTTGTGTCTTTAGCAAGTGTCATGCCTCCATAAAGTAGAAATAATTGCTCCAACTTGAGTTTTTTACCACAGGAATTTTTCTATGAATTGTATTTCAGCATATGCTGTTATGTATCTTTCTTACTGTCTCATTCTCACACTAAAATGGAAATATTATATGTGTGTGTCTGTGTGTGTGTGTGTGTGTGTGTGTGTGTGTTAATATATCATGACCCCTTTCATTTTCATTTATCATATGAATGAGGAAATCTCTAAGGGCACAGGTTAAGTTCACTAGAGCAGTCAGAAGCATAGTTTTCAAATAATTTGCAACAACACATCCATATTTCAGAAAGTAAACAAAAAATACCACAAATACCTAGTTACAGGAAAATTAACACAGGAAATATTAAAACCTCTTTTGTAAAAACTACTATTCACGAGGAATACTAAGCATATACAATAAGGAACAAAATGAAATTTCTACATTTTGTTGATGGAAGTCATAAATAAAATCTATAATATAACATAAAATGATTAAAGACATAAGAAGAAATAGAAACTACAATGAAAGAAGGAGATACTATTTCCTTTTTTACTTACAACTTTCTCTAAGTCCCCTGGGCTGAATTCTCCCCTTTTTTTGAATCCTGGTTTTCAATCTATAAATCACCTATAGTATTTTACAGATTTGATATATTCAGTTTCCCTTCTTTCACTGATGAACCAAATAATTCTCATTAGGAAATTTGCCATCTACCAGACCCATCATGAGGAAGCAAGAATACAATCATAGGAAGACCAGCATGGTTCCTACATTCCAGGAATGGTCCACAGGGAAAATAAATATACTAAATGGATTATTTTAAACACAGTAGCTATGAAAAAGAATTCCCTTGGCTGAGTGAGTCAGGAATCTGCAGTTCATCATGAAGATCAAGACACAACATTCTTTTTGCTATTGCTTGACTATCACTGTCTCCCTAAAGCTGCCCGTCCTCTGAACCACCCCTTCTCCCTAACCTCTAACTCTTCCATGTTCTTCACTATTAAACCTTACAAGCCTTGGCTAATTACAGAATGAATATAGCCTTTCTGCCTAATTTTATCCTAGTCCTCAAAAATGGCTTATGTTTTCTAATCTTTTTACCTCTTCCTCATAACTTGGATAAGCTACTTTATTTCTGTAGAATTTGGTTTTCTCCATCTGCAGAAGTAAGATATTATCAGACTCAAGAGTTTCTTGTGAGGATAAAATGAGATGAGAGTCTTTCTGAAAGTGTGATATATTTTTGATAGTAAAAGGCTAACATTTTTTTTTTACAAGTCAGCAAAATGCAGAGACACTTACACTTCCCTGCTTATGGCTACACTATTCAATAGCTGAGTTATGGAGCAGCCGAGATGTCTGTCAACATAAGAATGGGTGAAGAGAATGTGATATATATACACAATGCCATTTTATCCAGCTATAAAGGAAAATAAAATCATGGTTTTGGAGGAAGATAGCTGGAGCAGATCATTGTGTGAAGCAAAGTAAGCCAGTCTCAGAAAGACAATTAGCTCACTCATTACATGGATTTAAATTTTGCCTACATTTCATTTATGTTTGTAGGGCATGAAGGGAGGAGGAAATCTAAAGGATGGGAACTGAAGAATAACAGAGGGCAACAAGATACATGTAACACAAAAGTAGACTGGTAGACTGACTAAGATGGACTAAGGCAACCAGGAAAAGGGAGCGAAATGAGAACAGAATATAATTATGTACACTTAAAAACTCAACAGAATGTTCTTTTCTATATAAATGCCATGATACAGTCTAATATTTTATGCTGATTTTAACACTAAATAAAACTTTAACTTCACTAGAAATTATAAAAGAAATTATAGCTGAAGTATATACTCAATTTCCAGTTCAGCTGACTTTTACTTGTTTTGCTTTCTTATATTCTTAATAAATTTATGCTATTTGCTTGTTTAACCTGAAGGTACTGTTACCTTTTAAAATAATTCATCTAAATATCAAGTGTTAAGCCAGATTCAGAAGGACTACGATTCTATGAGTTCAGCTCATTTGTGGTTCCTAGATTTTATGTAGGTCCTTAAGATTGTTTATGTGTATATGTCATAAAAGTAGAATCAAAACTGTCTAAGGGAACAAGGATATTCTGTAGGACAGGGAGTATTGGCAGGAAAAGTGGGCAGATTCTCATATATAATATATACCTGTATAGAAATGCCCCTGCATCGCAGAAGACAACGGACAATTAATTCTATATAATGAAAGTTTAAAATATAAACAATAAGAAACCAAGTCAAATAAAAAATTTAAAACTAAGTAAACTCTAACAAAGGTAGTATATAACTATATCCTAAGAGGGTAATGCATGCTAAGCAAAGCCAGAGGTGTGGAAATCCCGGTCTTTTCTCAAGAAGATACTTGTGTGTCTTGAAGGAAATATCCCCCTAGTTCTTGTGAAGAAACCTAATGATCTCCTCACCTCTGCTTCTCATCAGCCTTGAAGATAAAACATTATAAAATGATTATACGTATCTTTCAAACTCTGTATATTCTTTAAAATGGACAGGGTGTGATTAATATCCTGCATATTTTCAGCAACACTGTCTAGAGTTGACATTTGCGCTGACGATTTCAGCAGCTGCTGTTTCAGCTTTATGTAGGTGGCAAGATAGAAAACTAAATGAGTTGTATGTTTTTGTTAGCGGGTCTATATTTTTTTTTAAGAAAATGAAAGCAGGAGTTTATTTATTTATTTATGAATTGGTTGTGTTTATTTTAATTTTTTTCAGAGTATCATCAGTTCCTATGAAAGATAAGAAATTTCAATACAAAAAGGGACATTTTGTAGGCCACATAATGGCAAGTGCTGATACCCTTACAAATTGTGCTTCGCAAAGCACTTTGAATCCATTCAGTGACAATGTTTTATGGTATGAAGATCATGCTGAGGTAAAACTATGGGTAAAGGATGATGATGACTGTTGTGTCTGTAGAGTGTCCTACTTTCCTCTTTCAAGACTATCATCTAATTATAATGTTATACTCATTCATTTGTTCACTCATTCATGAAGGAAACAGTTCTTTTATCCTATTATTATTATTATTATTTTATTCTATAAGACTACATATTGAGTTCCTCCTGTGTGCAAAGAACTATGCAGACATCTGAAGATATAAAGAAAAAAATATGATATGGCAGAAGTTGCTCACAGCTAAATTTAAGTGATTCAGTATTGTATAATGGTGACTTTGGATGTCCTAGAATCTTTGATATGGAATAGCTCATATTAAAATAAATTTTTTAATACTGTTGCCATGCATGCTTATTACACATTAAAGCTTTTATGCAGGCTAAGTTCATAGTGTTTTGGGAGCTGTGTTAGAGGAACACTACTGTGATTTATTTGTGTTTATACATAGAGTGCCATAACTGGGAGCTCTTGAGTTGACTGTGCCATCCTTGGAGTACAAGGGGTCAATAGATAATAATGAGGGCTTCCAATGCCCTTGAAAGACCAGAAATTTGACCTTAGGTTAGCTAAAGCACTGAAATAGAGGACTCTGAATAAAACTTTAGAAAACAGGAAAGATTATCTTGAGTGAAAGGGATTCTAAAAAAATCTTCATTCACCAGTCCCAGAATACAACAGGAAAGTCAAGTTTCTATTACGAGTTTAAGGAGAAATGGGAAGAAAAAACTTTATTTGTGCAGAGAATGGCTACCAGGTGAAAGTTAACATGAAACTACTTGCAGGCTGGTGAAATCTCAGGGTAACTGTCAGGAAGTGTGTACGGTTCTCCCGATATAACAGCCCCACAACCAAACATCTTTGGGAAACTCCGAGAAGGAAGAACAGTCTAGAGTAGATCTAGGAATGAGAGTGTGCAAGCATGCAGAAATGGCCTAAAAGGAAGGTCAGAAACAGGCCCCTAAGACAATATGGAAACAAAAGGACAATGACATGTGTTTTAAATTAAAATCCCAATAGAGGGAAGAATAAAAAATTATAACACAAAACCAGATGGGTTTGTATAAATTTATTAAATATAAATTTATCAAATATAAATCATTTTATCATATAATATATAAATATTATATATATATTTTAAGATTGCATTTTATGTTTTCAACATTATATTTTTAGGATATACAATATAAATATATAAATCATCAAATATAAATTCATTAAAATATGCACTATTACTAGGCTTTGTGGTACATCCCTATAATTCTGGTACTTGGGAAGTCGAGATAGGAAGTTTATGAATTAAAGTCCAGTTTAAAATATACACCAAGTTAAAAGACATTCTGAGCTTTATAGTATGACTAACCAAACACCAACTAAAGCAAAAACTCAGCAACAAAAAACCAACCCTAAGATCTCACCTTTAAAGAAGCCAAATACGGATGATTAGTGCAAGATAAAAAGAAAAGTACAAAATAGAAACTAAATTTTGATAGCATATGTATCCAAATAGTAATATAGGATACGATATAGAAGAAAGATGAGAGTCATATGAAGCCATTGGATAGAAGGAAATGATATGAGCTTTAGAAAAAGTGAATAATAAACACAAGAGAGAAGAAACTTAAGAAGAGCAACAATTAAAACTTTTAAAAAATTAGTCAGGGGCTGGGTGAATGGCTCAGGGCAGGTATGACACTTGTTGTGCAAGTGTTAAACCTGAAGTCCTGAGTTATGATCCCAGTTCCCATGAAAATACAGAGAAAACATGGTGATCAGCCTGTAATTCCTGTAGTAAGATGGAGGTAGGGCCTTCTTTGAGATGAACTAGCTACCTAGACGAGCCAACCAGCTAGCTCCAGTTCAAGTGAGACACCCTGCCTCAGTGCATAAAGGGAAGAATGATTAAGGAAGATACCCATTGTTCTCTAGGTGCATACAGACCTGCACACACTTAGCCCACCCACACACATGAGAATGCACACACATGCATGCTCACCTTACAAACATCTATCAACAAAAAGTCTGATTAAAGAATAGTCATGAGTTCAAAGCAGACTTTTTTAAGGAAAAAAAGCAATGCTGCATGATTTTTTTTAAAAAGATGTTTCATGCAATATAGTAGTTAGATTGATAGCTTTGCATAATGAAAATTAATGCTACAAGACATTATGGCATAGTATGTTCGGAATGCTAAGGAAAATTGATGATCAATTTGGACATTACTGCCTATACCATTACTCAAGTATAAGGTGAATATAGACAGTTTAGAAAAATATTAAAAGACTGAGTGTCTTTAAATTATCACTGGAATTTGTTTCTGAAGTACTATTAACATAGGCACATCTATAAGAATTTTTTAATCCCGACGGAAGAACAGAAATGGTTAAAATGAAGGGAAAATCAGTAACTCGTAAGAGTGATTGTGAGAAAAGTTTGATAGAAAAAATTTCTTGGTGGAGACCCTGAGAGCACAGATCATCGGTGTGATAGTAGATAAAGCCACTGTGTCAAGATAGAGTAAAACCTCTTATGATAATAGCATGCTATGCTGGGCTACTACAGAAGTGTTCAGGAGGACAAATGAGCAATTGAGCTTGACATGTGTTAGTATTTTCCGTTAAGTATAGACAATTTGATATTGGCACAAGCAAAAACAGAACAATATAAAGGGGCCCAGAACCTAATGATACACACATATGATCTAGACTTCTGACTTTCAGCTGTGACACGTTAGTGAGGACAGGAACAGCATTCTTAGATACCAAATAAATAAATACATCTGCTGTGCATATGGAGGAGACATAGATTCATATCTTGCATAATTGAAAGAGCGATGTGAACATAACTTTTGAAAAGCATGAACTTAAATTATCTAGAAGAAAATAATGTATTTTCAGATTTGGAAGAGGAAAACATTTTTAAAATAAAAAATGTACAAACATAGAGAAAAAACAACTATATTCTTTTACATTTAAATATGTATGTAGGCTCTGAATGGTAAAACAGGAAGTAAATTAGGGGATGAGTTAAAGGATAAGAGAAAATATATTTAAAGGCTGATATACACAGAGGACTAATGCCAAGAATACTAAATACTTTCATAAACCATTAATAATGTAGCTCTATTTTAAAACGAGCAAAAACTGTGGGCAGAAGGAAGTTCAAATATCCAGTAGACATGTAAAGGTTCTATGACAAACCAGTAAATACAGACTATATGTCAGTGGCTGAGAGTCGAACTAGGTGGTTGAGCCCTTACCGAGGATGCATGAGGTCCTGGGTTGGATCCCCGTTACATACCCACACATCCACAGCACATCATAGAAAGACTTCAAATAGAATGTTACGAATCATGCCCAATTAGACTGTCATCTAGAATATATGATTTGGAAAATAATAATGAAAATAAGAGAGCTCTTGGTACTGAGCTAAAAGGTGTACATAGTGTATAATCACCATCAATTAAGTGATTAAGAGATGGTGCAGGAATGCTGACAGACATGAAGTTCAGTATGGTTGGGTGAGGAGACTGACCCATTTTTGAGAACAGTATTTCTTTAAAAAATACTTTGAAAAAATTATGGCAAAATATGAAAATGTTTTAAATCCATAAATTGGATGGAATTTATGTTATATATATTTTTCTAATATGTTATTATCAAATATTTAAAAGAAAAGATGCATGATAGAGTAAAGCATCCCAGAAATAGTCCTGATGACTTTGAGAACAGAAAATAAAATTTAGCCCTTTAGTCAATGGAATTATTATTTGCAATAACTCAAGACATTTTCTCACACTTGTCCATAGCAGATAGTGTCCTTGGTACAGAAACGCTTCTATGGCTGAGCCAGTTGGTTCACATTGACACTGTGGTAGATGTCATACTGACCATCATTTCTGTTGACCACAGGACTAAACATTAAGGAAGTCTTAATTTCTTTTTATTTTACTTTATTTTTATTTTTTATTTACAAAAATTTATTTTTGTAAATATATTTACAAAACAATTTATTTTTATTTACAAAAATTTCCATCAGTACTAATTACTGTGTTTTTATTGCTAATTTTTCCTATGAGGTTTATGTCATATAGAAACCAAAAAATACCTATCTTCTCCTGGAGTCACTAAGTCATACATACAGATCTAACATAATATTATTCTGCATTGAAAATTACTTCTTTATATGTTGATATCCCTCACTGCATAGAACTTTATGAGAGGATCAATTGTATTTTATTCATTTAGCAGTTCCTAGTATTTGGCATGTAGTCTGTATTCGATACATTTTAATGGCACTGAATCACTTACCTTTGTAATTGCACAAGTGACAATGCCTATTGATTCTCATAACTTTTGTATTATTTATCACATAATATAAAAATGTGCATATCAAAATATGATTATATCTTCCTCTTCCCATTGTTCTGTGCAGAGGAAACTTAAATCAAGACCTTGGCATTTCTGTTAGTTGAAGGTAAATATGTTTATCATCTTTTATTCCCAGATTATGTCATTATATTTTACCCTTGCTGTTTCCTAATTGGCTAAGGTCACCTGCTAGGCATAAGCTATCTTATATTCACATGACATGTACATAAAACCAAACCAAAATATGTATGGGAGTTTGACTTTGTCATTCATTGACATGCACCAAAAGATGCAATTTCTTAGATTTGACAATCAATGTAGGTAGATACTAGACTCTAAGAACTAGTTTCTTACTCTGTTTTTAAAATAATTATTTGCTCTTTTGATACCAGTTCTTATTTTATCTTTTTGTAAATTTATTTTTCTCTCATACATGCATCCTAATGTGCAGTTTTCCCTCCCTCCACTCCTCCCAGTGTCCCCACACCTCCTCTCTCCCCAGATCTATTCCTCCTCCATTTCCCTCCAGAAAAGAGAGGTCTCCCAGGGATATCATCCAAATGGCATAATTAAATACAATAAGATTAGGCACAAACCCTTATATCAAAGCTGGATGAGGCAACCCAGGCAAAGGAAAAGGGTCCCAAGAGCAAACAAAAGGGTCAAAGACACACCCACTCCCACTGTTAGGAGTGCCACAGAAAACACCATACTATCAACAATACATATATGCAGAGCCCCTGGTGCAGACCCATCAGACTTCGTGACTGCCACTTCAGTCACTGTGAGTTCCAATGAGCCCTGCTTAGTTTATTTTATGAACAGTGTTTTCCTTGTGTCCTCTACCCCTTTGGCTCCTACAGTCCTTCCTACTCCTTTTCCCCAGGGTTCCAGATCTCTGAGGGGAGGAACCCAATGGAAATCTCTAATTTGGGCTCTCTCTCATGTTTGGCTATGGGGTTAATGTTTGGCTGTGGGGCTCTGCATTTGCTCCCACAGGCTGCCTGAGAAAGTCTTTCTGGGTACAATTGGGCTAGACACTGATCTATGAGTATAGCAGAATATCATTAGGTAATGCTTCATTGAATTTTTATTTTTATTTTTAACCAGTCATGTCTGGTTCTACCCTAGGTCTCTGTGCTAGTCTCCAGTTCCTGGCCATTCAGGCAGTGTCAGGCATGAGCTCCTTCTTGTGGCATGGGCCTAAAGTTGGACCAGTCATTGGTTGGGCGTTCCCACAAATTCTGTGCCTCCATCGCCCCAGTACATCTTGCAGACAGGACAGAGATTTTAGGGCTGAGTTGGTGTCCCAATCCCATCACTGGAAACCATGCCTTGTTACAGAAGATGGCTTGTTCAGGTTCCATATCCTCCATTAATAGGAGTCCTTGCTAGGATTAGCCTCATAGATTCCAGGGAGTTTCTATGGCAGAAGGTTTCCACATTGCCTAACCCTAACCCTAAATAACATTTTTGAATATTACTAATATCCCAGGCAGAAAACTGTAGTTTTGTAATATCTAATGGCTTGACTTAAGCATTCCGTTGACTTTAGGTAGTCAAGGAATCACACAGGTGTGTGTGTGTGTGTATGTGTGAGTACAAGCTGAGGTATGAACCCAAAGCTGCTTAAAAGAATTAATGTTGTATCTCAAACTCAGCTGTACTGGAAAGTTTCTGCAATGTAAGAGGTATAAAAGACGAAATTTTGAAGGGAAGGGTGTGTCCAGGTGGTGACCATATGCAAATAGAAAGTGTCCAAACTGTCTCCCTAACACAAAAATGCTACAACTTTTTAAAATACCACTCAGTAGAGCAATGGTTAGAGACAATTAGGATTAACTTAAGGCAGATTCCATCCTGTTTGTATGAGATGCATTTGCTCCTAGAGAGCCCAGAGAAGATAGTTATACAAATACGACAGTGAATATATTCAATTGACATTAGATCCATATTGAAACTGAAAGCTTACAGTACTCTACTGGAACTTCCAGCCTTTCCTGGATTCTAATTTCATCCTAGTTTGCTGTAGACACATGTTACAAATAAACTTATATTATCTATATCATGATGAACAGTTGTATAATACAGCTATACATCCCGACAGCTAGTGCCTTATTCTATATTTGCACTTTGTATCTCCAACTGTCTATGTAACAAACACTAATCACTGTTAGTTTTCATCTGAATCTTTGTCGGTATGTTGCATTTATTTTCTGAAGAATTCTGTGCTGGAAAAGTAAATACAGACCTCCAGTCAACTGTGCAGAGAGGTTGTTAGAGGCAGCATAAAAGCAAAAATGGTAAATAAAATGGGCAAATACTAAAGATCTCCTCCTGCTCCTCTTCCTTGATTTAAGAAATTTAGAATTTATGGAAAAAAATGCAAAAAAATGATTGTACAATCTGTTCATTCCCTCAGAATAAATGAACATTCTTTGTTTCACTGTATGGCATCTATGAATGGCTTGGAAGTTCAGAAGCTTCTCTAACTCTCCGTTGCCCAATTCCATCTTAAAATATTACAAAAGAAGTTTTTACTCATTAATTTAAAGTAAATATTCTCCTCCTAGCCTTTAATATCCTGTGCTTTATTCTCTTATTAAATACTATTTTAACTACATCATGGCTTATACAAACTTGTGTGCAAAAATAATGAATACCTTTGGCGTCACGGTAACACTGGGTAAGCTGGGGTCCTGTAGAGAGACTCTTTGGAAGCCAAGCAGGTGCCATTATGCCTATATTTGTTGACTTCTGTGGTACTTTTTCTTCAAGGAGAACAGGGTGTAATGGGGAGAACTTTGTACAGGGGTTGCCTAAGAGTGTCGAAACGAGATGAAAGCAAAATAGTGCTCGTAGGAAGTGAGCACGGAGCAAAAGAAATCGCTATTGGCAAAACCAAACCCTGGGTGGATTCTAGGCATGCCAAAGAAGATTTGAAAGAGCCAAGCTACCCTGAAGGGCCTATAGTTAGACTACTGAATCATTTTACCACAGCAATAGAGAGTTCCATTAAATTCTCATATAAAGACCCACAATTAGATTCTATAGCATAGAACACAACCCTAAGAACCATCTACCTAGTACTCTTAATGTATAGATAAGATAGATAGGAGCCATAGAGAACAAATAGAGTTAGAAACAAAATCGAAATTCAGAAACCAGATCATGAGTTTATTTCTTCAATCACTGTGCTGAGCATGTTCTAAATACACAGTCCTCCAGGTTGCTAATGACAACCCATCCTGCCTTGTTCCACCTGCAGTTGCCTCCAAGGTATCTAACATGTAACAATATACTTGCTCAGTTGACAGCAAATCCAACTGTTTTGAGGGCTGTCCCTCAGCCACCTCACCAAGACCTAGTGCTGACATTGGCTTTGTGGAGAGGCAGGAATTCTCTTCCAAGTGTCTGCAATTGTGCTGGCCGTCTTTGATTTATATGTGCTTATAGAGCTCCTCTGTCAGGTCGGCTAGGAAAGGCTTGCTAGATGGAAAGCAGTTTATGTGTCTGTGTGTTATACTTTAGTACAACTGGCAAAGGGCTTAAGCATTATCTTTCACTGGAGGAAACACTTGTCTCTTAAAATTGACTTTACGCTGAAAGTGCCTGGCATGAGAGTTTAAACTCTAATAAGATAATTAAAGTTGGAAAACCCCCTCCATTAGAATCAAATGTGAAATTTCTTCCAAGAAACATGGTTTAAGAGCTGTCATTAATCTACTTTCCCCCAGGTGGTATCACAATGGCATCTGTCCCTTTAAAACAGGATGTCACTGTAAAAAAAACTGGGGTGAGGGTGGGGCTGGGAGCTAGTTTCTAGGTGTTAAGTTGCTTTCCATACCCCAATCCCCATACTAAAAATATGTAAAACCAATGACTGAGGCATTTGGGATGACTTCTCATCCTATTAACATTACCCTTTGTCCTGGGCCAGTCTCTGAAGAAGTAAACTCTTTCTATTGCAAACTGTGGACAGAGATATAACTTTCCTAGAACCAAATGGGTTGGAAATGGAGAAGAAAAGGCTGCCTCTTCTAGCCATATGGGTAGTCTTTTTGGAAGACCTGATTGGGATTTGGGCTCCGGGGACACCTGTTTGTTCCTCCGTGGCCAGAGCCATGGTGCTCTGCCTCTCCATGGTGCCCAGCCACTCTGGTACTGTCTGATATACCTGTGAGACTGCCTGTGAATGTCTCTATGCGGCCAGCACAAGACAGAGGGAAACCAAACAGCCAAGAGAGACATGCAGTTGGAGTGAGAGCCAGAGGTGAGCTCCCTCTACGGAGTCAACTGCGGCTGGCTTCTCTTTCTTTTCACACACATGGAGTTTGGAGCTGAAGAACCGCAGACCTACACTTAGCCAAGTGGATGTGTGTGAGCCGGCTCGGAAGGCTGCACCGCCTCTCCCGGACCTCCTGCTGGCAGGATGTAAATATACCTGCAGACCGGCCAAACAGGACTGCCTTTCCCGAACCCCTCCCTCCTCCCACCCTCTCCCTGGCTAACCAGCATGAGAGGAACGGAGGAAGCAACAGCCCGCAAGTGACAGCTCCAGCCGAATTCCGGATTCCGCTAGGCTCAGCCTCCGTGGGAAGTTGATTGTGCAGAGGCTTTCATTGTGAATCTCCGTTGGCATCGCTATGTTTGCCTCTATCTGGTATGCCAAGAAGCTGGGTCGCAGGTTCGTGCACAATGCCAGGAAGGCGAAATCAGAGAAGGTATGGAATGAGTGGGGAGGAAGATCGCCTTACGGATGTGCCAAGTGCCTGCCCTGGCTGCTGGTCTGAATACAGACACAGCCTTTATTTACTGGTTGTGAGAATCGGCTTCTCACTGGGAATGTGGTCCATGCCACTTAGGAAGGGGTAACTCTTAGAGTCTAGTTCTGGAGGGAGGGGATCATTCGGGGGTTTATTAGGATCATTGGCTATTCAGCTGTTTGCTGAAATCCGGGATTGATAGAGAGGGTCTCCACGGAGACAAGTATTCCCTGACATTGCATAGGATGGAAGCAGGGGAGCAGCTGCAGTCTGTGCTTGTTGGGGGAGCTCACCACTAAACTTGTTGCTGTGCTGCATTATCTTTATTACTGTGATATTTGGTTCTGTGGGAGCATTATAGATACCTGTATCTTTCTCTAGCACATGTGCTCTAGCCTCCTGTGTCCTGGGAGACTTACAGTAACACTCACCAGACCTCACAGGAGCGTGTGATATTGTTCCCACTGAACAAAAATTTTCATTTCAATAGTATTTACAATGAGTATGAATTCTATGTTCAGTGGGGTCTTGGTCTCCTTTACAGAATGGCTTTATATCTTTGTATTTTGGAGGAGGAATTTCCTGAGAATCTCTTTACAGATAGACCTCCTTAGTTTTGTTTCCCTAAGAAATTAAGATGGCCTGTGAGTTCCAAGGTACCTTTAAAACCTGAGCATAACAGAAGATAATAGTTTACATCCTGATTTTACCAATCCTTTCTGGGGCACTTGCCAAAACTGTCATATTTTGGAAATCAGTATCCAATTTGATAGGTTCTGAGGAAACTTCCACCAAGCCTAACAGAATCTCAGGAAACCCACATAGTCTATATTACTCTGAGGATGTTATTTTTAGCTCAGATCCTTTCTACCTTTCATACATTCCTGAGACTGACCCAGGATGGCTCTCAAGTGTGACACTGTTCTCCCGACTACAAAGGTGCCATTGCTATAACATGCTGTATGTTCCCTAATAGTGGGGATGTTGATAAAATGCACAGAACCTAGTGGTAATCCAAGATAGGATTGCAAAGTAAAAAGAGAAAATATCTTTGATGTTTTCACTTTAGAATTGTAGCCTTTACCAGTGTAGAGCTCCAGAAACTGTCACATGATAGCCAGCTTGCTCTTCATTGACCCTTTTGAGGGGGGAGTAGGTAGGAAGGTTTAGGGTAACATAGGTCCCCACCACATTTTATATATCACAAACTACAAACTTACTGTGCTCTAGTACATTGGACAGCTGGCTTTGGGGGCCTTGTTTATTTGCTTCTCATGTAATTTTTAAGAAAAGAGACTTGCAAGAAATAAAAAGGCCTATTTAGGATTCTCTTTGAGCATATTTTTTTTTTAGGAAAAAAGAGGTGTTTCTTTCCATAAAAATTATAGGCTATACAAATGACAGGACTCTGAGAGGCACTGGGGGATAATGCCGTCTGGCAAATTAGTATGCAAAGAAAAGTTGAATCTTTTAGTGTCATTTAATTCAGGTTAGGTCCTGAATGTATGGAATAGCAGCTGTGTGTGAAGGACTTGAAAGGCTGTTAATCTAACAAAGTGACTTGGGCTTAGCTTTTTTGGTGTGTGAGGAAGCTAGGAAGGGGCCTCAGAATATCCTCTCTGTTTCTAGGCTGGAGAAAGCCTGGAACAGGCAAGAAGAAACCAAGAGTGAGGCCAAAGGGTTTTAATGCTTTGTCTTCCTCAGAGTGTAAGATACATTCACATCAGGAAATCAACATCCACTAAAGTTTTGATGTCGGAGAGATAAAGACCAAAAGAAAAACCAAACCAAACCAATTGATTCTGATGTCCCATGCTAGCCATAAGGTCCAGGAGGAGCTAATTTTGAACACTAGGTGCTGATATCTCATAGAGTTTGTTTTTGTGGAGTTCCTAGAATAAATTAAAAGGTATACTACCTAGAAAAATGTAGGCACTTAGTCAATATTTGGTTAGTGGCAATAGTTTGTAGAGCAAATTGTATCAAATGACTTATTTAAACAAATGATTATGGATTAGGATTGTTGGCTAAGAATTCAGTAGCATACTTGGAGAAGGAAGTTGATAAATAATAGAGCAAGCTGCAGCATTTGAGGGGATGTCTCTAATACAAAAGTGGTTGTCATTTTACTATAATTTATGAAATTTGCCCCCCTCATCCCATAAGATAATTTACACTATCTGTGGTCCTTCCATGCTGCTTTATCATTCAGGTTTAATCTGAAAAGTATTTTTCTCAAGGCTAAGATCAATCGAAGAGCTAATTGTGAATGAATAAGCCTAAGGTGACATCCTAAATACATAGTTTACCTTTATTTCTGGTTGCCTAGTCTATTGTTTTGCCTTAATTAAATGTTAGTCAGGTCCTTAGCGTTGTGTAATGGCTATCATGATAATTACCATGATAGTAATATTATCAAAAACTTCCATTTTCACATTATCCATCAATGAACTGCTTTATATGTAAAATTTAATTTGATCTTCATGTCCTATACAATGTTATTTTTCTAGAATTCTTGAGATTAGCTACCCCAAGGTCACAAGAGTAGTAGTAACTCAGTGCAGGCATTTGAGCCCAAAGCCTCCTAAGCTATTTCAAAGCTATATCTTTGGATCCCTTACACTGTCTACCACTCTCATAATTGTCCAGATTCTCCTGATATGGTCTTGTCCAGATATGTCAGACATCGCTTCTTATCTTTTCCTCTTTTATATTAGAACTCCCAATGTCATGAAGTTTCCAAAAATCAGAGTTTGTGATTTTGCAACTCAACTGCTATGCTTCAGATACAGCAATACACATGTCATCTTAAATAGAGAATTGCCTGTTAAAGATATCTTTAATATCTTTATTATCTTCTGTTAAAGATATTTGCTTTATCCTCTTGAGTTGGATAAATTCAATAAGGTGTTGCTTGGCAGCTATTATGTTCAATAAATAGCTTGTAATTGTCATATCTTTATAACCTAAACATTGATGTTTGTACTCATTGATCTTTCTTATAGAATCCAAAGATGTCTTTCATCCAAAAGGACCTAAATTTTAGCCAATTATAACAGTGCTTTCCTTTAAGAATGAGTCAAAGATGTTAGGTAATTCACATTGCTATTTTCTTCTGAAAATGAAAAGCTAAGGGCTCTTTGTTATTCTTTCATTGACAAGATGGTTGCTCAGCCCAGCAAATTCTGTGGACGAAATTATCCCAAAAGAGGTAATGTGCAACAGAGACTGCTTGGTCATAACAAAGCAGTTCCATTCAAATAATTATTCCCTCTTTTCTGAGATCCTTTATAATTAGTTGAGAAGTTGGTGTTTCTCTTTTATGCCTGTTTTTACATTTCACATTCACCATGCATCTCTTAATTTTGACCATTTCCAGATTGCTTTACTCGAAAAGAATAGATGATACATTTTTGATACTTTGAAAATGCGATTTCAGGTCACACAAAAGTGCCAAAGAGTAATTAAACTTGTGGACCATCCCTCCTCATCAACACTCGACTGTTTCTTTGTTTTTATTTTATTTTTATTCTTTTTACTCCTTTGAGTGAAAAGTGCCTGCCTATACACTTAGGGGAGAGTAGTATCAACATTTACCATCTGATAAAAGTAACCATGGATAAACCGGGCAGTGTGAGATAACCTACAAGAGATATAACTGAGCCCTGACCTACTCTTCCTGACATTAGGTCATATTTACCCTTGAGAACTTTTCCAAGAATTAACACAGTAGAAATCCATTTCTTCCTTTCTAAATGTAACACATTAATTTAGCATAAACTGAAGTAAAGGACAACCTAATGATGAGCTTGTCAGCAGTGTAGCCAAAGACAGAGAATTTTGACCTTGGTGATCCTAGCAAAATATAAAGAACATTAGGCTTAGGATGGGGACTTAAAAGAAGGCATTAGCTAGTCTGCTCTTTGGCATCCAGCCTTAAGCCAGATTTGGCTTACGTAACCTCAGTGTTCTTATCTGTCAAATGGAACTGTCATGTCTGCCTTTTGAATATGGCAAACAAAGATGGTTTTTAGGCTGGATGGGAAATTCTTTACTGTGAACTCTTAGAACTGCCAAGGTTTGGCCCCTCCTTTCCTCTCTACTGTAACACCTTGCTCTCTTTCCATGAGCACCTAAATAGAGAATCTTAACCTCTAAGTAAATTCTCAATTGCTCTATCCTTCTTGATAGCTTCAAAGATTTGGCTTGAGCTGTTCAGCTAACTATTTGACCACATTCTAGCCCTAACCTTCATTAATTCAGCATCCTGAAGGACATCCTTACTAGGATACTCTGCAGCCTCCAAGCCCAGAATGGATTTCCCATCAATCCCTACAACACTGGTTATAATCTTCATGTTTCTGTAACTCTCATTAGATTATTTGAAATCGGGGTCCTTTCAACTTTGTTTACTAGAGTTGTAGAGCCTAAAAGAATCCCTAGCCTGTGCCTGTCTTTCATCCCTTACTTCTTAGACTATAGATTGTTACCACTTGAAAGACACAACATTATGTATTACCCAGAGACAAAAAGGACAGTAAATGGATCTGTGATGTAATAGTACCTATAAGATACATCCTCATTTCAGAACTATTAAAATTGAAAAGGATTCACCTTTAGAATGAGCGGAGTTTAACATAATGCTGAAGGGATAAATATATTTGCCTTAAGGATGAAACAACTTCCTATAAATAAACTTTAGAATGGTAATATTTGCCATCTAATTAATTTCACTTATTTGACAATAATAATGATAGCTTCATAGGGAAGCATAACAGTTAATCTAAAATATATCATACATATTTTCCACTTGGCATTATGGATCCTTTTCTGTATTTAGGAAGATAAATAAAGATCCAAAATGCAGATGAATCCCATATAAGTGATAAATTAAAAGCCAAAAATCATATCATAATATAACCATGTATATTGCAGAAGAGAAAGCATAAAAAGCCTCCCAGACTTTCTCACTGTGTGTGTGTGTGTGTGTGTATTTGTGTGTGTGTGTGTGTGTGTGTGTGTGTGTGTGTGTGTGTGTGTATGAGCAATACACATAAAACAATGGAACGGTGGCTGGTACTTACTGACTTCATGCTATAGCATTTAATTAAGTAAGTGGTCCCGTGTAGTTCCATATACTCTAAATTAAATATGTATTGCATGTTCTAAATGTATATGCGTATGTGGTGTGTGTCTGTAACACTACTTAGATGCTAATTTTATTTTTCTTATGAAAATTAAATTTGAGAAGTGACTTTAAAAGCATTACCTGGATTTGGCTTAGGCATTAGAAGATAAACCCTGATATCAATCCATCGGTTCCCCATGTATGATAGACTCTTCCTTGCCTGTTCTTGTCTCATAGTAGAATCAAGACTGTCTGACCTGGAGAGAGAAAGAGACAGTTATTCTCTCTCAAGTGCGTTTCTTGGAACCTTCTGCATCTCTGGTCCCCAGTCATGAGCAATAGTATGACTGAGTGTCAGTGTCAGCCATGCCCTGGTGACCAGGAAGGCAGGTGTTTGTCATGCTAAGTACAGCCTGCAGTTCGCTCCTATCACCTCACAGCCAAAGTAGCAACTGGACCTGTTCTAAGGCCCCCCAGCTGCTGCCCACCCTCACATTCATAAGTCATAGCTGTTATCAGATCAGGGAAGGAAGAAAGCAGGAAAGAAGCAAAAATCAGCTGGAGGTCACGCAACCCCTGAGATACTCTTATTCACTGTGTAATGTCTTTTGAGCAATTTGCTCAAGCACTAGAATGTAAACTGTGCATCTTTTATTTCGTTTAGTCCTCTCTCCATTTCCTGAGTTGATTTTATCATTAGCTGAAGAACCTAAGAAATAAGGTGTTAAGAGGCTGGAACAGATCATAATTGGTAGAGGTAGTTTTCAACATCAAGCATTTCCGACTACAGGGTCTGTGACTCTAACCACATAGATTTTATGCTCTGCTTTACATCTTTCTTGAGATAGTCAGTCTCTGTCTAGTCTCGAAATGACGTCTGATTTCTCACTATAGGTTGTTCAGACATGTGAGTCTAGTTACAGGACTTTGCAGTCATGTTTACCTTCTTCCTCTTTTGCTTTAGAGAAGTCTTCCTCTGCATTGTAATGTGATTAAGTGATGAAGATGAAAGAAGTTCCCCAATCCAGTGAAATTACCTCCCCATAATGACCTCTGTAAAGTTAAATGATATTCTACATCCAGTCTGTAAATATGCCACCTGTATCAGTTTATTAGAGAAGCCCTCTCACTTTTAATAGTATCATGTGATACTAACTTATTTTTTTTTTAGCTACATACTTTTATTTCCTGAAAGTAATCACTACATCTTAAATCTCATTGTCAACACATTATAATTTTTGTCCCTTTTATTCGGGACACCTAGCATCTGGGAGTTCCTGAGTGAATTATGCATGAAGCAGGGGTCAGTAGGCCTGGGTGTTTACTAATTGCATCCCCTACTGCCTATGCCTCCTTGGCTAAATCTGTCTTGGCTTCAGATCTTCATCTGCAACCCGATTTCTTCACACCTTAACATTCTTAGATTCGTATTTCCTATAAAACTACAAAATATTTGAAGAAATACTTAGTACTCATTTGTACTTATATGCCTATCACCTCTCACAAAGTCTTGTGTTAGGAAAAGCACATCAAATGAATGTATACAAAAGACCTGGAAATTCTTTTACTATTCTTTTAAAGATTATAATGAGACTGTACACATCTTCAAAGAGGGAGCAAGATGAGGGACATTGAACGGTTTTTATATTTCTTTCTGCTACCTATTTTCTTTGAAAATAGAGAATATGAGGCAGTTGGCAACCTCATGTTTGAAGGATTAGTTCTCTATGTCAGTCACACTTCATGCCACTAACATTAGAATTTCAGGGACACTAACTAGCAGAAGATCAGAATCCTTTCAACTACTAACAGTGGTATGTCAAATGTAACAGTTTTCCTCCACATGCCACAAGACATGGGCTTATATGTGGGTGTGAAATGTTTGGTTGTTTTGGTTTTTTTTCCCTAATTTCTAAACCTTGTAAGTTCTAGTTATCGAGAGAATTCTCACTTCACTAGTTATAGACTTAGCTATGTCTATATTATGTCCCCTACACATTCATATTTCAAAGTCCTAGTCCCCATTGTGACTATATTTGAAGATAGTTCTTTAAGGAAATAATTAATTTAAATTATGTTACTAGTAGAGTATTCATCTGTAGGATTAGTTACTTTCTAAGAGGAGGAAGAGGGAATTATATTCCTTCCCCTGATCCCTCAGTACTGGCTCTCTGTCTTGCTCAGTGGCTCACTGTATATACAGGAAAGACTGAAAATGAAAAATGAGGAGTCAGAGGAACCCAAACATTTCCGGAACTCTGACTTTGGACTTTCTGTTGTTTAAGCCACTGAATCTATGATCCTTTGTTTTGGAAGCACAATAAATCTGAACTACAGCCTTCTACTGTGGATGGCCATAAATGACAATGTCCATTGAAGAGTGGCCTTCTGGTGCCAAACTTGGGGACCATCATTAAGGATGAATATAGCTAGTTGAGTGTTGTTTTGAATCCAAAATAAATAAGTTCTGTGACCCATACAGCTTCAACAGGATCAGCTTCATTTGATCTCTTGAAGGAACAAGGAAAGGCTATTATAAACATATTTTTTTAAAAAGAAGAAGACATAGATACTGAGAAAAATGGATGGCAGCTTTTGGAGGATCAGTCTGTTTGACTGTACATTCTCCTGTCAAACCCAGAGGACAAGAGAATGAATCTTAACTATCCATCCAGCAAGCTTGACAAACATTTAAAAAGCACTCATTAAAGCTTGCTTTTCCTTCCTATCCCTATTTGATACTATACAATCCCTGTTAGTAAGCTTCCCATCTGTCTTTGTTTCTTTTCCTGTTGCCTGGATAAAATGCCCTTAAACAACTCAAAGGAAGAAAGTTTAATTTCTCTTCACAATTCAAGGGTACAGTCCATCGTAATGGGAAAGTCAGAGTAGCAGGAGCAACTAGTCTCATCACAACCACAATCAGGAACAAAGATGAAGAATGAACTCCGCAGCTTGGCTCCCTTTGTCTACTTACATATTGCTGACCCCATCCAGGAATAGTGTCACCCAAGATGTGTGGGCCTTCATGCATGCTCATAGGCCCATTTCCACTGTGATTCTAGATTCTATAAAGTTGACAACTAATACTAACCCCACACAATCCATGTGAGAGCATTCTTGAGAAAATCAGTGAAAGGGAGATAAACTTATTTTGGTTTACTGTTTCAAAGGTCTTAGTTGATGGTCACTAGCGTCCGTTGTTTTGGAGCATATTGCTATAAGGCAGAACACTGGGGGAGAAGTCATCATAAAAAAACAAAACAAAACAAAAAACAAAAAACAAAACAAACAAACAAAAAAACTTCTTACTGCACTGTGGCCAAGAACAGGGAAGAGATGGACAGAAACAGAGAGCTTGACAACCAAATACCATTCAAAGGTAGACCTCCACTAAAGTACTCCCTTCAACTAGCCCCATATTCCTAAAGTTTCAACAGCTACCCAGTAGTACATTCAACTATGAATCCATCAATAGATTAGTCCATTGATGAGATAATAACCTTCAGGATCTAGTCACTTCCCTAAACCCTCATGAGTGAACATTGCTATACCAGGGACCAAGACATAAACACAGGAGCCTTTGGGGGACACTTCTCATCCAAATCATAGCAAAGCAAATCTGAAGTATAAACATAATGAATTCCTCATATTTGAGCATGGGAGACCCACCTGCTATGAGAAGAGATTTAGAGTTTTCACTAAGGTTTGCAAGAAGAGCCTGTAGTATGAGAGCTGTCAGAAACAGGAGGATATACAATGGATTTGGTTCCCTTTCCAGTATTGTAAAGATATATCATTTGACAGGAGAGCAACTGATGATTTGTTAGCATGAGAAGAAAGAAATTTAATTTTATATGGGAAGGAAGTGGTGTCCTATCCTGGGATCTAGAGAGATGAGGGAATGATGCTTGAGAAAGCATAAGAACACGAAATTTAGGATTTTATTTTTTCTTATTCTTTCATGTTTGAGAACCATTTTAACTTGAGATCTATTTTCCTTTGCTTTCTAAGTTTAGGGTAAAGACCATTTTTCACCTTTATTTCCCCCTGACCTTCACTCATTTTTTAAATTCCTTTTTTTTTTCCTGACTCAAGAGCAATATAGCAGGTGAAGACTTTATAGGCCCACCTGCGATTCTCACCTTAAGTGCATAGATTATTGATGCTCTCCCATGTTACAAATTTAGCAGACATCTTTGTATCAACTGTTTACCCTACTATAGCATGCATAAAACTATGGAGTCTTGTGTATAAACTTTAACATTTTCCTCTCTCTTTCCTCCTTTTCATACTCTATCCTCTCCTTTCCAGTTTGACACTCAACTTAGTTCCATAAAGTAAACAAAACAGCTTTTGGTAACTTATTCATTAATGATACCTCTTTCTCTACTACCCTCTTGGGTTTCAGAGTAGACTTGCTACTTTTCCATCCTGGTTTTATAGAATGAAGAGGTGTGCAATTATATCCCTGTTACTAAAAGGAAGAAAATGAGAAGAGCATCTTTCTTTACAAAGTGAAATTTGTTCCTATACTGTGAGTCTTTCATTCCTTACAAATAATTGTTTAAGATCATTACATACTTGCCCCTCCAACTTCTTCCTTTGCCCTACCTCATCTCCCAAAGTCCATAAAACCATTTTTTGAAAGAGTAATTTTCTGAATTTTATGGATGTTGAGTGTAAGCCTATCAGTTCTTATTTTAAGGGAAGTGGTGTTTACTTAATGACTCAAGTCCCATGGATAGATGGTTCCACTTTGGTTTGAAGGTTTATTTCAGCCTCATAAAACAGAAGAGCTCCTTGTGTTTTCAGAACTAGAAAGGGCCTTTGTTTTACTGGTGACAACAGCAGCACCAACAAACACGTACAGTGGGCTGCCACTATCCTATGACTTTGCGTAATTCTGACTCAGCTAGTTTTCATGATCTTCCCATGTGCTGTGAAACATCATGTCTATATTTTTACCTTAAGCACAGAAATATCACTTGTGAGTTCAAAGACACACAGCTAGAATATTCTAAAGTAAGATTTGGAAACTCTAGACCTAAGTTCACATTCTCAACTCTGGCCACATGCTACCTCTCTCGGAGAACATGGAATTTGGGAGTTTTTCTGCCCGGGATCTTTTGGAATTTCTAGCCACATATAAGGCAGTTAAACTTGGATAGTCCCAACTCCAGATAATCTACCTGATTTTCAATGCTCAGATCACCAGGACTGGCAAGCACCAGCCTATAGTCTTGAGTAAGGAGCAAATGTCTGTCGTTTTGTTTGTTTGTGTTTTTCACAGTACCACTGTTTATATGCAAATTTTTGGATGGTGATATTGATAATCAATGGTGATATTTTCTGTAAAAAATTGACCCAATTTCATCACGACTTCAGAGCCTGATTGTAAAAAAAAAAATGTCATACAACAGGGTGTCATTTGAAGAACAATTCCACACCAGTGGTTGCATTAATTGCTACTTTGGATGTTCCTGCTGTGAACTGAATGGAGCCTCTGTGGATCTATTTCTTAGAAATAACCATCTTTATTACCTCTGCTCCAGGATGCATAGTTTTGAGATTTTCTTTGAAGCAAATATCTTCACTAATCTGTTTCCCTTTTTCCATTTTCATCCTATCACTAATCCATTTTGTTGTTTTAATTGGTTTAATGTCTTCATATTCACTCTATAAAGACTAAGGGATGTTACTGGACTTTTTTTTTTTTTTTTGGCCTCCTATTCTCTCAGCATGTAATATTTTGTTAACTCCCCAAGTGTAACATTTTGAATATCATGTTTAATTCAAATGCTATCCATTATTTTATAAAAGTTGGGTTTTGTCCTTTCCTATCTATGGAATTCCAGGAGCTTGTGTGATACATGAAAAGGAATTTCTTTTTATTTTCGTCATTTTGCCTGAGAATGCTTTGAGAAAAGCAGGGTAAAATGTACCCAGTGAGATGGAGGATATTGGCAACCATGAACACACTGTGCCTTTTAGAAAACACAATCAAAACATTTCCTATTAATTTATACTTGTTGTATCCCAGTTTCTTATAATTTACCTATGCTAGTGCCCTGAGCAATTTCAAAGTCATGTTATATTTTTTTCAGTGATTCAAGGCTGACTTCAGGAAACTAAAATTAAAGTACATGAGTTATCCATGGCCTTTTAAGTCAATTAATATTCAACAAATGCTCATTTCCCCTCTGTAGTGAACGTGGACTTATTTGCACATTTCTATTAATAACTCTGTGCTGGGACTTACAAAGGGTGCAGAAATGATCAAGCCATTCTCTTCCCTGGATCAGTAAGTATAAAATGGAGAAAAATACATGATTAAAGCAAACTCCTGATCTCTGTGCTGTTTTCCCTCCTTTTTCTTATGCCTTGCCCAGATATCTTGCAGTTTCTGCTGAACTGACAGAGCTTGGGCTAGGGGATCATGCTTGATTATGAGCCACCCAGAATCTGGCTGATTATAGAGCAGTTTTTTCCAATATTAGAATGAAACACACCTGACATATCATGTTCTCAGGTAGCCAACAGGTACATCCATCCATAGTGTCCTTCCAGAAAACACGAATGTTTCAAATTGAAGAAAACTGTTGATTTCAATACTTGTATTAAAAGTCTACTGAAGTGGAAGAATGGGAGATCTAAGAACACAATTTCTAGTGTCAGATTTCCTGGGTTCAAATCACAGCAGTACCACTTGCCAGCTTGGGCATTGAGTGGTTTACTCTTTTTTTTTTTTCTTTTCTTTTCTTTATTTTTCTATATAATATATCCAACCCCCTCCTGCCCTCCTTCCACTCCTGCCATCTCCCCCCTCCCACAGTTCTATCCCCACCCCTGCCCACCCACCCCTGTCAATTTTCTCTGTACTTTGCTAGTACCCTCATGGTTAATAACTACTGAGGTCATACCATCTATACTTCTTTCTCTTGAAAAATCATCTGAATTTTACAGATAATACAAAAGCCAGAGACTGGGTATGTTTACATCCATCATATATCTTCAATTTCTTAATCATTCCCACAACCAGCAAAATCATTCCCACCTAAAATAGACATTTTGACATAATTTTCATTTTTGTAGAGCCCAGTTGGAACAAAATGGACCAAATATTTCTTTGTGTATTTGTTTATTTATCTATTTTTCTTCTCTCATATAATATAGCCTTATACCCCTCCTCTCCTTTTTCCACTCCTCCTGGCTTTCCTCATCTTTCCTCTCCCCCAGATCTACCACTAGCCTCATCCACCCCACCCCACCCCATTTCTACTTCTAAGAAAAGAGCAGTACTCCCAGGGTTACCACACAAGGAGGACATAACAAGATGGAACAAGGCTGAGCACTAATCCCTGCATCAAGGGTGAACTAGGCAACCCAGCAGAACAAGAGTCCCTAGGGCAGGTAAAAGGATCAGGAACCGCCCCCCCCCCAACACTCCAGCTTGTAGGAGTTTTGCAAGAACACCAAACCAGACAGTCATATGTTGATATATTCAAAGGTCCTTGCAAGGTTCTGTGTCTGCTGCTTCAGACTCTGTGAGCCCCTATGAATGATGATCAGTTGAATCTGTGGAGCTTATTTTCCTGGTGTCCTTGACCCTCTTGTCCCCAAAATCCCTCTCTCCCTTTTCCATGGGGTATCCCAAGCTCTGCATGATGTTTGGCCCTGGTCCTCTGCATCTGTTCCCATCAGCTGCCACAGGAAGCCTCTCCTGGATGAAGATCAGCCTAGGCACCAATCTATGAGCAGAGCAGGATATGATTAGAAATCATCTCCAGGCAATCCAGTCTCCAGTTCCTTGCCTGCCCTCCAGTATCAGGCATGGGTTCTCTCCTGTCTTGGGGTTCTGCCATCCCATTGTCCCAGCAGGGAGGATAGATTATAGGTCGAAGGATTCATAGCTGGGATGATGTCCCAGTCCCACCACTGGAAGACTAGCCTGGTTACAGGAGATGACCTGTTCAGGTTCCCTACACCCCATTACTAGAGGACTTCACTAGGATCTCCCTAGTAGATTCTAGTAAACTTTGTGTGTTCTGTTTTCCAAAATGAGATCTGTCCATGAAGTTTTTATGAACCAAGTGCATATATATTTCTGATATAATCAACATTGTCTATATATTCATAATGAAGTATATAAGTTTGACAAGTTGTTTAAGCAAAGCATTTCAGTGATTGAATAGAATTCTCCACAACTTCTCAAGCGACAAATGAACTCTCACATTCCATACCCTGACCCTTAAAGTTGATTTTTAGGACCATTTTTAATAACTTTATAATCATGAACCCTCTGGCACCATAATAAGTAGGTGGACAGACCTCTTCCCTGAATCAGTAACCCTAACTTTCACTGAACAACGCTTTTGGAAGATGACTTGATTTACCACTAGGTCTCACCAGAAATGTCAATCATTGATTTGAAAAACTTTCCACTCAAGTTTGTCTGTTTCAGCATCCTTGGGGAGCAAGGCCCTCTACTTAGCATAATGGATTTCTATCCCTTGGGCAAGCAGCTCTGCTTTTGGAAAGGAACTGGTACCCATCGTCACTATCTGTTATTCAGACATATGGATCCTTGCCTGTTTTGCTCTGCTCTTAGAGACCATCAGATGAATGTGAGAAAATTCAAAGCTGTCAAAAAGATAAATTACTTTTTGTATTTAACATTTCACATTTTTAATGTGTACTGTATCTTTTTCTTTATCATATCTATTTATACTGACTTAAGACTGGCTAAGCAAGCAGTATCTCTTTATGAAACAGAACCACTTAAAGAAACTGGACATTCATTTCAGGTAATTTGAGGAAACCACCTTAACGTACCATAAATTTAATCACTCTCTTGGAACCTCACTGTGTGTGGCAAGAGAAGTGTCATTGTGACCATGCCTATTCAGAACGCAAGGAATACGTTAGGGAAGCTTGGCGGCATTCAGGGTGCGTGGCCATGGACAATGGATAGATTTAGTTGCCAATGAGAAAGACTGAAAATTTGGCAACTGAAATGCAGTCTGACATGCAATATGTTCTGGAGTTCTATACAATTCCATCTCAGCTGAGTAAATGGTACATCTTTGTGAAGTAGGCCATATTCAAAAGATAAAGGGGTTGATTGGGAATTTACCTTTCAAGTCTTAAAAGTAGACAAGCCAAGTAGGATATGGACACAATTGAATTTCACCTGAACTATTAAATATCTTAGTGTCCATTTAATATATACATAATGTGTCATTAAGTCCCATTTTCAATATTGTCCAACTATCACTACTGTAACTTTCTAGAATTTTTATCATTTCAAATGGAAAATTTGTACCCACCTCAAAATTGATTTTAATGTAGAAACATTTAGACATTTTCCATTTGAGCTTGGCATAAAACATGCTGATTAGTTTAAATGAATAATTCCATTTATCTGGTACAGCTATTCTGAAAGCATCTTTAAAGCACTTATAAGTGTTTGAGTTTCTGTTACTTCTCATAAGATTTTATAACATGTGGAATAAAAATTTTAAGCATTTATTGAAAGTAATACAATTCACTTTTAGCTAAATACCTTTAGCTTTACTAAGATTAATAATTAAACATGTAGTTGTATAATAAATTAAATATGCAACATGATCACTGAAAGTGGATACTCCATTTATATAAATGTTTTACAGGGTGTTGTAATGTAACTAGTAAATTAATTATGACAATTTAGGCTTCAGCTAATTAAACTCTTCTTTAGCACTTAACTTAATGGCCTAAAATAAAACAACTTTGACATTGATAATAACTGACATGATAGTCTAGTTGCACCAACCAAAAGAAAATTGGACAAATAGCATTTATGTTTATTTATAAGAATAAAAAGTTGCTTTCCAACTATCTTTTATTACAACTTTGATTGCCAAATTAAAACAAGAATTAAATATTCATTGAGGAAAAATATTTTTTACCCAACTCAACTTTTATTCCACCAAAAATTCCGTACCCCCCCATGTGTGTGTGCATACATATGTGAGTGTGCACTTGTGACTGCATGTGCATGCATGCCATGCCATGAATGTAGAAGTCAGGGGAGAATTTCCGTCCACTCTCTTGTTCTTCTGCACGGCACACTGCACAGATTCTAGGTTACTCTCCTACCTTTGTCTCTCATCTCATTGTAGGAGCTGGGATTACAGATATGGGATCTGAACTGAGATCCACAGGCTTGGGCAAAAAGTGCTGTTATGCACTAAGCCATCTTTCCAGCCCCTTCAAAGCATTTTTAATGAGAATTGGTTTAATTGCCATAGCAGTCTGTCAAGTAACTCTCAGAGTGTTATAATTGTGCCTAGAATTGAAGTGGGATTTTGGAACATCATAATTCAATGCAAAGAGCCCAGATAATACTACATCTTGGAGCAAGTATGCTAATGTCATATGACAATAATGACATTAACGATCAGGGTTATTCATTGTTATAGGTAATATGTAGCCTTACTTTGTGAAGATAAAACTGAGGTCTATATCTATTTAATTTTAAATATTCAACATTTTCCTTTATTAGGTGAGCTCTATTATAGTCTAGCATTTTAATTTCTACACTGGAAACTGTATGTATGAAAAGTGTGAAAACATGCCAAAGGAGATATGTCTGCACTTAGTTACCAGTCCTCAGTTTGCTTCCAAAACACCGAGATTTGCTTGTATCACCTTTACAGTCTGAAAGTACTGAACTTTTGTTTTTCTTTTTGTTAACTAGAAATGAAACTACCCCAAGGATCTGGTTTTATGTTTCTTTCTGTTTTTTTTCTGATTTATATAACAGTATGACAGAAATAAATTATTAACATCTGAGTGTGTTAGAAAATAGACACTCAAAAAGCTAGACAGTGGTGGTGCACACCTTTAATCCTAGCACTCGCGAGGCAGAGGCAGGTAGATCTGTGGGAGTTTGAGGCCACCCTGATCTACAGAGTGAGTTCCAAGACAGACAGAGTTACAACAGAGAAACTCTCTCTTTGAAAACAAAAATAATGATGATAATAATAATAATAATAATAATAATAATAATAATAATAATGGAAAATAGACACTCAAAAGTCAATGCATTTATTGACTCCTTCATAAAACAAAACTAAAATTCTTAATATATCCATAATTATGTGTGTGTATGTGTGTGTGTGTGTGTGTGTGTGTGTATATGATATTATTTGTCCAATTTTCCTTCCCAAATTTGAAGGGTGCAGACTAGTAAGGTAGAAATAGATGACATTCAAACATAGTCATTACCTGTGCTATAACAGAGGTCCTTGTGTATTCAATGGGATTTCCAGGCATGAAGAGAGGAGGGAGGGTGGGGTAGAACCAGAAGAGACTTCAGAAAAGGGTTAATTCTCAGGTAGAGGGTAAGAAGATACAAAGGCAAGCAGAGGAGGTGAGACACTCATTCTAGGGAGAGGGATGCATTTGAGAGGTGCACAGATTTTAAGTTTGGGCCTTTGATGGGGCAACAAGAGACTGATGTCAGCCTTAGCAACTCATAACTGTGAGAAAGTGGGAAGTGATTGGAAAAGTCAGCAGGGGCAGCAGGTGAAACTTTTAGCTTTCCATCTAAGTATTTTGAATTTTTGAATTTTATTTGCTGAATGATGGAATACCAGTGAGTGAGTGAGAGAGAGGGGAATCATACTTGCAATTCAGAAAACTTTTATATAGTTGAAACCTGAAACGCATTAGAAATGAGAAGAGTAGAATAGAGGCAGGAAGCTTTACAGTCTTCTCCAAGTTAGTGTTTGTGCAAATCACCTTGAGGATTTTTTAAATGGAGATTGCTAAACCCCACCCAGTGTCTTTCCAAATTTGCTCAGTATAGGATGCAAATGAGAATGTACATTTCTTAAAGAAGGTTTGAACTACTGCTGTTGATCTCAGAGTGTATTTCAAGAAACACAGGATGTCTCCTGTGGTTCCAAATTGTATGAGAAAATACAATATCCTGGATTAATATATTAACTTCTCATAGTTCTAGAGGTGAGCATTCCTAGATGAAGGTGTCAGCAAATTCAGTATCTGATATGGTTCTGCTTCCTGGCTCACAGGCAGCTGTTTACCAAAGTAACTTTATATGGTAGAGGGGGAAGGGCAATCTTGAGGATCTGTGTTTTCAGGGCAATGATATTATTCACAGGATGTTACTATTAGATCCTAACTATCTTCCCAAAAGTCCATCTCCTCCTAAGACCACTGCATTAGAGGTGAGACTTGAACATATGAATTCTAGGAAGGCCCAGTTCTTGCCTATAACAGGGACTAGCCTTGGTCTGTATTGACAAAGTGAGACAGAAGAGGTGGATGAAATTCCATTTCAAGGCTCAAGCATATAAATACTCTGCTGAGATTTTGCTTGGCTTATCCGTCTCTGATTTAGGTATTTGACAATATTGGAGGGTGTTACATGATTAAAATAAATTAGTTGTTTCCTGACAGTCCATACAGGCAAAACTGACCTCAGTAAATCCTGTGCAAGGAACAACCTCAGGGTTTCCCTACTTCAGATGACCTTATTGTTACCTATTCAGTTCAGAGAAGAAAGAGACTGGCTGCCTAAGATCACTGGTTTCTAACACGAGGTTTGCTACAATAAGGCTTTGTATCTTCTCCGTGCTTTCAGCTACATTCTTGTGAAAGGGAAACAAATCTAACTGCTTTTTAGAAGTTTTGTTGTTGAGTGTTTTCTAAGGTAAGGTATGAACTAAAGAGGTCCATCTGATCATTTTCTTTGCCTGGTTTTCTCCTGTCTGTGCTATGCTTGTATCTGTCTGTAACCCTGAACATGATCTCTCTGATTACCTTTCCTTGTGACCAAGGCTGCTTTGTTCTGTGGTACTCTTGTTGCTCCAGTAAAATGGACTTCATCTGCTGAGCATAGGAAAAGGGCTTTAATTGACATAATTAACTCTGTGGTGGTTACCTCGGATTTAAAAGTAGCTGTTGATTCTTCCAGAATGTGAGGGCATTACCAGATAGAGACAAACATGCTGTGTGTAATAATCAAGGTGGTTTGGGAAGAATTTTGTGTTCTTAATTAGAAATGAGATGAGGTAGCCTTCTATCAGCAGGAGAGTCAGGACGCAGCCATGAAATTGCAGTGAGTGTAATGGCATTACCTCACATTTGAGACAATATTGTCACTCACAGGGCACAAAGCCCTTCCTAGGAACCTATACTGGAGCATGGTGGGGATTTCAGAACAAAGTCCTAAAGAATTTATTGTGTTCTTTGTAAGATTATTTTTCTCTCTTTCTCTCTGCCTCCCTCCCTCTCTCCCCTTGCTCTGTTCTCTATGTGGTATCCATGTTCAATAATGGAGAAAGATAAGATCATAAATTGTTTGTATATTATTTTAGAATATTTGTATCTTTCAAATATTGTTCTTCTAATGGGAGGGCTTTTGAGGATTATTTTATATGAGACAGTATATTCAGGATGGCCTAAATGATGTCCAGAATAAATTTAATGTACTCCTGTAAGCACTTGGTGTGGTTGCCTAATATTACAGCTCATAAATGTTTATGAAGATAAAATACTATTACATTAGTGTAATTTCTCCCAGGTATAGAGATAGATATTGAGCAGATATTATTGAATGCAAACAGTATTTTGAAAGCATGTATAAAACTTGGAGTGCATTTTAATTTCAAAGTAAGAGCAGATTTGCATTAATTAAGCACCAGGGACCTTCCACGAGCCACCAAATTAATATGTCTTTTCTCTTTCCCTATATTCTCCTCTCTACCCCCTCCCCATCCCTCTCTTTCTCTCTCCTTCACTCCTCTCCTCTCCTCTTGTCTCTAGTCTTTCTCCTCTTTCTCCCCTCACTTTATATACTCTCTCTTGATTTTCCTTTTTTATCCACTCTCAAAGATTGAGTGCTTATTTAAGCAAGAACTGTGCAAATCTTTGGGTATATGAGTGTATATATGATAGACCATCTGCCTTCATGAACTTTGTAAGGGGCTGGAAGATAGTACTTATTCACACAGCAGCTTATAACTCCAAGTAAAATTAAGATTTGGGGGTAGCCCAAAGAAGGAAAATGTTACTATGGAATGGAAATAGAGGGTGCCAGTGAACTTTACTAAAAATGAGTTAATCATGAGGAACACACAGGATTTGGGTAGGGCAAAGTGGAAAAAAAAAAGAACCTCAACATTGAAGGCAGTAGCACTGGAATATTTTAGGGAACTATGTATATTTACTGCAGCTGGATAGGGGCCACATAGGAGGACACTTCCAGCTGTGTCTGAAAAGGAACATTTGGGCCATTTGGGGAAAATCTTGAATACTAGCCCTAAGCTAGGTCCTAGTTTCACAGACAGAAGGAACATATGATATTCCTCAAAAACTGTTTGGACAAGAAAGTACAATGTAATGGCAGGAAAAGCTCAGGTTCCAACCAGGTTTCAACCTCAGACTTTAGTTTTGCTTTAGTTACTTTATACCCATAAGTCTCATTTCTCATTCCTGATGCTGGTATGCCTATCAGCTTGAATGATATATGTAAAACCTTTATGATGAGCCCGAACTATCGCTTTGAGTCAGGACTGCCATCCACTGTCTTCCCCTTCACACTACCACGTATGCTGCTGGAAGTCTAAGCCTCGGTGTGTTATTAGAACTAAAGTAGAAAATCATTTTATTTGGTTTCTTTGGAACTCTACTGTGTGCTGGGAGCTACAGAAAGCACTGGCCAAAGTTAAAAAAAAACAAGAGTCAACATAAAAAAGGAATTGTACTTCTATATGGTACACTAAGATGAAGAATCTTTGTAGAGTACATTGGAACTGGCAGTGTTCACGCCATTCTAAATACTTATAGTCAAAGAACAGATCTTTGTTGTCTTACAACATTGGCAGGAGAAACTTGGACACAGTTTGGCATTTCAGTCAGGATTAGTAGAAAAAGGGGAATTTATATTGCCTATAAACCAACTGTATAAATTGGGGTTGAGTTACATTTTAAGTATGTAATTGGGGTGATGGTTAAAAATAAATAAATAAATAAATAATCCCCCCAGATGGCATAGAATTAAGAAATTAAATTTCACGAATTTCTTCTAGGAAGACTTCCTGGAGAAATTGAAATTCTAATGGCACTTAAGGGCCTAAAAAGGAATATCTTAGGTGATAAGGTAAGAAACGACCCCATCAGCAGCTTATGGATTCTGGCATTGTTTTAAAGGAAGCAGAGGGAACCAAGGGGAAGCATAGAAGTGAGAAGAGGCCATGCAATTCTATCCTGAGAGACGTCTAAAGAGGTGCGGTTGGAAAGTAGAGGGACTTAGGAGAAGTGGAAGGAAAGTGGTGCGAGCTAGTTACTAGTTACACTCAGCAATTACCACATTTCAGGAACAATACTGAATTACTGAATAATTTCTGTGCTTTGTTTCACTTCATCCTTACATTAATTCTATTTGGCAGGTATTTCTGCCCTTTACAAATGGAGAGATTACATCTTACTTAAAAGGATTCCTGGGCATTCACATGCCATGAGCAAAGGAATCCAGCACACAGCCTACAGTTAAGAAGTTTAAATTCAGTGTTTCCACTAAGCCACATCTACCCATCTATTCAGTAACTGATTACAGAGCACATATTATGTGCTGGACACCATGATTTTGCACTTACATTCTTATTCTGAACATACTGATGTGGCAACTTTTCTCTGACCATTTTCTTTAATGTTAAATTAGCTTTGATGTGGGCACCCAAAAACCCAATATTTTACTTTTGTCATTGGTGTATTAGTTTATCTTGGTTATTTCTGTGTATGCAGTGATATAAATATGATGGTGATATTAATAATGACATCAACCTTGCTTGATAACATACCTTGAACCAAGGACTGTTTGAAAGTAATTCTTTGCATCATCTCATTTAATCCTCAGTAAAAAAAAAAAAATATATATATATATATATATATATATATATATATAGATAGATAGATAGATAGATATATATAGTATGGGGAGCTGTTCCTCTCTTTCTATGTGGAAACTCAAATGTTAGAGGCTTAATTGACTTTCCTATTAATAAAATTTCACAGACATTAAGTTCCAGGTCAGGATCTTCAATCTTAAATGTTTTGTGGCAAAATATGGCTTCTTCATCACTAGGCAGTATAGCCTTCCTTGATACTAGAATATGCTTTTAAAGTCAGTGTTGTCAGTAGTTCCAGTCATTCTTGCTTCTGATTAGTCAGAATTAGTAAATGTTTACTCTAATCCATGTCCTTTTGATTGGTTACTATAATTTCTAAATATTTTCATTAAAAAATAAGGTTGTTTCCTTCCTTTAGGAAAAATAGCAAAGAAATAAAAAATAGACCCTGTCACTGAAGGTCCCTAGACATCCCTATGACAGCAAGTATCCATTGAAACACTTTACTTTCCTGGATAAAAATGTGAGATTCAATTTCTTCTTGGTTGAAGAAATGTTCTTTAAGAAATGTTGAGTCTCTCTTTCTATATATATATCTTATCTAGAAATAATGTCTGTGGCATTTATTTTCAACATCTATCTTGAAGAGACTAAAATAGAACAAAAGATTCTGGAAATAGGATCATGAAAAAAGGGGTTATTGGTGTCAAGGCTAGGACATAAGGTGGAAAGGGGGAGTATATTAACTGTTTGATCTTTTGGTTCTTTACACAGTATCTGGGATTTAAAATGAAAAAGAAAGACTAGGTTGAAAAATTCAGAATACTAATTCAAATTATCAAGATCAAGAGGAGAAATACATGAATAATAGGTCAAATGTACTGATAATTTAGGAAGTTTTTTTTACCCTGAAAAAAGTACTCAAATGAAGTAAATCTGAAAAAGAATCACACAACTTATGGCACCAGAACGAAGTCTATTTTGGTCTAGTCAAGAGTTTTGCTCATTGCTTACCATCTTGAGTACCAGAAAAAGTGAGTAAAACCTGCATCTAGACATAGTTTCTGCACAGACTGTCTGTCTGTCCATCATCTATATATCCATCCATCCATCCATCCATCTGGAAAGAGCGTTTGGAGACTTACTTATCTACAAGGTCTTCAGCAGGACATTTTTCTGCACTTATATCTATTAGTTAAGGGCAAACAATAACAAAGAACTTATAAGTATACACGTTTTACATAGTGCCTTGTTCTTGACTAATAGCCATAATAATATATAGAAGGGGAAAAATGTTAAATTATAATTCAATTCTCACTCCAATAATGTTGTTCATTAAATGATGACTATCAATTTCACAATGTGATCCTTGATAAGCAACTAACTGAGAACATTAACAGGCATATACAATTATATGTATGGTTCGTCTCAAAGAGACAGGTCATCTGTCCTTGCTAATAATAACCACCTTTCAAAGACAAGATCTGGTGTGTGACAGTGCCACAGTAAAGCTTCTTAGAATAACATCTTTATTAAATAAAGGCTGTCTGCCTTTAGGGGAAGGGTAGAGCACATTGTGTAATCCTCTGCTTTGCATATGGAAATTCAGCAGCTAGACCTTGCTAAAGAAATTCAGGAAGCATCTGAAAGTGGAGAATGACCTTCACATTTTCATAAAATAAATGATTAATGTGGGGGGCCATTAATTCCACCCATACTCTGTTCGCCAAACAGCTTTATCCATCCTGAAGAAGCATTTCACTTTCAAGGATAAATGATACATATTTTTAAAATAATTATGAACCATCAGGTATGTAATTTATATTTGTTATGCATAATAAACTACATAATTAAACATCACTATATAATTAATCAAGGTATTAAAACCTGGAAGTGGCAAGAAGCTACTTTGTAGCAGCATCCCAATTTCAGAAGACTGTTTATAAATAGTCTTATATTAATGGGACTGTTTTTATACCTGTCTCATTTTCTCATGTTGCTTCTTAGGTCAGTCTTCATAATATATCACATTTGTATATGTGCTTTAGGCAGAATAATGAAAGGGCAGCACTTGGGCTGTTCTGATAAAATTCCAAGGAGATGAATATTTAGCTAATATATAATGCTGGTCTACTTTTAAACAATCAGGAGGAATTAATTTTATTGTGTATCAATAAATTGATTCAAGTTTAACTCTCAGACAATGAGTATATTGAAGCTTAGCATAGATAACACAGTGGGGAATGTTTCTTTCATGGTTATGGAGCAATACAAAAGACTGAAACTTTGGATTTTTCCAACTTCTAGAGATCGTGTCACATGTGATAAGCAAATTATTCATCATGATTCATATATTCAGGCTGTCCCAAATACTTTATTAATGAGAATGGTAACAATAAAAGGTTTGATCATCACATGAGTCTGTAAGGTAAATGTTTGCTGTTCTTGCATTTCAGATGAGGAGCATGAGGCACAGCACTCTTACATGATCAGACATGTACATTATGGCATGATCTGCTCCATAGACTTAAACAGGAAGAAATAAACCCAGGGGACAATGCATGTCATTTTGTTTTTTTGCACATGCAGTGCAACATATCGCTGATTTATTGGAACAGCTAGGGTTTGCCTTTGAAGTCAATGTTGTTACCTGATAATGAGGCAATGGTTCCTAACTGGTGTTCTATGCTAGTGAAGGAAATTGAGGATTTCAGCAGCTCCCAGCTAGTTTCCTTGCGCTAGAGTCAGAAGGCCTATGAGTGATTATACTAAAGGACAAAAGTCTCTGCATTACCATATCTGTCAAGGAGAAGAATGTGAAGGAAAGGTTCACTGGGCCACCCTTGTCAGGCATAATCATATTCCTTATTTTCAAAGCCTGCCCATCACATGGCTGATGTCAGCAGGCATTGATTGAGTGTGCTAAGAACCTGCTAGTGAATCCTCAGAATATACTAATGGAGCCTCATAAAAACACACAGGTAATCTGGGAACAAGTCACTGGGAGTTTGCTACCTTCAATGCATTCACACCTCTATGAATGTCTTTTGTGTCTTGCAAGGGAGTATAGAGTGTGAGGCATCACATTTGTGGAAACTCTGGGGTCCGTCTTTCCATGTTCATGTAGCATTCTTCTAATGCATAGTCTGTGCTTTTGTCTTTTGTCAGCTGAGCATGGTGGCACATGCCTTTGATCTTAGCACTAGAGTGGAGGCGGGGGTTCAGAAGCAAGTGAATCTCTATGACTTTGAGGCCAGCCTGATCAACAAAAGAAGTTTCAGGACAGCCAGGGCTACAAAAACCTTGGTTCAAAAGCAACAAACATACACACGAAAACTTCTCTTGCCTATATCTGTGCCTGTTATTTTCCTGGAGAACTTGTAGATAGTCTGTAAATCAAATACCATCTTGAGACTGGTAGTTCCACTTTCTGTGCTCTCAGGTCCTCCCTTCACACTTGCAAACTCAAATGGAGACATTATTTCATATCATAGGACCTTGAGATAGATGGCTAGAGCAGTTACTAGTGGGCCCTGCATGAAAGAATCAGTCCAGAACTGAAGGATCATACTTGAGTAGAATCCAGCAGAATCCAGGGGCTTCTGAGATTGTAAATATAACTAATCACTCATTCACAAAATCAGTGTCTGAAGCTTTGTCAGTCAGTGGAGAAAGACTTATTTTGACCTTCACAGGGCCCAGAATAAGATTCTGAGTCTTAGGATTTCTGAGAATGAATAAAAATTAGAGTTCATACCTATGGAACCGTCCTTGTCACAGTAGCTTAAGGTGGCATTAGTGCAAACTTGGAGCTATAGTATAGAATTCTGTCTGGCACTCAGCTCTCCTATACTGGACCCAGGGTATTTCAAAGTCCTATTTCCTTTGTGCTCCCATTCACTGTCCCCTCCTTTATTTCTTCCTGGTACTTGCATTTAGTAATTATATGACCTTGGACAACTATGTTAACCTCACTAAGTCTATGTTGCTTTATCTAAAATAAAGATGAATAACTTATGCAAATCATTCCAATATATGGCATGTAGTTCTTTATACAGTAAGGTTTTGATTAACACCTGTATCATCATTGTTGTCATCATCGAAACTATTACTGCTAGAAATGAGACTTGTATAATTGTGTGCCATTCTGGGAGTTGGGTATGACAAATGGAGAATCATAAGTTTTCACAGACTTCTGTTACTCTGTTTTGACATATACCCAAAATCCATATGTTAAGGCCATGGAGTCTATCTGATCAGATTATCATTTCTGCATTTTGTACCTGATATAATCAAAAGATGCTGACAAGGTAATTATTTTCAGGAAGAAAATAAGTCTCAAATTATTTTTGAAAATATAGGTAAAAAGTCATGCTTATTTTCTCTTTCTGGGGTTTTTAATCCTAAATTAGGGAAACATAAAATAACCATTAAGACACAGACATGACATGTGACATATGACACTATGTACCATTAAAATATGATACCATGTGAGGCTGTTTGTCACCACAACATCTTACTATGAGACCTTTGTTCAGAACTGTTGATTATGCTCTTGTCCTCCATGCACTACTCAAATAAATATGCTTCATTCGAACCCTTGATGGCTGCCCATATTACACTTGCTTGGTTCCAGGATACTAACTTGGGAGTGAACCAAAAGTGTATCACAGATATATTCTAAGTAGACCAAATCTCTAAGTGAGTTATTGTCTCTTTTCTCCTTATAATTAATTGAATCCATGCACAATCAAGAAGTCTGTGGTCCAGTGATTTCAATTTTATTCATTACAAATGTTACTGTCTATTCTTCGTAGAGTTCTAGCTTTAGTAATCATATGTGGGAAAACATCTGCCTACCTTTTTATTTTCTGAAAAGATAATACGTGCCCACAGTGCCAGCAAATTTGTATTCATAAACATCAGCATGTAAGAGCTGTTGTGTCAGGAGCACTGAAAGTGTGATAAATATTAATTTTTAGCCTGGTATTTTGTCAAGGATTTTTAGAATCAGCATTTCATGTTTTTGTTTTTGCCCTTGGAGTCTTTCAAATAATAGCAATAAAATCCTGCAGTTTTTAACAGGGTCGTGTCTCCATTTTCAGAGGTCTGCCAGTATTTTCTTTTTCTGCACAATGGGATTTTTACTCTTGATTAATAAAAAGCTGTATTTCCTGCCTTTCCCCCTGCTTAGTTCTCATTTTTATATAGCTGTATAAAGCAGGACAATGAAGTTATTATTTGATTTTGGTTCTAGTACTCACTTTTTAAAAAATCCTCAAAAAAAGCACAAGGAAATATCATTCTAAATTAAAACAATAGGAAACAATGTTCTAATAACATTAACATGATATGCTTAAGTTCCTAGAGGAAAAATTCTTCATGTTTATATGTTGATAAAACACATAAATCTAGAGTTCTGTAACTCACCCTGATAGTCAGCTGTTTTCTCCCTTGTCTGGAATATGTTTCCAAAGGACCCATCACCATTGACTGAAGGGTGTTCATTGACCTTGTCCTCGCAGTTATAACACACTTTGCTTTTGGTTGGTAGATATTTGGACATGAAGATTCAAATATTCCTATGAAAATGGGATTGAAGCCAACCTCTCTGCACTGTAAGACTTGAGTTCTTGTCTTTGATTTTTACCCTGCCAACTTTGTGACTTTGTGACAGATAGACACCAGCACCACTCCATTTGTTTGCTGTTGAGATTACCAGAAGTAATCTGTGGGTTCATTCAGGTGTCTGGGATTGATAGTGATTAGTCCTTTTTTCCTGGGACACACCATTCCTAGCTTCTTCATCCAGCTCTGTCTGCTTCTCATCAATCATTTAAAAGGATGACATTACATTAAATTGCTTTTCAATCACTGTGGGTCCTTTAATGTCAAAATTCTGATTTCCCTGTTAAGATAGGGTAAACTGGGTCAGATGACATGACTCAACAAGCTTCTAAGCCTGAAGACTTAGTTGGATTCCCAGTACTCACATGTTAGCAGCAGAGTATAAACTCCCACAAGTTATCCATAGGCTAACACATGTGCTATAACACACACACACACACACACACACACACACACACACACACACAATTTTAAAAGTATAATTTTAAATGTGTTTTAAAAAGAACACAGAGAGAGGAAACCTATGTGACATGATCTGCCTTTGCCTCTCAGGACTTTCTGATCTGGGAGGATGGATGACAATTATGACACATCTCCAACATGCAAGTAGGCCATTTTCAAAGAATCAGAAATGTGATTGCAGCAAAACTAAACTCAATGTGTTTGTCTGCAATGATTCAGTAAGCAATTTGGAGGCACGATGGCCTTGTAAAGATGGTACAGAGAGGAAAGCCTTTATTCCCTCCTCACAAAGAAATTATGGAAAAGCATTCAGCTTGTATAAGGCCTTATTTTAAGATTCCCATTCTGTATATCCAAAATATATAAAGAATTCAAGAAACTAGACATCAACAAAACAATAATCCAATTAAAAAAATGGGTGCACATCCTAACAAAGAATTCTCAAAGAGGGATCACAAATGGCTGAGAAACATCTAAAGAAATGTTTAACATCCTTAGTCATCCTGAAAGTGCAAATCAAAAACTATTCTGAAATTCTTACTTATACCTGTCAGAATGGCTAAGATCAATAACACAAATGACATCTCATGTTGATGAGGATGTGGAGCAAGACAAACACTCTAAATTGCTGGTGGGAGAGCAAACTTGTACAACCATATGGAAATCAATATGGTGATTCCTCAAGAAATCATAAATCGACCTACTTCAAGACCCAGCTATACCACGCCTGGGCATATACCTAAAGGACACTTCATCCCACCACAATGAGGCTTGCTCAAATACGTTTATAACAGACTTGTTCATAATAGCCAGAAATTGGTAACAACCTAGATGTCCCTCAAATGAAGAATGGATAAAGAAATTGTGGCCCATCTACACAATGGAGTACTACTCAGCTATTAAAAAAATGACATCATGAACTTTGAGGGCAAATGGATGGAACTAGACAATAATCATTCTGATGAGGTAACCCAGTCCCAGAAAGACAAACATGGTATGTACTCCTATGTAGATGTTAACTGTTAAGCAAAGGACGAAGGTACTACTGCAATGCACATACCCAGAGAGACTATGCAACAAGGATAGCCCCATTGGAGACAGTAGAGTCACAGGAATCTCCCTGGCAAAGGATAAATAGAACAGGTGATGGAGCTGGGAAGGGAAAATGTAGAGAATGGGAAGAGAAGGAACCAAGAGGAGGGAGAGACATGGAGGGAGAAAATATATGGAAAGACAGCCAAAACTGGAGGATGTGTAAGAGAATCAGGAAACCTAATGCAGTGGAAACTCACTGGAATCAATGAAGGAAACCCCAGAAAAGACCTCTGGTGTTGAGGGATAGGGAGTCTGAACAGGCCATCTCCTGTAACCAGGCCAGGCTTCCAGTGGTGGGACTAGGGATACCATTCCAGCCATAAAAACTTTGTCCTATACCTATCTTCCCTTCAGGATCCACTGGGACAATGGAAGGGCAGAATACCATGCTAAAGGTGGGAACCCTTGACTGATACTTCAGTGCAGGCCAGGAATTAGAGACTGGATAGACAGGAGAGGACATCTAAAGTTATCCTGCTCTCCTCCTAGATCGGTGCCTAGACTAGTCTTCATCAGAGAAGCTTCCTCTGGCAGCTGATGGGAGCAGATGCAGTGAACCAGGGTCAAAGTACAAGAGCTCAGGGAATCCCAAGAAAAAATAGGAAGAGGGAATATAGGGACTATAGGGGTTGGGAACACCAATATAACAAACTCCAGGGAGCCAACTGACCAGTACTCTTAGGGGCTCACAGAGCCTGAGGAAGCAGACATGATTCCTCCAACCTCCTTGAGGTTGCCTGACTTGGTGCTTTTGCAGACTCATACAGACTGGAATGGAGGTGTGTGTGTCTCAACCTTTTACTTGCCCTTGGCACCCTCCTCCCCATGCTGGGTTGCATAGTCCACCCTTGAAGTAGGGAATAGTGTCTGACCCTGTTCCATCTTGTTGTGCCATGTTTGAGTAATACCCTGGGAAAACTGCTCTTTCTTGGGGATGGGGGGAGTGGGGAGGAATGGAGGGTGGGAAGCAAGGGAGTTGGATGTACTATATGAGAAAAGAAAAAATATTTTAACAAAGTGAAACTTAAAAAAATTTAAAAAAAAGATTTCCAGCCTGTAGTAAAAATTAGATGGGGTTCATACAGAAATCAGAATAAGCAATGCATGTACTGTATAACCTTCTGAAAGATTAGTGCTCTTTTTACCTTAATCCCATTTACCTTCATATTAACTGGTCCTTGTGGTGTTCCAGCCAGCAATACCACTTTTGTTTGATTAAAAGACTCCAAGCCAAGAACCACCAAACAGTTTGTGATCTCACTGTGGTGATTCACTGAGGTGGGGTGGTGTTGCTAGGGAGATCCAGTAAGGAGAGACTCTCTGGCAGAAAGCACTCTTCAAAGTCCTGCAGTAAGTGAGATTCTCCCTATTGCCAAATGGCTGCCTTGTTAATCATGTACTCTGGTTTGCAGAGCAAGATAGAAAAGCATCAGGCCAGAATTGTGGTGTGCTGCTACACAAGAGAAAGCCTGGGGGTGATGCTGGGGGTGGGAGTCAGCCGATCTTGCTGGAACATACTGTACCAGGATAGCAGGAGAGGATATTTGAGAAAAGGAAGGGCCCAGATTATGGAGGATCTTCATAAATGGTGAGTCATTGGAAGATTTTTAAACTCAGAAGCAATGTGATCAGATTGGCAACAGGATCATTCTGTCAGTGGTATGGAGGATGAATTGAAGGAAGCTGAGACTACAGATTCAAGCAGAACATGTAAGCCTTTACTGCAGGCACAAGATGACAAGGCCCTGATCTCAGGCAGATGCTTAGGGGAAAACCAGATTGGTAAGATATTTTAGGTGCTAAAATTGCCAGACTTGATCCCTGCTTAAAGGTGGAAGGTAGAGGAAAAGTGACACCCAAGGTGACTCAGGTGGCCCAGCAGTGACAGGGCTGCCTGTGCAAAGATACCCTCCCTCCTGTGATCTTCCTATGCCTCAAGCTCTGTAGGAAAAAGTTACTCATCAGTTACACAGCAGTGGTATTGCGTTGTTAAAGTTAAAATTAGCGTGTGCCTTGATTATGACATTTGCATAGCCATTATCCATAACTAGTGTCAAACTCACTACGGTCAAAACCTTGTTTTATGCTTTGCTGAATCTACAGTAATGGTCAGGCAATCATCTTAAGTGAAATGTGCCAGTTGTCATTTCAGTAGACAGACATGTGTATATATGGGTATATGAGTATATATATACATGGGTATATACGTGTGTTCTATTTCTTTTTCTAAACTATAGCTAAAATAGATCTGGAAGGCACTGGTTTCAGGATGGTCTCCTTTGAACTAGCAGTTTTGCCTTTTTGGTTTAGTTAACAACTATTTTGTGATGTCTTTTTTATCTCTTAATTAGTTCTTTCTTCAGGATTCCTTGATCATGGTCTGTTGGCATCCTGAAGATTTATATGAAAATATTGTTATCCATGAGATAAGTTAATATTAGAGTTACCTCTGATTTCTTACAAGTTTTTGTGCCTTTGAAAAAGGTTAGGCTACTCTAGTATGTTCTGTTCAGCTTTGGAAACTGCTGGTACCTACGTTTCTTTAAGTTGCCTTTAAATGATTCTGTCGTCATTATTTTATAGAACTCTCTGATGTGTAAAGAAGTGAGCCTGCCAAGGTGCTTGCCCAGTGAAAGGACAGCTCCTGACCATGAGTCAGAGAGCCTGGAATTTGGATGCTGTTGGCCTCGGACTCTCTGTGCAACCTTGGAAAAAGTCCTTTCACCTTTTGAGTTCCAATGTCTTTATCTGGAAGACAGAATGTTAGACTATGAACTAAATCAGGCTCCCCAGCTTTCCAGAGTCATTAGATATATTAAAGTGTGCCAGATAAACTCAGTGATAGCACCAGGACCCTCTGTCTATGTTAAGTTTGCATATCTCTTTCAGAGCAGGAAGCAATGCACATGTAAATGGTCCAGGAACTAAAAGGAAAAGAGTAAACATGAGACATAGACCCAGAGGTTGCTTTGGAAGCAGGCCACTTGAACAGGTGAAGAATGGACTCTGAAGGGTACAGCCTTGGAGAGCAGGTGGTCATCAAACAGTCAGATGGCATGGGGGAGGGGAGGGATAGTAGCCACAGCAGGCTGGCAGCGAAAGGCAATGAAAGAACTCGAGAGCATGTAGTGCTCAAAGTCAGAATCATGGAAGCCTGTCAGGGAATAGCAGGACTCTGGCCACCTGCCTGGGTTCATAGGCAGGGCAATGCTTTAAAAAGGAGACATGGGAGGGGGCAGTGGAATGAGAGCAATAGAGAGTTCCAGTTTTAGAGAGCCTGACATATTAGGCAGGCCTCCAAAAGAGATCAGGCAAAGAGGAGCAAGACAGAAGGCGAATTCTCAGAACTGGGGCACCAGGTGGGGGCTGAGTTGTAGAAGCCCTATTACAAGAATTGGGACAAGAGGTCAGACCTAGATTAATGGGAGGCAGGTTAGTGCTGAGACCTTCAGGTTGAGAGTTGGGGCCACTTCTAATCCTCAGTTTTGAGAAGTGATGGTTTCTCCTTCCCTTACCTCCCCAGCTTCTACAACTGACCGGTAGTTGTCTTCCCTTCCCTACTGTCTCCTCTCCCCACATTCTGTTTCATTCAGTCCTGTTGAGAGCTACCTAATGTCAAAGTATGAATGAATCCTGACCATTCTCTGGGATAGCCAGAAACAGTGAAGTGTACAAACACGCTATATCATGGTAAATACAGTGGAAACACACACAAGTACAGAGAGGACTCAGAAGAGGAGCCAATTCCAGTAAGAGGGGCTGGGAGCCCTCTGGAGAGGATTGTGTTCTCAGAGCAGTACCTTGAAGGGCAGGCTGCCCAATGCCTGGAAGACAGGTGAGACAAGGGCATTGATCCAGATATGAGAATGTTCAGGAAATATCTAGTTAAGGGTGTTGACAGCTAAAACCATAGGGGATTATCACAAATCAGCAAGGGAAATGATTGTGGAATTTTCCAAAAGCAAGTGACACTGGCATGGGTAGTAAGGAGATGAAACTTTCAGCAGGAAGGAGAGACAATATGAGATAGAGAGCATGGTGACCATGAGGCCAAAGAGGAAACCTTGGCTCATACTCTTGGCAAGAAATTCCAGGGGAGGAACTGAGCATGTGGCAGTGAAGAGGAACTGGGATGGATTTATACCACTTAATTTATACTGGGTTTACTATGATACATCCCACAGTGAGGATCATTTCTAGGACTCAAGGGCAGATAGCTAGGGGCCGAGAATGAGTCTTTCCATTTCACCTCTAAGTTAGGCTGCTTCTTTGATATCACCTTTGCCTTATTCTTAGTATTTCCTCCTTGGCCTGTCCCTTTGCTTTTCTTCCGAGTATTTTCTAGTGACTACCATACCGTAGATTTCATTTATCATTGATAACTGTCTCCTCTCCATAGAATGTAGCTCTCTAAGGACAAACATTTTATCGTCTCAGACATGTTACATCATTTCATCCCCTGTGCATAAACCATAACCTCACCGTACAGTTGGATATGGCATACGGGATGAACGAGATCAAGGCACCAGCAGCCATGAAACAGGCATGGCTTACAATCAGAGAATGGAAGGAAATAGAGGGGCTAATGTTATTCCCTTTATTCTACAGATTACACAAACGAGTTGCCCAAGGTCAAATACACAACATGTCAGGCAGAGGTAATAGGAAGTGAAGAGCTGATAGCTGTGTGGGGCTTGGTCTCCCAGGGCTGATTGGCACTGAGGAAAGAAAATAAGAGTGACATGCTGTAGTCTGGCTGTGGAAAGACACCCTGCTCCACAGGCTGCTGCTGCCATTATTGAATTGAAACGTAAAATATCAAATAGATGTGGAATTAGATTTCCTTTTGTGACTGAAGCACACCGGAAAAACTGCTTCCTTTTTCTTCCAAGGACTGTTTTCATTCACTTTGTTCACTGCCTGGCCCTTTTTGTAAATTAATCTTGTTTCCTTCCATTGTTATAAGAATAAAGGGAATAGTATCCATTTTTGGTGAACCTGGACATTATCTATCAATGTTGTCCTTTTCCATGATATAGTTTTTGTTTCTATTGCCTTTTTAACTCCCATAAACATCAAAGTTGGTAAAAGAACCAGATAATAAGTTTGTAATATGTGAATAAAAATTAGCTATTTTCATATGTACATATACATACATAAAGATAGATAGATAGATAGATAGGATTGTTAAATTATTTTTGAAATGCAGAAGAGTTTAGAAATTATGGGAAAGTTTAAATTTCCTCCTTGTTTAGTACTAGTCTGTGAGTTCTTTCTCCCTTCATTCATTTATTCATCATTCAACATATAATTCCTTAGTAGTGACTATGTTTGTGAGCTAGGCTGTTGGAAAATACAAAAATAGATCATGGATATCACAACCTAGCCATGATTATAGGCAATACACCAAACATAAAACTTTTAATAATATAATATAAATATATACAATAAAGAATTTATTTTCTGCTTATGTATACTTAAGTTATATAGTATGTATTTACTCTTTGACTATGTATCCACATACTCTCAGACAATGTGTCTGTAGTAGAGAATGATACCAGCATACACCTGCCATTATGAAGATTATGTATTACTACACTGACTTTAGTATGTGTTGTCATGTGAATGTGGGGAAGGCTTGCTCTGCTTAGATAATAAGAGGCTTCTTCAAAATGAGATATTTGAACTCAGAAGGCTTAAAGAAATGGACTAAGTCAGAAGAAGACGGGATGGAGAGGAGTAATACAGGCAGAAGGAAGGGCACACATGGAGATGCTGAAATAAGGCATGCCTCCCTAGAAGATGCAAAACAATGCTGGAGCAGGCAAAGACTGTCAGGGGAAAAGAGGCTTGAGCAGAGTATGAAGAACAAAGCACACCATGCGGATTTTGCCCTCCTTCAAAGCAGCTGAAAGTCAATAAAGGTCATAAACAAAAGAAAGTAATTACTGGATGTGAAATTTGGAGACTGGATTAGTGTATAGAAAATGTAAGTGGAATGGAAAAAATACAGATCCTAAAAAAGAGGCAGAAACACTAAGGAAAACTTTATAAAGGAAAGATAGCTTCCTGCTGAGAAAGCTGAGAAAGTATTAATGAGAAAGATGCCTTTGAACATAGGTTTTTAAAAACAGTCTAGGATTTGTGATCGGGGATTGTCAAGTTGCAAGGGCATCCTTAAAGGAAGGTCAGTATGATAAAAGGTCAGGAAGAAGGAAAAACAGGGGTTGATGTTTGGGGATCAGCAGCAAGTCAGTAAGTGCCAGATGATGAGCAGGGAGGAGAAACCTGAGTTCTATGAATGAGAACTAGATTGAGCCATAAAAGTGAATGTGTAATGTTTGAGTCTCGTTGTTACACTACCTGGGTTGACTTTCTTGGTGAATAGGAGTTATTGAATGATTTGGGACCTATCAGGCAGGCTCCTGCTGGCTTTCAGGGTAGTTTACTGGGTGGCAAAATTTAAGAGGAACTGGAAAGAGTAAAGTTTGAAAAGAATAGAAACAGATGGGCGTCTAGCACAAAAGATTCTTCTGGAGCCAACAAAACTTGATTGGGGGTGGTGGCTGTGAGAACAGAAAGAATGCAAAGGCTACCATGAAAGCAGCACTAGAGAATGTCCCAGTAGTTGGGAACATGAGGGAAGTTTAAAGATTCCATGGCCATGGCGTTGCTGGTACTGCACTGCTTTCAGTCTCTAGTACACACATTTGAAGCAGGTTATAAATCCTGTGCTCTGCAATACAAACTGATAACCCCATGATATCTTGCCCACATGCCAGGGATAGTTGTGTCACTAACTGAACCAGTTTCTGGGTGACTCCCAAATGGACTGTGTTTTAAATGTTAACCTACTAACAATTCTCTCCATGTCCTATTAGCAATCAGCTGAACCATCTGTTCCTACTGACAGGATAGATTCTAGAAAATGAGTTTGGGGATGATTAAATATTCAGTGGTTAAAAGAAGAATACATCAAGAAAAATTAAAACAGTGTGTACTTGAGCAAATACTGATAATGGTAATGCACAAAACAAATAAAAAGAGAAATGGATCTGCAGTGAGGGATTCTAGTTTGGGTGTAGAGGTTTCTGCTACAATATATAAAATGTATAATACATTCTTTGAATTACTGTTGTATTATCAACCTTTCTAAGTGAGACTAATTATGAAATCAGAATGAAAAGGCATTACCAATAATGTGAAAAGCTAAAAACATAGCAAAGTTTGAGATTATCTTTGCTGTTCATATGGATGTTATTCATATGATCATTTTGTGTCTCTCAGTCCAAGATTTCTCATGCATACAATGAAAATGTTCTTGCCTACCCTGCCTATGTTAAATGTCAAATGAGTTGATGTATGAGAGAGAAATATCCAAGTAATATCATCAGACCCAGAGTGGTTCTTAATTGTTTATATCCAAACTACCATTTGAATCAGATCTGTGAGTCTGTGACTATATGGTATTGGTTATCAGAGCAGTAAGTGGCATGCCATATTAGATAATGAAGATAATAGACAAAAACATTTACCAAAAGTCTGTGAGTTCTTCATTAAAATCCAAAATAACTGCTCATGGTATTTATTGTGTTAAATCATGGGGAAGGTTCTATCTCTCTGGATTAGGGAACAATGATGTTTGAATTATGTGAGCCAACTTTCCCCATCAGTAATATAGGAACCTCTAAAAAACCAAATTATTAGTGCTTACTCTACATTTCTCCTGAATTAAAAGTTCTGAGACTGACACCTAGCATATGGTGAACAAATGTCTCTCTAGATATTTCCTCTGTGTAATACAGGTTTAGAAGCGCTGATGCAGAGGACACAGTCTTGGCACTGTAGTAGAACATGGAAACAAATCTAGACTCTGACCCTTATTCATACAGTGAACCTCAGCCTTGCTTAACCCTTACTGCTTCCCACTGTAATGAACAATTGAGAAGGCTCTATTATAGATAGATATTCATCTCTCTTGAAATACTTAAGTATTGTCTAGGCTAAACTAGCACCTGCTAATTCTTCTGCCAGTTTTTCTTTTACCCCTTACAATATTTTCAAGTTTTAATGGAAATGATTTTCAAAGAATTTAGATATTGGTCAAGCATGGGACCACAGACAGGAATGGCTTATCATAAAACTTCAATATATTCTCAAGTTTATTTCTACATTATCAATACAATTTCCAAACTGGATTAGCTTCATCTTAGAGCAGAGAGATACTGAAGGCATAACTTTGTTCTCTTCAAAAAGGCATATGGCTGACATTTGGTGGTTACTGAGGTGGAGGTCATCAACTAAAATAACCCCACTGTTAAGGCAAAGAGGACTTGTCTGGGTCTGGTGGATTCCTTTCTTCTACCAGAAACAAACTCTATAGCTATTTATATTAAGCACTTAATATTACCTCAGAAAACCAAAGGAATCCCAGTGAAGCAGCTTTGACAATAGGGCCAAAGGAAATTCATTTATTCAACAGCTATTTATAGAGTACCATCAATGTGCTAGGCATTTTCCTAAGCCCTGAATGAACCAAACTAAGAAAAAACATCCTTGTCCTCAATGAAGGACATTAAACAAATGATCACAGAAATAAGTGTATAATGATGATTCGTGAACACTTCCATTAAGGAAAAATACAAGGTGTTTTGAAGGCATAAGGGAGGAGGATTCTGTAAGGCTCAGACCTTAAAGAGCACGTACAATAATTGGTACAGTCTCTAATCTGGGAATTGGCCCCTGTAGTTCTTTGTAGAATTTTACCTATCAAACTACTTTCTTGTTATCTGACTTTAGAAAAGTTTCTTAATCTCTCTAGGTTTCCATTTTTTTTAATAGTAAAATAAAGCAGAAATAAAGCAAGGTTGGCCTGGCAGAGTCACTTGTCAGAATTAGTGTAAAGGATAAACAGAACTGTACTTGGCACATGTTAAATGTTCAATGGATATTAACAGAGAAGGCAGAGGAGGGAGGTGAGGACGAGGGATGAGAAGGAGGCGATGGCGGAGGAGAGTAAAGAGAGAGAATATGTGATGGCTGTGACAGTAGCTCAAAAATCAATACTCTTGATACTCAACTGTGATCTCTTACTTAGAAACATAAATACTTATACTTAAGGATACAGCTAAACTGTTAGATAAAACTTTTAGATATACAAAGCAAGCTGACTGCTCCAACTTTAGTTCAGGTAGACAGAGTGTTTACCTCAGGGGTAGTGAATATTGAATGAAATAATATACATAAGTGATTGTCTTGTAATGGGGAGAAGTGGGAGAATGAATGGGTGGGGATGGGGAGGTTATATAATAGGAAGAGAAGAAGGATGGAGGAGCTGGGAGAAATGGAGGGAAGGTAGGAGCAGTGTCGATATGTATTATGCGAAAGATAAATAAATAAATAAATAAATAAATAAATAAATAAATAAATAAATAAATAGAAATTCTAAAGCATAAAATTATTGATCATAATACTATTCTACCAATTTAAGCCTTATATTTTTGCATGTAAGTCTGTTGCTTTTCCAAACCATTCATAAATCCCCGTGAGCTTTAATCAGAGGTAATCTGATAAAGAAGAACAATAGATACACAGAGTAGGATTTCCATGCATATATTTAGACAAGCTTCATCTGTTACAGAGATTAAAGAATCAGACCATTTGAGAATTACAAAACATTGCACTTCTAGCAGTAAATTTTATTATGGACAAAAGTCTGTGTCCATATAGTAGATACACATACAGCCAGAGACAATGGGCAGACCTAGTGAACTGAGGTCTCAAGTTTATTAATGAGGGCAACATTTAAGAACAGTAAGCCAACTTAGATACTTGCAGCATCCAAAAGCATAGAGGATTTATTCTCTGCTGCCTGTCATTCACCATAAAACTTTTATTGATTATCAAAATTCCTTTATGGATCCAAAGTCTAGGAACTTACTATAAGGGAACTCACTATAAGACATTCACATAGGAAGCTTAAGACTGGGGTCAAGAAGCTACTGCAAAGGTCTATAGAGTTAAAAATTATTAAAGGGAGAATCCTTTAAGAAGAGCAGAGGAGACTTTTTGGAAGTCAATAAAGATTTCAGACTGAAAGAGGAACACTAGCCAGGCACTGAAGAAGATAAAGAGGGAAGCAATTCTAGCCCTTTTCTTTTCATATTTCCATGTGGTATTCTGCTCTATAAAAGGCTCGGGGTCTCCTCCTTCTCCTCCTCCTCCTCCTCCTCCTCCTCCTCCTCCTCCTTCCTCTTCCTCTTCCTCTTCCTCTCCCTCTCCTTCTCCTTCTCCTCCTCCTCCTCCTTCTTCTCTTTCCCCTTTCCTATCCTCCTCCTCTTCTCCTCCTCTTCTTCTTCTTCTTCTCTTTTTCTTTTTCTTCTTTTCTCCCCTCCTCCTCTTCCTCCTCCTCCTCCTCCTCCTCCTCCTCTTCCTCCTCCTTTTCCTCCATTATTATTATTTATTTTGATGATGAGAATCAAACCCAGGATTTCTCCAAATCTTAACCAAGTGCTCTACAGTGAGTAATTCCCCTGACCCAAGATTTCAGGTTCCTCTTCAAGCTAAGGGGTATATATCCCACATAAGAGATATAATTAAGATCCCAATTAATTAATTTGTTAGTGGTTCCTCCCTTTTCATGCACACAAGTGCTAATGTATTCTTTCTATATTATGCTTGTTAAAAGGTGAAAATGTAAAGCTGTAACTGAGAAAATGCCACAGAGCTCTGCAAATGAGTTCACTGTAGGAGTCTAAATGGGAAATAAAAATCAGCTTTGTGAGCTGCTTCTTTACAGAGAGTGTTTTGAGGCAGCAGTTGCTCTGGGTATAGAACACATACTGTGCTGCACCGATTGGGATGACCCAGAATATTGCAGCTGATGTTACAGTGTAGATCATATGGATGCTTATTCTCACAATGTGAATAATCCCCCTCCCAGTTGTCCATCACTGAAGAGGAGATGCCACATAGGGGCCATTTGACTTATCTCTGTTGTCAACCTGAAATATCTATGTATATCAAACACCTGTAATACTGACTTGTTTAATATATTCATGATCTTTAAGTTTTTTCTCATAGCCCCTAACGGTATAACCCATGCTGGCCTCAGATTACTGTCTTCCAATCTTACCTCCTGAATGCCAGTATTACAAATGGGCATCACCACTCCCAGCTCTGTGTCTTATACCCATGAATTAAAGATATGAAAAGATTTTTTTAAATTTTCATGAAATGTATGTTGCAAAGCTAAATTACTATAAATTGTATAAAAAATGGTGTATGAGGATAGTCTTTGAAAATCCACATTTTGGGCTGGCTCAGCAGACAAGAGCTATGGCTACTCTTTTAGAAGACCAGAGCTGGGATCCCAGCACCCACATGGCAGCTCACGGCCATCTATGACTCAGTCCCAAGTGTCTTACGCCCTTTACTGGCCTCCTTAGTCACTGCACAAATGTGGTGCACAGACACACATGTGAACAAAACACCCATAAATATAAAATATAAATAAAGCTTAGAAAGTTATTTTTAATCCACATTCTGATAGATGACCTTGCTTAAAGAGTGCAAATAATTAAGAAACAAAAGTTCTTTCTGGATGGGGGCCATGAAAAGTCCTCCAATGCACTGTCTCAGTACACATTAGCAGCCAATGTGCATGCCACTCCATTCACGTATAGCATTTTTAATGTGAGCCTAGCTTTCCTTCCGTTCTGTGACATTTTTTGTCTGTTTTCCATATTATTTTTCTAGTGCCTTGAATTCTGTCTAAAACCAAATTCTTTGTAAATTTAAAACAGTAAGTTTTTCTTGATTACTTTTGTCCTTTGACAGTTTCAGTCAAGGACCGAGTACTTTTTTTGCTTCACCCTTTTCATCTCCCTCCTACATCTATCAGCCCTGCTTCTTCCCTACAAGTCTCCTTTTTTCCTGGATTTATTGTTTTGTTGTTGTTGTTGTTTTGTGTCCCATTTACTTTAGCTGGGGAAATCTGTGCAAGCATTGGGTTTAGAACTTGCCACTTAAGTCCAGTGGAGTCACTGATGGGTACACACTGGAAGTCAAAGAGTCTTTTTTTTTTCCTCTGAATCTATTAGTAGGCTATAGTTCAGCAGTTACAGGTAAGGCCACTTACCTGTAACTCTCCTCCATCCATGCTTGACTGTTCATGGACCCATGCTTGTGATGACCCAGTATAGGCATCTGGAGCTCCTATGAGTTTGTGATCGCAGTTTCTGTGTCTTGCCCAGAAGATGACATTGTGTAGATTTTCACCTTATCTCTTGCTCATGCTCATTCTTTCCACCCTTCTTCTCTGAGTTCCCTGAACCCTAGAGGGGATGGTATCAATGCCTGCTTGCTTAGGGCAGACCACTCCACTGTCACTTATCAACGCCTTGTACAGCCATAGATTTCCCATGATTTAGGCTGAAAGTAGCATTTATCTATGAGTATAAATGTAAAGAGGCACTTTGACACGTGTCAATTTAGCTAAACAACAATATTCTGTTCCTTCTAGGGCCTATGATCTCTCCCCACACAACGTTTAAGAATGTTCCAACATAGCATGTGGCTAACACTCCCTCTACAGGTGATCTGGTGAATCAATACAGCTACCCTGTCATGGTAACATTACTTTCAGTTCTTAATAATAGGCTACAATTTTCCCTGTATCATTGGTTAAAGGGGTTGTAACAAAAGTGCAAGGAAACCTTTCAGATTTGAGCTACCTCAAGTAACAATATCACTTGTATTCCCACAGCCTCTCTTCCCCAGATAGAAGCTATTGTTATAAAAAGAAAGCACTAGGAAGAAACAGTTCATGTATAATTGATTTTGCATCAAAGCAAATTATAGTTCACTTGTCCCACATGAAAACAGAACCATTGTTAATTTCCATAGACTGACAAAAGCATTTTCTTCCAGAGCAGGATCGTAGTTATTACTACTTGTAAAACCAGGTAACCTGTATTTTCAAAAGTAGAAGGACAATGGAAAAATGTCAGTATGATGTTAGGAGAGCTGCTGAACTTCCCTCCTCATGGTTGGAGGTAGCATATGAGGTAATGTAAGCTAACTGCAGTTAACTATAGCAAACCAGTGACGGTGAAATGAATCAGATTGTAGTTGTCATATCTGCATCTGATTCAATTAGTGATGAGCTACGGGCTCATAGTTATACCAGAAATACTCTTTATTTCATTTGTCACCAACACATTCACCACTTGACCTTCCAGTGTGCCAAAACATGTATAGAGAAGACATGGAGAATTGTACAAGAGGTCTCATGAAGAGCCCATATCACCTCTGTCATCTGCCTACATCCCTTTGGACAGACCTCCACCACTGCTGTCAGCCAAACTACAGACAAACATAGATCGAGCCATTGTCTTGTGGGGCAAGGGAAAAAAATGAAACAATTTGAACACATAACAGTCTTAGAAAGATGTCTATAACTTATAATGATTACAATTTCCATGTTTATTATTCTATTCTCTTTTTTATGTTAATAACACTCAAACACAACACATAGAACTTCCCAGATGCTTCAGTAAAGACAAGCAGTCTGTTTAAAATAGTTAAAGCAAGGACTGGAAGTGTATCCATTTTAGTTAAAATTTTCATTTACTCTGACTAGTCTTTTGTTCTCTTTGAAATTTATTTTTATTCTTAAATTTCTTCATTCATTATTGTGAAAAAATCATTTAATAATAAGACTACCTTGATGATAAAATGAGATCATTTACCAAGGAGGGGAATAATTTAGCAACTTACAGGGTTTTACTTTTATGAATAGGAACAATATAAGGAGCATTATTGCAGGAGATATCTGTACTTCTATCTCCTCTAGTGCTATAAATGTAATACTTTTAAAGTTCATTCCATCTACCTTTGTACTCTTGACCCTTGAGATAGTCTCAGAAATGGTACTCTCTTTTCACAAAAATAGAAGGGTTTTTTGAGGGAGAGGAATCACTTTGGTTGTGGTAGTCAACAGAATGCTGCAGATTTTTCAGTTTATGGAATGGGGTTGATAGCTGCCCAGTACTTGGGAGTGTGATGCCCATCTTCCCAATGACATTCCGGATGACTCACCAGAGAGCTTGTTTTTGCCAACTCTCTCCTCTCATTTGTACCATGGAGGAGGCTCAATTGTACCTCCCAAAAGAATGGCTTCCTGAGACTTTTCATTTCCTGATGTCTGTGAAGTGTACCTTCTCTTAAATGAACACACACACACACACACACACACACACACACACACACACACACACAAACACACACACTGCAGCCATTTGCAAAGCACATAGAAATCCAATTGCCGGTATGAAGAGAACTTATCACAATTAAGAAAAAGCTGTCTGCTACAGAACGTTTCTCTTCTCGTAAAAACCAAAACCCATAGGAAAGAAAATCAGCACTTTACGGTTATTTGTGTGCTATTTTAAAAGACTTTCTTATTGGGACTTCCTCTAAAGAAAGTCTGATTAATGATTTCTGCTGCTAATATTTCTTCACATTTTGCAGTGATGAAGTTATTTTACATATGTCAAGCCAGATATAGGTTTAGGGGTATAGACCTTCTTCAAATTCATTGATGAGGACTCTTCACTTAGCTGAGACATTTTTATTCGTGGGGAAGATGGAGTAAGATACATACATTTTTCATTCTAGATTACAAGTGGGAGATAAAATAGTAACCAAATTAAACAAATGCTGGAACCACATGGTCAATGCCATAAAAAAGAGTCAAGCGTCCTAAGTTATGTGTCAAAACAGTCTATTAGTGACCTGAGTATCATTTGATGTACTTTCATGATCCTTTACACACAGTGTGACAGAAAGAGCACTGAGTCCAATTCACTGGTGGCTAAGTGACTAAGCCCTTCAAAACAAACTTTTTGTGGTATTATGTTCTCTCATTTATTTGAATCAACTCTTTCTCTGACCACAGCTAAGAGTATTGAAGACTGTTTGCTAAGCAACAACCAAACAATACTTACTAGTTCCGGACAACTAACAGCACAGCATGATTAGATGGTGATCATGGGGTAGGTAGGAACACGGAGCATAGGTGCTGCACCGCACACACTCCAACCCCAGGGCATTGCAATGCAAGAATTTAACGTTCGGAGTTGTTGAAAATAGATTCTAAATCACTTAACCATGCCATTTAAAGCAGTTGAAAGATAAACTTGAATAAATTGTAGAGAATGATATAAAAGCTGTTTTGGAAAACTTAGCAAAAAAATTTAAAGAGAACTTTAATGAAGTCAAAAAAAAGGGGGGAGAGTTAAAGAAAGGAATTGAGACATATAAGTAGCAATTTAGTCAAAACTGAAAAGGTGGCAAAGGAACCAGAAGACCATTAAATCAAAAAACGTATATATCCAAAGTACAGAGAGGCAGAAGTTGGGAACTTTGAGAAGCAAAGGAGCACTGACTAGAGGAAGGATCATCACTGAGTACGTGATGTGCACTGTTGAAAAACACATGTAGAATGTAGCGATGGCCGCATTTGAGAAAGAAATGGTGCAGAAGTAGTTTCCAGAATTGCTTAAGATGCACAAAGTCAAAAAGCATCATGAATTCCAAACAATGTCTTTTTAAAGTCCCCACCCAGAACATAGAGACAATACATGTAAAGAAAAGTACTGTAGGAACAGAGGACAGTGGAGTGGGAAGAAATAGATAAACCAGAATGCATTATACTAAAGTGTGTTTGCAACAATCCTGTCATTAAAAGTGCTCATTTTAAAGTAAATTCTATTGACAGTTGCATTGTATGTCATGTTAGCCTTGTCACAAAATCTGGTCTCTGAGCCCAAATTTCTCCAATGGGAATCTTGGCCTTGTGAAGAGTAGCTATGCAAACATGGCTGAAGCATTTTAACTTTTTCTGCTTACTCTTCTGTGAAATGGAAACAGTAACAAACTATATCACATAGAGTTGCTGAAAGAATTAAATGTAAGCTATCTCAATGTCTGTACAGAACAAGTATTCTGTATATGCTTACAAGTACTTTATTATCCTTACAAACTATAGGCCAAAAATGGATTTGACCTCAACGTAACTCACATTCCTTAAGCTATACATACCCTTCACCAATCAAATAGGATATAGCCGTCATGGAAGACAGATGTTGATCTTCTCCTCCAGGACTATCAGCATTTGTGCTTCCTGGCTGCCCTTTGTAGTCTGAAGCCTACAGTTCTTAATGCTGACTATGAAGAAGACACATGTGTCTAAGAGAGGATAGAAATGCTCGCAGTCATTCATTTGAGTCAGCCATGAGCAACTGGGCTGTATGCCTGGCTATGTGGTAGACACATAGCACAGAAGAGTGTGCAAAGTGCTATACAGTAGCAGGGTTAAGGGAGCAAACACCTATGGCAGAGGTGGCTCACAAGTGCAATGGGAGCAAACAGGCAGGAGATGCAAGCTTCATGCAAGACTGAGAGGGAAACTTCCCTGGGGAAGAAGTTACATTTAGCTCATACCAGTGAGTGTATCTCTGACACATATTACATCTTCATTGCTGCCTCAAAAAGGCACCTTAGCTACACAGTCCTGATTTTATAGAAGATAGCTGGCTAGGTAAAGTAGTTTCCTCATTCTCAGAAAAACAACAGGATTCCCAGGAAATAAAGAAACTCCTCAGATAGCACCCAAGATTCCCCGTCTTCCCATAATATGTGAAATTTAGAATCCACGTGAGCCAAATACTAAACTGTACACAACTGCTTTGACTATTTTTTGTACATTAACAGGAAATCCAACCCTAAATTTCAAGTGGGCTGCTGAGGTAGAAACAATTTGAGAGATATAATCAGCATTTAGTTTTGTTTGCCTCCATTAAGATGTCTCAGAATGCAAATAAGCTGCAGTGCTGCTGGTGGATTCTGAGAAAGGATGCCGTTCCACATCTCTGCTGTACCACACCCTTCATTGCCTTGGAGTTAAACGTGCAAATTTGCTCCAATTTAATTTTTATTAGATTCTAGTAAGATGTGTTGTATTTGATCCATGATAATGAAATGCATTCTAAAGACTGATTATTGAAATGACAAAATAATAAATATTGCAAACTTGGTCCTTCTGTATAAAGCACAGCATATTTTCTTTTTCATCCATTTTGGATTTCTCAGTAAATTAAGTGTCTTCAAGATCATCCCATATCAGCACTTTTTTGGTGTGTGATTTCCCTGTCGTCTGTTTTACAAAGTTCTCTATTTATGGGTACGAGTTTTGTCTCTAATCATTTCATCTTACAGTTAGCCCTAGTGGTGTAGTGCCTACTGAATCCATATGCACTCCAGTATTCACAGCCTTGTGTGTATTTAGGATAAGGGCACGGAGACTGAGATAGCTGGTAAGATGGGAATAGAATTAACATATATGAATCCAGAACAGATCCTTAAACCTATTCTAGAGCTCTCTAGCATTCTTTGAGCCTGACAGAGTACCATGCAAATTATGTGTTTCAGATGGCAGAATTACAAGATGAAGCCCTAACCCACTACATCTCACAGCAGAGAAAGACATTGTAACTATGCTAGTCCCTTGAGAGTCTGTGGTTATAACAGAATCACCTATTAATTCCTGACTACTACAAACATACTTATTTCACACGTATATGAATACTTTTGTGACTGGATTTTCTTTAGTAGAATTTCAGCTTAATCATTATCTTGTATATCTCACAATCTACAAGACAGAGAAGCATCACACTTTCTAATGCATTGCAGTACCTCAGTCCCGGGTTCTTTTTCCAGCCAAACTGGCCTGGTTTAATGCCTTCCTGTTGGCCATCTGGCTTTGACTTTGTCACTAATGGTGAGCTCTCTTCACTGCTGTGTGTGTTACTGCCAAATTAATTGTTTCCTTTCTATTCTGAAAGTGCATGCACATTTTCAAGACTTCTATCAACTACCTGTAAAATTTATATATATAAAGATCAGATTCTTTTTTATCTAGATTCTAGACTCTTTTTGTCATGATGTTCAATCAGGTCTACAGTAACACAGAGGCTGGCTGCCAGTGCAGAGTTCAACATGGAATAAGTACTTGATAAGTGGTGGTGGCTACAATATTTTACAGTCATTTCCTACAACAAAATCGTTTCTTGTATATAGCTGACAGGAATGAAATGATGATCGGTTATTTAAGAAAACTCACCGTTCACTAAGTTGTGTTACCATGAGATTCCTTAATTTTTAGAGTGTTGATCAATTAAGAGATAACTGAAAACTAAGTGAAAGAGTGGCCCATATAATTCTTAGTTAAAAGTAAGGAACTATTCCTTTATAACCAGGTAGATTATGCAATGGCATCCGATGATGGTTAGACTACTTCAGGCAAAATTAAGAAGTGTATATAGCACATCAAATATTCATGCCAAGCGCCTATACAAAAATGACACTGCTAACTTACATCAGTGTTGGAATAGCTATTTTTAGCACTTTTGAACAAAAATATCCAAAGAGACCACTATTTGCATGTTGTTGCCTCATGAATTCAAAGTGGGTCCATACATAAATCAAGGTGTTTCAAAGAACATTCAAGAATTGAATTTGATGTCCCTGCAAGAGTCTGCTGCATTTTTATAATCAGCAAATATGAATAATTTTATTTCTGTTGACAAGGCTAGATGCTTCTCAACTCTAAAGACAAGTATCAAATAATCTTGTTATTTTCCACATTGATTTAACTGATTTTTAAATACAGGAAATGTGTGAAATTGTTCTGGAGGAAAAATCAAGTTGTCTTGGAAACTTTGAAAGATAAAATGAAAACAAGATACAGTCATGTTCAAACTGCAAGAGCTATGAATTTAAATCAACCTTAAATTTCTATAAACTTTATTTCAGCATGAATAAAACTTATTGGGGACCAAAAAGAAAATTAAGGACACACATGAGAAATGCAAAACAATATAGTTCATGAAGTGAATTTCTATTTATTTTACATGTACAAAAAATCTGAATGCACCTTTTTGCTGTGATGTGGGTCAGGTTCTGTAGAAGCTCGAGTGAAGAACAGTAATTTGGGAACAAAAAAAACGACATCAAAATTCCCTCCCTCTTAGTTAATAGTATTTACACATTTATGAGTTTTACAAATAGGTGAAAAATATCTGCACCTTAAAATTTCACTTATATTTTTCACAGTCTTACCAAAAAAATAATGAATTCACTGAAACATCATTTGTATTGGGCTTTGGTGAAGAAACCTTAAAAATATTAGTAGTCCTTTTAATGTTCTTAAGGATGTGTTAATTATAGTAGTAATGAGTTGTATTATATTTTCATAGGTGTAACTAATGCATGCCAATCGTATTTACCTTATGCTGTCCTATCATGATTCCCTGCCATTCCAGTGATGCCCTTCCATTCCCAACTCTTCCACTTCTATCTAATGTCTTTTAGGCTCATTGAACATCATTTGAGCTGTTTACAGAAACATGGGTGAGAGGTTTGTCTTTTGTTTTCGTTTTTTTGTTTGTGTTTTTTATTGTGTTGTTGTTTTTAACAGCACCATGTACATCTAACCAGTGCCTACACCATTGACAGAATTATCTCTCCATGAACCATTATATGTGTATAAATCTTCACGAAGAGGTAGAGCCCCATGAGCCTGCCCACCCCCCTGCCCTGCCAGACAAGCTTCTAGGCTCAATCTTGTGGAAATCTTGTGCTGTAATCACAGCTGTCGTGAGTGCAAGAGTATAGCAGCCATGTTAGGCTCAGAAGTTAACTTCCCATCCCACTCCCCATCCCTCCTTCAGCTATCACATTCTTTCTGCCCCTTCTTTTGTGTTAGTCCTTCCAAGCTTTGGTGCTGGTATTAGAGATGTCCTCTTTATTTCTGGGCACTCAGAAATCACTTATTCTCTGGACTCTGACTGGTTTTGAATCTCTGTGATCACCATACACCCTGCAAAAAAATGTTTCTTTGGCCAAATCTAAAAGCATGATATCAAAACCTTTTCTGCTAAGAAGTATGATCTTCACACATCAGGCTTTTGACTAGTACTATATATGAACTTTTACAGTGCTAGATGTGAATTTCCTGCTGCGGAGCTAACCTCAGATCGAATCTGAAAGCACATGGTTACCCTCATAACAGACTGGCCATTTCTTCTCCATTGGGCTCATTCGGCTGGCCAGCCAATACTGTTAGAAGCAGTGTATAGCCAAGTTAGCCTGTTGATGATGGTTCTCCCTCATCGCACCCTGCATCGCACATTCTGGCACAACACTACAAGGGCTATGTACCAGGGAAGATGTTTCCAACTCAGTTCCAGGATGGTTTCTGTGATGATCTTCTAAGACCAACTAATGTGTCAAGTGCAGCAAAAGTCAGCAGGTTCTTTCTGGATTCCTACTCCAGCAACATTAGCTATGTCCAGACTAAGCCTTTGCAGGAAAAAATTATGCAGATAAGAAGCCAACACATTCTTTAACAAAGCCTCTTATAAATAACAGCCCAGTTTGCGTGAGAAATATGGAAATTGAAGAACATGCTTTTTTTTTGTTTTTTAGCATTTTTAGATTTGATTTAAATGTGAGTTTTTTGTGTGATTGATGCCTTTGGATTTGTAAGGTTTAATTATTTGTTATAGTATGCCTGATAGGATGTATAGTTTCTTAGTTATTCATGACATATCCATCAAAATTATAGTTACACTACTTCCTACCTAGGTCAGTCACTGTTGGTATTCCATGCCTCTATAATATGAATTGAATATATGTGTACCAGCAAGACTGACTCTTATGATTGCACTTACGATACAACATTAGACTGTAGCAAGTATATTGGAGTAGATTCCTAAGCAAGTAGTGTTTGAAAATGAGCTCTGTTATTTTCCTGAAGTACAGCTGTTTCTGGATGGGTGAAGAGCTCTGAGTAGCTGGATTCTAAATCTCAGAAATAAGATCAAATGGTGACGTTTAAAAGCACTAGCTTTAAGCAGTGTGGAAATTGTAAATCTATATTTCAGACTTAGCTGAAAGGTCGGAATGCTAAAGGGATGTAACACAAAAGGTCCAACTAATTGAATGGAATTTTGAGGACTGATTTTAAATAGGGAGCACATTGTGATGATAACAGGAAGAAATAATGGAAAATGTGGGGAGCATTAAACTCCAAGAAACAAATGAGACATTTTTTTGCTGAAAGAGAAGAGTGCACCTCCTCACTGAAGATTATTATCCTAAAATTGATGCAGGAGCATGGAACAGTGTTTGATAAGTCATAATAGTGGGGCCCCAGCCGTCCATGTCAGCCAGTGCTGTTTGTGTGCTAAGACTTTATCAGCGTGCAGAGGAGCAAAATATAAAGAACTGATTGTTGCTGGCTTTCATTTCAGGCTTTGTATGCCTTTGTCTTATAAGTAAAGTTAAAATAAGGAATACAAAGGACATTCAGAGTATAGAAAAAGCAAAGAGACACTGTAGGTGCAAAATCATGTTCTAACATGCAAGTTTAATTATGGTATTTGCTCTACATGACACATCTGGGCTGAGTTCTTTTGGGATCAGGCATAACTTCTCTTTTATAGTATCTACACCTGATAGAATACCAACTCTTCAACACCTATCTTAGACACCCTTTTTTCAATAATTATTTTGGAATGGATAACAATATAGAAATTAGTTGGCTACATTTTTAACTTTTCATCACTTTAATGTAATAAGCTCACAAATAAAATCCACAGCCAGCTAGATCACTGATGCCTTCCAAACAGCCTCTTGCCCAGACCCATGCTTTATGCTTCTTAGCGAACTTCTAATAGTGAGAATGGCAATTCTGAGCCATGGAGTTTCTTCTGAGTTTTACACTTTCAATATCAATTACATTGTTATATTTATGGACTTATACACCACAAAAAATGAAAAAGAAACACATAACATAGGTAAAACCAAAAAGCAATTAGCTTGCACATGACTCATGACTCATGACTCATGACTCATGTATCCATTTGCCAGAATTCCATTCTTCATTACGACCTAATATTACTCTTTCTTGGTCCCCCTTCTAAATGTTATGCTGTACCACAGTTACATCTGTTTACATTTATACAAGGGTATATTATAGGCTAGAATATGCATAGTAGGGAAGACATTTGGTTTTTATTTCTTTTTGAGTTTGACTGACTTTTATTAATACACATTTGAGGTTTATTTTCTTGATTTCATTTTTCTTTATAGCTGAATAATATTTTATTTTGCATATATACCATGCTTATTATTCATCTATCTGTTGATGGATATCTAGATGTTTTCCATTTCCTTGTTATCATTAATAGAGGGGCAATAAACCATGGCATGTAAGTATCTCTATGGTAGGCTATAGAGTCCTCTGGTTTCATATCCAGAAGTAGAATAGCTGGGTCATATGAAGGTGCTATCTATATATTTTTAGAACCTCTAAGCTGACTTCCAAAATGACTCTGTTGATTTGCACTCTCATCAACAGTGAATAAGATTTCCTCTTTCTCCATATTCTCTCCAAAATTTGTTGTCAGACTTCTAAATGTTTGCCAATCTGATTTAAGTCAGGTGGTATTTCAAAATAGTTTTAATTTGCATTTAGTCACTGATGACTAGAGATGCTAAACCTTTTTTTTATATCCCAAGTATCAACAGATGAGTCTATATAAAATCTAAAAGTTTCTGCACAACAAAAACTGCTAGCAATGCAAACAGCTCACAGAACGGGTGAGAATCTTTAGGAGCTCTATTTTGGACAGGGCCCTACTCTCTAAAAGTCACAATGGATTGAAGAAATGGAGTACCAAAGAAATAAAGCTATCATTACATAAATGGAGTAATGAAGTTGGCAGATATTTTCAAAAGAAGAAGTACAAATGCCTCTAACTATATTTCCTTATTTCTTTTCCTGTAAAATTGGTTTCTTGACTAGGACTCTATTTGCTGTTGTATTTGCTATTTTTCCAGACAAGGTCGCATGTATTTCAGACTGTGCGCAAATTTCCTACCCAAGGTTGACTCCTGGACTCTCTGCCTTCACCACACTCAGATGTATGGACTATAGGTCTGTACCACTGTGGTCCACTTTTATGTTCTGGGGATCAAACTCAGAATTTTGAACTTGCTAGCCAACTACTCTACTAACTGAGCTAGATAAGCAGCCATAAAACTCTGATATTTTGGGTATAAATAACAAATATAATAAGATTGAGGCAGTGTGTGTATGATGTAAAATATTCATACAGTTTAAAAATAGGAATCACTGTACGTACAGGTTCAATCTTTCAGAATAAAAATTTAAAGCACAAAGAAAGTTTAAAATTATAAACTGCATTGTCGATTTTATGCACTATTCTCACTTGGTATTGAGTTGCTTTCCTTATTTTAGGGACACAGAAAGTACACGCTTCCAAGATTGCTTAGGTTTATAGAGACAATGAAATCATACAAAGGAGGTAGTTTCTCAAGTCTTGAAGTTTGCACTGAAGCACTTTCAGAATAAAAATGCTTTTATTGATTTATATTTAAAAACATATTATTAAACATAAACATAATAATATATGATAAATGATATGTAGTATTATGCATAAATATATAAATATTATGTAATATTTAAATAATAAATATATAATTAAAATATTTATTGATTTATATTTAAATATACGTTAGGGAACCTATGGCTGTTTATGTGAAATAGCATAGAATTAAAGGCAATGTGGTAAATATAGAATCCACAGAATTTCAAGAGATAATCTGGATTCTAGGTCTTACTTATTTCTGGTATAACTTTAGGCAAAACGTCTGTCAATATTTATAAAAGAAAGACAACTCTGTAAAGTGCAAATCTATTATGAGGCTCTAAGACAGACGATGTATGAAGATCTCAAGTGCAATGTCCAGCTCACAGTAGGACTCACCGTATCACTACTAATTTATTTAGCATCTATTAGCTTAATATCCATTTTAATGCAACAGAAACAAGTCCAGTTTTATCAATTATATAAAGTAGTCAGAGCTTTCTACTTAACAATTCCTCTGTAGTCATAGTTTCCTTCTTAACAACATTCGCTTTGATATATAATATTTTACAAAATATTTTCTGTCATTTTTATTCTAGAATAACTGATTGCTTTATACCCATATCACTTATTGTCCTTCAGAATAATTGCAGTTTCAAAACTTTGTGTCCTACTCAATCCACCTTTCTCCTCCTGAAATGAAGCACCATCTGGACCTTGTCTATATTTGTCTTAAGAGAGAGAACAGATTGAACATTTTAAAGAACTTGTAAATTCAAAACAGCTAATCAATTTGGACAGAGTAATTGTTCTTCTGGGTGTTAAGGGTAATCTAAATGTACTTGTGAAAGTTCATTCATTATTTCCAATTCTGAGTTTCCTTATAGAAGTGAAATACTAACCAGTCAGATATGCCAAGGTGTTTTCAGAGTCTCTGTTCTTGGGTGTAGTCAGGGTTCACTTCCCAAAATCTAAGACGTTCATGGTGACAAGGGTTCTGTGGGTTTCCAGAACAAATTTTTAGAGATATAGCCACCATAGGGTGATTAAATGTCAGAAGCAAAAATTAACTTAAGAGACCAAGAGAGCTTATGAACTATTAGTTTGTCAAATGTTTATAGATTTATTGTTATGATTTAGATAAATGTCCCCCAAAATGCCTATGTGTTTAAGATATGCTTTTTCCATTCCGAGGTGCTGTTGAGAAGTGGTAGAACTTCCAGAGGTTGAAGCTAATGTGAGGCCTTCCAGGCTTTGAGATATGTGCTTGATGGGAGATATTGAGACTCCAGCCCTTTCCTCTTCCTGTGTCTATTTTTTTTCATTTTCATCCATGAAGTTAATGAGATTCCTTTAATTCATGTTCGCGCTGTAATATACTGCAACGACACAAAAGTGATGGGCCAATCAACTGTGGATTTAAACTTAGCAAACTAAAAGTCAAAACAAGCTTACTTTGAGTATTTTGTTGTAGATAGAGAAGACTGACTAACAAGTCTATCATGCAGATGAAGAGAGCACAACGCTGTCACAGTTGCAAGGGATATATTTCTTAACTTAGAACTCGACAAACAGCTAAAGTGCAAATAAAATATAAGAACAACTTAAATTTCAAGAGACTCAGTATAGGAGTCAACCGGGAAGAGGAAGCCACAGATATAGGAAACTTGGGAAAATCAGGGAGACGTTGTGATAGAAGGTCTCCGAAATAACACCAATGAAAGTAGCCTGGAGAGCAAACCGTTTCGTAGCGGATTGAGGAGAATACATAGGAAAGTGATCTGACAAAATAAGTAGTGACACGAGGAGACTATAACTATATATGGTGATGCAGCCAAGTAAGTGAGAAAGGACAAAGGTGGAACCTGCAAATGCGCTCAGATGGGATTGTTCCAGAGGCCAGATACAGCACAGACTATAGCTTACAAACCCATTTGACCTTAATATGAGGGAAATTCTTCTCTGAGTGACTTAAAACTCATCCCATTAGACTGACAAAGAAAAGAATATAAAATATATAAAATATAAAAAAATATAAATATAATTTTTATATTTATAAAAATATAAAATATAAAAATATAAGAATATAAAATATAATGCCTGGTTGTGACTGAACAATATTCACTGATAAAGACAATGTAAAATCCGTTTGTTGTTTTTCAACTCTATGTATAACTTATAAAAAAATAAGACATTGTTATGGTTGCATGAAAAATAAATAAATATCAACAATCCAGAACATATAGATGTATAAGCTTAGTTATCAGAAATGAGGCTGTTGAAGGAAGGCTAATGGTTAATTTTGATAATTAAAAATAATAAAATTGAGGAAGCCAATTTAAACCTGACGATATAAATAGATTTTTTAAAAAAAATTTATACTTGCTAGCATTACTGAGAGAAGTGCTCCAATTGTAGAAATACCACAACTGTGAGATTCACATGTGCGTGATTTCAATCCATATCATTCACATAAGGAAGTCAATAGACACTACAACTGGCAAATCAAAGCTTGGACCTGTATTCAATACATGGGTTCATCTGCCACCTACGCAAGGAACAGAGCCATTCCCCAGAGGAGAATCAGGAATTTAAAAAGGGTGCATCAGGGGATGCTGATTAGGCCAAACAATGTACGGGAATGCAAACAATATTTATCTAAACCAATTACTTCAGAAGAAGAGAAATATGTAAGGAGTCCTTAGATTTCCTAAGCATTGTCCTAGTCTGGTGAGAACATGCTTTCTCTGGCTTTTCACCTCATAGGTGTTGTCTCTGCCACATTTAACTGTTAGGGGTTACTCAGTTTAAACCAGGGCTGATCAATAGTAAACATGTCCCAGCTTCTACATCAGCTTTTAAAACAGACCACAAAGCAGGTCCTTTCTTGTTGAATCCCTCAAATATACTGAGAAACTATATGCTGATCTTGACGTAAGCACACAGGCTATATCCTACTCATATTGTTTGGTCAATGTCTTTTGGACATTTACTATGTACAAAGCACTTTTCTGGGATCTGGAATAAAAACTGAGGCCTGATGCTCTTAGATTTACAACTTACTAATTTTCCAAAGAAGAAATTTCCTTCCAAGCACTATGTAGTAATGATGACAGGATAGTACTCTAGCATGCATCAAAGAAGAAATGCTGTGTCAGACATTATGAAAATTGAGACACTTTGAATGAGTGTAACCAATGTGTGCTATGTACTGAAATCTATAAAGCAAGGGCTTCAGGATGGCTCAATGGGTAAGGACACTTACTGCACAAGTGTGAGAGCCTGAGTTCCTATCATAGCACTCACATGGAAAGGCCAGGTGAGGCCACCTTACACCTGTAGCTCACTTACACCTGTAACTCTAGTACTGTGGCAGGATTGGAAACAAGAAGTTGGTCTCTGGGGCTTGCAGGTCATCAACCTAGCTCCAGGCCTAGTGAAAGAGCTTGTCTCTCTCATAAGGCATAAGGTAGAAACCAATAGAGTAAGATACCCTGCATCCTGGTATGGCCATGTATTGTGTTTACACAGGTATGAGCATCCATATACTTGTCTGTAACCAACACACACATACATACACACACACACACACACACACACACACATACACACACTACTCACATACATATATACACACTTATTTCTAAAGTCTGAGAGTAATGAATGAGAACAAAGTTGTTCTCCCTAGTCATATCACTGAAATAATAGTCCTTTTAGGTTGTGACCTGTGGCAACGTATGGGGATAAAGTCAACCGTACACATCTTTGTGTTTTAGAACCTCATAAAGGATGGCATAAGCTTTTGGTGCTTTCTATGATTTGGGGATCTAAGTAAGAGACAGGTATCTGTGACTTTAATTATGACAGGATGCATGTTACACAGATGACTAGAGGAAGCCATGACTGGGCTACATTGCAAAGATTTTGAGGTTGGAGGCAAATTGAGAATTGTATCTTTGAATAGTTGTTCTTTAAATATCTGCTATGTTATATCCTGCTATCTACCTTTCCAAGAGCTTCCAAATATACATTTCACTTTCCCTATCTAACCTCTGCACCTGGCACATGGAAACAGATGGGAGAGCCCAAAATCCAATTAAAACTGTTTCTGAATGTCTTGAACTGGTGTGTGAAATCATTTGAATCAGAATCACTGTACCAACACTGTGCCACCTGGTGGCCATTGGCGTCATTACAATTCACACAGAGGTTAAAAACAGTGCCCGGTTCCTTAACTTTCATTGGGATTGCATGGATTAGATTTGTATGTTCACCTTATTTAAAGAAGTATAGTTACTAGGTCCAAAAGAAATTATGTCCAGTACTTAACTTTTTAATACTCTTGAAAATGCATGGCCAGTATGACACTGGTTATAATTATTTAGCCTGTCTTGAACTGTCTTTCCAGTTTCAGGGGGATCACAAAAGCCATCTAGTTCAGTATGAGTCCTTTCTATTACCTGTCCTGCAGAACTTAACTCTAGGCATTAGGTAACACTCATTTAATTTGCAGGGTTGACTATCCCAAAACTTGATGTTGTTCAAAAGGTGCCAGTCCAAACGCTGCATTTACAGCTATTTTCACCATATAATCCAGAATATTATGAAAAATCCTCTTAAATTTCCCACATCCACTACCTAATAAGAAAATAGATAACACTCAGTAAGTAAAAGCTTTATTCAATTTTATCATACTCAGTTTTACAAGGATCCAGTCAGTCTCATAGATCACCAGAATTGAAAGTAAAGGCTCAGTGTGAGGAAAGACACACTCCCCAGCCTCTGAAGGTTGGGAACAGAAGTGTGTGTGTGTGTGTGTGGGTGTTGTAGTGGGAGTTTGTCTAAACACAAAAACAACAATAAAAGATTCTCAGGTGGTTTTTTAAAATTCATTTATTGACTTATTTATTTTCGAGAAAGGTTCTCATTAGGTAGCTTTGACTAGTCAGAAACTTGATATGCAGATCATACTGGCTTAGAACTCAAAGAGATCCAACTGCCTCTGCCATCCTGGTGCTGGGATTAGTGGCCTGCACCACCGCATCTCTCTGGATCTCTGATATTTTGAGACAGATTTTTATATAATCTCCAGTGGTCACAGACATGACATGTCATCATCTTTACCATTTAGTGTAACTAATTACAAAAGTAACATCCTAGCATATTTGGCATAATTATTTTGCAAGCCTACTGGTTCCAATTGAACCCAAGGGAGCAGGGATATTGTATGAAGGCACAAAAGACAGTGAACACTGGAGCTTATTTTTGCTGGGGTCTGTCAGAGATGGAGAAGATCTATTTGTAAACTTGGGGAAGGCTTCCCAGGGGAATGTTCTTGTGATAAGACATCATAATAGGAAAATTAATTAAGCTGAAAGAACAGTTTTGCTGAAATGTAGGAAGGTAAAGAAAGATTGTGCTAATGATCAAGATCTGAGCTCAAGAGGCTTTTTGTGAATCCCCAAAAGGAAAAGGGAAGGCAGATAAAAACAGCAGAGGAAGAGCTGGAGTTCCATGGCATGGCTGCTATTGTATGCACATCAATGCAGAGGGCAGCGAGAAAGCTAAGTGAAGAGGAAGGGAAATAATGAGATGCTGTGTGTGTTCCTACAGTCCTGGGGCAGACTGATATCAGAGGGTGTAATAACATCTGGTTAGAAATGGTACTTAGGAGATACAGTCATGGTATATGGTACCAGTTAGATAGTCATAGGAGCGAGATGGTGAATGTCATTGTACCTGCATCAAAGCCAGTAGACTTCTGACATGTAAAAATAATTTTAATTTTAATAGTACAACGGCAAAACAAAAACAACCCAGGTTTTTTGCCATTAGTGATATAAGGCCAGAGCAGACATTAAAGTTAAGCAGATATGATGAAGCAAATCCTTTACACATTGAGTTTTCTCATCTTACCAGATGTATGTTCTGCAATAACAATATAGCTCCTACCTTGAGTGAGTGGACAGGAGCCAGAAGATTCTAAACATTCTCACTTTGCGTCTAATTCAACAGGAGTCTCTTAATTACTTTCTGCTTCAGTCCAATTTTAAAATGATACCTCAATTATGGAGAATTATGCTATCACAAATTAAAAGAGATTGTGTGCTAAGAGTAGACTCAAAGGACAGAGGTGGGTGTGCCTCCTGTTAGCAGAGACTGTGGCCATCTTCTAGACACTGCCTGTTGAGGGCAGCCTGGTGGTTTACATACACGTGTCTAAACACTGAGAATGGAGTAGCTTGATGACAGAGAACGCGTTTACTGTAGACATTCATATAGTGACAAAAAAAAAATCTTGATTAGGGGTTTAAACTGGTATCTCACAGGAAGACTGACTTGTGGAAAGCTGTTCTGTTCCATGGCAACAGTGCTTCTGGCCATCAGAGTGGCTACATCCTGTATTGTGTCTGGCGTTTATTTTTCTCTTCCTAATTGCACTCTGTTTTCCTCTGGATCCCATCTCTCCCAAATCAGCTAACTCTGATGTGACCATAAGTTAAGGCAATGCTATCATGCTCCAGACTTAAGGGATGCCAGGAGATGAAAGATGCCCCCTACTCTCCCGGCCAGATGCTTCCTTCTTGCAAGGAGGCCAGGTTGACAACCTGGCCTCTACAGGAACCACTCATGTCAACAACTGGTGCCTTGTCCATATCTGTTGCTTCTATCCTGAAAGCTTTCCAGAATTTTTTGACGAAGTATTTTACTGATTAGGCAAATCAGAGTTGTCTGCTTATAATCCAGGGTGGTGGGAGTAGGAGTGAGGTCTGAGACAATATACTGGTTCAATAACATTTTTGAAGAAAGAAGGACCTCAGGCCTCACTGAGTTTCTGCCAGCTGCCATTCTGTTTGATGTTTTACATATTATATCATTGATAAATTGTCCCGAATTATAAATTCATCTTTACATCAGTGGATTCACCCACCTTAACAAATCTTCTAATGCTAAATTTGATTTACATTTCTAGGATAAAGTAAACTTGGACATGATGAATTTATATAAGAAAATAGAGTTATCTTTCTGTAGGGAATATATATATATGTGTGTGTGTGTGTGTGTGTGTGTGTGTGTGTATATATATATATATATATATATATGTATATATATATATATTTATGCCATTTATGAGTGGAGTGAAAAATTTTAGAATTTTTTTAGTTAAAAAAAACAAGTATTATTATTTTACGTGTATGGATGTTTTGCCTGCATGTATGTCTGTGCTCCATATGTGTGTGTGCCTTGTGCCTGTAGAAGCCAGAAGAGGGCATCAGATCTCTTGGAATTGCAATAACAGATCAGTGTGAGCTGCTATGTGGGTGCTGAGAATTGAAACCGGGTTCTCTGCAAGAGCAGCCACTGTTCTTAACTGCTGAGGTATCTCTCCAGCTCCAGTTTCCAATATCTGAGTGATGAAACTTAAATATAAAAGCATATACTTGCAGGGTTTTTCTTCGCGCTATATATCATGGTTTTGAGATTTTTCCAGACTTATTATTTCTTCTTCAGACAAATTTTATAAGTGTACTGGATGGATTTTGTGCTAATTCATCACAAGCTAGCGTCATCTGAGAAGAGAGAATATCAACTGAATAAATGATCTGGCTATAGGCAAGCCTGTAGGACATTTCCTTAATTAGTGATTGATAGGGAAGGGCCCATCCTTTGTGGGTGGTGCCATTCCTGGGCTGGTGGTCCTGGGATCTGTAAGAAAGCAAGCTGAGCAAGGCATGATGAGCAAGCCAGTAGGAAAGTCTCCACAATGGTCTCTGCATCAGTTCCTGCCTCCAGGTTCCTGCCCTGCTTGAGTTCCTACCCTGACTTTTTTGATGATGAACAATGATGTGGAGGTATAAGCCAAATGAACCCTTCCCTCCCCAATTTGCTTTTGGTAATAGTGTTTCATCACAGAATAATAATCCTAAAACAGTAAATTATGATTTTCAAGAAATTTAACTATTTCTTTTAACTTGTCAAGTTTCCTGGAGAAAAACTTTTTAAAATATAATCTTAATATCCCCTCAAACTTTGTCCTATCCCTATGGTTTATTTTCCTTTCTACAGCTAATATTGCTTGTCTAATAGTGACTCAGTGTATAACTTGAAGGAATAGTGTAGATATTGTATTTGTTGATGTGAATCAAGTTCCTTGGATCATAATCAACTAACACATAATTACCGCATTAATTGATTAAATCACAAATACATGGCCACAGAAATACCAATTGAAAAGACTATGAGATGGTCCCGAGAATTAAACAGTGATATTTATTCTTGGTCACTTTCTTTTTTGGTTGATAGATCTTTCTAGAATTTTGCTGATTTTTGTCATGAAAAGTACTGTTAGGTTTTGTCATTTCCATCTTTTATTTTTCCTCTTTGTCACTTGTTCTGGTCTTTGTTTCTGTCTTTTCCTTAATTTTACTTTGTTGCTCTGAATTTCTTTTATCCCCTAATCTCTCAATTTGAGTACTTCGCTTGTTAGTTTTCAGATTTCCCCTCTATTAGTCAGAACGAAGCTCTGAAGTTTCTTCTATCTACTGTAGTAATATCTCAGCGTATTTTGAAGCCTAGTGTTATTACTCCTGTTTCACCTTATTATTTAGATCCTGAGTTGTTGAAATCTGTTTGTTAGGATTCCAAATATGTTCTCAAAGTTGTATATTATACTTAATTTCTGGTTACATTCAGGACAACAATACTGCCTACATTACATATTAATTCAAACATATTCAGAACTATAACCAATAGCCTAGCAGAGGATGTTTTTTCTACGTGTTTGAAGTGTGTTTCAAGAGCATGTCCATTCTCTAGTTGGTGATGGTATGTGTATGTTGATCAAATGAAGTCTGTCTTGTGAACTTCTCCCACTCTACCCTTTGTTCTCATGATTCCTACTGTGAGGCTTCCTTCAGCAGGGATTTTTAAATTTTAGTAAAGAACATTGATCATTAAAAATTCTCTGCATTTTTTGTCAAAAAAAGTATTATTATTTTCTCCTTATTGAAGAGACTTTTGGCAAAATATGGTTTTTGGCAAAATTGGCAAAAATAATGGTTTTATTACTTATTTATTTGCTCAATTTGAAGATACAATTATGTTCTCATCGTATCGCCCAGTTACATTGTGCTGCGTTATTAGCAGTCTGTCTCTTTTCTATCTGGGTAATTTTAAGGCCTCTGTTGTAAATATGAATTTTCTGTGCCTTTACATCAGTGATGTTTTATTTTATAATAAAAATCCAAAGAAATCTTAGTATTCTGCTGAAATCTATGGATTGTTTATTTTAATTTTGAAAACTTTACAGTCAACTTTGTTTGAAAGCTGTGTCTCTCTTTATTCTTTTCTAACATTTCTTTCTTTCTTTTTTTTTTACATTATACTGTAATTACACCCATAAAGTCTTATCAACATGACTGTTTAAACTTGAGCTGAGAAAGACCAGAACAAAAGACGTGCTAATGTGGATGTGGGAGGGAACACGAAGCCTCAACTCTACACAGGGACTATAGGCAGTTATGGGATCTGAGAGCAGGAGAAATAGGCCCTATGCTCTTTTATTGGAACTCTCAGGACAAGAATACTGCTGAGGCATTTTGAATAAGCGTTAAGGATCTTCTCTGCGTGAGATGTCCGAAGGAGGGCAGTGAGGTTTGAATGTCAGCTGATGCCTAATTACTAACTTGTATGTGCCTCGTCCAACAGTGCTGTCTGTCTTCTCATCTTCTCATTGTTGTTCTATGTCCTGGATCATTTTGTTCTGTATCCTACTTTTCCACATTCCTATATCTCGTTTCTCCTCTTAAATATATATATATATATATATATATATATATATATATATCCCTGCAGAGAAAGTATCCAGGTAGTTTCTAGTCCCTCAAATTCTGTTCATATACATTTACACTGTCATTCATTTATAAGATTTTTATTTATTGTTTATGTGTGTGTGTATGAATTTATGTGTAGTACATATAGCCAGGAGCCATACAATAACCTGGAACTGGAATTATGGGGCTTGTGAGCTGCCCTGTGGGTTCTGGGATCCAAATCTGTGTCCTCAGTAAGTGCAGTTTCTAGGAATTGTATTTCTCCCTTTGTTTGGAATTACTTTTACTGTTTAGTCTTCAATTTTACCATGCTTTTTACTTTTCTCTTCTAGGTCTTTGATCATAATTTAAACATGTTACTGTATCTTACTTATCCTGCAATTACAAGTGTTTTATGCTTCAATCTGCTGTTCTCTGTATTGACTTTGAAGTCTAGCAATGGATTTTCATGAAATTTTTAGGGCTGAATTTTTGTTTTTCCTCAACTTCGTGGTTCCCAAATATGTGTTGAAGTCTAATTTTCTACATAAAGAATAAATGTTTGCTTTTTCCGAATACTTAGAAACCATATCAAACTATATTCTGAGTCACTGCTGTTTTGACAATATAAAATGTAAATTTGAGTCCCAGTTTAAAAAAACAAACAAAAAAAAAAAAAAACCCGTACAAAGAGAGATCACAGGTTTTCTGGGAAAAGCCCTCACTCCCACCACTCATATTATTTTATGTCCAAGTTATAAAAAAAAAAAAGGTGATAAAAATTCTTCACATCTTTTTTATTTGTGACTTATCAATATGCTTAGACAGCTAATAAGAGTACCACAGACTTCAGAGCTTTAAAAAAAAATAATTTTCACATAGTTCTGGAGAATGGGAAGCCCAAGATGAGATTTAATGAGAAATCAGTTTCTGGTAAAGGTGTTCTTCTTGGTTCCTGTGTGGCTGCCTTCTTGCTATGGTCTCCCAAGGCCTTACCATAGTAAGTGGGGGATGGAAGTGGGGATTAGCCACTAGGAGAGGAGAAGGTGATGGAGAAGTAGAGGGAGGGAGATAAGAAACGGAGGAGGAGGGCAATGGAGGTGAGAGACAAACAAGGAGGAAGAGTTCCCTTGGGAAGAGAAGGTTGGAGGGTGACTCTTTGTTCATGCCTGTTATTTTGAAGAAACTAATATTTATTGCATGAGAACTCCACATTAGACTAAGACCTCATTGAGTTCTAGATTATTCCTTAGGTACCCATTTTTAAATACAACATCACCGGGGTTTAAGCCATTTGTAAAGAACTAAAGGGAGACATTTTATAGCAATTCATTTTATAGCAATGGGATGGATATTTTCCTTGACCCTTTTATAGGGGGTACAAGGGTGTAGGTGCCTGACTTTATGTTAGAATATTTGTTCTAAGTCCTCAGCCTGTATGAAACAGATAAAGGGCCTGTTTTGTGAGGTCATATGAAGTAACCGTTTAGGTGATTGAGAATGCCATAAGTTCCAAATGAGGCTGGTGATTCCTGTACTTAGACACCCCCCCACCCACCCACATACATAATTCCTTCCTGGCCTCGGACAATTTCCTATATAGTTTCTCTTTAGACTACTGATACAGAAAAATGTCTATATTCTGAGTTGCATTCTGTATTGCAAATGTATTTCACAATGAGGTTTCAGACTTTAGTGATACACACAAGTAGATGAAATAATACAGAAGACAATGAATTTGCATGCGCTCATTCTATAGATTTAACAATCATTAACCTTTTTCCAAATGTTCTGCATCTTACTCCTGCCTTTAATATTTTATTCCACTACTTTATATATAGATATAGGATCATATCTTTCACCCCCCTATGAAACGGATGCACACAAATCTGACAATATAGATATTTTCTCTATAATCACTTAGAAATTTAACAGCATATTTTAGTGCCACCTAGTTCTAGCCTGTATTCAAATGTCATTTATTGTTTCTAAAATATCACTTCAGAGTTGGCTTGTTCAAACATGGACCCAGGCAATTTCTACATTACTGTTGTATGTTAATTTTTTAAAATTTCTCTCTTTTGTCCTCACTGGCAAAGTTTTAATTGAGACCTCACCAGCTTTGTAAAGTGCTTGTGGCATTAAGTACCTTCCTCCTTGCAGTGTGGTCTTACTTGAGTGATCCGAAGAATGTTCTCTTGATAGGTCTTTAATCTAGAATGGCTCTTTCCAAATGTTATGATTCCAATGACCCAATGAAAACCGAGTTAGACGTTTTATGCATGACTTCCTCTAGAGTACAGAATATTTCTCAATTCTCTATATTTCCTATATTTAAAAACCAGAGGTAATAGCTGGAATTTTAAATGTGGATTCAACATATATGACTGAATGTTTCATACATGGTGCACATGGTTCTTACGCCATTGTCAGAAAGCACATACATCTGGTAATCACAAATTCTATAATACTGAGACTTATTTCACGGAATTTTTGTTAAATTTTGTTAGCCCACACTTCCCATTTTACTCCCCCTTAATGTCATTACATAACAGTTTTAAACTCTATCTCTGTTTGTTGCCCTTTTAAAGTTATCTCTTTTTCTGAGAGTTTGTCCACTGACTGAACTTCTAATTCTAGCCTTTGCATTTATTGGGTGGGAATATTCTAAAAATATTTTCATTAGAAGCCCATGTTATTAAGTGACACTGATTTTCATTTTGTGCAGAAGACAGCGGGCACCTGATTATTTCTTTTTAAATATCACTGATGATGGTAAATGGTTGGTGCTGCAGTTGCCTTCAGTGTGGAAGTACATTTTGCCTTATTTTGTTTTGGTCTCAGTAATGTTTGAATGGGAAGTTTCAATTTTATAAGGAGAAAGCTTGAATAAAATCATCAAGAACTTGAGTCAAGTTGCTGTATTTCTGATTAGTATTTCCTGAGTTCACAAAAAGTTGTTTGTCACAGGCTATTCTAGAATATAAGCAAGCAAAATAATTCTTAATTTGATATCATTATGATTAGAATTTCTGGATCTTGTAACTTTCATTCCATGCTTTAGTAATACAAATAAATTTTTTTAGTTCTCTGTTTATCCTTTAAAAGCAATATCATTTCTGTGCTTCAATAATAATTTTTCAAAAATGTGTTTCTAAGATTTCATCCATTCCCCATCCATAGAATTTGCTTTGGAATTAATTAAAATATTTTTTTACTTAACAAGAGGTTAATATGAAATAAAAGTATTATTCAAATGGTAATCTATATATTAAATAAGACATGTCAAAAGGAATGAGTAGGAGGAGAGAGAGAGAGAGATAGGGAAGAAGAAGGAGGAGGAGGAGGAGGAGGAGGAGGAGACAGAGGAGGAAGAGGGGAAGTTCTTTAGCAGAAAACTTCTTTTCCTCTGAACAGAAGATTGATTGATGGGCATTTAAACAGACATAGAATTAGTTCTGTGTGCAAACATTGATTACTAGGGCTACTTTTCTCCCTGGCCTTCTATTACAATGTCTTATTATGAAGGGAAAATGAAAACAGAACACAATACACAAAGTTATTTAAAAGGCAAATAGAAAGGTTTACCTGAATTAGAATTTTTAAAAACAATCAAAAAACAAGTCACTGCACAAGACTTAATTAATTAAGGTCACACACAAAGAAATGTTCTGTGTTAGTCTGCTCAACCACCAGAGAAGACATATTTTGTTTATGATGCATGTGTGATAATATGTAGTAAGTATTAGGAACCTGAAAGACAATTTTTTATAAGAAGATAAACTACTGGGTAGAGATACTATTTATACATAGTATATGATCTTGCTTCTATAACCTTCATTATGGTATTTAACCTCTTAATGACAATATATTTCATGAGCAGTTCCAAAGTTCAATTTGTAGATTAATATTTAATGGGGAAAAGTCATGTGACAAGCATTCAATACTAAATTCATCTATATCATAACAATATACACAACATGACTCCTAATTTTAAATATTTTACTGAACAATTATTTATGTTTATATGATAGAGTAAAGTATAAAGAACTAAGTACAAAAGACTTATACATTAACACAGTGTGACACAGCAGGAAGCCAAGGCACACTGTCACTTCCTGGTGTGCGTGTGTTGTTTTTTACATGATCAGAAATGTCTGATGATCTCTATAGTCCTTTACTTATTCTCTCAGCAACATGTGAGATGCCATGTACTGGGTAGATTTCCAATCACTAAGAAGAGAAAGGTATTAAGAGAACAATTACTCATTTATGCCATTCACAGTCTTTCTGAGAATTATGTACCAGGACAGCCACAGGAAACAATGAAAAGTGCTGCAGTGGAATATGGGAAATATGCTGTGGATGACTTGAAAAAACTGGAATTCCTTTGTCTGTGTTACATCTTTTATTATTATTTTTGAGTATTTTCTTTCAATGATGATACTTCAGATTTGGGTGTTGAAGACTGAATACAACTCTTCCAACTACAGAAAAGTTGAAAATATATGAAATATAAAACCAGAGAGCTAAGCCCATTTGTAAAGCTAGGCAATTAAAAACGGCAAGTGGCATTCAGAAAGAACAAGATGCTCTGTAATTGAAATAGAAATGTGTGAAAGTGAATGTCACATGACTCCATAGGATACTGCTTGAAGATACTGCTTGAAGATTGGTAAGATGAGGAATTGCAAAAAAATCAGGGCTTTTCAACTTCAGGTGTCCAGCAGATAAGTGGTATAATTTAGGTTGTCACAAGTTCTCCCAATTTAGGTAGTCAGGAGCTCTCTAGTTTGGAGAAATATACTGCACTTTAGTTAAGCATGAGTCTGTAGGGATCTTCCAGTTGATGGAACATGACTCACAGTCATGATAATAAGAGAATACAAGCTGTCTGAGCAGTGGAGTACATCGACATTGAGAATTGTAGAAGGAAGTGATCCAGAATTATTACGAAGAAACTGAGCTGAGCCTAACACATTATTGACATTAAGTGAAGAAGAATAGTTCATAGAATTATTCTAATAAGAAAGTTTCCAGAGCTTGGTTTCATGCAGATGGAGGTCTGAGAAAGTAAAGACATCCCTGGAAAGGTGATGTAGACTGAAGCTTACAGATGACTTGTGCCCCACAAGGATCTGCCCATCTCTGCTTTCTCTTCATTGGACTGTAAACAACTCAGCATGCCCAACTTTTCTTTTTGTTCTGCTAGGGATCAAACTCTTTGTACGCATATAACTTTATGCATCTTGCTTGTTTCTTTCTTTTTTTAATGTTTTTATTTGTTTACTGTATGTTCTATCTGCGTGGCAGGAGAGGGCATCCCCTCCTATATATTCCTATAATGGAATCCCCATTATAGGTGGTTGTGAGCCACCTTGTGGGTGCCAGGAATTGAACTCAGGACCTCTGGAAGAACAACCAGTGCTCTTAACCACTGAACCACCTCTCCAGCCCTCTTGCTTGTTTCTTGACAGGGAAAACTGATAATCTGTATGAAATGATGTGGTTGAGAATATTCATTGTTATCCAGGTGTTGAGCATTATCTTTCAAAAGTTCATTCTACAACTGGTTACAGTTCACGTTAGCGCATCGATTATCTGAACTCCTCTCTTTCACTCTCTATTTCTGTCTTTCTTTCAATGAATTTCTAAAACATCCACTATATAATATCTTAGTTAAAGTCATTGTTCAAACGGGCACAATCACTCTTGTGGCTTCATCATTTTACTCTGTTCTGATTATAAGGATGTTTAGCAAAATCCAAAGTAAATATGGAAGACTTAATGAAATTGAAGGTCAGAAATTGAGTCAGAAACTTAGGTGGAATGTATGACTTAAACCATGAGCATACAGGGCAGTGATGGCGGGAATCATTCAGCATTGTTTGGCTTTAAGTCCTGATGAGCTCAAAAGATTTCTGTGTATTATTAAGAATGAATTTCTAATATGAACTGCTAATGGAGCTTGCCTTGAGATTTTGTGACTTTCTAAAGAAATGTGTATTTGTAACACTGTTAAATAGAATAGCTTTAAATCCAACACATGGAGTGTGGTTTCACTGGCAACATCTGGAAAGAATCAATTCTTTACCTATAATGTTTCGAAGCCACCACAAACTGGAGCAGTGCAAAAATAGCTCATGAGAAGGTAAAGCTATAATTTTCCAATTTGCATGATTTTGCATCTGCTATAGGACAAAAATCTTGATAGATGACTTATATGTTCTGTCATTTTATTAAATACAAATTTTATATAATCCCAAACAATCACAGATTTTGTAAATACATGGAGTTTTTCAAGAAGTCCAGTTCTTTGCTATGCATAATTAGAATTTGTATGTGTACTGAAGCATATGTGTATTTGTACTGCAGCATAATTATTTTGTAAAATATAAATCAACACTGTTTGTTGTTTTATTAATATTAAGCTGTATATTTTCTAGCCCACTTCAAATGCCTTCTGAATTTTGAAAATTATAATTTAACTGAATACTGAATAGAACCATTATCAGACAGTATTTTAATATATCCATTTTGTAATATAAATCACTATTTTCCCCTTTTGTTCTGTCTACATTTACATTTCCCAGATAGGTAGAGCTGAAAATAAGCCTTTCTTATAGCACTCTAAAGTGAAGCTATTGCATATTATAATTTTTCAAAATGATAGCCTTTTCCAGTGAAATGGGTTTCCTTCTTATCAATGTAAAAGCAATGTCTAGCAGAGAGGAAATGAAATAAATCTGTATAATGTATCATTCAAGAGAAATTATTTTCTCATATAGAATATAACTTACCAAGTAGTGCTTTTCTGCAGAAGGTCAAGACATTTTTACTGTGTTTATTTATTTGTGTCTGTATATGTACACCACATAAGGCAACATACCTAAATTGGCTCTCTCCTTCCAACATGTGGGTCCCAGAGGTCAAATTCAGGTCACCAGGGTTGACAGCAAGTTTTGTTTGTTTGTTTGTTTGTTTTACTCTCTTTAAGCCAGGTGGCTGGTCCAAAGGACATTTATGTTAGATAACTGGCTGAATTTACTATGAGAAATATAAAAATATCCCTTGATGTTTTTTTTATAATAGATATGGGAATTGGGGTAGTCATGATGTAAAGCACAGGTAAAAACTCATTAATTGATCTTTTTTAGGAGTGCTAGTTCTTGCCAAAAGAGTAAGCCAAATTCCTGTTTTGTACAGTACATTCATTTGCTGAGAGTAACATGTTTTCTGAAGCATTTATCAATAAACAGTGAAGTAATACCACATTAAGTATCCAGTGCTGTGAAAAATGAAGTAAACAAATGCCAGAAAGAGAACTAGTGAAAATTAGTTAATCCCACTTGACTGACCTCTTTAAAGTTGAGTTATAAAGAATCTTTAGTTCTTTGGATATGAGCAATATAAGCAACTAATGTTGCTTTTTGTTGTGTTGATAAAATGTCATGATGAGTAACAACTTATGGAAAAAATAGTTTATTTGGCTTATACTTCCAGAGGGAGAGTCCATATGGTGGAGAGGCATGACAAAAGGTGGCCGGAGCCGAAGGCTAAGAGATCACATCTTCAATCACACACAGAAAGTAGAAAGAGTAAACTGTAAATGGGAAAAGTCTATAAACTCTTATAGCCACCCATGTAATGTACTGCCTCCATAAAGGTTTCAACTCCTAAAGGCTCAGTAACATCCCCAAAATAGCATGGCCAACCAGAAACCAGATGTTCAAATATAGGAGTCTGTGAGGGACATTTCTCATGCAAACCACCATAGATGGGCATCTGAGCTTCTTTAGAAGCCAGAATGGAAATTATGAAGATTGACTGAGAATGTGGGAGACACATTTCTCAACTAGCTTGAGAGCCCTCCTCTCCCACAATGTGCACATTTACATGGTTAAAGCACTTCTTGGAATATTCTAGGCACATCAAAATCCAGAGCTCTGTCTTTCATTTTGGCTCAGGTCCTTACTGCCTGTCATTTCATTTACCTCATAAATGGTTCCTTAAACCTGTCTAGTGTAGACAACTAGTAGGTCATTACTGTGGCCAGAAACAGACTCTTTTGAAGGAGAAAACAGAACTAATGTGGATGTGAACCTCTAAGAGAGGAAGCGATGTTTTGTAAGACCCTACTGTGAATCACACATTGTGGTAAGCACTTCACCTTTATTACCGTCACACTCAATTTTCCAAATATTCAATGTTGACAAACAATTTCCAAGAACATCTGTGGACAGTGTGTTGAATCTTTCTCCCAGGTTCATTGTTTGCTAAACTTCTTACGGTTACCACATTATTTTTGCTGTTGTTGTTTATTATTACAAATTATTTCAGCTGGGTGAAACTAAGAGAGTCCTTGGAGAAGGTGGAGCTTGAAGATGTAATTATAAAATTTGTTTCCCACTTTTAAATGAATGATACTTTATTTTTTTCACAGGGATTTCAAGTACCTAATAAAAGTGAAATAAAAATAGACCCCACATTGCCATTTATTCCTCTTAGGTGAGAGGCAGCTCAGATCTCTTAAATATTAAGGAATATGTTGTGTTTATCAAAAATGTAGTATTCATTCTGGGAAATGCATTATTGGCCGGAAAGAAATGGTTTCATCTTGCCTGTGAGATTTTATGTTCTCTCCTCAAGAAGAGGAGAAGGTAAAAATCTTCTCGCCACCATTTTGTAATTATCTATATTTCATTTTGAAATGTTATTTATGGAGTCTTCGTAATTGCATAGATTGAAAGGTAATTCTATTGTTTCCCAACTGAGAGACTGAAGAAAATAAGACAGCCTCTCTGAATTTGGATTCCCTCATCAGTAAATTGAGAATAAGTTTTCCTTTCATATTCTGTGAAGATCAGGTGTGCCTGAAAATACCTGGTGCACAATCATCACTCAGTACCATGTTTCATTTCTTTCTTGATGCCCTCTGGAACATAGTCTCTGTTAAAATGTCTGGACCTTTGATTTTTCACTGCATGCATTTATATATAAAGACTTTATACATATATATACATATATTCATATACTTTATACATATATACATAAAGACATTAAGTCTTTATGACATAAAATACTAAAATTAGGGAAGTTTGTGTTCTTGATACTTCAAACATGCATTTGACATGAAATTATTTATTGATTGGATCAGTTTGTTGATTAAATAGAGTCCAGTTGCTCTCAGAGCCAACTTTTGACCAAACAGTTAGAGTAAATGAAGGTGGATTTTGTATATATGTGTGCCCCGTGACCTCAAAGCAAAGCTACAGGTGGCATTGAAAAGCTAATGTTAGCATCTCTTTGGTTCAGTTTCCTCATCTGAGAAGGTAGAAGTTACCAGATGATTCTCAAAATATCATGGAATCGAAGAAATGAAATCTTTTAATGTGTGAGAAATATGAACATTTTCTTCACTTGCTGAGATCATTGGTAACTTATAAAAAAAACAAACAACTTTCACTTTGTATAAGAGACCTAGAAGAATCATGTTTAAAAACTGTGTTGCAGAGCTGAAGATATTGCTCAATGATTAAATGCACTTACTGCTCTTTGAGAGGACACATGATCAATTTCCAGACCTACTCCCCCCCACTATGGTGGATCACAGCTGTCTGTAACTCTAGTTACAGGGGTCTGGTGGCCTCCTCTGACTTCCTAGGTTCATGGACACATGTCATGTACATATAAACACGTATACACACACATACATACATACTCATAAAGATAAATAAGTATTTTAGCAACCCATCAGTTACAAAGCATGTTCTATTAAACCTAAGAGGCACCCCAAATCTGCTGTATAGTGGCTGCAATAACTTCCCTGGATATGTTTCAAACCCATTTCTAAATTAAAACAGTAAAACCTAAACTCACTCACGCATTTATATATTTCTCAAATTATATGAAATTATATGAAATGACACATATAAAATATCTTCCCAATTGCAGAATAATAATGTAAATTCAGGAAGAATCAGTGATCAGTTTGGAGGTTTCAAAGGACCCTTTGGGGGTAATGGAAGTCATGAATGTTATAATAATAATGAAAAGTCATTACAATATTTTGTGGAGAGCTACTATACTTTGTTTCTGGAAAGCAATGATTAATTTTTTTTACCTTGGTACGTCTGTACTTCCATATGAACTTGCAATCTTTCTGTTTGTATAAGGAGTGGCATTGGAGTTTTGATTGAGTCTGAGAGCTGCTTTGTTCGCACACCAACTCTTCTGATCCACCATCATGAGAAGAAATCTTCCTGTCTTCTATATCTCCAATTTCTTTCTTCAATATTTTAAATTAAAATTAAATTTAAATTTAAATTAAATTAAGTTAAATTAAATTACATATTAAACTTAATATTTTAAAGTTCTTATTTCAGAATAAAATTCATTTCCCATCCTGAATTAGGTTTGTTCTAAGGGTTTGTTGTTGTTTGTTTGTGGCAACTGTGAATGGGTTTGTTTTTCTGGTTTTGTGCTCACCATTATTGTCAATGTTAAATAGAGAAAATAGTGATTTGTGGGTGTTGAGTTTCGTATCCTGCCTCTTTGCTGACAGTGTTTATCAGATCTAAGAGTTTATGAGTAATGAATTTAAGATCTCGTATATAGAATCATATAATGTATAGAATTATATAATCATATAATTATATAATGTAACATACTTTGTCTTCTTCCTTTCCTGTCCGCATTCCTTTTATTTCCCTTTCTGGTCTTATTGTTATAGCTAAGACTTCAAGTGTCATACGGAGTAAGAGTGAGGAAAGTGGATACCCTGTCTTATTCTTGTTTATATAACAAATGGAGATCACTCCAACTGGAGATAATTGCAGTGAGGGCATTAAGTCTGTCTTGGAAATGCTAACATCATGTTTACTCCCACTTATGGATCTTATATTTACTTTATATAGATACATATAATCATACAGTAACAAATAGTATGAAAGTAGAAGGGAAATGGATTAGGGGAACAAAGAGCAAAGAGGACAAATAGGAATGGAGATGAATGACAGAGAGATGACAATGAAGTACAAGGAAAGGGAATTTGCTCAAAGTGCATTAAATCCTTGAATAAAAAGTGGCCATGTATAACCCAGTACATAGATAATATAGGGAAGAAAAGCAACAATTATAGTAAATAGTACTAATCAAATACTATTCTGTACTCTGGAGGAGGAGTAATAAGACAAGAATTCTAGGCTGTAAAGTGATACATTGATTTTTTTTCCATTACTTACTAAATGCTTCTTATATTTCAAATAAGTGGAAAACTACTTGGCAATTATTGACACTTGGAATGCTATTATCTACCTTCGGCACCATTAGCGCTGAATACATAATTATCCTAAATAATTTTTATGATTTGCTGAATGAAGAATTCGGCTTCCAAAGAATACATGCAATTTTTAGATAGTTTTGGCTACATGCCCTACCTTAACACCACATTGTTATTTTGGAAGGATCTTTGCATAGAAAGTGAACAATAAACTAAGAAAATTCTCCGTCATTATTAGCAATGACAAAATAGTGAGCGAATTCTAAAAATCTAGACAGAAATTGTAATGCACTAAAATAGAAATCTAAAGTCCAGTAGCTGAGAAATAGAGATGGAGGATATAATACCTGCTGTGAATATTACTGATCAAGCATTCTATGTCATTGAAAAATGATGTGAGTGACCCTGGGAGCTTGGTTAAGACTGTTACAAACTCAGAATTGAAGATTTGGATACAGAAAAGAAATTCTAGTGGTTGCGCCCTTGTATTCCATGTTTGCATTAGTGAAAATGAGTAGGCTCACTTACTAGAAACAAAGAGGCGGATGCATATCCTCAAAGTTTCTAGAATGGTGATGAGTACAAAACAAATAGATAACACAGTACCACAGGGACTTTGAACAATCATCCTGTGCTCAAATTTGCCTTAGCCAAATTCGTCCCACTACCAGTGACAGTACTCAGTCCCGCCAGTCACTAAGGTATTGTGTGGCTGCCTCATGCTGTAGGATAGTTGCTGGAAACGGTTGATACAGGCTGAAAATACTGACGTTTTCTAGCCCTTTCTCCCCCTCCAACCAAAAAATTTGGTGAACTCTAAGAAAGTGCCCTGAAATCTGGTTTTAGGGGAAGTAGATAAATTAGCCACAGACAGCCCCTGCCCCATTACAAACTCACAGACGTGAAAAGTCTTTGTTAAACCTTCATTTTGAAAATGGAAATGTTATTGAAAAAGACACTTTTATGAACATTTGCGTTTGTACAAACTGATAGTCTCACTGGTACTTCCCTAGACTCCTCTTTGCATACCTTGTAAATTTAAAAAATAATCATGCTTTAAATTTTATCTGCATTATTGGATTACTATATACACCTTCTTTTATTATTTTCAATAGTCCCACTAGTGTATATAATTTATTACAGTTTATCTTTAATCAAGATTATATTGCTTCACACCTAATGTAGGAAATTCACACTATTGCCTGCATTTCTTGTTGCTTATACCTCTGTGTATAAATCATGTAACATGTTTTTATGATTTTTGTTTTAATCATTTATTTTTAGAGACTAAAAATAAGGCAATTATTCCATGAACACTTAGGTATTTAACATTCTTTATGTTCATAATTTAATTATGTAGATGTACATTTTGTGGGTGGATATAAATTTTATGTTATTTTTATTCAGCCAAAACCATTCTTTAACATTTACAGTAGTGCACTTTTGACACCAATGACTTACCAGGTTTACTTTACTGGAAAGATTGTTTTCAGTACATTTTTGTCAACCTAAAGTAATTGTACATTTTTGTGGAACATATAATGATCAAATCTTGGTAGGGTAATTGGCATTTTCATGTTATTAAACATTCATTATTCCTTTGTACTGAGGACTTTTGAATTTCCCTATTCTATTTTTTAATGAACTGTATGGTAATGATTAATTTCTATAGTACTAAGTTTATTTTAATGTTATTTTGGTAAGGCATTGAATTTAGCTGTCATTTTTTTTTCTTTAAGTGCAGTAATATACCAGAGAATGACATTTCAGTCAGTGACAGATACATGTTTGATGGCAAGCCTATAAAATTATAATGGAGCTGAAAGAATTCCCAAATAGAGGGACATCAAGGATAGAAAACATCATATTGTCCCACATGACTCAAGAGTTTTGAGGGGTAAAGGTGTATGCAAACACAATGTGCAACCAGGTAGATAAAAGTACAACATATTAGAACATAATTTCAAAAGGTAACACGATTGCTACTAACATATATGCCTACTATAATTTAGGCATAAAAGACTTAAATATGAAACAGTATGTTGTGTTGTGCTAGCAACAGTTTGTGCATCTTGTGTTCATACATTTCATGTTTGAACCCAAAGGTCACCATGACTTATCCCCATACATCATCAAGGTGTGTGTAAGTTCACTATGACATCTGCATAATCATTCCTTCATTGCTAGAATGTTACTAAGTGAAACGACTGTGCTTTGTCACTTTATCTAAAGCCATCACCCACAATGATTATGTTTCAGGAATCACTTACTTGTTTTTCTGGGTGTGGTCTTTTCCTTCTCCAGCAGTGCCTAGGTGTTTTCACTCTGGTAATGATGAGATGTGCTATGGTATTCCTTGTGTTCATTCTGCTTCAGGTATTTAGAGCTAGCTCTTTGAATTAAGAGATTTTTCTCCTCCCAATATCCAGGACTTGACTCATATGTGTGTTGAAATGGCTGATAGCACTTTCAGTGTCTTAATACCTTGTTCTCATTATCCAAAGTTGTCTTTATTATTTTACAAATATGCCCATTCTCCCACCCAACATCTTTGGTAGCAATTAGAGTGTTATTCATTGCTATTTTTTATCTTTCTCTGTGCCATTTGGTTCTTTTGTATCCCTCTTTCATGTTGTTCATATTCTTCTCCACCATCTTTAGTACATAAAACATACTTTTACAATGACCTTCCAAACATTCTTACCTGCCAAGTTAATATCTATCATGGTTTGCTTTTTGCTAATTCATTTGTATCCTGATTATGGGCTATATTTTTTCTGATTCTATGCATGTGTGTAATTTTGGAGGAGATGATAGACATTGCCTCAGTGAAGGCTTTTCTTGCAGAAGATGCTGTAATCATTCAGATAGTTGGACTTTCTTCAGAATATTAAGTTACTTAGAATTACTCAGTTCATCTGATTCTTGCTTTCAATCACTTTAAGGGAAGAGATGGAGCAGCTCTAGATCTGATTGTGTGTGTGTGTGTGTGTGTGTGTGTGTGTGTGTGCACGCCAAATAATCTCATCTTCAAGAGAGTTGAGATTTCTTAAAATACTTGCAGGGGGGGAATGGTTTTTAAGATATTTTTCTCTCTCATCTTCTTGCCTTTCCTAGAAGTCATCTTCAGAACTGGAAATGTAGTTCAGTTGTTAGTCCTTGCCTAGCATCTGCAAAGTTTTCCCAGCACTGCATACACCAGGCATTGTGACTCAAGCCTGTAGCCCTGAACTTAGAGGGATAGAAGCATGATCAGAAATTCAAGACCATTCTCAACTACACAGAGAGCTTGAAGTCAGCCCATGACACATGTAAATTTGTGCTAAGAAAAAAAAAGAAAGCTCTTTTCTCCAGTCACCGTATTTACTCTTTTCCCATGTTTGTTTGTGTCATTGACTCCATCTCATTAATGGTTTGTGACTGATGTTAGAAAATAACACATTTAGAAAACTAGACTAAATTATATTCCTAGTCTTCCAATTATTATTCTTTCTGAATACAAATGTAGGAAACTATGCCATTTCCTCTTTATCCTTTAAAATTACCTTGTGTGACACAGCAAAAAGTTCAGAATATAATACTAATTTGCACAATTAAATGGACCAATATGCAAATATTATAGATCAAGCTTTCAATGGGAAAGAATAATGATGATATACATTATCTTGGTTAGGATGGACTGTCATTGGTCTGGCCAATATCCCTCAGAAAGCAGGCCATTTTATTCCTCTCTCAACCTTAAGGAGAATTATAGAAACTAGAGCAAGCCCAAATCTAATGAGAAGAGCTTCTAACATCTCTTGAAGAAGAGTCATATTTAACAAGAGAGCTTTGGAGTTTTCTACAAGATGATAATTCTTTCTCCTTGGTTCCATATATTCTTCACAAGTCATGGGACATTTTCCAGTTTGAAAAATTAAATTTCAGAAGTTATACACAGTGACTTTCAGGAAGAAACACAACTTTTACTCATGATAACAATTACTTTGAAAAATATATTGACTCCTTAAAATTTCCAGGGTCCCCTTCCAGTTGAAAAAATCTTTGAGTTATGTCTTTTATAGGCACATGATATTCTGTGAGATATAATACTATACTATACTATATAATAGTATATACTATATTATACTACTATATGTACTATATGCTATATATATTTATATATAACATATACTATATAGTATAGTATGCATAATACTACATTATACTGCACATTATACTATACTATACTATACTATACTATACTATACTATACTATACTATACTATACTATACTATACACTATATTTACCAGCCATACTATACTATACTATACTATACTATACTATACTATACTGTACTTTACTAAATTTAGTCACCTTTTAGTCATTGAATTCTATGTTGTTTATGAAGCCAACTGAAAGCATTAATTCACATAACTGTGAGGAGGTGTTAATACTGAAATCTCGATTTAAATCATTGCAGTTTGTAAGCAAAGGTGCCTAATTAGGTTAACAGCTTACAACACCAGCACAGTCACTCACTTCTGACTTTTACCATTTTTAAGATTATACCTGTACCTCAAACCAGTTTGAAGGATATTTTAAATTCTCCAAACTAAGGCATTTTATGAAACTTATTTGGTGTGAAAAAATATATCGATATATTAGAGAAAAGAAACAGATCATTCTATTGTTAATAAAAGGAAGTTACATTTTAGAGTCATACACACTTGGGTTTGAATTCTCATAGTTACACACTGTATCCATACTGTGCCTCACATCTTTCTCATAGAACTAAACAGTGAGCAAAAAACAGGATCATAAATTACCCGGCATCCAAGCTCTGCTCATTTGTAGATACAGGACCTAGGGTAACTTGTTTGATTTATCTAACTCTTAGCATATATATATATATATATATATGTATTCATTCTGATTAAAGAAAATAAAATAGTTGTTATATAGTTGTTATTAGTGAGTTACCATATAAGGGCAACATCACTTGCTGTGTTTTTGCTATAGATGTCCACTAATTATTAATTGTTTATTGTAATTAGTAATTAGTAATGCTAAAGATATATCATCCATTTCTGGCCCTAAGAAGCCCTGCTTGTCAGAGTTGGAGTCCCACATTTCCAAGCATTGTGCCTGATCTCTACACATCCCTCTGAGAGACAAGCAGTGTGCAGTAGTGTGGAAATACCCAAGCTTTTGTTCTTCTTGACTTGGTAGAGCTAATTTCTTTCCAAAAATATAAAAAGAAGATACTATCTTGGCGATCCAACTGGTTCCCCCAGGGCTTAATTTTGGAGGTGTTAGAATTGAGAATGTGGAATGGTTTTCATCTACTTATTTTCTGGCACCAAAAGAAAATAAAGGCATGGAAATTGATTTCACATAATAATGAAAAGAGAAGCTTGTTACTAGTCACAGCTCCAAAATGAATGACAGGGCTCACTGTTTGATGAAGACAGAAGATACAAAAACAGGTGCCCACACTGAGCTCAGCATCATCTGATAGTGCCCTCAAACAATGCCAAGTCTTAATGGGGGCTGGATTTAATAAAAGCCACAGTCAGCTTTTATCAAGGCCACTGCAAAGGCAATCACTGCAGAAATGATCCAGAGTGTATCTGTATGCATGCATAAATGATTTAGAAAATGTTCAATTCCTTCTAAATTTTCAGTGACATATGCAGCAATGACTTGTAGACTAGAAAACTTTAAAGAAACAAGAATGATTGTAATTGTTCATCTTGTAATAGCATTATAATAGTAATCTTCAGAGGTATTATTTCATTTGTATCTGTTTCCAAATATGAAGATGTAGTATGATATTAATTCTTTGGAATAGGCAACTTATAGAAAATCATTATAGTAACTCTGCTGAACATTAAGACGTCTGGGAAATGAGCTTCATTTTGTATAGTGCCCTGCATTTTTAATGATTTTTTCATTTGCCTTTATTATGAGATATTTTTCTTACATTTTCTAATAATCTTTTGAAAATGTATATACAGTTTTTAAATTTTTACTGACAGTTCCATGCATTTATATAATAAAATTTAGTTATTTTAATTCCCTCTTCCCTAGTCTCATCCCCTTCCTATTTTGCCGGAACCTATCTTCTCAACAAGACCCCTCCTACATTTATGTCTTCTTTGCTCTGTAGCCCACTGACTTAAATTAGAGTTTCTTGCCTGAGCATAGGTGGGAGATTATTTATTAAGGAAAACTTAGCAGTGGCCACACACACACACACACAAACACACACACACACACACACTGTTTATAATGACATCATGTCTCCCCAAAACAATTAATGGTCAGTAGTTCCTCAGCCTCCTGAGCATCCCGTCCACCCATGATGAAATGACGAGGGGCTAAGTCTTGTACAGATCTTGTACAGAGAACTACAGCTGCTGTAAATTGATGTCTTTGAAAGTATTGCGTATGCAGAAATAGAGTGTCTTTGTTGTTACTCTATAAAATTTAATATCTCATTTTTTTCATGTCTTCATCCATTCAACAAATGACTACTGAGCCCCCACTCTGTGTGTTAGGAAGACTCTAGGATGCAATGCTGCCTTTGTCCTTGGAGATGAAATCAGTAATTGCCCAACTAATATAGACAGTACATGTGACATGTGCTATAAAAGAAAATTATGCTGAAATAAGAACATATCAGACAAGTGGAGACCCCCACACAGGCTCTTGTAGTATAGATGATACACACAGACTTGGAGAGACATGCTTCTTTTTATAGATTTTATTTCAAGGCTCATATAATGTTTACTATGAAATAGTAACAGCAATGTTTGCTCCTTGTGCTGATGAGCAGAATAAATGAGACAGCAGGAATTGCTGATTCATCTGTAGTTCACTGTCTATAGTGGCCAAGAGTATTTTCTTTAAATAAGGCATTGGGATCATGCTGTCTGATCCCAACTCTATGGTGGCTCTTTCTTAATCTAGGGAAAAGGTCCGTACTTCTTCCAGAGCCTCCAGAAGAATTGTTCTTTCTTCTATTCTCCTCATTCACCCAACCTGCGTCTCCTTTGTCCAGTGAATTTTCCCTTTTCTGGAACATGAGCTCTCTCACTATTTCTTGTCCACAGCAAGCCGAGATGGTTTCTTCTCTTGAAGCACTTGAACTATCCAACAATGTTCTTCTGTATCTGGAAGGTTCCCTCTTTACGTGACTCTGTCTCCCTTCACGTGTGCATCTTGTTTCCCTGATTCCTTTATCTATACTCTGTCTTCGTAAGTCTACTTCTCACCCTCTTCTCCTTTGCATACTTGAGGTCTCTCATAGTACTAATTAATGATAATCTTAACAAGAAAATCCTAACAATACTATTTCTTAGTAAAATTTTATTTCTTTCTGGACTACTTTAATACTTTAGATCTGTGAATGCATTTAATTCTCAGTATAATCAAAATTAGATTAATATTATGAACTTCATTTTATTATTTAGTGACTATGACATCATAAGGTAAGTAACTTCCCCAAGGTCATAGAGCCCATAAGTAAAAATCCAGCGTCAGATAATCTTATTCCAAATACTAGTCTCTCATCAGCTATGCTCTGATGCCTCTCAGGTTAGGAGTATAGAATATACTTTATAGTTTTTATGATTTATGTGTTATTTTACTTTGCTGGTGTATCAGTTCCATAATGCAAACTAAAACTACAGACTATATCTCTATCTCTTCTATAGAATGTCACTTCATATATGATGCTTAGGAAATGTTTACCAATGAATAGTCATGCATCAAAACACTTAGTGCAGCACACAGCTAAAGCTGAGTGTTAGGATAAGCATGTGATACGTGGTCTCATCTGTTGTAAAAAGAACATTTGGAATGAGAGTAACTACCACTGGAAATCTCTTGCCTTCTGATGCTGTAAAACTCCTTCTGGAGTTCTTGAGTTTTATCCCCTTTTCTTTAGTGTCTCTATGCTGCTTTGTGGACATACCATGACTTTTTTATTTGAAGCATTTACAACTGATCAGAAGGCTTATTGGTACCTAACTTCAACATGTTTGTAGCTAATATGAAATTCAGTAAGTACTTATTAAAGACTGACTTATATTGGATCATTGTGCAAAATGAGCGTATGTATTAAAACTCACAGTTGGCTCCATGGTCCCTTCATCTTTCTACTCCATCCCTCAGCAACAATTTTTAAACCTTTAAAAATATATTTGATATTTCAAACATGTGTTTAATGCATTCTGATTACTCTCTTTATATCCTGTCTACCACTAACCACATTCCTCCCCCAAAAAATCATTTTCCCACATTTGTGTCTTTTCTGTTTGATTCATGAATCACTGCGTTTAACCAAGAGAACCTGTGTGTCCAAGGATATTGAACTACCTACTGGAGTCTAGTGGGCTTACCAGAGGGCACAACTGAGGAGAATGAATGCTCTCTCTCTGACATCCATCAATAGACAATAGTTCACCAGGAAGGAGTAAGACCACATGCTTCTTTCCCCTTCTTTATGACTGACTATTAACAAGTTCAGTCTTGTGCTGGCCCAGTGCATATTATGGCACCTGGTATGAGTTCATGATTGCCATGCAATATTATGTCCTGGTAATAGTATGTAACACTCTATCTTCTTAGGTTATTACATTTTCCCTGTCTTCTGCCGAAGTTTTCTGAGCCTTAGATGTGATGGCACAAATATCCTGTTTAGGATTGAGCACCTAACCCTAAATTATTCCTAGCACTTTGAGCAACCTCAAGTTTCTACATTCAACACTGTTCACCCTGTTCACAATAAAGAAAATCTTCTCTGATTGAGGCTAAGAATATCATTTGTCTGCATATCCACAGGGCTTGCTGGACCATCTACTGGAACACCAATAGCCTCTAAGGGACTGCATCCCTGCTGAAAGCTGACTCTCTGCCCCCAAGAGCTATCACATGCTAATAGCTCCTCAGACAGGCTAGGACTTCATGATTCTCTTCCCATCTGTGCTGGGATTTTACACATGTAGCTACAGCTGCTGTGAGATCATGTGTGCAATGGTCCTATCATGTCCAGCAAACACTGTTTCCTAGAAGGCAGCCACTATCACTAGCTCTTACAATTTTTCTTTTAGAGGAACATTTAATCTTTTAATCTGCCAGCATGGCTGCTATAGGGTAGAAAGAATAATAGTACACACCTTTAATCCCAATATAAATGTGTATATCTTTAATCCCAATTCAGAAGGCAGTGGTGGTGCATGCTTTTAATCTCTGCACTTGGGAGGCAGGGGCAGAGCTCACAGAGAGAATCAGAAAGTAGAGGCAGAGTTCATGGTTCAGAGAAAGAAGAAGATAGAAGATTATGGAAGCAGAGTTCAGACAGAAGTAAGCTGGAAACAGATGGGAAGCAGACAAGATGCAGAGCTTGGGGAGAAGTAGAGAGTTAGTTCAGTCAGGCAGTTTAAGTTCAGTCAGCTCACAGTTCAGTTCAGAAGGAGAACCCGAGAAGAGCAGAGCTAGTTCATAAAAAGTTAAGAGAGAAAGCAGGGAGTCAGAGCAGATGTTGTATGACTTACAGTTTGGAGTTCAGAAGACAGCTAGCCATAGGAAGCTCAGTCAGCAGTAAGTCTGGAGGATGAAACATTCTAGGTCTAGGTAAGAAGATTGGATTGTATGGAGGCTAAAGCCGTCTAGATATGAGCTAGCATCTTAAAGATTAGATTATATGGAAGCTGAAGTCTTTCAGATATAGATTATATAATTATAGATTATATAATTATAGATTATATAATTAAGATTAGATTGTATGGAGGCTGAAGCCTTCTTGGACCAGGGATGGAATTAGCAAAGAATAAGCTGTCCTCTGCCATGAAACCATAAGAATAATTAATAAATCAATGCTTACATCTTTGCCTAAACTTTCTGCCCCTTTTTCTATGATATTTCTTCTTTGAAGGATTGAGAGACAAAGTACTCTATGGGTATGAAGATAAGAGCTAAAGGCAGTTTATTACTATATGAATTTAGCAGAATAATAGTATTAGGTTCTCCCCTAGCGTCCATGACACAGCAAGTCATAATGGTTTTGTTTTAATAGTAACAGGTATGCACCCTATCTCATGGAGCAGGCGTCAATTATATTCAATGAAAGATTAAAAATTAATATGGTCTGAAGAGAAACAAGGATAATTTTTCCACAATTTTTTTCATTAAAAATAAATATATTTTTAGGGTTCTACAAGAACACCAAGCCAGACAACCAAAAGATATATGTAGGAGACCTATAGAAGATCCATGCAGACTCTGTGTCTTCCATTTTAGTCACTCCTAAAAGTTGGAGTGTGTGTGTCGGGGGGAGGGTCTCTGGCCCTTTTATATGCCCCTGGTACCCTTTTCTTTCTTCTGGGCTGCCTAGTTGAGCTTTGATGTAGAGGCTTGTGCCCAACCTTGTTCCATCTTGTTATGCTTGTTCAATTGGTAACCTTGGGAGACTTGTTCTTTTCCAAGGGGAAACAGAGAGGTGGGCTAGGGGTGGCAGCAGACCAAGGGGAGAGGGGAAGAAGAGAGGGAGGAATGAGAATGCTGAGATCAGGATGTATTATATGAGAAGAGAAAAAAATAAATTTAAATTTAAAAATAAATTTACTAAAAATAGATTTTTTTCATACACTATATTCTGATTATGATTTTCTCTCCCTCAAGTCCTCCAAGATCCTACTCACCTGCCCTCTTATCAGAATTCACATACTTTCTGTCTCATTTTAGAAAGTAAACACATACTAAAAGTATAATAAAATAAAAAAAACTGACTAGCATAGGAAATAAAAAAACAAACAGAAGAAAATGAGCCAAAGAAAAAGCAAAAGAAACTCATGTAGATGCAGTAACACATGTTCTAGCACACAGAGCTCTGTGATCTTCACTTCCTCCATCTCACTTCTTCCCGTTCTCCGTTCTTCAGTTCTGAAGAAGGTCTAAACTGATGCTAACCTTCAGTCTTCTCTTAGTACAGCAGTCTCCATAACAGAAATTCGTAAACTAGGAAGCTTTTAAAAACACAGAAATTTGTTTCTGTAATTTTCAAGTCTGAGAAATCTAAGGTCTAGGTTCTAGCCACGATGCTGGATCACCGTATGGTTGAAATATGGCATCTTTGTGCTATGTCTTCTATGGGACAGGAAAATCAGTGGGTTATCTTTTATAATAAGAGCTCTGACTCCACTCTTGAAGACTGCCCTCAATTAGCAATCACCCCTTAAAAGTCCTGTGGCAGTATAGGCATTTTAGGATTTCAACAGATGAATGCATGAGGAGCACAGCATTCAGTCCACTGACAGGACTCTTTTTGTATACAGGAAATAGGTAGGGATGGGAAGGATGGCTCAGTAGTGAAGAGCACTGGATGCTCTTGCAGAGGACATTGGTTAGGTCCCAGCATCCATATGGTGGCTCTATACCACTTCTTCCCCCCTTTCCAAGTTCCCTCACCACTGGCTAACTTTCTTCAAATCGTAGTTCAGTCATTGTCTCTTCCTTCAACCCCACCTGCTAGTGTGAAGAGCCATATACCCTCAATAAAGCAGGAGTCCTTTTAATACAGTATTTCTATGCTCAGCAGAGAATACGTACATTCAATATGTACATTTTCAAGTCTGAGAAATCTAAGATCTTAGGTTCTAGCCACAGTGCTGGGTTACTTGATGCACATTCAATGCCCAATTGTTAGAAGTCAGGCAGACATGTCACTCAACTATTGATGCTGTGAGCATGGCTGCATGGCCCGGACTTCAATGAGGTTGGTAGGACAGAGATCTTCAGAGAGTCCAGCTGCCAGTAGTTATTGCTGTCTGTTGCTTTTGCCTCTGTGTTACAGAGGTAGGCAGTCAGATCCAATATTAGATATCAGATGCTGACCACTGGTTGTATGGTCTAGCCCTTAATTATCTGCCCCTGTTCTTCTGCAGACAAATCTTCTTTTAAATATTCAGCAGAAAGAATTTTTTCTCATCCCCAAAATAGTTATTCTTCCAGTAAGAAAGGATTCTAAAAGAAAATTTATTTTTCAAACTTAAAGAATTAATTATAATAAAGTTTTGAAAGAACAATAATATGTAAGCAATATTATTGTGTTATTCTGAATTTAATCTAATGCAATTTCATTAATAAAAGATTCTCTGTAAGCAGTTTAGTATGTATTTATAGACTTCAATGCCTATATATTGAGTTATTTGATTTTGGTGCCAAGACTTGACCACTGAAATCTCCTCCTTTCTTATGTTTTTATACATTAGAGTGTTTTGATATGATGTTTTACTCAGAGATGAATGGTGGTAGTACATGTATTTAAATGCTTCATTGTAGAGTTAGAATAATGATTAAGTAAAGACCATAAATCCAAAAATAGATGGAAAATTACATTCTTTTACATGCCAATATATATGTTTTACATATATGTTTTACATGCCAACATATATGTTTATATGGCAGAAAACAAACTGGACCTTTCACCTGACTTAAGAGCTTTTAATTATTTGGTTAGGACTGTGGTAAGTGAGGGTGATGTGTTGAGGGTCCATCCTACTCACCCATGCATGCCTCGTGCTGAGGGGATCTTATGACAGGTGTCAGGAATCAATAGGTAAACTGAACTATGAAGCTGGGGGAGAATGTACTTACAGGCAGGGTAAGGGAGCCTTTGCAAGCTTCCAGAAGTGACGAGAAGAACAGAGAGAACAAGAAGAGAGGACAGAAGGACACACAAATGATGGCTATTTGAAGACTTTTTTTTTTATAATATTTTACTCAAAGGTCAGTGATCACCATTAGAATGTTAGTAAGTAGATTCATATTTTATAAAATTATAGCTCTATGGAGGAGATTACTTTGTAGAAAAAGCAAGTCACATGTCTAGAGGAGAGGAATGGCCCAGAGAGAAGAATGCTTCAAATTTCTAAACCTATCAGGTTCCCCCCTTACCTCTCTGTTTGGTTTCTTCCTTCATTTTACTGGTCCTTTAAGCCTCCTTAGTATAGAAGGCTGAGTAGTTGAAAGGGAAGCAAAATTAAACTGGATTAAAAAAAACCCTTAAAATCCATAATTATAACATGAACTATAATGGTGTCATTTGAGATGTAAAACTGTGGATGGAAGTCAAAAGTATGTTTTAGAGACAGACTCAACAGGTCTTGTTGATTGGGGCATGAGGAAAGTAATTGTCAGGATTTCTATCTATAGAGTTGGGGTGTTGCAGCATCACTCATGGAGAGAAGGCACACTGGGGAAAGACCACGGACAGGAGAACACAAACACAGCTTAGGACTTTGAAATGTCAGATGTCTTCACGGTTTACAAAACATGTCACTGAATACAGAATTTAAACCCACCCATCGTATTGAAGTGTTATGGGGATCGTAGCATTGAAAGTGATAGAAACCAATTTGTGGTAGGTTAAAAATAAAGAGGAAGTGGCAAACAGGAGAATGTAAAAATAATTCTTTTTGAGAAGTTTAGTTGTAAGTGGGATGAAATAGGCACAGCAATAGCTGGGACAGAGATCTGAGCACATTAACTGACAACAGCAATGTCCATCTGATGGGAAAACTTGGTCATTTGGAAGAGACAAGGAAGCACCATATATATTATGAGGAAGACTCACAGGGTTGGCGAGAAAGGAATTACTCTCTCCTGTGACTCACTGTGGACTGCAGTCATTTCTGAAGTTGAGAATTTGAACACAAAGATTAATGCACTTCTGAGAACTTACCGTCAGTCATTTTTCAAGCCTTTCACTCTATAAGAAAGGATTACTTAATTTGTTTTAACAATTAACTCTTTTCATCATTTCCGGGAATACTGTGCTAAAATGTTGCTAACAACAAATTATTTTAAGACACATAAAATGTCTTGACGTTTCAGCTAGTTGTTCACACAAAGTGATAAGCCAGTATAGAAGGGACAGAGTGTTTTACAAAATGGTGGTTTCTTCCCTTGATACCCTTGACCCTTTAGTTAATCACATAGAGATTTCTTTTTGAACCTCATGGTTCACCTAATTAGAAACAGGAAGATGAGCAGGGTGGTGGTGGCCCACGCCTTTAATCCTAGCACTTAGGAGGCAGAGGCAGGGGGATCTCTGTGAGTTTAAGGCCAGCCTGGTCTACAGAGTGAGTTCTAGGACAGCCAGAGTTACAATAGAGAAACCCTGTCTCCAAAAAAACAAAAAACATGGAGAACTGGGAAATGTAGTTTAGCCCTGCTGAGTTCAGCCCTGCCAAGGTGACATTTACAATGTCTGAAACAGCTTTGCCATTCCCTTTGTCTATGCAACTGACTCTTCTCTTTCCTTTGCTAGAGTGGCCACTTTAGTGCTCCCTGTGAAATGCTTCACATTTATCCCTTTGTCTGATCTTCACAACATAATTTTACCCTTATTTGTAATAGACTCTTAATCTTTTGTAGGTATGCCCAAGACAAAATGTAACACAGCAATAATTGAAATTAAGGTTCAAGACATCTGGTTTGATGTTTTTAAAACTAGTAAAAGAAAAATGTGGTAATACTTTCAACCACAGGAGTAAAATATATCCATGTGGTTTGTTGGGACCTCTGCCTCTGTCTGCTTCCAGGCTGCCTTGCCTTCTTAATTTCAGAAGAGTCTATGAATCAATAAACCATCTCAAATGTGAAGCTTATAGGACTTTTTATGTGGTGCAGACACAAAACTATGCACTATCTGCCTCAAGCAGTTTGATAAAATTTCATCTGAATTTAACAGTCCTAATATTTGAGTTCTGGAAACTTATTGGCCAAGGACTGTCATTGCTCAGAGCTATGACTATATTTTAATTACTATATGGATTTATATATGAGAACAGTATATCTGGTCTACTCCTCCTCCATCGTTACAGCTTGTTCTAATTAGTGTTCAACCTAAATCTGCTGATGCAAGGTCCTTTAAAAACTCCACCTCAGGCCAAGAATCAGAAGCACCACTTTCCCGGGATTACTGGCAATGTAATATTTCTGCTGACTACTAATTTATCAAAATTCCATAATCTTTTAAAGGACTTCAAAGGAAAAAGCACTGACTAAATTCCCATTATGTTCCAAACTCTCATTTAAAGTGTATCAGCAAATTAAGTAATAGATCTTTTACAGCCTCACGAAGTACAGACAGTTAATTGTTTTAAGATAAAGGAAAGGAAAGACAGAGAGATTAACTGTTAAGGTAGGTAAGTCCAGTGAGTTAATTAATTATATATAATTCACATATGTGTTTATACATACTTCCCTTTTACTTGAGGTGAATTCCAAATGGTTTAATAAGTCTTTATATAATTTAGTATGCTAAAATTAGAATAAAGTTGGGGATGTTAATCAGAAATATAAGACAATTTTTGTGGAATTCTAAACAGGATTATATGTGCAGTGTATGCAACAGGATTCCTTATTCTTGCTAAAAGTAAATAAAGCCAAATTTCATGTTTTTAAGCAGCTAGTGAAAGGGAGAAGCTATGGCAAGAGATATTTACAATTCTGTAAGATTCGAAACAACCTTCTATTTTCCTGGAAAAACATTATTTCCCTATCACAGATGGTAAAGGAAAGTATTTTCTGCTGGTCCTCACAAAAAGAGATCTGTGTAATAATGATCACCACGTTCTCAAAACTACCTTTAGCATATGATAATGAGTACTCCAGGACTTGGAAAAGAAAGTATTTAATACACGTTTCTATCTGGCTGATACCAAGTCATGGTTCTTTAAAAGCAATTTCTTGCAATGAAAAGGGAAAGGGATGGGAATAAGAAAACAGTGATTTAGTTTGATATTTTGCTTCCTACTGGCCTAGATAAACTCAAAGACAGATTTGAGAGTATCTAACAGACTAGAAGGAGAACATATTACTCTATTCCATAAATATCATTTTATTCAAGCAAATTTTGATAAGTATGAAATGAAGTTGGATGAGAAATTATGCCTGCAGTGTATTTTGTGTGGCTGGCTAAGAAAATCTATTCATTTGGAATCTGCAAATTAAGGATAATAGCACTAGGCAAATTTTACTGGTGGTAACTACATGGTGCCTCTTCTCTGTTATTATTGCATCCTGTCCTCTTTCTATGAAGGGCTCAGGGCAAGGGTCTTCAAAGAAGATAGTTTTGCATCTGCATGGAGGCTGGCTGGAGGAGCTCAATCCAAACTAACCATAGTAGTGTTTGGTTATTGACGTGACTCTTTGTATACAGGAAATAGGTAGGGGCTAGAAGGATGGCTCCATAGTGAAGAGCACTGGATGCTCTTGCAGAGGACACTGATTAGGTCCTAGCTTCCATATGGTGGCTCTCAAGCATCTGTAACTCCAGTTTCATGGGATCTGATGCCTTTTCCTGACTTCTGCAGTCACTGCATGCATGTGATAAGCATGCATATATGCAGATAAAACACTCATACACAGAAAATTTAAAAAACTAAATTGTTTGGGAAAGAAATAGATAGCCTGACCTCTTATTCTTTTTAAACATTTCTGTTGTTTCATTATACACTGTATAGTGTTGTGTGTTGCATATGAACACTGTCTGTTCACACTACATTGACTGTATCTCTACATGCCACTTATCCGTTTTCCAATGGATAACGTTCTCCCTCTCCTGCTAATCCTTTTGGTTCCCCTAGACCGTTTAAATACTAACTTCATGTCATATCTATATATGTGATTTGATGCACCCATATAAAACCTAGAAACTACACATGCGAGAAAACAGACAATATTTGTTTTGCTGAAACTGGTTTAATTCATTTATTGTGATCACCTCCAATTGCATCTGTTTTCCTGTTTAAAAAAAAAAAAAAGAAAGACATATAACTTCATTCTTCTTTATGGCTTAGCGGTTCCATTGTGTATAGACCACATCTCTGTACCCATTCCTCTGTTGGATACATAGGCTGGTTCCACCCCCAGCTCTCTTTAACAATACTGCAGTAAACACTGATGTGCAAATATCTCTGTGGTGTGTTGACCTAGAGGTCTTTGACTAAAGACTCAGGAGTGGTGTAGCTGGATTCTAAGGTGGCCCTATTAGTTTCTGAGGAAGCACTATGCTGATTTCCATGGATGCTGACTAGTTTACATCCCTTCCAGCCATATTTAAGAGTCTCTTTTTCTCCACTTTCTTGGCAGCATTTCCTTTTACCTTATGACATTCTAACTGGAATGGGACTAATAATTTGCATTTTCTGAAGGCTAGTGAGATTAACCTTTTTTTTTTCTTCTTAAATTCATTAGCCATTTGTACTTGATCTTTTGAGAATCATCTGTTTATTTCACTAGCCTATTTATTGACTGAGCGGCTTAACTTTTGTTGTTTAATTTTTGGAATATTTTGTAAACACCAAACAGGAATGTTTCTCAACTGTGCAGCTAGTAAAGATTTTCTTTTGTTGTGTAGGATCTCTATTCACTTAATTAACTGTTTTCTTTGTTATGCAGAAGTTTGTCATTTGTTCTTAATTTCATGATACTTTTTGTCAATTGAACAGTATGGCTTTTTCAAAAAGTTAAGTCTACTTAGAATTCATGAAAGTATGGAGTCTGCTGCAATGAATGCCTATAAAAATAGTCACTCTAGCATGGACCACCATAGAAATTCCATGCATATTATCCAAGTTGCATACAGTATAAGAGTTCTAAACCTGTGAGTGTAGCATTTATAACACAGATGATTCATATTGGTCTATTTTTTTCTAATTAAAGTTGAACATCCAAACTTCCAGAGGATGGAAAATGTAAAATGATGATGTAATGGTGTATTATTTTCCAATTTCATGAAATAGGCTTTACTGGAGAAATACTCACGGACTCTAAATATCCAGAACTTTGCCTGATCATTAATGTTCCAATTTCAAAGAAGAGGCCTATGAGCCACTATACTTTACACATTATACCTTAGCAGCCATTTCCTGATTTCTTACTGGTCTTTTTACAACACTCTAATTCTGTCTTTAGTTATAAGCAGAGATACTGTATACATTCTAGTAACTTGGGAAGAAACAGTAACTTCATGCTTTTAGCCCACAACCCACAAGGTATTGCTAAAAGAATCAAAAAGCCCTTGTTTTGTTCAGCATTAAGCCAGAAAACCTGATTGAGATAACAAAGAAAACTTTCTCAACAATATTTCACCACATGCCTTAGTTTTCTACACCTTCTATAGCAAAGCACCACAAACTGGCTTGGTTTGAGCTCCAGACAACTTTCATTACATGGTTATAGAGGCTAGAAGTCTAAGATCAAGATGGGCTTGGGCTACTTCCATTTGAGTGCTACAAAAGGGAATCTGTTTCATGTGTACTACCTCTGTGATATTCTGACATTCCTTTGCTCTCCTATATATACATAACCTATATATACATAATCCAGATTTCAGTCTTTGCCCTGACATGTGGGAGACCTGTACGTGTCTGAATCCACCTTCTTTAGGCATAACAACTACACAGGACTAAGGTTTACCTCAATGACTTTTTCTTTAAACGTACTACGTTTAAAAAGACACTACTTCCAAATAAAGTTACATTTGTGAGTACTGAGGGTTCAGACTTTAACGTATTTATTTTAGAAGTCAGTAAATAGTACCACATGTGCCATAAAAATGCAAAAATGCATATGACTCCCTTTGGTAGACTATATGTTCATTATATTGTAAGTTCAGAGAAATTATGTTATAAAAAATAGTTTAGTTCTGCCAGATTTCCAAAAACTTCAGCCTCCACATAGAATCACTATGAACATCCTAGTGAATATCGTTTTATGATTGGAAAAAAGCATTCATGGAAATTAGACTTTAGAACCTAGAGTGCTCAGAACATAGTCATAACACAATATTCTAGTCCTTGGCAAATTGTTTAACCTCTTCAAGTTTTGGATTTCCCATTTAGTACCTAGATATAATTATTCCCACACAATAATATTTTTCTAATGTTAAAATAAACATTGAATAAATTATGTACCGCGCTTAGAACATTTCACCAGTACCACTTGAAATAGAAAGAGTGACAGTGTATGATTTCTGCCAGCATTTACTGTGTTGCATATTTTCCAGAATGCTGTCAACTTTTGAATACTCATAACAATCCTTTCAGTGTTATTCTTAAGCCTATTTATGTAAAGACTCAGTACAGTGCTATTGTTAAATTATGATATAATACCATAAAATATCATAATGAGAATTTAAACTCAGGTGTTTTGGGGTCCAATGGTTTCTAACCCCAATGCAGTATGTACAAGGTAGTAATGATGTAGGCTCCAGGCAGTGATGCCAACGGAGGCCATTTTTCTCTCATATGAATAACTTTGGAGGTACACATCTATAAAATCAAGGCATGCATTTCTGCAAACCTCTTGGTTTTCCTGTTGCCACAAAATGGCCTTTGCATATTTGGGCACTGTGACTATTTCAGCATAAGATGATAGCATGGAAAGGCAATCAATAATGTCGGTTCTATATGCCGTGACCACAGAAACCTTCCCATATTCCCCGTTTCAAATTCAAACATTTCTTCTTTCTGCTCATTTGCCAGAGTTCAAAAAGAGAATATAGATTTCGGGAGACTGCCCTGATGGATGAGACAATACCTTTGAAAACAACATTTCCATTCTCACTTCTTAATCTATTGCTTTTTCCGACACTCAAAAAGTTAGCAAACTTTTTCTATAAAATGGTGGGTAAACGGTGCTAGGTTTTAACTGTGAGTATGTGAGACTCATACTGCGTGAGTCTCCTTTTCAGCTAATCAACTCTGTTGCTATGTAACAAAGGCAGTTATTGATAAAAATTGAGCTAGTAACCTGCCTTTGTTTCAAAATTATCATAATTTATGAAATTGAGGGTTGAGAAGATTTTGCTGACCAATTGTAGTTTGCTCATGGTCACTATATTTCTTGGTGATTTCCAGGTAACCCAGCTCTGCTGTATGTGTGGGTGAGTCTTCCATAATGAGAGGTGAGGGAAGGATTATGAAGCCGTGGGTATTCTTTTTGAAGTACAAAGTGAAAATCATAGAAATAAAATTAGATTGTGACACCATCTGGACCTTCAACTCCAGGAGGTAAAAGTATTCATGTGTCTTCTTTGAGACATTATACCACCTTGATCAGGTTATGTTATTTTTTTAATGAAAAGGTTTTCATTATAATTCTGTTCCCTGTTCCAAAATCTAAGAGAGTAGAAGGTTGTATGTATTTAAGAATTTAGAAATTGGGTCAGTAGACTAAAAAAAGATTTTTTTTTAAACATCATAATTTAAATATCAGGCTTTAAAGTACTCTATTGAAGCTTACAATTTTCTCATGTACAGAACTTTTGCTCTACTGCAAAATGTTTCTGTCACATTATCCAAGTGAGTTGGAATTCCAGATCCATGTTTCACATACAATTTGCTCCAGTAATTTCTCCAAGGTCAGCACAAATCATTTTTCCTTCTGGCCTACATTTGGAAAGAGAATCTATGGGGGAACTAACTGGTTGGGCTAACTTTTGTTTTTCCCTTCCCCTCTATTTCATGAGTTTGAAATGACAACATTTCTTTATGGGGACCACCTAATGCAACTGCATCCTTTTGCCAAGGTGAACTCTGGTTAGAGGCCTCAACTATTCTACATATAGTATTAAGATTGTGTTACAAAGGACTGAAAAGTAATATATGAGGATTGAGTCTCTCCCCATCCCCCCATTTGACTTTTATTAAATTTGCCAAGTTGTAATTCCATGTATTTCTCACTCTATAATTTCAATAGTCTCAAGCCTGATGTTCCATATACTGGAAGAAATAATGGATGGGAATGAAAAACACAGTCAAGATTTTTGAAATTGCCTTTCTTATGAGAATTTGGTCATGAAGCAATTTTAACTGTGGAATTTTACTAGCCCAAATATGAAACGTGGTACTTCTGCCTTCCAGATAGGCAACCTCAGGCAGGAAAGAGACACTTGGGAATGGCTGGCAAAGATTTTGGGGTGGTAAATTCTTAGAAGATAAAGATATATTTTAGGGAGTAGTGAATTTGGAGCTGGCGAACCTGTTACTTTTAATAAATAAAGCAAAATGTGAAAGAGACATAAGCTTGCTGTTCTACCCTTTAGGGTTTCTTTCCATTAGGAAAGCCACGGATTTAAGAGTAGCCCTGCCGGTCAACAGTGAAAGCCAGAGATAGCGTGTAATGAGAACCTAATACAACGGGAGCACTCTAAAAGCATTACTAACAGGAACTCACTGAAACCTCCTAAAAGCTTCAACATAGGCCCTGTTACCACTCCAGTTTTAGAGATCAGCGAGTACTGAAAGTTTATGAACACAGGGTCACACAGTCAGTAGCTGAGGCCCTTGTGCATCCGGTTGTCTGCCCCCAGCATTGGTTGGCTTAGCCTCCTCACTCTACTTCGTGTTGTGACAAAGAGGCTTCAAACTAGACATTGTCAGGTTTCATTTCAGGTTGACATCGCTCTCTATTCTTTCGTTTTTCTGACCTTCGTGGAGAAACACATGCTAATTCTGTGTTCTTCAGAGCACAGCACAGGGACCGTTAAATTGTGTCTTTGTTCTGTGTAAGAGTGCAGGCACACCATTTAATGGGCACCATCTAATTTTCTATCCTTAAAGGAGGCAATTAGGTGACATGAAGCATAGTCATTGTACTGATTCTTTGCAAACAATTCTAGTCGGCAGTAAATATTTCACATTGCTTGAGCGTTTCCACAAATGTTTTGCACTGATGACTGTCTTCATTTAGGAAAAGAATAACTTTGAAGGTTATTTTACATAAATCCAATGCTTTCAATCATGGGGTCAGTGATAGTAACACCTCCACCTTATGGTGGCTACAGGCAGTGTTATACTCTTAAAGTGTCATAGCCCATGCCAAGCATCCTCTAGGAACAGGAGGCAATAATTACTCTTCCTAGTATTGGAGATGAAAAGACGTTCAGTGTCACAGAATTTCCCACCAACCACCTGTTGAGTATTTCCAACCTCCTGACCTTCTCAAAGTATCCTTTGCTTATTAAGCACTGATACACCTCCTGGGTTTCAAGGTCTGCAGACAGCATGTGCATCTCTTTTCATTGAGACAGTTCCTGTCACAGAATAGGTACTTAACAAATATGTTCAAACAGCACATGACAAGCAAATGCTAATAATCCAGCTTTAATGAAAATACCTTACAGACCGTAAGTACAGGACTTTCCCTCATGTTTAGAATATTATTCACTCCATAATAATATAACATTATAGTATGTTTTGAACTGCCATACATAATTATAAAAAATAAAGATAGTTAACCTTGAAACACTTTGCACATTGGCTCTGGGTGAGAATTTAGTGTGATCAAGACATAGTCATGCTAAACATTGGTCCCAACCCTTGCTCTTTGTTCTGGAAAACTCCATTAACCCTTCAGGTCCTCAAACAGCAGCTTTCTCTTTTCCAGATGGCCCTCCCTTGCCCTTGCTCTCATGTCAAGTTATAATCATATTTCCCAGTTTTGTGATTTTTGTTTGTTTTGTTTGATTTTTTTTCATAGGGTGGTCATTATTCTTTGGAAAGTCTGTGTTCCTTGCTAAATTAAAGGATCCTACAGGGCAGCATCTGGTGTCATACTTGGGGCCTGGAGGGCTGCTGCACTCTTGGAGAGGGATTGAAGTACAAGTCCTGCTTTAATGGACATGGATTCCATGTCCAGAGGATGAAGCCAGACTGAGCTTCCCTCAGGCCTTTGTTACTAGCATGTAGACATTATTAGTGACAGGCCAAGACCTGCTTTACTATTTTATATTGGATAAATATGCTTAGCATCGGTAACCCCAAATGATAATTTTCCTTGAGCCTATTGCCTATACATGAGTTAAAGTTTAAAAGTAAAGAATCCACATTTTGTTTAAATAAAACTATTAACTAACAGCAGCTGAGATTTGGGGTTAAGTATTATGCCTTAATATTAAAATTTTTTAATAATTAAGGTTTTTATGTTTTATTTTTTCATATTTAGTTCTCATAATAAACCTGAAGTATACATTATTTACCTCAACAGGAAAGCCCTAAATCACACTCTAGCTTTATGGTTACTTCATTTTTTACAGTATTGATCGGTATTCCGTTATGATACTACTCAATTAGGGAAATAAATGGTAAGCGTCCTCATTCTTCCCTGATTGGGATCTAGACTCTGATCTTAGTGATACTCAGAGCTCGGGTTGGTACTGATACTAGAGTCTGCTGTTGAGCCCTAGATGGCACATAGATAAGCAGCCCAGCATTGCACCAGGCATCTAGCCAAAGAAAGCTGAAGAAAAATCAAGACAGGGCACCCACATATGCAGTGAAATAAGCCAAGTAACTGAATTAATAAATACAAATAAATCCTTGTCACTTGAGTCAGTGATATTTCCTCTGCTAAAACCCGTTCTTCCTTTAGAAATGTGACATTTGTTGCAAATAGTTTCTCTGAAGTGGTACTTTGTTGTCACAGATTAAATCATAGGTTACTAAGGCAGTCACTCACTACTGTTAAAGCGGAGGGTGAGGCAGAAGTCCTGTGGGTATATGACTCTAGTCTCTGCCTAATTGATGATCTCCTATGTCCCAAAGGCAGATCACAAGTGATACACGCTTCCCCCACCCATTCACTTCTTTTCTTGAACAAGTAAGTAACTGGGAGCTTCTCTTGTACAAAGCTGTACCTTAAATGGAGGGCCTAAACCTTTGCCTTTTTGACTTACTGAGAGTTATAAAACTACATGTGCCTGAGCACCTTCCAGGAATATTTAGTTTATAATCTTTGGGAAAGGAGTTGGGAAATCATTTGGTGTATTTATTTTACGAATTCTGTAATAGGTCCCTGAGTTAGACCTACCTGACTTCAGGAAATGATTTACAGGATCTTAATACAACAACAAAAAGTACATTTATTACATAATTATCACCTTGTTCTTTTCCATTCCTTTCCTTTTCATCAAGATAATAACCATTTTTATTACACAGTTTAATTACCCCTAAACCAGCACCATCATTGCTTTATATGAAGAACCTTAACATTATGCTAAAATCTAATAAGATGGCTCAGTGGGTGGGAGTGCCTGCCACACAACCAGAAGGACCTGGATTCAGATCCTAGCATTCATGTAAAAGGATGGGTGTAGTCCCACACACTCTGGTAACCCCAGCTGTGTAGCAGTGTGGGACAGAGAAAAGAAGATCTCTGGGGTTCACTTGCTATTAGACAGATTCAGGAGGAGACTGTGTCTCAGAAGAATCAGGCAGAAAGTGGTAAAGCAGGACACCCCACTTTCACCCATCCCACCCAGCCTCTGTGAATGCATGTGGAGTTATGCATAAAACACATAGACAGCATTGGAGCTCAGCCATTAAAGGCTAGACTCACAACCAAAAATATAGTACACATACACACATACACACAGTGAATAAAACAAACAAAACAAATAGCATTATGATAGGTCCTTGAAAACTTACAAGGGTTACAAGGAGCACGTTCCCCTTAGCCCTACTTATTCTGCTCAAAAATGTAGGAAGACACTCTTTTCTCCTTCTCTCAGTGGTATTGGTGGTACAGATCCTCCAGCTAGCTTCCTTTTAATCAGTTTGATCCTGCTGTTAATACTCCTTCCATCTCCCCATAATGCCCTGCATCTCGCTTCAGGAGTCATGTGTGTGAGCATCAGCCTCCAAGCTTTTGATTTTGCTTCTGTGTTTTTCAATCTTGGGCCTTCCTCCTGATAGATTATAGTAGAGCCAGGCTTCAGTGATTCAGTGACTCGTTTTCCCTGCATGAACTAAGTAGATCAATAGAAATCAGAGTCAGAGGTGACCTGCTCCATTGTTGATCCCTTGAGATAATGCCTGGTCTGAGCCCATGCCCCTGGTGATAAAATTATCTGTAAAATAGGTCACAACATCTGCTTTGTTGATGATATCCATACATGTTTTCAGATAGATAGCCTAATTCCTAGTGGGCTAGAAAGTTAGATATTTATTCTCTTTAAAAATATTCTTTACGTCTTAAATCTCTGTTGAAGCATCATAATGAATAACTGTGGCAAACATTGTGGAGATGTCAAGAAGTCAGTGTGTCTGTCTAGTGAGCACTGAATTTATTGAAAACATGTGGATCACACAGATGTAGGCTTTATATATCTGTCCAGTAGAAGACACTTCTCTCCTGAGCCAGAGTCAGCAATGGAAATCTGGGAGGATGTAGATTACTGTTACTGGTGGATTTTGTGGTAAAAGCAATTTTAAATTATCCTCTGAGAAATACTGTGACTGTGTCTGCATTCTCACATATTCTTTCTTTAGTTACTACTAATCAGCAAATAAATAAGGCTCTTCCTAAGAGGTGTCCCATTATTTTCTTTACTTTTTCCCTATGACTGTATTTCTGGCTATGCTTACTGGGGGGCTTTCTAGAATTGGGTTCAAACAGTTCAGTAAACACAGCAGTCCCCATGCACACTCAAAACTAATCTTGAAATAACGAGTGAGGCTCTTAGATGAATGTATGGCCAAGAGATTTCTTGATAGTGAAGAAATTAAATCCTCCATCATTATTTTTCTATATTTGATTCTCTAGAGATTACAAAAGTAAAACTGTTGTGTGAATGAAGTTTAGCTTGCAACCACTGGCAATTGTTACAATGAGGGCTGCTTCTCTGGGGATATTATGAAAGATCAGGGTGAGAAATTCAGAATTTCTGAATGATCTATGATCTCTTCATAGATACTGAGATACTGAGCAAAGGATACAGAATCTAGACTTGTATTCTTAAAGTCTATACAACTACATCAAATGGATGTTGGAGAGATGTTGGCATGAGAGATATTCAGGGAACAGAGAGCAGAAGGATCTGTAATGTTTTAAATTTCTTTGTTTCTTCAATTTCTTTAAAACAAAAGGATAGGTATCTGGATAAATGGTTCAGTGGTTAAGAGTACTTGCAGCCCAGTAATAATGTGAACTCACATCCCAGCACCCATGAAGCAGTCTAAACACTCAAAACACGAACACTCAAAACTCTGGTTAAGAAGTTCCAAATTCTCTTGCTTCAGAGTGCACAAAGGTCCAAGTCTCTGTCTATCTGTTCTCTCTCTCTCTCTTTCTTTCTCTCACTCTCTCTCTCTTACACACATACACACACACACACACACACACACACATACACACAGAACTTTAAAAGATAAGAAGATGCAAGAAAGGACTGGATACAGTTCAGAGATAGAATTCTTGCCCAATATGTTTAATCCCCAGCACTGCAAAAAAATGGGGGATAAATACATTAATATTTACTAAATAAAATTTATATACATATATATGTGAATAAGTGATATATATGTGTATATATACACATATGTATGTATATGTGTATATATAATGTATACATACACACACACACATATGTGTATACATATATACACACACAGATAAGGAATGTGCAAAGTAATTAACCTTTCTAAACCTTATCTTGAACTATGGAATGGAAATGATGAACAAGGTTACCTTCTAAACCTTATGTTAAGGATTGATAAAATAATGATTACAATAGTCACTAGCACATTGATATTTTATAAATATATGTTTCTTCAATGCTATTTCCCTTGATTAACAAATACCAATGGTTTAATTAAAGCTAATTAACCTATACCTTTGTTTCTAGTCAGGTTACTTGAATTAAAAAGAAAAGTCTGGTAAATTAATTAGCAGCTGCAAGAGTTCTGTGGGATACAAAAGATATTATAAATTTCTTTATAATATGAAAACGCAGGTGCTCAAGCTAGACGTGCAAACTCTTGGATATTAGCATGAAGGGAAATGGATCATTGCAGTCTCTGTAGACGTCAGTTTGTCCTTTGTAGCTGCAGATATCTATAATGAATGATACTAGTTAAGAAATCCACATTGATTTACAAACTAGCGAAAAATAATTGCTGTGTTAAAGATTACAATTTCATATTCAGTGTTCATATACACAATATATACACAATATATATATACATTTGCATACGGGAGAAACTGAAGCTCCTAGATAGTAAAGTATTTGTTCAAATTGACAAAAGAAGAGTCTAGTTGGGAAAATTTATCAAGAGTATTCCTTTATTTGTTGCTCCTTTTTATTCAAGTCCTAGGAAAAAAATTAGTTGCAAAACATTAAGCCAAGTTTTTAACCAATTATATGTAAGATCTTAAGAGTCAGATTGCCTTCACACAGTAGAGTTCATTAAGAAAAGGAGCTTCGTGAGACTCCTACCAGGTGATAAAGGGAAGAGTGTGGTTGAAGCACCAATCTCTGAGGACTGTTTTATCAGGTTGTCTTAGCCGTGTTCTATTGCTGTGACAAGACACTATGACTAAGACAATCTTTATCAAAGAAAACATTTTATTAGGGCTGCCTTTATTTCAAAGATATATTCTATTATCACCACAGTGGGAAGCAAAGAAGCACATAGGCAGACATGGTGCTGAAGATGTTAGCTGAGATTTCTGTATCTGAATTGGCAGATGGGAGAGGGGAGACAGAGAGAGAGAGAGTGAGCATTTGAAACCTCAAATCCCACTCCCAACTTTGTTTGAGGACTCACTTCCTCCAACAAAGCCATACCTCCTAATAGTGCCACTCCCTGGTGACCAAGAATTCAAATCAAATCTATGAGCCTATGAAAGTCATTCCTATTCAAAGCACCACACAGGTGAAGATAGAAGATTCGTGTAGGTAATGTCTTTGGTCTGTTTATATTTGATATTTGATTCAAGCTATATTTTAAATATCTATCTGTGAATGAATGAATGAACACATATCTATCTTATTTATATGCTGGTACTAGGATGTATTGTGGGGCACTGTGATACTGTGGTAGACCTATGGTTCTACTTACCTGTTGGCATCACTTTCTGACACTTACTTACCTTTCTGCTGATCTGTCTTTTCGCTGTGAGGAACTCCAGTTGTTTGTTTTGAACCCAATGCTGAGCTAACAGCTATTTATGAAACTTGTGATAATTTATGTTTAATGCTCTAGAGGCAATGATACCTGGGGATGTGGAGGCTAAAAATGAGACAGACTAAAGTTTCATACAATAGCCAACTTAATTCAGAAAGACTCTTGTCTTGTTTTCTTGGAGTTTTCTCCCAAGCACTAAGATTTCTCCTCACAAGATTCCATTTTTGAACCATGTTCCAACCCTATACGACAATGATATTTTATAAAACAATGTGTCTTCCTTAATAGATGGAAAAAAATCTCCTCTGTTACTATGGTCATTTGAATGATTAAGATTCTGTCAAATAAATCTTTTTGAGTCACTGAACTAGGAAACTTTCTGGTATGCCTCAAGGGCCATTAGCAAGGCTAAGAAGTTACAATGAATATGACTTTGAGAATACTACCAGAGATGGGTGGCCTTATCAGCGATACCAAATTATTCAACAACTCGCTCCTCAGTTTTCTCTTCCTTGATTAATTGTTGATTGTTATTGGCATGTTGATTATTTAAAATATAATAAAATATAAAATCAGATTGAAAAGAATACGCAAAGTATGATGTTCTTTGGAGAATATTGTGGATATTTACACATATTATATATTTGTATATATTTTGGGAAATGGTTAGAGTTTTAAAAGGACTGAACAATTGGTAATTTTCTTCATTGTCTTCCTTTTTATGTTCTAGTTATCCAATTTTTGTACATAAAAACAAAAGCTTATAGAGTTAGATAAAATCGTCGATGTTCACATGTAATATACATATGTTAAAATGATAAAATAGATGAAAGAACATTATTCTGATAATGGCTCACAGAAACTTAATGTAATCATGTACAATTGGTCCTCAATATCTTGAGATCCACATCCACAGATTCAATCAACTAGAGATTGGCTGAATAATAATTATATAATAATAATTATTATTATAAAAATAACTAAGATAATTGTATCTGTACTAAGCATACACAAACATTTTGTTATTGTCAATAGTTCATAAATAATATTATCTCACAAGTTTACAGAATTTTCATTTATTATTAATTATGAGGAATTTAGAAATGAGTTTATTTGCATGAAAGAAATACATAGGTTACCTGGAAACCTATGCATTTTTCAAAAGAGAACTGAGTCTCATAAGATTTTATATCCATATTCATAGGTACCCAGGTACAACTATATATAAACTTGGTTGTGTATTCATATACATATGTATGTTGTGTGCATATACATAGAAAAAGATAGAAACAGAGACAGTCTTATCTATTTTCCCCTTGAATAGACTTTGTGAATTAAATGTGTGAAGAATAAAAAGAAAAAAAAGAATATTAAATTGATGGGTATTCACACTTCCCTGAATAGCTGCAGAGCCACAGTCCTGCTTTGGGGTTCTAAGAAAGGCTGTTAAAATGAAGCAAGTTCAAGGCTCTCCTGGGAAACTTAGACCTTTGCCCAAACTGATAAACAAAGATGGCTAGGGACATAACTCAGTGACTGAACCCTTGCCTAATAAATCCAATGCCCTGGGTTTGGTGGCAAATAGTGCAAAAAATAAATTATCTGACTTTGTTCTTTGTGGATTAAATTACAAAGAATAAAGAAACACACATTTGGGAGCTATAAATTTTATTCTTTGTGTCTTAGAATGAATTCTTTCCTGTCACATTATATTAATTTTGTATGGTAAAACACCCATTTTATTTGTCAAATCCATCTTGAGTGGAACAGATGTAACTTCCATATACACTAACTTTCTCATTTGGAATGTTGTTTGCTCAGGGAAGCCATCCCTAGAATTTCCCTGATATACTTTGGTTGTCTTTACACTTCTCCCTCACTGGTGCTTTGTGCAAAGATCTAATTAAATGATTGTCTCAGGGTTGTTTGCCCAGAAGCACCCCCTGTAGTCTGAAATAAACACTGCAGCAGGAATGGTGGCATCTGGTTGCTGCAAGACTGGATGTCAGATAAAGTGCTGAATTACAGCAAATAGAAAATTAGTATTAATCTACCCAAATTGTTTCCTCTAGTTAGTTCTTAGTCTTACAGACAAGTAGGTTTCAGTCCTTCCAGTAGTTTGCTGCCTTGAAGGACTTAAAATGTCAACAAGTAACATTACATTGGGATGCTAACAGTTTCTTAGAAACCTTTGGTATGTGTCACTTGTCAGAAAAAATACATTCTTGTGTGCCTTCCAGTGAATAATTGTGGTAACTAACTTCTGTGAAGAATTAGTAAAATGTACAGGGATTTTGGTAACTTTCTTTATCCATCTCACATTTTAAATATGTGTCTATAGAAGAATTCAGTGTCTGTTGTTCTGAGAAACCCTGTTGAATATTTGACATTGCAAAGATATTCCTAGCCTCCAGAGTGTGTGAATATGCCACATCTGTAGGCAGGCACTAAAGTTTAGGCAATAGAGCAAGCCACAGCATACATACATTCACACATAAAATTCAGTTCCATTTCTTAAAGTCTAGCTATTCTTAAAAATGATACTGTATTTGTTAGAGTAATAGCTTCCAGTTCATGTACTTCTTAAGTAGTTTTTCTAGAATCTCATATCTTGGATAAATCAATTCCCAGAAATTGTGATTATACAAATTAAATGTCTACACACTGTACTCAGAACTAAGAGAACTGAAATATTAAAGTAAGTATTTCAATGTTAAGATAATCAGTGTCATCTCCGTGGCTAGTTTTTGTTGCTCTTCTTGAAAGGCCAAGGTTTTTTTTTTATTGAGATTGCTGCTCTGGTGTAGGTTTTCTTATTCTTTATGAGGAAGTTCAGCTTTAAGAAAAAAAGGTACAATTAACTCCTTGTTTTTTTTTTTTAAACATTTCTGTAAGTAAAAGGTACAAGGGAATTGCCAAAATTATTAGAAGCTAGAAGTGATTGCTTTGGGTTATACTTTAAAAAGGGCCAGCACTTTTCCAGTAATGATCAGCAATGTTGCAAAAAGAAACTTTCTATTGAATGCCAAGTGTACTGTGGACCAAAGTGGTTGGCACAGCCCTAAATCATAAGAGCCTATGCATTACCGTGAAACTAAATTAAGGAGAAAGTAACGTGTTTTCCTTATTTGGGAAAACCTTGAGCACTCAGATGTCTAACAGCACAATTTAACTCTCAGAAACTCCATGATTCTCAGAAGGCCTCCTCTTGGACCATGACTGCAGGGGAGCTTTGGTGCTTTCTGCCTGTGTAGAGTTCTGTATAAGGTAACAAGGACTTGCATATGATGTGTAAAAATGCAGTGGCTATAGAAGAGCATGGAGATTTCTGAAAGGCAGACAGGAACACAAGTCTGTGTAATAGCAGTCAGATGTGCAAAACAACTGTGCCTCTACTCACCTGTGTCCTATTGAGGCTCATCAAGAAGCTATAGAACATGGGGCTGGGGAGGTGGCTCAGTGGTTTAGAGGCACTGACTGTTCTTCCAGAGGATGCAGGTTTGATTCCCAGCACCCAGTGGGAGCACACAATCATCTGTAACTTCAGTTCCGGGGGATCTGATACCCTCTTCTGGCTACAGGAATGTATGTGGTACACAGGCATACATGGAGACAAAATATCCATACACACAAAATTTTAAAAGAGTTTTTGAAAACCCCTTCCATTACAACCCTGAAATAAGACTCCCTATTAAATGCTCCCTCCTTGGAGAGATTGTGCCATTATGTTCGTTCTTAATGCATTTTATTTTCCTATTTGGTACAACTGATTTGTGTATTCAGTTGTCTGGGGGCTTTTTGAAAGTGAAAGAACTCATTCCTCTTGCAGTATAATGTCCCTTTCATTGGAGGAGATGAGTATTTGTACCAAGGCAGTTGTATCAAGATCTTTTAGAAGTAGTGGTCAATTGTTCCAGGTGGAAGGAAGTGCTGTTTTGACATTCTGCCTAACTAATAGAAGAAGGTAAAAATCAAGCTACCTATTGAATTAGAGGTAAACAAGCAATCAGTTTCCATCGCCACCCTCAGCATCACACACATCATCTACCTCATGGAGGGCTGTGACTGAGAAATTGTATAGTAAGGAAAAGATCACAGGGTTTATCTTGTACTTGCTAGAAGGTGATCATTTAGGAAATCATATATAGTGACAGTAAATCTTTGCATATATGAAAATAATGTGTTCCAAGGACAAATTAGATGACCTTCTTCAAAAATACTTCATAGTGATTGTCTGCTAATAAATTTGCATGGGGTGAATCTTCCCAAATGTAATTTCAGTGTGTGTTGCTGAGCTCCAACTGGAGCATCTAGAGGTGAACTCTGGGGACCAACCCAATTCTGAGAACTCAGGCCTCAGATAATTGCAATTCATACCTGTTTCCTTGGTTTGAATGAGATATAGAAACAGACTATGTCTTTGGAAGGTCTCACAGTGGGCATCTTGGCACTTGGTGCACAATACCACATTTCATTTAGCCTAGCAGGCCTAAATGAATACTCCCTGTCAGGTGGCACAAAAATCCTCCACCCTAAAATAGTGGATAACTCATTTTTGCTTGGCCTTCTCATCAACACTGACTTTATATAATTAGAGTTTGACCTTCTTCCAAAAGCCTCCATAGTTTGACATTTAAAGGACTTATATTGGACAGAGAGGAAGAGAGTGAGAGAGAGAAAGACAGACAGACACAACTGCAGAATTAGTGCAACAGGGAAAACTGGGATTTGGAGTCAGACTACCTGGTTGCAGTTTAATGGCAATATGTCCTTTGAAAAATTGGCTTCCTTCTCTGAACACTCATTTCATCATCAAGAAATAGGAATAATGCCATTGACTTTTGAGAACTAATAGAAGAATTATTTTTAGCGTTCTAAATCTCCAGCGCCTTCCTAAGTATGTACAGTGGAAGGTTTGCGAACACTTGGTTCCCTGCTGGTGGTACTGTTGGGGAAGGTTTAGGAGGTTGGCCTTGTTGGAGGAAGTTGGCCAATGGACAAATGGGGGTTGGCTCTGAGGGTTTAAAACATTCACCATTTCCATGTTCCATGCTCTCTCTGCCTCCTACTCCTGCTACCATGCCTGCCTCCAGCTGTCAGCTGTCTATCCTTCCTGCCATGACTGACTCTTATCCCTCTGAAACCATAAGCCCAAATAATCTCTTTATTCTGAGTTTGCCTTGGCCTTGCTGTTGTTTTATCAGCAGCAGAAAAGTAACTAAGACAATGGCCAGCAAATGGGAGCTGCAGCTGCTGGGAGTGAAGCTGTTCCACAGCTAGACAGAATGGGTTTACATAAGCCCAAGCCTCTTTCTTCAAGTTGCCAGAAGCTGCAGATGCTCCCAGGCCTGTATGGGAAAATATAATTAAGGACAACTTTATTTTCATTTAGGCCTTTCAAGTTTAGAAAAAACATTTCCATCAGACCCCAAAGTCCTGATTATCCCTTTCCTTAAGAACTGCAAATAGGAACAGAGAAGGCAAATGCAAATTTTATGCTGATGCCGGACTTAAAAAACTTAAATTCTGGGTTTACTAAATGTATTTCCTGTCTTGTACCAGTCTGCAGGCAGAAAGAGTGACAGACTATTCCAGTTCTACCCCTGGGGAGTGTGCGGCATGAGGACATCGGGATCACTGAGGTTGAAGTTTGGTCTGGCAATGCCATTCATTAACTGTGATCTTACGTACATTATTTCATGACAGTAAAGCTCAGCTTTCCCTTGCCCACTGTAAAGCTTTTAGAAGGATTAAGAGACGTCAAGGATCTGGCCGTATTTTAAAAATAAACATATTGGAAAATTTTGAATTTTTTTCTTTTCTTGAAAATAGATTGTCATCTCACATAATATCTCCTGATTACTGTTTCCCCTCCCTCTACTCCTCCCAGTTCCTGCCCACCTCCCATCCCATAAGATACACCCCCTTCCTGTCTCTCATTAGAAAACAAACAGGCTTCTAAAAGACAAAATAAAATAAAACAAACAGGAAAAAAAAAGAGCCCAAGAAAAGGCACAAAAATATATATAAGTACAAGGACCCACTCATTTGCATACTCAGAAACCCCATTAAAACACTAAACTGGAAGCCAAAATATATCAAAGGGCCTGTAGGGAAAAACAAAAAAAACCTCAGACATGACATTATAAGACAAGGAACCTCCGAAGATGCCACTGAGTTAGTTTTCTGTGGCCATCTCCTGCTGGGCATGCAGCCTACCTACCCGTAAGAGTAATTTGTTTCCACAGTGAGGCTTCCTTGGAGATAATAAATTTTCATTTGCAAGTGGTTATCAATTGGAGTTAGCTTCTGGGTTACAGATGAGGACATGTGTCCATTTCTCCTCAGCTCTAGGACTCCATTTGGTAAAGACCTATGCAAGCCCTGTGCATGCTGCCTCAGTCTCTTTGATTTCATATATGTATTGATCATATTGATTTAGAGGGCCTTCTTTCTTGGTGCTGTCTGTTCTCTCTGGCTCTTATATTCTTTCCCCCCTCTTCATCTGCAGGGTTCCCTGATCCTGAGGGGAGGGATTTGATAGAGACATTCTGTTTAGGGCTAGATGTTCCAAAAGGCTCTCAATTTCTGGATGTTCTCTGCCTGTAGGTCTCTGTATTCGTTCTCATCTGCATCAAGAAGAGGCTTCTCTCCTGATGCCTGAGCAAGGCAATGATCTATAAGTATAGCAGAATGCCATTAAGATTCATTTTATTAGTATGTTCTTTTAGTACAACAGTCATATTTGGTTTTATCCTATTTTCCTGGGCTATCTAGTCTCAGGTTTTGGGTTATCCAAGCAGTGTCAGGTATGGGTTTCATCTCTTGAAATGAACCTTATGTCAATTCAGGTATTTGTTGGTTATTCTTACAAGCTTTATTCCATCACTGTACTAGCTTATGTTGCAGGTAGAACACTTGTAGATCAAATGATTTGTGGCTGGGTAGGTGTTTAGCTTTCTCTTTTGGTAGTATGAAGAGCATTTTCCTGTATTGAAGATGCTGGAATGTCGGGCCAAGGTCAGCACCAGTTCATCTTTTCCACGTTCAGTGAGTTATGTAAGTATATTTTCAGCAGTGGGGTCTTGCCATCAGTTTTGGAGAGCAACCCATAGTTTTGGCAGCACCCTGGGTTTTTTGGGGATTGCCATGTGTCCCCTTTGGACAACTGAATTAGATATAAGTCATTTCCAGTACTGAAAGCTTCATTGGATGACAAGAGGTGGCCAGTTGGGGTTCTGTCACCCATATTTGGCAGTTTTGTTTAGATTGCCTTCCTAAAATATATGTTTATTTTAGGAAACTTCTAGTATATTGGCCCTTAATTTTAGCTATTTCTCCCATATTAATTTCGACATCCCATTTTCCTACCCCCTCCCCACTTGATCCTTCTGTCTCCCCATCCATAACTATTTTATTGCCCTTTTCTAGTGAGGTCTATCTGCCCCCTCAACCTCCAACCCCCAGTCCCTTTCTTTATACCTAATTTCTGTGATTCTATAGGTTGTGGCTCAGTTATTATTGACTTAATAGCTAATATTTCTATATAAGAAAATACACACATTTGTCTTTCTTGGTCTGGGTTACCTCTCAGGGTGATTTTTGTCTATTTCCATCCATTTACCTATGAATTTCATGATGTCATCATTTTTAATGGATAAGTAGTATTCCACTGTGTAAATGCTCCACATATTTTATTCATTCATCTGTTGAGGGATATCTAGGCTGTTTCCAATACCTGACTATTATGAATAAAGAAGCAATAAACATAGTTGAACAAGTGTCTTCATAGCAGGATGAAACATCCTTTGAATATATGCCCAAGAGTGTTATAGCTGGATCTTGAGATAGATCAATTCTCACCTTCCTGAGGTACCACCATACTGATTTCAATAGTGGCTGTACATGTTTACAGCCCCACCAGCAATGGAGGAGTTTTCTCCTTAGTGCACATCCTAGCCAGCATGAGATGTCACTTGTTTCACTAATATTGGCCATTGTGATGTGTTTAAAATCAAATCTCAAAGTAGTTTTGATTTGCAAACCTTTAAGAGTTTCTTAGCCATTTGAGTTTGTTCTTTGGGAATTCTGTTTAGATATATACCCCATTTTTAATTAGGTTATTTGGGGGTTTTGTTATCGATGTTTTAGTTGTTTATATATTTTGGATATTAGCTCACTATTAGATGTTTTCCTTTTATCACAGAACTCAGGTATTGTCTGGGCCTCTGCATTATTGAAGGTCCTTGTCCTTTTAAATATTGAGTCACGGGAAAATTATACAACCATTCTCTATATTTTCAGATTATAAACTGGCATCTTTTTCACAATATACAGTGACCAGGATCAAACAAATGCTATCCTGGAGACCCACTCTAAGTGTCAGTAAACAATGAATGTGTTGTTGGTGGTGATTTTGTTGCATAGCACCTGTCCTAGGACAACAACACCTTCCTCAAAATAGGTTGAAATCAATGACTGTTATTGACAATCTGTTTGTGGACATTGCAGAAATTTTACTAATCAGTCTGTAGAACTTACAACTAGAAAGGGGAGGGGTGTTTGAAACTGACATGTGAGTGAATAGATAGGTTGGTAGGTAGGTATATAGGTAGGTAGGTAGATCAATTGATAGATGATAGATGGATAGATATATGATAGCTGACAGATAGATAATTATTGAGCATTACAAAATACCTGATATTATGTTACATACTTCCAAAAATTAACTTATGCTGTTCTTAAATAATGTATCTGCTGAGGTAAGAGTTTTTTTTTTTTTTTTATAGATGAAGGAACTGAAGTTTGGGGAGTTTATGTGACTCGCTGAAATTTATGATCCAATAGGAACAGTACTGAGTTGTGAACTCAGAAGTATAACTCTGATAGAGTTCTTGCCACATCAATAATGAATGAGAAAAAGTGAGTTCATAAATGCTGTACGAAGCATAAACATCATCACAGTACTCAAAAGTGCAGGTGTTAGAAGAAGAAAAGACTTCACAGAATTCACATATTTACACTTCAGTGAAAATATGCTCAGCCTGTAAGTGGACACAGTAGAGATCTGTCAAGGAAGGGAGGAGGCCTCATCTCTACCTTTAGATTGGTGATTGAATAGGATATGATGATGATTACAGAGGCCAGTCATTGACCACAGTGTCACAGCAGTCTGTGCAGCAAACGTTAGAGTGCAAATTGACAATACAAGACAAAATGTCACAATGCAATGTCGAATCCACATTTCTTCAGTCATAGGGAAAACAATGATTAACCCTAAACATGCTGACAGAGTACCACTGTCAGCTACACCTGTCATCTACGACTTGGTATGATGGCACAATGAAAACTTAAAACTTACCAATTACAATAAAGCTGGTGGCAATGTCAGAACCGCAGTGTGTATCCTGGACAGAAGTCTAGTGCTGGCTAAGTTCAGCTCAATGGCAGGCTTTATTGGTAGATGATAATGGAACTATAGGGTAAAGGGAAAAAAGCTATTCTGAGTACCAAAATAAAAGGTGTCCCTAGCTCTTCAGTGGCCTGCAGTGTGGTGGTGAAGACAAATTTGCTCAGATATAAAACTCCATTTACTGGGGCAAATTCAGAAGCAGGGAAGACCCATCCCCTTTCATTACTGTGTGCACTTGTATATTTACACCTCTCACTAGAACCATCTCCTGGTTACATTTTCATGGTACAATTTCTAGTCTGAAATAGGCGCTCAATAAATACACACTAAATGAAATGAATATACCCAAAGCAAAAATCACATGGAACCACGGAGGAGATGATTAATTAAATGTAAATTTGAAATGTACTGGCCGCAGCAAGGCCAATTAGGTCTAATTTTATTAAACTGTCACATCTCCGAGGAGAGGGAATCATTTAGCTGGAGGAGGGCCTGTCATTTCTACTAATCCATGTTTCTGCCTTTAGGCCACTCCACAGATGAATTAGCTCTGACAAGTCAGGGTCTGCCTTATTTTTAACCCAGAAGGTTTTTTAAGCATTTCAGTAAATTCAGAGGCCATCCATTACAAATGATACCTCTGGAAACTAAAAGCTTGTAAAATTATTTCAATGAAAGACTGGCTCTAGCTCCTGGTCCCTTCCCTAGTTCTACATGTGACAATTTAAGAAATCCAGGGACCCTGCTTCCAGGGATGGGAAGAGTTATCAAGATGTTACTCAACTTTTGTTATAACAAATGCCTGAGATAATTAACCAACAAAAGAAAACGGTTTATTTTGGCTAACAGTTTGGGAGTTCCAGTCCTTGTTCATTTGCCCCCAAATCTTTGCTTCCATGGAAAGGCAGTAGGTCACAGCACAAAGTAGATAATGTCCACTAGGATTCTCACTGTGTCCCACTTTGTAAAGGTACCCCCTCCAATATTATCACTCTGGAAGTGCTAATTGTAACCTTGTGTGTAATGAGAGTTAGTTCCAGTAGCCTAGAAACTACCTCAATATTGATCAGTAGATGGACAGTATTTATCTATGTATCTATGTATCTGTGTATCTGTGTATCTGTCTATGTATTAATATATATCTCTATTCATCTTGAACATCTATAATGTCTACTATATTCCATCATAACACACACAGTTTTCACACTATAAAGTGAGAATAATAACAAAGACTTAAGGAAGGGAAAAACAGTTGTCAGGAAGCACAACTTTTGTGAATTATCTTGATAAAATAAATACATTACTTCAATGCTGAAACCATTAATGCATTTCTTGACAAAACTGATTTACTATAGTTATACAACTAACCATAATAAACGCTGCACTGAATTGAGGACTGTGGGACTGTCCTAGAGCTAAGAGTGAGTCAAAGCATTCCTTGAACCCCAGATTTTCTCACCCTGAGAGCAGTAGGAGTTCTGTTGCTCCCCACTTTTAGCCTTGACCAGAATCCAGCTAAATATTAAATACTGCCTGCTTCACAGAAGGTCATTAGCAAAAGAATGTGGCTCTGTTGGCGTTTTTCTGCGCTGCAGCTGGAAGCCTAGGGATGCCCATTTACTGAAAAGGTGTCTTCCTCTTTTCCCTGTGGTACCACATCTTATGCTGAAGGTGCCCTTGAAGGATCTTGACACTTAGACTTGAGCTCCACATGCAAATGAGGCTACTCCAGTATTCTTGTTTTAACCAATAGATCCCATCCCTGGGTACCAATGACCCTCCCCTGCCTGTATTCTATAAATGTAAACACCCTTGCTTTAATAAATGAGAGAGAAATGCCCCTCTGATGGCACCTCCCAAGTTCCTGTTCTCATTGGTTCACGGGCTCTGGTCAACAGCAGGATGGGTACATGGTGAAGAACCACACCATCCACCCTGCGCAATGCCCACAGCCGTGACTGGGGTCATCCAGCCTGGGGCCAGCTGTGACTGCTTTGAAGGACAAGGAAAGCCATGGATGGGGACAGGAAGGGGAGGGGTGAGATTCATTCCATCAGATGACCATAAGAATAATTGTTACTTGTTCTTAAAATCACAATGCCCCTCTATTCATTTTACACTGAGAGGTATGCCACAGACCAAAATACTCATGTTGGTATGATCACTGTAAAATACCTTTGTCTTCCTTCTTGATTATTTTAATAAACATTAATTATTACTTTATCTTATATCAGAGGGTGCAGCTGCAAGAGAGGATCTCCTCGTCCCCATAGTGATGGCTTATGTTATGTTTTAAGAAGGGAATGGAAACAAAGAAAAACTGCAACTGTTATTTTACACACAATTATGATAGAATATAATAGAAGCACAGAAGCTAAATCAATCCTGGAGGAAGGACAGTGTGGTATTTCCTCAAAGAAAGCCACTATTCAAGGAATGCTTTTCTGAGTTGATGACGTTGAGTCTCTCTAGGGACAAAGGAGACTCTAGAATTTCTTAATAGAAAAGGCTTAGGTATGCCTAGTAGAGAACAAGATCGGGAGCTTGCATTTGTAGCTGTGCGGGATTTGGACCTATTTCTTAGGTCATACTCTCTCGTTATGGTAGGTTTATGGCAATAACTCCTCCTGCACTCTACAGAAAAATCAGTTGGTTTGTGTGACAGTTCGAGTGAGGAAAACAGCGTGTCTAGTGATCACAAGCTGAACCTGAGAACATGTATTCAGACTCAGTGTGAGTAGGAAGACAGAGGATGAATCAAGCATGAGCCAGACTGGTGAATGCAGCAGGGACCAGATCACACAGGCCATGGGTAAGGGTCATGCACCCACTTTAGAGGGTGGCATTAGATGTGGGAATAAAGATCCCAGGAAATGAAACTCAGTTGACAAATAATGGGCAGGGTGGGATGGGTTACAATTCATTTTAAGACTCATTTTGGCTGCCCGGAATAGGAACAGGGTTGGATGGCAATTAAGAAGCTATCGTATCAGTGTACAGGAAATTTGCATTAGCTTCGATTAGGGTCATCATGATGGTGAGTGAGAGAAAAAGAAAAATGTTAAAGATACTTAAAGGGACAAATGTAGGTACTTTAGAGTGTAACTTAATGTGCTGGGGGAGACATGGGACACTGACAGAAGTTAGTTGAATCTCAGAGAATGAGAACAAAGTACTTGTGGAGGTATAGCTCAGCACATGAATTCAATTGCTAAAATATGTAAATTAGAAAAGATTATTGCAATTTTACTATTGTTCTTTTCAGAATCCCTAAGAAATGTCACATTATTAGTGTTCTGATCTGTGTAATGGTACCACTAAGTGCATTATAACATAATAATTCTACATTTCCCAAAAACTGTTTTATAATTTAGCCTTATCACTAATTCTGATTAATTCCTGTCCCAAACCCCACTCAAATCCAAATAGGTTTTTGAGAATTCAGACCATTTTAAAGGTTTATTTGTTATTTCCTATCAACTTTGCTCTCCAAGCTAAATCTCTGCATCACTGGAAACATTTACTTTCACAATAAATCTCTGTTCGTTTTTGTTGCATAAGATTTATTAATAAATTGGTTTAGTATTTTGAAAATTATTTTAGAGTTTTTGATATATTAAATATTCTTAGTTATCTTATTGTAAAAGGTAAGTGTGCTTGGATCCTACAGTTATCATGGCCAAAGAGATTTAGAATAGTACTGGCTTGCTAGCACTTATATATTTATGTTTTATCACTTTTCAAATCAAAGGAGATTCTATCTAATGTGCTCTGGCATTCTACGATTATTTAACTTATTACTTGTGGCAGCTAAAGGGCTTATGCTTTCCAGTTTTCTTGCAGCAAGCACTTAGCTCTTTTGTAATTAATATTTTCATTTCCCATATGGATAGAGTGCCTGAAATAAATTTTATCTGGAAAAAAAAATTCTTCACAATGTTTTAGTATACTTCAATTTACTTAGCGATTCATTTGTGCTGTTTATTTTCATTAAACAAACCAGGCCAGGATATTAGTTTTGGACTCTTGCTTTGAAACTGGGGTTTGTTCTACAGAGTCAATCCCAGGTCATCGAGAGTTCAATAGCATGTCATCGATGCAGTACCCAGGGCATCTTCTGCCCAAGTTAAACCACAATGATTAGTAGTATGTGTGCTTGCACATTGCTAATTCTTGTTTCACCAGAATTTCATATCATCTCATGGTTATTACAGCTGTCCAATTACAAATCATCAAATTGGATTATTGTTAAATTAGTGGGTCTGTCTCATAGTCCAAAGTCTCTTTGGGTATATTCATCTGTTTAAGTGGCCTGTCTTCAGATGCAGAAAGCCAAACGTCCTGTTTAAAAAGAAAAAGAAAATCTTTAGTGGAAAGGAGATTGCTGAAGATGAAAATTAGTTTACACACACTAAAGTGAAATAATGATTTCAATATAGTCTTTTGGTTAGCTTGATAAAAGTTTACTATGCTCTTAAATATCTTTGAGGGAAAGTAACATTGGCTATGAAACATAGGCTACTTATTTATCTACTAAGAAATGGCGTACTGGGCTTATGAAAATAGATGTCCTATGGCCTTTTTGATGAGAAGAAATAGCTCATATGAAAAATCTCTTCATAGCAGATTTAGAATCCCATGATGATTTATAACTTCCTAATAGTGCACATCCAGGAAGCCTTCTGTCAGGCTGCATACTGCATACACCGTTACAGAACTGTGATGGATGCACACTGACTTATGCTATGCAGATTGAGTCTCATCCTTGAGAGGAAAATGAGTGAGACCTGGGCATGTCTTCTCTGATCTTGCCTATGGGTCTGTGAGCAATGATGTCTGCCCAAAGCACCAGAGAAGCATCCATGGTTATATTAGATCAAAGAGATCCACAGTTTTCAGTCCCTGACATTGTCATTTGGGACTGATGCCAGTGCCACATTGCGTTGAGTACCAGTGTTACCATGCACTGTGGTGACACCAGAGATGTCTGAAGCTCTCCAGGACTTTATCCAGCCCAAAAGTTCTTTCAGGTGTATTAGCTTGATACAGAATAAAGACAGTAGGTTGTGGGGTGGGAACAGATTTCCTGTGTGCTTCCCTTTGAGTACCCTGCAGTTATCTGAAGACTTGGTTTAATGTCCCTTTATATTGATTTTATCTCCTTGATTCTCTTTCAGGAGTAAAATGAAGTTAATTTTATTTCTCCCTAATAATTAAGATCATCATCATCATTGCCATTGTCTGTCTCTCCTCCATACCTTCCTCCTCTTTAGACAAGCATCCATAGAAAGAGTATCATCTCAAAACTGGTGCCAAATTCCTAGAGAAATATCTGTTTTGGGACCTTTGCTGAATTAAGCAGCATTATAAAAAAATACTTATCTCCTTTATTCCTTTATTCTTTTTTGGGGGTGAGGGGGCCTGTGCACTCACACACAGATACACTTGTGAATGGGCACACTCACCTTTACCCAAAAATAGAACAAAAGGAGAAAATGTTTGCTTTTTGCTGGGAGTATGTTAGGTGCTTTGGGAAAATGGTTAATAATAAACAGAGGGCTTCCCTTTATTTGTTTCATAATTTTTATTTCATTTTTTTAGTCCTAGGATTTTATATATGGACCTAATGTTTAGGGCTGACTGGATATGAACTCACTATACCGCTCACTTTTGCTTTGAAATCTCTGCAATCCCTCCTCAGGCATCTGAATGCTAAAGTGACGAGTGTACATCATTATTTTTCAGTAAAGATCTCTCTCTCTCTCTCTCTCTCTCTCTCTCTCTCTCTCTCTCTCTGTGTGTGTGTGTGTGTGTGTGTGTGTGTGTGTGTGTGAGTGTATGTGTGTGTGTGTGTAGCTGGTATAGGCACCCATGTGTGTACATGCCCTGGAGATGAGGAAGATGACACCAGGTGTCCTGTTCTATCCCTTTCTACCTCAGTGGTTCTCAACCTGTGGGTCACAACCCCTTTGGGGGGTCAAATGCCCTTTTCACAGGGGTTGTCTAAAACCATTTGCATATCGGATTATTTACATTACAATTCATAACAGTAGCAAAATTACAGTTCTGATATATCAACAAAAATAATTTTTTGATCGGGGGTCACCACAACATGACGAACTGTATTAAAGGGTCGCAGCAGTAGGAAGGTTAAGAACCACTGGCCTACCTTATTCCTTTGAGATTGGGTCTCTTACAGAAGGTGGAACTAAGCTGGAAGTAAATCAAGCCCCAGGGAACCTCCATCTCACTCTCTCTCCCCCACAGCACTGAGGTTACAGTATATGGCCACACCCAACCCAGAAAAAGCATTTCAAATGCCTTTTTCTTCCCTGCTGGACTTGCTACTATTCATTAGACTGTTGTGCCCAGAATTCAGGTCCCCAAAAACCACCAGAGAGCCCAAGTCCACATGCAAAAAGCAAGTAGCCTTTATTCAAGCTCTAGATGGGGCTTTGTGCTTCCAAACACTCAGCGGGTTCAGACAGAAAAGCCTCAAGCCCTGGAGTAGGTGGGGTTTTTAATCATGGCTATGGGAAGGGGCAGGAGTTTGTAACCCAGTGGTTATGGATTGGGTGTTATTTTGTTCTATCATGTTGTGGCACGAGGGAATTGGTGGGCTAGGGGGAAAGATCTCTGGCTGGCTCTTTGGGGGCACGATCTGATTGGGTCTTTGGGATTTGGGTCCTTCAAGACCTTGTATAGAATCTGGGAGAGGATCATTTTAAGGAAGTGGATGGATTGGTTTTTTTTCTCCCCTTTCTTCAAAGGTGTTAAAATCTAGCAATGGTTTACTAAGGGCCCCTGTGTAGAAATGAACATGCTGTTGGTTCTGGAACCTTAAGTAAGGAGTGTTGAGTGAGGCAGAGGTAAGTGTGTCCTGTCCCAGAACCTTGTCATCCTCTGTGAAAGTGGTTCTGATGGCACTCAGGTGCTTCTGACTAAACCAGTTATAATATGGGGCTATGGCCTTTTTTTGTTCCTAGATAGATGACAACTTACGTTTCCATCAGCCAAAGCTTTTTTTTTTTTTTATTTAGGAACATATGGATGGTATGGACAGCTTGGTTAGAGGTGTGGAAAGTTACAGAGATAATAACATTTCTAAGTGTGATTGTATTTAGCCTTCCCCTTTATTGAAAATAGTGTGTGTGTGTATTCATCAAGCATGCTGAAATTGAAATAAAGGCATGTCCTCTTTGGAAAGCAATTGCTTTAAGTTGGATAGATTTCACTCATTTTAGCAAAATATTTCGAAAATTATGTCAAAACCAAACTATGAATGGCAGGATTGGATACATATACTTTTACTTTAAAGTGCTGATTCTCTCTGTGGTGAATGCATTTGTTGTGGTAAAGTATTTGGAAGTAAATCCTCAGAATAATTTGGGGTGAGGAAAAATGCTGTTTTAAAATAAACCAACCTATCATCTTTGAATCTTAAAAGTCATCATATTTTGGAAGAAATAGAATTAATAATTGTTCACAGTATAAAAAACATATACTTGTATTATAGCATATAATTATGATTTTTAAAAATTAAATCCAAAATTTAAAGGATCTCAGTGTAATACTGAGACTTTTTTTTTTCTAAATTGATTGATATTCTTTGGAGTTAATATTGAAGCTCTGATTTCATTATTTCCCCATTTGGCCCATGACTTGGCAACTGGATAAGTGATTCCCAGAAAAAGTGAATATTTCCTTTCCAGGTTAACTTTCCCATCACTTCATACTGCTTATGCTATAGTGTTTTTGCCTAGATGCATCATTTCTCGAAGGAAAGGTCCTGCTGTTCTAATAAAAAGTTCTCTTTCCTGAGATCTGTATTTCGTGTGTGGATGAGAGAGGAGGAAAAAGGAGCATGCCAAATTGTAAGGAGTATTCGTTACTGTGAGGCTCCATCCAAAAAGGGCTTGCAACGCAGTGTACAGTCTTGTAGCCCAGCTGTGTGGAGCATTGATTGCTTCTGCCTAGAGCAGGGATACTGTCAAGTTGCTCTGTGAGTTGAGTCATCTATTGACAAAGAGCTACCAGCCCGCAGATAATGCTCTGTGCAGAGCTGCTCTCGCTGCTCCACGATGCACTGCTTATAGCAGCTGTCAAAGATACTGAGGCATCCACAGGGAAAAAAGACTTTTACAACTGCCTGGAAGAAAGGGGTGTGAGGGACGAAGCCTTTCTATGCAAAGCTGACCAAAGAAAAGAGTAGGCATCAGTGCAGTATGAATGCATATCTCACCAAGCAACACAGCTGCAGCCGGGGGTCCGATGGGATGGATGCCTGCAGGAGTGCGCCCACCCTCATCAGGGATGCCCACTGTGCCTGTGGCTGGCAGAGGAACGCTCAGGGGCTCGGGTACAGTTCCCAAACTATGCCCTCCTCAGCACCTGGGGGTCCGGCTTCAAACAGAACCAAGCTGGTCACCTTGTGGGACAGTGTACGGAAAAGCCCCCACAAGACCAGCGCCAAGGGCAAGGGGAATTGTGGGGACCGTTGTGCCTGCCCACATGGTTGGTTCAGCCCTGCGCAGGTGAGTTTTTTCTTTGTGACATTACTTCTGTGTTGTCAGAAAGTTGTGCTTAAGGTCAGGGTGCCTTGAAAACTTTGCTGAGTCCTCCTCACTGACTGGGTTTGTTTGCTTAGAAAAAAAAAAAAAGAAAATGTTAGAACAAAAAGAAAAGCTTTCTAGTTTTCACACGTGTTTGTGGTTTTACACTTCTGGGTGGCGGGTAGAAATCCAGCGATGCTGTGAGTGGGTGTCGGTGACTTTTCCTTCAGTTCATGTTCTCAAGTCCTCGTAGGATTTTAGGATTCTGTTGCATGGATACTAATCCCACTTCATTTTCTGTACAACCTATTTATAAAATTATTGTTATCATTTTAAGGAATAGAAAGCAAATGATTTTTAATCAGATACTTCCCATAGCGATATAAAAACAAATCTATTTTCCATCAAAAGCTAGAATAGAGACTTGATGTGTGTTATTCTGGTTTTACTCTTGTGACACTGTGTGTCTTTTCAGTTATGGAGGAGAAAATTTGTTTCTACCACATAATTCACTTTACAAATAAAAAGACTAATTAGAAGCAAGAGGGAGAATAAAAGAGGGAACTAGAATAGAATAAAAGAGGGAAACAAATTTAATCATGGAGAAGTAACAAGGTCATCTGTGTTTAGGACCACAACCATGTCTCTTACAATGCCTTTCTGAACATATGCATATTTAGTCAATTTGATCTCGAAATTTCTTTTGCCCTTGGACTACTAGCCTTTTACCAGAAATAAAATGGACTTAGTTGTTTTGTTTTGTTTTTCCTGCTTCCAGCAAAGGGAGTGGGGTGGCAACTTCCTGCAAATGCTATAAATATAAATAAAATGCACCTGTAGTCACTGTCATAAACCCACAGCAGAGATTATTCTTAAGTATGCGATACTCACTGAAAGAAAACGCTGTGCTTGCAGGAGAAAAATCTCAATATTTACATTTTTAATACAATTGAGAAGAGGATATTGATCATGAATAAAATGTTATGATCTAAGAGGTGTAAAGAGAGTTTTAACTTCGATGATAGTTTTTCCTAAGTACTTCCATGAATCCACATATCACTAATTTTTAGTAGTATAATTATGTATTCCTGGTCAACCAAATGGCTTTTGACTCATTGAAAGGGAATTAGAGGATTTACTTAGAAATAAAGGTTCTCAGATCTTGTTTTATTAACTAGTTCAGTTTTATCGACTAAGAACCTAGTGCTGGGAAATGTACTCAAAATTTAAAGTTAATATGAAAGCCAAACTGAATAAGGAATTTTGATAATTGTGATGATTCTGTGTGCTCATCAACAAAACATTGGTTTAATATTCTTTAACCTATAAGTCTGTGTATGTAACATTAAATTTTCCTAAAAAGACAAAACTTACTTAATATCATAGTTTATAAGTTTTGCACAGAGAAATCAAATTTGGTTTATTATTTGAACTCTTTTTTATTCAAAAGGTAATTATGCTTTTAGTTTCATAAATGATCATTTCTCAAACCAAAATACACTACTTTGTGATAACAATATAAAAATATTAATATATGTTCCAGCCAAGAGAAACTTTCCTTTTTAACCAAGTCAGCTTCTTGCTTGCCTGAAATGTATAACCAGTTAATAGTTTAAGGGATTGAAATAGACTCTGCACTGATAATTAAAGCATCAGTGACATATGAGAAGGTAATAAATTGAAGCAGCCGCAATCTCCTTTATACCTTAGTGTATACATTTCTGGACATTTTCATGTCACTCACATGTGCATTATTATTGGCAAGAATAGTGAACCTCAATGTTTGAGTCATTATCCCAAATCTTTTAAGCTTGTCAGTGTTGTCATGGTCTTTTTGCAACAGAATTTTCCTTTCCATTCTTTTTTATTGTAGACCTGTAAAAGATTTGTTCTAGATTGATTAGTCTCTCTCTCTTACCCACTTCTGTACCCATCCAAATAGATGTCAAGGAATGACTTTAACTTATTAGCATATGTATGTGCATAAATTTAAAATATACATACAAATTTCTCTAGGACTTAACTATTTGTCTATAGTATATGTGTATGTATAAAATATGTATTCTATACATATTTTAGAATATGTATTCTATAGAATATATATTTTATATGTATGCATATAAACATATGCATTATACATGCATGAGGCTTTACATTTATGGAAATTGGCATTCTATATCATTCTTAGTTTATCACAGGAAAATGTTAGCTTGCTTCTCAAAGAATGCTGTATTCTCTTCACTGAAAATGCTTCTTCCTATAAAGCATTTTCTCTTATTTACAAAATGTAATATGCAGAAATATGAACATATGCCAGTATATGTCTTGTATATGTATACATATAGCACTTATCCAATATTAGCTATATGGATATGTCTTATCACCCAGCAACTCTGTATACTATCACAAACACAAGAGTGCTTATTGTGTGTATGCATACGTCTGTTAAGTTTAAATCTGTTTTGAGAGTTTTCTAATACTGTTGAACCCTTTAATTTCTCAAACAGGTTGTGAAAAGTTCTAATACCAAGGGTTGGTGCTAAGGACACTAAAAATAATACTTGGTAAAGCAAAAAGCAAAAAATACTTTATATGGTTTTTAATATCCCAGTGGCTTACCTGTGATGTAGAAGGTACCTGAAGAATCTAGGTGCTTAGAGCTGAGATCTTGGTCTCATAGGTATTTACTATATTACATGGAAATTTACTGTATTGTGTAGAAATTTACTATATTGCATGGAAATACAGTATTATTTCTGGCTGTTATAATAGAGGGCTATGGCAGTGATTTGACTTCCTCCCAAGGCTCTTTGCCAAACTCCCATTATTTGGGGTGCTGATACCAACAAACTCTGTCATTATGTTGCTCCTTAGTTGGTCTAAAACAGTAGCTCCTTATCTTCTCAAATAAGTTTCATTACATTTGAAGTTGTCCAGTTAAGATAGCCATAATAATAGGTATAAGAAAACTGGAAAATTGTAGTATCCAGCAGTGAGTTCTGTAACACATGTCTACAATATTAGTGTTGGCCTTGCAAGGAAACAAGCCCATTCATTGTTTATGTGACATTTCTTCCTACTTCAGGCTGAAATAGGGAGACAGATCAGAACCCTGAAGCGTGTACATCATAGTCACATGTATTTGTTCCTCATCCCATCATGGTCCACTGTTTATTTAACTACTATTCACCGAGCACCTATGACATAGCGCTGTGGCATACCTTGTGAATATTCTCGGAAACAAAGTAAAGTTTGACACCTACCGTGCTTTAGAGTCCATATTCTCTCATGGTCTATGAATTTGGTTGTTATATCATGACCTGAAAGTTCCGAGCAGTGTGGTAGCTGTCATAGTGTGCATCTAGGGTACAGAGGGTTTTGAAAAAGAATAAGAGGACAAGATGGCTTTTAGAAAAGATGCTGCTTCTTTGTGACTAGGTTTTTCATTCTGTAAAATGCTGGTTGAAAATAGTGCCTACTTGCCTGAGCTGTAGTGAGGAATGATTACCATTGTGCATATAAATCACTTATCACAGTCTTTTCTCCTACTGAAGGCTAAGTGAATATTGTAAATGAGTGAAAATAACTCCACAATCAATGCAGCTATTATAACCTTATTTTGCCTTAGTTCATTTTCTTGACTCGTTAGGAAGAAAACATAAAAATTAGTAAGGGCTCTGTAGAGATGCTATTACTCTGACTAAATTGGATTGGATCTTGATGAAACTAAATATGTTTATTAAGTTCATAGAAAGAAGTAACCCTCTGAATTAACTTTTTTCCTTTGAAAATTATTCTTACTTCCCATTCTCTTCTCAACCCCTAATCCTTTCTATACATCGCTTCTCCACATTCATATTTTATTGTTTTGTTTTGAGATCCACTGAGTTTAATTGAGGCTGACTAGGTGAACATTAATTAGTTTAGAGCTCTCTCTTGGAACACTAGTGAGTACACAGCTGGCTACAATGACTCTCACTTTCCCAGAATCTTTCGGTATCCAATTGATCAATACAAAGGAATAGGGTTCCATGGTCCCATGATCCCCTCAACAGTCCCTATTGGTGGTCAATAGGCCAGTCTTTTATAGGCCTATTATAGGTAAACAAATTTTTTTGAGAAGTATAAATAGAAAAAAAAATCACTCAGCATCCTAGTGCATATGTTAAGTGTACATAGATTTGCCCACCAGGAACACTGAGCCCTGCAGGGCAGGTTCATCAGCACAGGAGAATGGGATGGGGAGCCATGAACTAGATAATGCCCTTGGGCCTGAATGATAACCCCTGAATACATCTTCTGCCATTTACTGTGTGTTGAGCCTCTGGACCAATGAACCCTCTGGACCTACATTTCTCTAATCTTGCTGTTTTCCTTGCTTACATCCCCAAATCTCCTTCAGTTATGTCTTACCTAGGTTCCTGTTGTTGAGATAGAACACCATGACAATGAGTAATTTGGGAAGTAAAGGGTTTATTTCATCTTACAGCTTATAGCCCACTATGAAGGAAAGTCAAACCAGGAAATCAAGGCTGGAGGCAGAAAATGAAGCAGAAGCCATAGAAATGCTTCTATGGCTTGCATAGAATCGGTCTATAGGCAAATCTTTGGGGCATTTTCTTGATTAATGATTGATGATTAACACTGGAGGGCCCAGCCCACCGTGGGTGGTCAACCCCTGGGCAAGTGGTCCTGGGGTATATAAGAAAGCAGGCTGAGCAAGCAATGAAGAGCTATAGGCTGATTATATGGAAGCATTTTCTCAATTAAGGTTGCCTCCTCAGAAGACTTTAGTTTGTGTGAAGTTCATCAAACTAGCAAAAAACTAACTAGAGTAAGTACTAATATTCATTGCCTTTATGAATTAATGGGAGACACTCTAGAAAGAGCTTACACTTTAGTGCTAGACAATCCTAAATTTAAGCTTACAAGTTCTGTGTGATCTCATTTGCTTAACATCTGTAAGGCTCATTTTTCTCTTCTGTAAAACTTGGGAGGAGAAAGTCATGGTGCAGAGAAATGAAATAAGAATTGAATACAGTTTCTATAAAGACCCCAGCATGGCACCTGGAGCACAATTGTTCAGCATATGGTATTTATTAATACCAGTGATACCAAAATTTTATATTTTCTTAACCTGAAGAACTTACTACCCTCCTGCCTTCTGCCCTTTCATTAGAATTTTATGGCTCCCTTTTAATGATGAAGATTAAGCTAGGCAATTGTCCAGAAACTTCTGGCATAGGTCTGTACCACTGGGGTGACATTTTGTCCTTCAGATATTTGTCTCAGAAATTTATTACTCTGTGTGTGTGTGCGTGCACACACACACACACACACACACACACACACACACACACACACACACACATACAAGGATGGGGGGGGATGGGGCATGGGGGACTGGAGGGGGTGGGAGGGGTGGGGAGGAGAGGAGGAGTTAAATAGGATTATACTTATAAAGAATCATTTGTATGACCTTACATTTAAAAGTTAACAGAAATTATGATTTCCAGCCACCTCCTGAAAGGGGTATCAGGTGAGGGTGGCTACATCTGAAGTATTTAGCCAAGTTCTGTTAATCTCCCTCAACAATAGTAACTCAAAAACAAGCAATTTGCAACACTGAATGAACAACTTTTTAATCCAAGAAACAAGACTTCCAGGACTCAATCTCAGCTTCAGTTTATAGCCCAGCAGAAACATCTCACACCTTGAATGGTCCCTTTCCTTACCAAAGGGGTGCTTTTTTTTTTTTTTTTTTTTTTTAATTTCTGGGAAACACCAAGCACTCTGGGGAAGGGAAACACAAGTCACAGAGGAATTAAAGTTCCTGTGGCAGCCCTGAAGCCACTCCACACCCCTGCTACCCACATCACTGGATGCTGACATCAGCAGGGCCCTCTCCACAGGGAAGACGAGGAGAAACTCAGCACACAAGGCAGAATGGAGAAGAGCAAAGGTTTCTTGGTGTCTACTGAGTACTCCTGGTGCCCAGTGGATGAGACGCTACACTAGCATCCTTACCACATTGAAATTTTCCTTCAACACTGACAAAGTCCCATTCTAATCCCCATATTAAGTTATAGAAACAGCATCTCAGAGTGATTTGGTCCCAGTCATGTTACTGAAAAGGGTGAGACTAGTTTCAACTACATGTGTATTTGGCTCACATCAACTTTCTACTACATCTAGCCTTAGCCCCTGTTTTCAGCCTGAGAGGTAGACTGCAAATAGTTACCATTACCACACACACTGTAGAACTTTATTATTGCCTCTATTATTACCAGAAATTTCCATAAAGGTTTAGGGCAATGCATATATTTAGGAGGACTAGACACGGTAGAAGCTGAACTTCCCTTCTGAAATATTTCTTCATCTCAGGAATTCTGGGTAAAGTTCTCTCATAATCCTTTTCCTAAAGGGTTAAGGACTATACTAAACTGAAGTATGGGAGGCTGTGAGCATCAACATCACAATGAGATACTTACCCTCATTAATCTGAGCTGTTCTCAAGTTGTGATAGGTCTCTCTGTGTGGTAAGCAATTGGGAACAACTGGTCAAAATATCAAAACAAAGTAGAAGTCCATGGAGTTGTTATCTTTAGTCCCCATGCAGTATCTCACATTGCCCAGTGTTGGTGAGTCTCACACATTTGTTCTTCCTGCCTATGCATGAAACTAGACAGAGAGCCAAAGGCTAATGCGTAGATGTCTCTTTGATACCACTTTTGTCCACCCTACTCTTTCTGGTGTTCCTTAATTCCTTACTGTTATTTATCTGGCATTGTTCATCGTGATTCTCTACTATGTTCCATTCTTTTAAATCTCAAACACATCTAAAGACTTTATGATTATGTTAGAGCTGTATGAGAATTTTATGCTATCTAATAGATTTTCTAAGTGAGTGGCTGAAACCTAGAAAAGTTAAGAGACTTACCCAAGGTCATTTAGTTTATGGCAGACTTGGCCCAAGTTTCTGAATTCAGAATTGAATTATCCTTTTAATGTTCCAAGATGCTCTCCCTCTCAGCCCTCTGTGTTTATCTTCATGAGGACTTCTGCCAGAAAAGTTAATAGGCATGCAAGTTATTTGGAATTGAACAAAAAAGTTTTAAATTAATATATAAACCTAATTTTTACTTAGAAGACTAGATGTCCTGAAAAAAAAAAAAAAGGAAAGCCACTAGAAAACGTTATTTATTGTGCTTGTTTTTGCTTGTTTGGTTGGCTGCTTGTTGGTTTAGTTTGGGGTTTTTGTTTGTTTGTTTGAGATGTAGTCTTTCTCTGTGGGTGAGGCTGACCTAGAACAGATGGCAATCTACTAGTATCAGCCTCCTAATTGCTGAGATTATAGACATGCACCACCAGTTCCGGCTTAGGAACCATCTCATATGCAGGAAGATGCTTTCGCGTTGACCGTGACTGGGATGTTAGACTAGCATTTAGAAGTAGGAGACCAGGGATGCTAGATGCACTAAAGTGTGCGAAGCAGGCCTGTACAACAATAAATTCCACTTTGCATAGAGTATAATTTTGAATCTCACCCTGGATATGGATAAAGATTATCCAAAAATAAGTTGTTACCTAAACCTAAAATCAAGCTTTTTTTAATGAATAAATGCAAAATGTTTTTAAAATGGGTATTTATCATTGAAATTTCAAGAAGCACAATTCCTGTGCATATCAAGGAACCCTTTTATTTAATCCTATTGTATTTATCAAGAGTTGTTGACCATTTTGGAACACTCTAGCCTTACGTTGATGCTGTTTCAGGTAGCGGCATCCTCGGTACGTCTCTTGTGTATTGATCTGCAATTGTCGGTTTCTTCAGCAGATGTGTAACTGAGCAGATATGAACCTTCTTCAAGTAAATTCAGATCCGTCTTTTGCTTTTGTTTACTTTTACTTTTCTGTTTCATTAGCTAGCAAGTAATAAATGTGTGCACTCGGGATGTTCAATATGATATTTCAATGTGTGTTTATTGTGGGCTGGGCTGGCAGCTAATTAACATACCCATCATCTCAAACATTTATTTGTGGTAAGAACATTTAAAAACTCCACTTCTAGTTATTTTGAAATATGCCGTACAGTGTCATTGACTAGAGTTACCAGTGCATAAGGAAGTAAAATGTAACAAAGGATCTGTAACTAAACGTTTAAATTAGAAGCATGAAACTCTGGAATTCATCAAATTTCATTAATAAATTATTTTTAAATATTTTTATTTTTAAAAACTTTATGCCATAAAAAGATCTATGGTATAATATTTCATTGGTGCTATTTATTTTAAAATTTTTCTGCTTTTTGTTTCTTTCAATATCATCATCGACCTCATCATCGTTGTCATCATCACCATCATTTTAAGCAAATAGCTCAAACACTTATTGTTCTGTCAATATCTCAGGGGACCAAACCCAGGGCCTTGCTCATGTAGACAAGTGCACAGGAGACCGTACTTAGTTTGCTAATGTGCGTATTGCTCTGGTTTGGCTCCAGGGGTTATCTGCACTTAACTGCCCTATCAATCATCACTGAAGCTGTTAGGTTTAATTTTTAGTTGTTTATTTTTAATTATGCGTGTGTAGAGCAGTACCCACAGAATTAATGGAGGCCAGAAGAGAGGTTTCAATCCTTTGGAGTGAGAGTTTCAGGTGATTGTGAGCCGTCTGTCATGGGAGATAAATGTAGGTCCTTTGGAAAAGCAATAGGCTCTCTTAACTGCTAAGCCACCTCCAGCTCCAGAGTTATTTTATATCCATCCATCAGTACCTATTTTTAATCAAGGGATTGAATTTGAAGTACTAGAAATCAGAGGCAGTGCCTTTACATGATAGAAGACCTTATGCACTGATAGATGGCAAATGGGTACATTAAAACAAACAAAACTTACATCATATATACATACATGGTTCACTGACAGCCAGCTAGAAAAGTGCCTCTCTGGCACGCCTTTATTTATTTTTAATTAATTTTAACTGATACATAAAATTATGAAGGCTGTATACTTTGTGGGTACAATAATGTCCTAATACACATATATATGACATAGCGGCCCACTCAAGGTTAACATATATCTCAACTATAAGCTTCATATAAAACAAGTTTTTAAACCCTGGGATTAAGCTTATAAATAAGACTGGTTTGTTTTCAAGAATATGGCATTCTTACTTTTTCTACCTCAATCATCTACAATTTTCTTTTAGATAATCTACATATCAAACTGTCTTTGTAAGTCATTCATCACACGTCTAATTATACCTTTGTAGCAATTCTCCTAATATTATTATATGGAATTCATCTTTATATACACTATTAGTATCTATGTTGTCTATTTATATAGAAGCAATATTCACCTTATTGTGTGTGTATGTTTATCTTGAGTCAGATACTTCTTCTGTTCTATGGTACTTTTCAAATATTGGAATAGCTATTAAGAAATCAGTCTCAGCTATCCATCCAGGTTGTACAGTCTGGATGAAAAAGGCAGAATATTTTAAGAGCACAATCAGAAAAGCAAACTGATCTGACTTAATTTTGTAGTTTAATGTGGAACTCAGTCCTTTCCAAGGTTGAGATGATGTCAGAAATTATTTGTATATGTAGTTCCTGTAACTCCATTATAGATGCCATTCTTCCAATGACTTTTCTCCATCGTTTTTGTGGCTAAATATAAATGCTCAAGAGAATTGTAGTTAGTGTCACCACATTGAAAACCCATGGATGAACACATTATTGTACTTTATCATGACAGCCTCTGGTTCTCATTAGTGGTGGACATTGATTACTGTAGCTGTAATGTAGATATGTTTTAGTAACTTGTCCATCATTTAATTATTTGTCAGACCCCATTTTATGCTCTTGTTGTTGGTTGAGCTTGCATTGTGATCTGTCATTTCTTTGATCAATTATACTTATTCTCATGTCCTTAATTTAAGTGCTCATTTGTATTCAGCCTTCAATTTCACTTAATTTACCAAGTAAAAATAAAAACTAAGTGAATAATGACACAATTTTGGTTTTAAAAAAAGACATTTTTACTACTCTAAAATAATTTTATTTTTTACTTTTAGAGAAATCACACAAACTGACAGTTAAACATATTATGAGCTAAAGATAAAGCTCGGACTTTTCCAGCAAGTCCTGGGGATCTGATCTCAGGTCCTCAAACTTACACTGTAAGCATTTTACCAAGTGAGCCTTCCCCCAGCCCCACTATGAAGTCTTTTTATGCCTGTGAATGTATCTCCAGTGGAAAATACATTGTTTTTTGTTTACCTGCTCACAAATGCAGCTAAACCTAGGCATACTTGTATTGAGCAAATGGAGAGTTAATAATATTAAATTTTTCCCTTTTATTGAAAATATTTTTTTCCTCACATAATATATCTTGATTATGGTTTCCCCTCCCCCTACTCCTCCCAGTACTACTATTACTACCTCTGCATCTCCCCTCCCACCTAGATCCACCATCTTTCTGCCTCTCATTAGAAAACAAGCAGGCTTATAAAGAACAATAATAAAATATAACAAAATAAGATGAAACAAAAACTAACGCATTGGAGTAGAACAAAACAAACAAACAAATTAAAGAGCCCAAGATGAGGCCTAAGACACAGACCCACTCATTCAAGCACTTAGGAATCCCAAAGAAGCACAAAACTAGAAGCCACAATATATATAATTTTCACCCTGATGTAGAGGAACAAGCTTGTATGAGTTACAGATACGATGATAATCACTGTAACAGGCAGGAGAAGATGGACTGTTTCTCTATGTCTAGAAAGTTTGCTGAGGAGTTCAACAATGACATGAAATTTACAGTAGGAAAACTCAAGGAGTGGATATGGAGAAAGCTAACATGGAAATTTCCCTTTACCATGGTTACCTATGATAAGAATTGAGTGAAATTTACATAAGTGCATATGATCTGAATAGAGAAGTGCAGAAATTCTTTACATGAACTTAAACAAAATTAAATTATAGTATGTGGATATGAAATTTTAGATCTTAAAAACATTCTATTCTTACATTGTTGGTGTGAATTTTTAGAAAAGAAAAAAAAAACTTATGACGATTGCAAATCTCTGAATTTTATTTTTATCAAAACACCTTCTGGCTATGCTAGAAAGAAAGAAGGGAAGAAGGAAGGAAAGAAGGAAGGAAGGAAATGAAGGAAAGGAGGTAGGGAGGAAGGAAGTGAGAAAGGAAGGAAAAGAGGAAGGAAGGAAGAAGAAAACCAATAAATCTGCAATTTGCAGACAGTTGGCCTCTTGGAGAAGAAGAATGAAGCAAAGCACAAGAGTTGATATGTTGAGAAATGAGTGTAGATTGAGAAGCAAGGTGCCCTTCAGTTTGTGAAAGCACCTCTCTGACTGGGAGTTTCTAGTAGACTTATAATTATTATTTTCCACTAATGAAGTAGAATAACAACATAACACTTGGCGTTGTGATGACAGCTCTCATTGGACATCTCAGCATGGGCTTCCAGCTCACCTTCATAACCTTCCTTTCACACCTGCCCTGCAGTTGAAACTGTCCTACATTAATTCTGGCTTGGCAAGGCTGTAATCGGGTCTTATCTTCAGCTCTAACATCTTCCTATTCACAGAATTGTCAAGAACTAATCACTATTAATTAACAGAGAATTAAATTTCAGAGCATCTGAAACATGTCCATTGTTTGCATCAATCCCAGTGTCTATTCACAATAGCCAGTAACATTCAGTTCCCTTTGGTTCTTTGTGAATGTTGTGGTTACCAAATTTATCACTTATGTATTTTCTCTCATTTAATATTCAGCTCTATTCATATTACTCAGTGGTTGAAAAACAAATTATTTAGAACAGCACTTCTTTTTAAGTGCAATTGAATGTGTGGACAAGACGAGCACGTCTGGAAATGTCAGCGAATGGTCCATGCAGTAGTGAAAACAGCAAACATTTGTCTCTGTTTTATTAAATAATTTTTTTCAGAGTCTTTTATTTCTACTAGAATCAGATGGAGTTCCTGAAACATCTCTTATATGTGATGATGCACTCCTCTTCATAATTATAATCACGGAAAACGGGCTGCCAAATACTTTTATACAAAGTGGATGTGGATTCCTTAGCAGAATGCGGGAAGTTGTCTCTAGTTTGGCATAAGTTCAGACCTCTCTCCAGACACTCCTGGTATGTTCAGATCATGACCAGTTATTGTTCGCTGATTCCCTGATGCTACCATGTAGCCTCCTGCTAAATCCTTCCTCTGTGTATAATGACACTCTGTCCCTGTGCTTGATTTAATCACATCCACTATGAAAAGATTATCTCTCATTGTTTCTTTTCTGAGGCTTTCCTTTCTCTGTGATTCCAGTGAATGTTGTACAGATGTCTGCTTTTCACTTAGCACTGTGGTTGCTTACATGCCTGCTTCACCATCACACATCTCAAGCTTTGTGAGATCTCCATGCTATTCTTTAGTGCTAAGACAGAACCTGACAATTCATAAATTGTGGGAAATACTATATTTCCAAAAATTGGGAGGGAGGGAACAGTACTGTCTTAGACAAGGCAGGCTAGGAAATAACTTTTTTAGGGTGTATGAACTACATAGTGTGTAGACAATCTAATGTGGTGACTAGGCTAGAAAGTGCTTCCCTAGATAGATGCTGAAGTGAGGCAAGGGTTTAGTAGGGGGAAATAGCTCAGTTGACAGCTGAGAATAAAAGCATAAAGGAAGAAGCCATGCAGGGATCCTTCGTTGATATCAGAAATAAGAGAAAAGTATGTAAGGGGCCCTAGGTTTTTATAAGTGTGGTTATGAAGTACAAAGAAAGCTGGTATGGAGAAAAGAAACAAGAGTATGACAAGCAGATCATGGCCTACCAGAGCTATGATGCTGACCCTCCCCTCTGGCTTCAGCTCTACCCCTAACTCCTCCTCCTGATATTTTTATGAAGAAGGTATTTGGAATATGTTATTTAAATCACTGGAGGGTGACCAATGTAACAGGATAAATACCAGGGTGATGGTTTGAATGAAATGCTGAGAAAAAAACAACCAGTTGGCCCTACAGAAAAATAATTTAAATACTTTTATAGCATGCAATTTCTGTTCTTCCTCCCTTTATCTTTGAGTTCAGATATGAAATCATAAGTATACCTTCAGGACACTGTCCGCAAAATTCATCAGAAATTTCTGCAACTAAGAAAGAAAGGTAGGGTAAGAAATCAAGTCCATTTAAAATTAATCCTGTCATCTTCCCATAGTTAATATTCAAGTGGAATGCTGTAGGCCTGTGGTCATGGTTAAGTTGTATCTTTCATGGGTTGATATTACCTAAATTCTTGAAGAAGTTATAAAAAGATTCAAATTAGAAACTCTTTTCTACCTTTAAACTTTGGGTTGATTTCAAGATAGTAATGATAAAGTCATATCTTCAGGAACCAGCTTCAGCTAGGGACCCACAAATAGTGCCTTTGTACATTCTGGAGCAACTGGCTAAATGGAGGTGGAAACTGGCAAGTCTGGAAGTACCCATTTACCATGGGATGCCTTGGCTAGAGTGGCAACAGCTTGACGTTGACGTTCATCATCCTATCATGACTGTATTGTATAACCCCGTTATGGCAGTGGCCTTGATAGAATGAACAGTTTCCTAAACAGTTCCTTGCTTCTGATCAGTACATAAACTGTATGTTTCAAGGGCCCTGTTTATTTCATGGTCAGCAGAAATCACATCTTGGCAGGCTGCGTTAAGTAACCTGACTCTTGCAATTTGGAGTCATGGTTAGATTTATGGTTCAAAGGAGAATGAATAGAATCAGTCAATGGAAAGGTACAGACTGGAAATGAGGGAAACTGAGCTCTCACAGCTGTGAGTACTGTAGCCTTTGAGTCACCCTCGGCATGCTGCAAAATCATAGTGCTGCAAACAACCGTAAAGTGAGGAAGTCAAACCAGATGAAAATGTGATTCGTGTTTCACTGTGTCATCTTGCAGTGATTCATTGATTCATGGTAATTCTCTGAACCATGAGCAAGGAAGGAGAGAGGGAGGGAGAGGAGGGGGAGGAGAGGAGAGTCTATAACAAAACTCCTTAGAAAATAATGTGAGGAAAATTAGTAATGGATGAATAAGGAAGAAAAGTAGGTAGCCTTATTGCTTGATAATTTTATACCCTAGGAATTTTATGATGATGGGTGCTTTATGTGACTGATTTATATTATAATTATTTAATAGCTATGCTTAGCTAGGCATTTTTCATATACAGTTATCTTAATTTAGGTTGAACTCCATAACCAAGAAGGTCATTCATCTTATTCCCAATTATAGATGAGGATATTGGCTTTTAGCAGCAAAATACGTTGCTCTAATTTATACCATGGCACGGACTAGCTCTGTGCTTGGCGCAGAGGATCGCTCTTTCCATTGTTCTATACAAATTATTTTTAATTTTATTATTATTATTATTATTATTATTATTATTATTATTTTATAAGTATGTATGTGCCTGTATGTGGGTGTAATGCCTATGAGTGTAGGTACCTATGGAAACCAATAAGCATCAGATCCCCTGGAGCCAGAGTCAGAGGTAGTTGTGAGCCACCTGGTGTGAGTGCTGGATAGTGAGCTCAGGTCCTCAGTATATATTTAACTGCAGAGCCATTTCTCCAGCCCCTGTTGCATACAAATTCTAGAGCTTGCGTGTGTTGATGTTGAGTTTATCTATGAGTAGATGAGAAGTATGAAGTGACCAGATTGTACACTTATTTTAGTCATCACATCATTCAGAAGTGCATTGATAGATTTCTGTAAATTTTGTGGCTTCAGGGAGGGAATGAATTGTTCAAAGTAACTTAAAGCTTTTCTCGAAGTTCTGTGATGCTTTTTGTTTGTTGTTTGTGTTTTTTTGGTTTGGTGTTTCTTTCCTTTGTAAAGCATGATCTTGTAACAAGAGTAAATGTGTCAAGTTCTGGATTAAAATGGCTCTTTTAATTCTTCTGAAATCTGGAACATGATTGAAGATTACATAAACATAGGCCTCGTGTCCAGTGTAGGGACTGCGTTGTTTTACCCCAAGGTCCGTCGTTCTTGAAACAACAGACAGCATTCAGTGCATCCTTAATCCTTTATTGCCATGTTAAAAGGGGTGAATTTCTTTTTCCTAAATTTCATCTAATTTCTGCAGTGGATAATGAGATATAAAAAGCTACCTCATTATTTCTCCTGTATAGTGATTTTAAATTGTAAACCTATACTCATGATATATTAAAATCTAAGTGCTTATTCAGCAGGATGAACTTTAGCCAGAACCTAGAGAGACTACAAGCTGCGAAGGCAGGCAGCCATGGCTTCTAATCCTTCCCGTATCCTATAGGACTTACCTCTTGCCAGGTTACAGGGACACGTGAGGAAATGAGTCATGGGAAATATTATCTAGCCTGAGCTTGATTCCTCAGTCTGCTGTAGGGGTCTGATTACATGCAGATTCTCTTTCAGGTGGGGACCATAATACAGATTGAGAGGGAGAAATTGCTTTAGAAAAGGAGCCTGTCTTCTTTTTTCTTTTTTCCAGCAGAACATCTAGTGTGATTGGTGAAATATGGCTAGACATTTAAACAATGTCTTTAAATTTGGTATGATTGTTTCTGGTAAGGACTCACATGTTCACATAATCATCACTTCATCTCAGCAATAGCTGAGCTCCCTTTACACTCCTCCTTTTGGGGTTCATTATGTGCGGCTTTCCCACACCCCAGGCCCTGTATCACTTCCATATTATTTCACATTAAACTACGGTGAGCTTTCTCTACCATCTCTTCCACTGACTTTAAGTGAATACAGAGATCAAGGAAGATTCTATTACTGAATCTCCTTGCAGAGATCTTGCTGTGAGCTACTCCAATGGCCTTAAACTGGCCTTGAGCATAGAACACATCTACCTAAAACCATTGGGACGTGTTCAGTTTCCTGTCCCTCTATAAAATGCTTGACCATTTTACAGTTTGAAATACTTCAGTGACCCTATACTGTTTATATAATATAGTCCAAATTTCTTAGCGTGATGGTAAAGTCCACATACGCTCACACTGACTTACTTGAAAACCAGTTTCTTCCAACCTCTCCCTAGTCAGTTACCCAGAGAAACTTGCCATATTTCAATGCACTGCATACTCTGTTCATAAACATTCATTCTTTATCAAGTATAATTAGGCCCAATAAATAAAATATTTTATCTTACAATAAAAAACAGATATGATTTAGATGTCACATTCTGAAAAAGGTTTTGAAAGCAAGATTTATGGCTGACAATAAAAGTAGAATAAGCTGCCAAATAGGGTTATTAATATTTCACCAACATCTTTTAGCTCCCAGTCAAGTTGTGAGCTTCTCCTTCAGAGACCCCTCAGCTCTTCCTCGGTAAGACCATCTGACATTGGCCTCCAGAAGGGCACTTGAATGAGTTGACTATTCTCAGTTCCTTCTTTCTAGCTTCTGCTGTATTCAGTTCCCTTCCCATGAAGAGAGAGAAACAGGTCCATAGTATAACATTAAAGAAGTCCCTCACTTGCAACTCTAGATATGAGGAATAATCTGCCATATCCTGAACCATCCTTTCCTCCTTGTCTTCTCTCTGAATCCAGGTTCAACCCTGTATGTTCAGCCAGAGTGGCACCGCTTTCATTACTGTCCTCATTCCCATGTTTAGAGCCCCAAATAATCCAGTCATGGAGTTTCTGACAACAATCTGTATTTGTTCCAGGATGGCAGAGGATGATGTTCATTTAGTCAACCAATAGGACTGTGAAGCTTCTCAGAAGTAGAGGCATTATGAAGCTTCACTGATACCAAAAACAGTTTAGTGATAGACATGTCCAGTCTGCAGTTCACAGGCTTCATGTTTCCCAGAATAGCTAGGAATACAGGCCAACATGTTCAAAGATGATGTTATCTTGCAATGCCAGAAAGTTAGGCACCCCTGGTACAACCGTGTGGATACTGGACAAACAGAAGGAATCTTTTCTAACTACTCGAGTAAAAGAAATTGAGTGAAGATAACTTCTTTTAATGATGGTCTACTAGGTAGCAGGAACTTGAATGGAAATGTATCCACTGTAGTAAATGAGTAATATGACCTATACAACATCCCTGTGAGAATGAAAATAACAATCCCTTGGTACAGATGAAGAAATAGCTTCACAGAAACTTTGCCCAATTAGGTAACTATTTATACCACTGTATCCAGTGGCAAATTGGCCTACAGTTCATACACAAGCCCTTGTGTCTCTCTGAATTGAGGACCATTTGCAAAGTTGAATTATATTTGCTTTCCAGAATATAACTGAAAATAGAGATAAATGTCATTATATGAAGAATTTTAAGTGAAGTTACAATGCAGATTAACTCTTTGAAATATATTTAATCATCACTCTTTTAAGACTCTGCTGGCAATGTTAATTTTTAATATCTTGACCTTACTCAATTTTTATTTTAAATGTTTTTTGAGAATTTTAAACATGAGTACTGTATATGTACATAATTTATATCCCTCCTTCTCACCCTGTAACTCTTCCCGTTCCCCAAATCCTTCTCAATTTCATGCCCCCTCCTTCCATAATTATTGTCATTATATGTGTATGTGTCTCTGTGTGTGTATCCATTTAGTGTTGTTCATATGTACATATGTTTAGGCCTCACCTCTTGGAGTTACATAACTTATAAGGGGACATGTCTCTGGAAAAACTTGATTCTCCCTCTCTCCACAGTCATTGACTCCCTATAACTCTTTATCTAGGGGCAGGGCCTTGTGAAATTTCCCCCATTAACATTGGTAGGTTGACCTGTCTTGGCCTTATGCAGATCTTGTTTAAGCAGCCGTATTATTGGGATTTCACTGGTGTAGCAGCCCTGCTGTGTCTAGAAGGCATTAGCAGAAGGTGTTCTCATTCTCTTGTTTGTTCATCTTCTGTCCCTCTTCATAGGGTGACACTGTAGATGTGCCATTTGGGAATGGGTATCTCACTCATTCTAGATATAATTTTTCGCACTGTATGTTCTGGAGTTCATTTCTTTCATTTCATATACTTGAGCTCACCCAACTGTCCTTTAACCATTTTAGTAAAGGTTCAATAATCTTCAATAAATTTTCTTTTTCTCTAGACTATTCAAAGTCAATTGTAAGACATCATAAAATCCTTAGATAATTTAGTGCATGGTAATGATAAAACAATAACACCATGCCGAATGTTATCTATGTTCCATATATGCTGGTATGTGCTATGTATAAATATTTTCCTAGAAACTGTCATAAACTATACTGGCTGATCACTCTCCTCCTATTACACATGAGAAAGCAACACTTTATAAAGAGTTTAAGCGATTCACTGTTACCATGACAACACTGAGTAAATGGTAGCTTTAGAATTCAAAGCATAACTGACTCCCTTTGAAACTTTACTTTTTAAATCACTGCGCTGCCAAAAGTCTAATTTCTCCTATCTGGGAGATGAATGTTGTCCTTGGAAAGAGAAAAGAATGATTTTAGTTCATCTCTACAAATGACAATTTTTAATGCCCTAAATATATTTGTCAATAAGTCTACTCCTTCCTTTATCTTGCTAAATGGGCATGTGCCTGTGTAATGAGATCCATTCATTAAAGACTAGTGCATGAGGACCTTTATGTTGTAACTGGTGCTACTTGGTAGAAGTTAATAAATGCTAAATCCCTTTTCCTTCATAAAAAAATGATAAAAATTCCCAAAGCTTTTTTAAATTTTTATTTGCACCTCAGATGATCCCTGTGATAATGATTTATTGTGTCTATTTTATATTTGAGAACATAAAGGCTCAAGAGGCTATATCTGTCTATATGCATGTTATTTGCAACAGAGCAAGGACTCCATGCTCCTTACACCTTCTTTTCAGAGCATGTGTAACTGGATTTATTACTTTTATCATTCCTGTGACCAGAATCGAGGATGAGAGGTTTACTTTGGCTCAAGGTTTGTGGGTTCAATTCCTTATTGGCTCAGAAGGTACAGATGGCAGCAGGAAGGCTCAGAATGGAGTCTGGAAACTTGCGTGCATCCAGGCAGAAGCAGAAGCAGGGGAAAGAAAGTATGGGCACTCAGCAGGCTCTTTTCTTTTCTTTTTTTTTTTTTTCCTTTTGGTTAAGTCCAGTACCTCTGCCCAAGGGACATTGCTTCTCACATTCAGGGATGTCTTTCTTCCTTCCATTCATATCTACACCCCAAAGTGTGTGTTTTCATACCCCTTTCTTAACTCCATCAAGTTGACAATTGCCGATCCACTTAGAATACATAAAGTCAAAGAACAGAGAATGGCTATGAAATCTAAAAAACCTCTATATGAGAAAGTATTTAGCAAGATATTTGTTCAACCTTGTATCTTTCATTTCCCTCAGAGGCAAATTTGTAGAAAGAGCTCTAACTGGATTTATGGTTGTATTCCATTAGGAACCTCCCTTTGCTCAGTGAAGGCCATGATCTGAGTTGACACCTAGTCTATTTGACTGTTTTGCAGCTGTGGGTACTCAGGCTTTACTGAGGATTATTTTGTGATACATGAGAAGCCACACTGAGTGTCACTGCAGTGAGAAGACAGTTGTTTGGAATAATCTTGCTAGTTGTCCCTGTTAAAGAAAACCAGAAAGTCTAGTTTTAATATACACTACTGTATTATGAATATGGTTGCCATTCCCTGAGGTCTGCCATCCAGCCAATCATGTGACCTTTCTGTTTTTGATCATCTCACATTTCTCCCAGAATATCTCACACATAAACAAGAAGTAGAGCAGGTCAGTGAGATCCTGCTCACCCTGCAGTGCAAATTTAGAGTAGTAGGACTTTAATCCTTGCCTTCAGAGTAAATCAGGAAGGCCTGGGTAGACATCCCCTGTATTTGATTAGTAATCCTGTTTCTGCCTTCTCCACCAGGCTTCAGTTTTTTTGGAATGTGGCTTTTAAAGGCTAACTGTAGGATTGGAAAGATTGCTACTGGTTAAGAATATTTGCTGCTTTTCCAGAGGACCCCAATTTTGTTTCTAGCACTCACTGAGCAATTCACAACCAATTGTAACTCCAATTCTGTTGGGGGCAGGTGCCCTTCTTTAGCCTCCATGGGTCCTGAATGCATGGGTCACACACACACACACAGACACAGACACAAACACAAACATATCCATACAAATAAAAATAAAATAAATTTTAAGGATTTGCTCATTCCTCTCTAGATCTTGATGGCTTACTTATTTAGAAGAACTTTCTAGATCCTTCATTGCTCTATTATTGCTCTAACACATGCTAACAGAGTGAATTGTGTTGCATCTCCTCTGGGCTGAGCTGCAGAAACTCTTTTCCTCTAAATGCAAAAGGCTTAGATTGCAATTACTTTTTTGATCCCCTATTGTCAGTGCTCTAATGGTTTTTACTGTATTAAAAACAGGTCAATAAAGGCCAAGGTTTGGTCGGTTTTTATAATTTTCCTAATTCCCTCAAAATAGCTTGAGCCAATATTCTTTAGTTCTATCTGTGGCTTTGCCATAGAAGCTGTGTTACCTAATCACTGTGCTTTTGTCTTTCAGTATTGAAAGGGAACTCCTTTGTTACATTTGGAAGAAAGTAAAAATGAGAAGCCTAAGGATTAACTTTTTAATTAGATATAATGATTAAAAATTCTTCATCATGGCAGTTTTCCTTTCATTATAACAGGAAAGTAGACAGTTTCTCTTTAATTAGTGTTCACTGAAATGTTTTTTTTGTTTTGTTTTGTTTTTTTGTAATGAAACTAATGCTGAGTAAAAGGACTCCAAAAAGCCAAGAGATTTATAAAAGACTTTTCGTGTGTGGAGTCGGGTAGGATGTAGAGACTGCTGATTAAAAAGACATTGGAGTGTAGGCCACCAAGATCGTGCTTCTGCATGTATACGCTTCAGTCTCAGTGTGCCTCAGAACCTCAGGCTTCACCCGCTGCAGTTGCGTAGGCTTGTGATCCTTAGGTGAACTGACTCGTACTCATGCCACTGCATGCCAGGAAACCCATTCATGAGACTTGAGTTTCTAAAGTGCATTATTTGTGACTGTGGTGCTCATCTTTCAACATGGAAGTTTCCATGTAATTTTCTTGACTTCATGGTGTAATTTCAGATAGATTATCCAATATAATGTGGGGTTTTCCATTCGTGTATTAGCATTGTATAAATGGCTTAGTTTTACGGTGAATGGTTCTATAACTCATGAGTTTTGGAGGCCTGAGACTTAGTTATATCTCTAGCTCTAACTTTTCATTATAACACTCTTTAGCACTAAACCACTTTGTTTCCAAAGAAGCCCGGCTCCATTACCTGTAACCATAGTATTTACACTTGTAGTCATTTAATAAATCATTCCTAAAACATATTTTTATTATACATAGTCTGTTCTTGTAGCTTTTAATTACATGAAGAAATGTATCACCCTTACTTTGGAGCCTTCCCTTTCTCCTTTCTGATAACAGTAATAATAGTAGCGAGAATCATACTGCAGGTGTCTCACACGTTCATATTTCAGCGCATTTTATCTTCTAAGGAAAGTTAAATGCACATATTCCTTTGATCCTTATAACAATCTTAGAAGATTGGTAATTTTCATTCATAATTTATAAGGGAGAAAACCAAGGCTTGATGATTGCAGCCAGTTTCCCCAAAATCATCAAGTAAATAATTAATGGAACAGAGATTTAGGGCTATTCATCTTCCTTTGGTATAATTTTGTCTTAATTAATGTCTCATTGCTTGTAAACTTAATAGAATTAAGGACTGTCTCTTTACTGTCTGAGTACAATTTTTTAATCAAGCTCCATTTTTTTTTTTTTTTTTTTTTTTGCTAATACAAGGGCTTTGCCAGGGCTAGCAATCCAGGAACTCCTCCTCTGATCTTTCCTCTGATCTTCGAAATTTGGGTCCTATGTTTAATATTAATGCCGTGTGTTTACATGAATTCCACCAAAAAGTTATTTCTGGGTGTAGGAAAAAAACGGACAAAGTGAGATATCTGAAGGAAGAGATAGGAGCCAGAAAAACAAACAAACACAAAGAAGTGGAAGGAATGGGAAAAGCAGGCAGACTTGGAGACTTAGCAGCACTGACTGAGACAAGGGACCACTGCCTGGTGGAAATCTATTATTTAGAGGAATGAATGTATTAGATATCTGAACAGGGTTCAGACAAGAACTGAGTCAGTGAAAATTTGTTGGTCCTAATATAGTGTTAGGAATCCAGAGCTTGAGTCCAGGCTCTCCCCTGGCTATGTAATCATAAACATATTCTAATCAGCCAGGACTCAATTTATTGCCTATAAAACGAACAGAAGAAACACAGTATCATAGGTGAACTCCAATAAAATTATATACTTACAAGATAACAAAAAGCAATATAGATTAGGTATTGATGGTATTTATGAACTAGTGAAATGATGCAAATGTGGCATATAGACAGACAAATGATAGTGGCGTAGCCATAAAATTACAGGTATATTCAATAGAGATATTATCACTAATGATTGCATTTGTTGAATTATTTTGTGTTAGATATATGAATCAATTCATTTATTCTTTCCCCAAACTATATGGCAAATGCTATTATCAAATCTACTTTAGAGATGTAACACCATTGTAGGTATAGAGTTAAAAATCATGAAGCCAAAATATTGACATGGAATTCTAACTCTGGATCTTGTGCTTTTAACTAAGCTCTGTGTTTCTGCAGAGAAATGGGAAAGAAGGAACCTCAACCTAGCCATCTCCTGCCAATAAGAGGATGATAGCATCCCAGGACCTACCAATGAGTCTCTTCTCTGTGTCCAGGAGCACCTCTATATCTAGTCCATCCCTCAGAACCATGCATTACTCTCACTAAGTAACCATATTGGTGTGTGTGTGTGTGTGTGTGTGTGTGTGTGTGTGTGTGTGAGTGTATACATATATATTTAAAATATATAGCTCCTTATTTAACATCTTAGAAAATAGTAGTGCATTAGGCATGCTGGAAATGCTATTTGAAAGAATTTCAGTTTCTAATTGAGATTTTTCTGCTCGGCTATACTTAGGCAGCATGGACATAAAAGATAATTTTAATCAGTCACTGTTAGAAGTTCTTTAATGATCTACTTAACACTTCTGCAATGCCTTTAGTAAGATCAGAGTCTCTTAGTCTGTCATGTGATTACTTTCTTTAAGCTGTTTACTAGAGTGGACCAGAGGCTAAGAGTACCATGAAAGCATATTCACAATTGATTTTTAAAAGCACCCTTTTACTTCTACTGCCCGCAAAGTCCTAACTTCCTCTTATATCTAATGCCACACGAGGTTTTAAAAGCACCAGACTAAAGCTTCATAGGGTACCACAGTGAAGCTCTGAAGATTTTAGTCCTGCAAGTAATGATAGGTGTATATCACTGTGCAGATAATATTATAACAACCCCAAATGGAGATCTGGGAAAGAAGAGAAGTCACTCTGAAAAGGCTACAGCTGATGGTACAACAATGTACACTGATAAGAAGAACCGAAAATGGTCAGATCTAGGTTCAAATTTACAGGTTTACTTTTCTGTTACTATGATAAAACATTTGACCAGAGACAACTTGAGAAAGAAAAGGTTTCTTTTGACTTACAGGTTACAATCATGGAAGGAAGCTAAGGCAGGAATCAGGTTGTAGAACCTGAAGCAAGACCATCGTGAAGGAACACTACCTACTGGTTTGCTCCCTGTGGCTTGCTCAGATTGCTCACATTGCTTTCCTATACAACCCAGGACACCTCCCACAGTGGACTTGGCCCTCCCACATCAATCATTATTGTTCATCAAGAAAATACTCCACAATATGCTCACAAGCCAATAGGATAGAGGCAATTCATCAAGTGGAGTTCTTTCTTCCAGGTGACTATAGTTGTGTCATGCTGACAAAAGCTAACCATCAAATTTACCATTTTCAAAAAACATTTAGCTTTTAAAATTTTAAATTATGTGTACATGTAAGTGTCTGTGTGTGGGTTTGTGCCTGTGCATGCAGGTACCTCCAGAGCTCAGTAGAGGGCATCACATTCCTGGAGCTGTAGTTACAGGCAGTTACCTGCTGAACCCTGTCTCCAGTTCCAGTGGAGCTTCATTTAACTACTTACATGTCGTGTGTCTTTTAACTCAGTCTAACCGTAGGATTTCTCATTCTCACTATGTAGGTAAGAATAAAATTCATTCATGTATTCATTGAGTATCTCATGCCAGATATGAGGTGTGTGTGTGTGTGTGTGTGTGTGTGTGTGTATACACACATGCACTTGTGGGTGCATATCTGTGTATATGCATACATCCATGCATGATTGCATATGTGTATATATGTATGCATGTGTTTGAACTTTTAACAACTATATATATGATAAAAGGTAAATCAATTGGTTTCCATGTGTTTGGCACAATAAAATTGGTAGTTTAAAAATAATCTAAACACCTCCCTCACAAAAGTCTCCAAAAAAGAGTTTTGTAAGTCATGAAAAGCTAGTATAGTTCTTAACTGGATATGATAATGTTCCCCAGTGACATTTAGTGATGTCTGTTGTCACAACTAGGCATATGAATAGAACTGCCATCTAGTAAATTCCAAGTCTTCTACAATGTTGGACAGAATTAAAAATCTAAATTAAACAAAACAAAAAAGCAGGAAACTTCATAAACTTTAGTTTGGGTTAACTCACCCTGAGACCCTCATTTCCCTTAACCCCTGCCCACAGTTTTGCTTAAACTTCAGCATCTAGTATTCATAGTTAAACAGTGCCAGCCAGCCCTAGCAGACATAGATTATTAAGTGGAAATCTCAGTAACAGGCACAGGTTATCTCCAATGATTCACTCTTCTGGAAGGCCAAGGAAACACAGGCTATAGTAATTGCTCTCCATAGCTGTAATTTTGCTACTGTTATGAATTGTAATGTAAATATCTGATATGTGGATGGTCTTAGGTGACCCCTATGAAAGGGTCATTTGATCCCCAAAGGGATCATGACCCACAGGTTGAAAACTGCAGAAAAATATTACGGGATTTTCCCCAAGAGTCTATGACCTCTCTAGTCACTGATCTTGACCTGACAGTGGTGCCAGGTACAAGTTTCTGCTTGTGGAGCAGAACATTAAGCCAATCAGAAAGCAGTTGTTTACATCCATGATGTTTGTGCCACTATTGCACCAATGGGCATATCTTGCTAGGCCAGCCATTATTGTAGCTCACAGGGTTCATAGCTAAGTGAGATTGATGGTTAATTTTTCCCTCCAGTAGTGATGAGACATCCTATTTGATTTGTCCATGCTCTGTGACTCAAATGTGTGGTATCTATAACAGTGGGTTTCATCATGAAGTTATAAAGGATAATCGATGCCACTGGAAATGATCTGTAATATTTAAGGGTTTATGGGACTTCACAGACCAACAACTCAAAAAAAATAACCCAGTCCAGGCACTGGACTGGTCTCTTAGTAGGGGCATTGTTGCTATCCATTTATAAGGTAGCTCCATTTGTGTTTACACATATGTATACATATATGTGCTTGTGCATACATTTGTATGTGTGTGTATGCATGTATTTGTGTGTGTACACATATTAGGAAGTTTCCTCAGTAGTACTTAATTTTCCTTATGAAAGATATCAAAAGTCTTTAGTTTTATTTATTGCCCCACATTTCCTCCTCTACTTACCCTTCGATCCCCCACCCCATTATAACATTTCCTCTTCCACTTTTCCCCTTTAAGCCTTTATACACTCTGTAAAGCAATATTTTCTCACTCAGCACTTCACTTAGAAACCCTCTGTTGTCCGTCATTGTGTGCCTGGCAACAAGGTAGGTGTTGACAATAAACTGATGTACAGATTAAGATCTTCCATCAGGAATCACAGAAGGAAATCGAGAGGAAGACATGCTAAGTTCTCCATATGAGCCCACAGAGGACTTCATATTACTTTCATTTGATCTAAGAGTATAGAGAACAAGGACCAATTGCCCGAGAATGGAGTAAAGATGAAAACAGACTCCATGCTTGTCACTGCCACAGCCTTCTTAACAATTACCGAGTAGAATTGTGTTACATGACCACGTGCCATGTCTGCTGTACCCAGCTTCTCTTGTACCACTTGCTTTGTAATGGGATTGTGACCCCAACACTCTGTGGAGAGTAAATAGGTAGCACTCTAATACAGTGCATTACTTAAGCATGCTTGTGCTTGGGGCGTATTGAGTGCTTTGTGGCACAGTCTTATATTGTAGGGAATTTTATATGCTGTAGCTCATATAATGTTCTTTGTAAAACAGCTATAGGCAGTAGAAGTTCATGTACCATTTACCCTAGTACAATCATGAGCACCCAAGCTCATCAAAGTAAGGATCACTCTCTTTTCAATTGGAGAAAATAACTCATATGTCAGATTTTTAAATATATAAAACAATGGCCAAATGTGCAGTAGATTGTTGTAAATGCATAAGATCCTTGTAAATATATTAAAATATGATCCCATTAATAATCACAATATCATCAGATCCATAAGAGATGAATTCTCAGGCACTGTCCTGGAGCTTGCTGTACAGGGGCTTCTGCTCTGAAATTAGCATTCAGGAAAGATGAATGAATAATTATCAGAATATCAGAATTATCAGAAATATCAGAATTAACAGAATAATTACTGATCATTGGTTTTATATATATATATATATATATATATATATTTGGGCTAAGGAAAGATGAATGAATAATTATCAGATTAATTACTGATCATTGGTCATATATATATATATATATATATATATATATATATATATATATAGAGAGAGAGAGAGAGAGAGAGAGGCTAAAACCAAAATACATATATTATTAATCATAGCATCATTGTTTACTAAATAAATTAAATTAATTTCATGGAAGTTAATAGCTCTTACTATGCATCAGGGTTTCTGCAAAGTTTTACAAGTATTAATTCATTTAATCCTCAACATTTCTATGAGGTAAGACTTAGCACTGTCTCCAGAGTGAGGACTTAGTCCAGATTCACATAATACACAGATGTTGAAGCAGATTACCTTAAACTCTATTTGTTGGTCTGTAAATCAGGGATGTGGGTAGAGTAGAAAGTAATTCTTAAGTAGAAAAATAATTAACTATAATCTTATAGTTTTAATACCATTAATAATGTTGGTATTACACTGATATAGGTTCTGCTATTACCACAGAACAGCCAGAAATATTAAGTTGGCATCCTCTAGATGGTTTGCTGTCTCCTGGAGTCACAGCTCAAGTCATTCTGAGTTCCATATTGTAGGACATAGTTTTGCTAAATTTAAGGTTACTGGAAAGTGTTTATCTAAGCAAGTAGATGGGTTTATTGAAGATTAGAATGTGTTTACCCATCCATTTATTATGACTGCAAGATACTTGAGGTGTTGTCGAGTCTGGTCCTTTAATTTTGTAGGTGGATAATTAAAGATTGTCAAAGCAAAGCAATTGGTCCGAGAGTGACACACCTCATTTCCAGGTTTGTCCCTTCCCTCTGTCTAAGAGTTTCTGTACCCTTTGTTCTCCTTGCTACTGGAAGGTCATTGTTTCCTAAATCTCTTCTCTCTCCCTACTACCATTCCCAGAGAGAAAGTTTAAATTATAAGATTATAACATAAAATAATCAAAAATGTGTCACTTAGGATTAAAAACTCAGGAGTGTGAGACTTTCTGATGGTTCTAGAAACTTTTACAGAAAATTTTAAAAATAGCTTCAGCAAAGTACAACTTGATAAGTTTTGACATATGTAACTATTTATTCAAGATAGTGAATCCATCGCCCCCAAAAGTTTTTTTATTCCCCTTTACAATCCTTCTATCCAATTTCTTCCCCTACCTTTCCTACCTTCTCTTCAAGCCTAGGCAAGTACTGGTCTTCATTCTGTCACTCTGCAATAGAATTTTGTGTAAATAGGCTGCTTTATTATGCACCCAGAGATTATTCTGAGATATCTGTATTTCATTGCATGCACCAATAATTCAATCCTTCTTGTTGCAGACTAGTATTCTACTGTGTGAGTATGACACAAATTGTTTACCTGCTAATCTCTGGTGATGCTATTAATTTTGGTGGTATTAAAAAAATAAAATAACTCTTATATTTTTAGTTGTAACACTAGTCTTTAATGGCCCACAGAGACTGAAGCCAGAGCAGGGAACCTGTAAGATCCTCCTAAATACATCTCATGACTGTCTGGATTGGTGTCTTTGAAAAACTCCTACAGGCTGGAGTGGGGATTTCTTTGACCATTTTACCTGCCCTTGAGACCCTTTTTCTCCTGCCTATCTGCCTGCCTGCCTGACTGCCTGCCTGTCCTACCCTTGATGTAGGGTTTGGTGCCTTGCCTTCTTCTATCCTGCTATGCCATGCCCTGATTGTGCTGTAACCCTGGGGGAATGGTTCTTTTCTGGGGAGAGTGGGGAAGATGTTTTTGAGTAGTGATGAGGATTAGATATGGGGGACATGGGGAAGCCTCAGGGGTGGAGGGAGGGAAGGAGGGGTGTCAGGATGTATTCTATACGTTGTAGGACAGAAGAAAAATAAAATAATAAAATAACTATAAGTATTTGCAGATGTCTGACTGTTCACAAGCTTTTATTTCTCTTGGGTAAATGCCTTAGAAGAACCGAATGTTTAACTTACAGAGTAGGATGACATTTAAGTTTCCAAATGACCACTGAACTATTCTGAAGGGTTTGTGCCATTATGCAGTCTCATAATATATTAGAATCCCAAACCTCTACATCTTCACTTGGTATGCTTTATCTTTAGTCATTCCACTAGGTGTATCTCGCTATGGATTTAATTACTATTTACATAATAACTCTCTCTCTCTTGTTCACCTCCCCATGCTTATTTGATGCTTGTATGTCCACATGGTTGAATTATCTATTCAGACCTTCTTATTCTAATTTGGTTTTCTTTTTATGGAGATTTTGCATTTTGAATTTGTCTGTGTTATAGACGTGTCCATCATCAAATACAGGACTCCAGATATTTTCTTGCATTCAGTGGCTTGTCTGTATTTCTTTTTTTTTTCCTTTTATTGAAGATAGTTTCTTCTCTTACATAATATATCATGATTAGAGATTTTTCACCCTCTACTTCTCCCAGTTCCTCCCTACTTCCTCTCCCATGTGGACCCACTCCCTTCCTGTCTCTCAGAAAAAAAAAAAAACCAAAACAAAACTAGGCTTCTGAGAGATAATTATAATGTATAACAAAATAAAATGTAATAAGATAAAACTATCACATCAAAGTTGGACAAGACAAACCAACAGAAAGAAGAGAGCCCAAGAGGAGGCTCAAGAATTAGAGATTCATTCATTTGTACACTCTGGAATCTCATATAAACATTAAATTGGAAGTCATAGTGTTTATACAGAGGACCCAGTGCAGACCTGTGCAGGCCCTGTGCATGCAGCTTCAGATTCTGTGGGTTCATATGAGTTTTGCTCATGTTGATTTAGAGGGCTTTGTTTCCTTGATGTCTTCTCCCCCTTCTGGGCCTTATACTCTTTCCACCTCCTCTTCTGTGTGGTTCCCTGAGCTCTGAGGGGAGGGATTTGATGGAGACATCCCATTTAGGGCTGAGCATTCCAAGGTTTCTCACTCTCTGCACAATGTCTGGATGTGGATTTCTGTATTTGTTTACTTTTGCTTCAGGAAAAAAGCATCTATGATGATGTCTGAGCAAGGCACTGATCTATGAGTATAGTAGAGTATAATTAGAAGTCATTTTTTGGGGTATTTTGTTGTTGTTGTTTTAGATCAATTGTATGTTTCTTTAACACTGTTTTAGAACAGCAGTAACTTTTAATTTAACCACATTTGCTTTATCAGTGTGTTCTTTTTTTAAGGACTGTACTTTGAGTGTTATACCTAATCCAGGGTCATGACAATGCTATCTTATTTACAATTTGCATACAGGAGTATAATCCATTCAAAAGATGTGTGTATATTAAAGTTTGTTATTTTCTCTACTTAATGGCTCTGTGCCTTTGTTGAAGATCTGTTGTCTACAGATCTATGTACCTACCTTAATGCTATGTCCAGACTTTTTTGATCATCTTTGCTTCATAAGTCAAGAAATTAAGTAGTGTTTTTTTTTCCTTCAGTTTTTTTTTTCTTTTTCAAATGTGTCTTGTTACTTCTGGGATTTGAGTTGGAATTGTGTTAGATCTATAAACCAATTTTCAATCCAGTAAGATGCCATTGAAATTTATTCTTTCAAGACTGGAATATTAATAGTATAGTCCTTGTCTGACATGGGCAAGTCCCTAGATTCAGATGTTAGTATATTTGAGCTCTGTCTGTCTGATTCTCTCGGTCTTTGTCTCTGTCTCTGTTTCTGTCTGTCTCTCTCACTCTCTCTCTCTCTCTCTCACACACACACACACACACACATTCATACACATTTTTATAGTTTTCAGTGTATATGGCTTGTACATCTTTTATATATCTTTATACAACATTTTTGATCATTATGAAAACATTTTTTATTTCTTTTTGTCTACCCACAGTATATAGAATACAGTTGATCTTTATGTTACATTTACATCTTGCAACTTATTATAAATGCTTAGAACTTTAAGTAGCTTCCCTCCAGACTTCCTGGGGTTTTCAGCACATATGTTTACATCATCTTTTAGCAAAGACACTTTTTTAACTTCTATTTTTTAAATTTATTTTTCTTCTTTCATAAAAGACATATCAACACCCTTCCCAACCTCCCTCCATTCCTCCCAGCTCACCACATCCTCCCTCTACCCCCATCATATATCCTCCATATATAAACCCATTTACCGCCACACCCTATGTCTCCCCATAGAAGAGAGTAGTCCTCTCAGAGTCACCACTCAAATAGGGCACAACAAATGAGACAAGGCCAGGCACCAGTCCCCACATTGAGGATGGACCAGGAAACCCAGCTGGAGGAAATGGATCTCAAGGGCTGGCAAAAGAATCAAAGAACCCCAACATACACACTAGCCTGCAGGCTCTCTACAAGAACTTCCAAGCCAGACAACCACATGACATATCTAGGAGATCCTTCAGGTTCCCTGTCTTTGGCTTCAGACTCTGAGACACCCCAAGAGTGCTAGTTTGATGACTCCATGGGGACTGTTCTCCTGATGTCTCCAACCCCTTTGGTCCCTGAAATGCCTCATCTCGCTCTTCTGCAGATTTTCCAGAGCTCTGCATTATGTTTGGCTCTGGGCCTCTGCAGCTGTTCCCATCAGCTGCTGACAGAAGCCTCTCTGATGGAGACTGGACTAGGTACCCATCTCTGAGTAGAACAGGATATCATAAGAAATCATCTTCTGGCTATCTAGTCTCTAGTTCCTGGCCTACCCTGCAGAATCAGGCATGTGTTCTCTCTTTTGCCATGGAGTTCTGCCCTTCCATTGTCCCAGTGGGTCCTGTAGGGAGAATGGGTTATAGGTCAAAAGTTTTGTGGCTGGGGTGGTGTCTCAGTCCCTCCACTGGGAGCTTTGCTGGTTACAAGTGATGGCCTGTTTTCAGGTTCCCCATCCCCCATTGCTAGAGGTCCTCGCCAAGGTCTCCACCATGGGCTCCAGTGACTTTCCACTGCCCTAGGTCTCCAGATACACCATCAATGTCTCCCAGTTCCAGTTGTCCCTTCATACACTCCCTCTGACCATCCCTCTCCCTACACCTTGTATCCCCTCCTACCATTCCCATCCTCCTGAGCAACCCTACCCCATGAGGGAGATCACCGTTTCACAACCGACACCCTCCTTGTTGTTCAGTCTCTCTTGGTCTGTGGATTTAGGCATCTTTGTCCTTCTCTTAACCATTAATAACCACTTATAAGTGAGTACATGCTGAGTTTGTCTCCTGGGGATTGAATTACCTCACTCAGAATATTTTCTAGTTCCATCATTTTGCCTGCAAAATTCATGTAGTCATTTTTTAATAGCTGAGTAGTACTCCATTGTGTAAATGTACCACTATTTCTTTATCCATTCTTCAGTTGAGGGGCATCTAGGCTGTTTCCGATTTCTGGCTATTATGAAGAAAGCTGCTATGAATATAGATGATGAAGTGCCCTTCTGGTAGGATGGAGTATCCTTTGGGTATATGCCCAGAAATGGAATGGCTGGGTCTTGAGATAGGTCGAGTTCCCATTTCCTGAGGAAGTCACCATATAAATTTCCATAGTGACTGTTCAAGTTTGCATTCCCACCAATAATGAAAGGAGTGTTCCCCCTACTCCACAACCTGGCCAGCATGAGCTGTCATTTGTGTTATTGATCTTAGCCATTTTGATAGGTGTAAGATGGAATCTCAGAGTAGTTTTGATTTGCATTTCCCTGAAGGCTAAGATTGTTGAACATGTTTTGAAGAGTTTCACAGCCATTCAAGATTCCTCATTTGAGAATTCTTGGTTTACATCTGTACCCCGTTTTTTGGATTGGATTATTTGGTTTGTTGATATCTACTTTCTTGAATTCTTTATCTATTTTGGATATTAGCCCTCTATCAGAAGTAGAGTTGCTGAAAATCTTTTCCCAATCTGTAGGGTTACATTCTATCTTATTGACAGTGTCTTTTGCTGTACAGAGGCTTTTCAATTTCTTGACATTCTATTTGTAAATTGTTGACTTTAGTGCCTGAGCTATCAGTGTTCTGTTCAGGAAGTTGTCTCCTATGCCAATGTGTTCAAGGTTCTTCCCCACTTTGTCTTCTGTCAGGTTCAGCGTATCTGGTTTTATGTTGAGGTGTTTGATCCACTTGGACATGTGTTTTGGGTGGGGTGCCAAATATAGATCTATTCGCATTCTTCTGCATACCAGCATCCAGTTTGACCATCACCATTTGTTGAAAATGCTGTCTTTTTTCCAGTGTGTATTTCTGGCTTCTTTATCAAAGATCAGGTGTCCGTAAGTGTGGATATATTCCTGGATCTTCAATTCTGTTCCATTGATCAATGTGTCTATTTTTATACCAATACCATTTGGTTTTTATTACTATAGCTCTATAGTAAAGATCAGGAATAGTGATACCTCCAGAAGTTCTTTTATTTTTCAGTATTATTTTAGCTATTCTGGGTTTTATGTTTTACCATATGAAGTTGAATATTGTCCTTTCAAGGTCTGTAAAGAATTGTGTTGGGATTTTGATAGGGAATACATTGAATATGTAGATTGCTTTTGGTAAGATGGCCATTTTCACTATGTTAATCCTACCAATCCAGGAGCATGGGAGCTCTTTCCATCTTCTGAGATCTTCTTAAATTTCTTTCTTCAAAGACTTAAAGTTTTTGTCAAATAAGTCTTTCACTTGCTTGGTTAGAGTCAGCCAAGATATTTTATGTTGCTTGTTGCTATTGTGAAGGGAGTTATTTCCTTGATTTCTTTCTCAGTCCATTTGTCTTTGTGTATAGGACAGCTACTGATTTTTTTCTTGAGTTGATTTTGTAGCCAGCCACTTCACTGAAGTTGTTTATCAGCTGTAGCAGTTCCCAGGTTGATTTTTTGAGGTTGCCTTAATACACTATCATATCATCTGTGAATAAGGATACTTTGACTTCTTCCTTCCAATATGTATTCCTTGATCTCCTTCTGTTTTCTTATTGCTCTGGCTGAAACTTCGAATACTTTATTGAATAGGTATGGAGAGATAGGACAACTGCCTGTTCCTAGCTAAGGCTCTTTTAGTTTTCCATTTCATTTCCCTTTCTTACTTTGTGACATTATCTAGAACAGTGGTTCTCAATCTGTGGCTGTGACCCCTTTGGGGGTCAAGTGAGTCTTTCACAGGGGTCATAAGACCATCGGCATATAAGATATTTACATAATGATTCACAACAGTAACAAAATGACAATTAGAAAGTAGCAACGAAAATAGTTTTATGGTTGGGATCATCACAACATGAGGAACTGTGTTAAAATAAAGGGTCACAGCATTACGAAGAATGAGAACCACTGAGTTAGACTTTGATAGGGTTTTGTTGTAATATTTTCAATTCTAAATGCATGCCATTAATCAATATACAGAATGGCTATGTAGGTTATGTATTTTACAGGTTTTTTTTTCTTGAATGTGCCTTAATAGTTATGCCTTTCAAAGACTTTTTGTCTATTTTATCTAAGGTGCTGCCTTTGTGTGATTTCCTTATGAAGTTTACAATGACTGTATGATCTGCAGAGATGCCCATTCCTGACACACTGAGCTTTTTTCCTATCTCATATAATGCAGCCTGACCCCCTTCCTCCACTCCTCCCTGCTAGCCTCAGTTCCCCTCTCCCCTAGATCCCTCTAGCCCTCACTTCTCCGTAAAGAACAGTCCTATGGGGTTTACCTCACAAATAGGGCATAACAAGATGTAACAAGGTCAGGCACTAATCCCTTTATCCTAGGTGGGCTAGGCACCTAAGCAGGAGGAAAAGGGTCCCAAGGGCAAGGAAAAGGATCAGAGACCCACACACACTCCAGTCGGTAAGAGTTTTGCAAGAACACCAATTCAGACAACCATAAAATATATTTAGGGGACCCTGTAGGTTCCAAGTCTGCTATTTCAGTCTCTGTGAGCCCCTAAGAGTGTCAGTCAGTTGGATTCTGCGGGGCTTGTTCTTTTAGTGTACTTGACTCCTCTGGTCCCACAATCCCTTCTCCCCGTCTTCCACAGGGTTCCCTGATCTCTGCAGAATGTTTGGCCCTGGGCCTCTGCATCTGCTCCCGTTAGCTGCTGGAGGAGGCCTCTCTGATGACACCAAATAGGCACCTATCTATAAGCAGAGCAAGATATCATTAGAAATCATCTCCTGGCTATCAAGTCTCTAGTTTCTGGCCTGCCCTACAGTATTAGCCATGGGCTCCATCCTTTGGTTTAGGGTTCTGGATAGGATATATATACACATGCATACATATATATGTGCATATATACACATATATATCTTATCCATGTTATATAGGTCTAAGGTTTTGTGGATGGGATGGTGTCCCAGTCCCATCACTGGAAAGCCATGCTTGGTTACAGGAAATGGCGTATTCATGCTCCCTATGCCCCATTACTACAGGTCTTCACTAGATCCACCCTCATAGATTCCAGTGAGTTTCCACTGCACTAGGTCTCCTGATTACCCCCTAAATGTCTTCCAATTCTGGTTGTTGCTCCATATAGTCTCTCCCTTGATCTCTCTTTCCCAAACTGGTCCCTACTTTTCCTTTTCCCATTTCCTCCCAGCCACCTGCTCTGTCCATTCTGTTTTCCCTTTACCAGAGAGATCCCTGTGTCCTCACTGGGGCCCTCCATGTTGTATAGTCTCCCTGGGTCTGTAGATTGTAGTACCTTTGTCGTTTGCTTAACAGTTAATATCCACATATAAGTGAGTACATACCCTGTTTGTCTTTCTGGGACTTACTAGACGGGAAGATACCACGATGACACTGAGTTTTTAATTATTTACTTCTTTTTTCATTGTCACTCCTATACCCATTTACTAGAGGGTTATCAGTTTCATTAATTTTCTCAAAATAATAGCTTTTGGTTTCATTGTGTTTTCAGCAATTTGTAGTATAATATTTAAATGGTTTCTCTTTTATCCGTTTAAATTTGGTTTCATTCACTATTTTTTTTTCTGGTTGCTCAACATAGAAGTTGAAGTAAGTAATTTCAAATCATCTTTTCAAATATAGGCATGAGTGACACATATGCTGTCTAAATTATTTAAGATTCATCCAAGGGACATTGCTATATATATTTGCATTCACTTACAAATACATTCTGATTTCTTTTTTGATTTCTTTTATGACAAGTGAGTTACCTAGAATTGTTGGGCCCTTTTTATTCCAAATATTTGATATTTCCTAGGTATTGTTCACATACTGACTCTTTTCTCAATTCATTGTGACCAAGGAATATACTTCCTCTAATGTGAATCATGTTTTATTTATTAAAATATGATTTTCTGGGACTAGATGATTTCATACCTAAGAACACTTAGTGTACAAGCATGGGGAACAGAGTTCATATCCAACTGCGGATGAAAAGCTGGGCATAGTCTTGTGAATGGCGGTGACACCAGCACAGAGGCAGGCAGAGATAACTGCATCACCAGGGCTTGCTGGGTTCCATGTTCACCCCAAAATAGAAGCTCTGAGGTCAGTGGAACCCTGCTTTAGAGGAACAATTCAGGCAGTGATAATGGAGGACATACAGCACCCTCATAAGACCACCATGAGCACCTGCCCACATGTACACACACACACACACACACACACACACACACACAAAACCATGAAAAAATTTTGGTTTGTGTCTCACAATATATCCACTCTTGGTAAATGATACAAAATATTTGAAAAGAATGTGTAACCTTTGCTGTCTTATGGACTCTTCTACAAAGCTATATTATTTCAAAGGGATTAGTTCAAATGGCTAATTTTCTCTAGGTCTTTTAGGGTTTCTGTCTACTTAGCTATTCAGAGAAAGTTCTGGGATCTGTAGCTATGATGACTCCTTTACTTTTCCTTCCAGCATTTCTGTTCATAAAAACCACTTTATCTTTTCAAGTACAAGTACCCTGGGCTATTAGGAGCTTCTCCTCCGTGATGTGTGAAGTTCCATTTGTAAGAGAGGGATGAACAAGAGCAAGCCTCTTCTTTATCTTGGAATTCATTGTATTCCCAGTTTGGTGTCTATCCTTGGAGTCTAGTCAATCAGCAGCTCATGCTGGCTCAGGCTATTTTAGTTGAGAGAATTAATCAAGGCCCCATTACTTCATTTTTACTACAAGTGTAATTATCATGAGGTTATAGTGAAACCAGTCAACAGCAGGAAGTATTTAATGTACACCTCTTTGTGTGTGGTACATTGAGCAGTATTAACTGGGCTTAGTGGGTTATTAAAAAGCAGGGACATGAAACTGGAAGCAGAGAAACATGTCAGAGGGTACGATGAGATTTGGAAGGTGGAAATAGGGACAGGCATGATCATATTTAGTTGGTTGCACGTATGCAATTCTCACCAATATAGACACTTTTTGAAATTTAAACAAAACTTAAAAAAACAAAACAAAAACAAAGAAACATAACCTTGGCTCTAGTCCAAATCTGAATGTTAAGCTGTGTAGTCCTTGATGTGCAGATTTCCTTCATGGTGTCACGTTCCTTCCAAGACTATCAATGCCCCCTTCCCACCTTTCACACTTGCACTCCCTCCATGGTCTCTCTCCAACCACCTCTGCATCCTTTACATCAACCTCAAGCTCTAGTCAAGTGGGGAATCCTCATGTGGCTCTCCTGATGTCCCCATGAATGTTTTGCTTGGTTTGTCATTATTATGGGATTAGTTTATGATCCTGTTCTTGGTCATATTGACAATTTAGACTTGTTTTTTTGTTTGTACCAATCTGTCAACTTTCCAAGCGCACTTCCAGTTCCTTAAGAATAGATTCGACATTTTATATTTCCATTTGCTCAAAGAATTATCACAAAGTATTGCACACAGGAGATGCTTCATATGGTTGTAAAATAAGTGAATAAAGCAGTTAATAGCGATTTGAAGAACATTTTTATGTTTACTTTTTACATGTAGATTGTGAATTCTGTAATTTTTTTTTTTTTTTTTACAAAAAGTAAGAAAAACAGAACCTTTTAGGAGCTTCTGGTCAAATTATGGATAAGGTCTGTTGAATAAGGGGCCAGAATAAGACTCAGAAACGGCACTCTAAAATAATGGTGCTGTCTTGCTCAGGAAATTATTAAAGATAGGCTAGAATTTTGGAAGATGACTTTCAAAACAAAAGCACTTATTTTCCAGTCACTTCCTGAGAGAGTCAGAACATTTACTAGTGAGGGAATATTTTCGGGAAGTTGTGGGCTGGCCGGCCGACAGTGCATGAAGCAACAGCATGTGGCTGGGGCAGATGGGACTGGATAAGGGCAGGAATAAAGGCAGAGGAGGGACTGTGGGTGTGAGCTGAACAGAACACCATGAATGGGAAAAAGAAAAGGTTGGTTGAATTGATATTGAAAAGCAAACTGTCTGATGTTGCCTTATGGTGTATATTCACAATACTGAGGAAAAATAATCTTCCTACCAATTAGCCCAGGTAGAAGTCCTGGAACATTCAGTTCCTTCTATTTAAATCATTTTTTTTAAGTAAATGAGATAAGAAGAGTCCAGGTATCAGTTTGGGGAACTTTTATACTACAAGGTCATCAGTATGAACAAATGTACCATCACCAGGATACAAAGGCAAGAAAACTAGGTAACCCAAATTGCGCAGGTCTTCCAAAAATAATCCAGCAGAAATCTTCCAATTGTGTTATCAGGATACTTCCCACCTTCACACCTTGCTGTATACTATGGGGATTTTGAGATCAATTGAATGCACCTTGTATTCATTATGTTATGTATTTTTTTCCATGAGCCTTTTACCTCTCATAACACATCAATAAATACTGTCATTGTTGGCTGTGAAACTACCCTCGAGCATCTGTGTTCTTTACCATCTTGCCACAGCTCAGCATTTTCTTCAAAATCCTCTTCCCCTAACTCAGTGATCCCTTAGAGGCTGTGGCAGACTGCTGTCTTTGGTGAAATTAAGTCAGAACATAATATGTCTTGAAATTCTGCCCAGATTCTGTTTAGTGACTATACTAGTATCTTTGTTGTTAAACTACACAAACATATTTCTTTAGAATTAACATATTCTAGCTCTGTGTAGACCACTCTTAGGTCCCAGGAATACCCAAAGTATTACGTTACCTCTATGAATACTATCTAAAACACAAAATAAATGTGACTGTTTCCTTATGCATCAGCAGCATAAAGTTCTACTTTTAAATTCCAAAATACACAGCTGGCCTTATTTGAGTATCATAAGCTTTCTGCCTAGTCATTAAGGGATAACCTCAGATAAGCAACTTGTGGTGTTATAAGGTGCTAATACACGACAAAAGAATTGTAATAGTTCTATATCTTAACTTAGATGAGAGTGGGAGATATCTAAAGGTGCTGTGAGTGCGCATGCATTTCTCACATAGCAGCTACCTGCACTTGTTCATACATACAGGTGTGTATTGTGTATATTATCCACTTGCTGCCATTTTACTATTTTTCACTCAAATTCTACCTCTGTGGCCTGCCACCCAAAGCTTGTGGTAGAAGCGTTTGTCATCACTGTCTTTCCCTCCTACTTCCTTCCCCCCACACACGTATGGTATGTGCAGTTTTGCCAGACCCATATGAAGGCAGGGGGGTGCCGATGGGATTGCTTTACACAAGTGTGAGAATGAAAATACTTCCCAATGAAAACATCTGTCTCTGTTCAAGCCATGCCCAGTTATCCCCCCAAAGAAATGTTCTGATTAACTTTTTTAAAAGTCTTAAGATAGCAGTTGTGTAGCCGATCTAATTAAGAAGTTTATGTAACAGATCTGCAGGTTTTTTTTTTTTTTTCCTTTCCTTCTTCAACTGGGTTCTTTGAGCTCAGTTTGAATGTTACCAGCTTTCGATATGCAACGGCCAAGTGCTTCCCGAGCTGAGAATTATCAGCTTTTGTGGGATACAATTGCTTCCTTAAAACAATGTGAAGAAGCTATGCAACATGCTTTCATTCCGGTAAGGAAAATGGCTTATTTAGGATTCTTTTATTCATCGCATTTGTTCTCGTCATTTTAGAAAGAAAGACATTCTGTATATTTAAAGATGTATCATCTCTGTAGCTCTTACTCAGGGTAAATGTGTGTCTGTTTCTGTTTGTTCTGTATGAACTCTGGATTCTGAATTGATCAGTGAGAAAAAGTAATAGTGCTCCAAATTCATATCATGAAGACAGTATTTTATAATAGTGGCATGCACTAAGGATGGAATGTAACATTAATATTTCTCACATTATTTGAAGTTACATGCAATTTATATTTCCTTGTTGGAACACAAAAACTACTCAGAGTAGCTTGAATATCACTCTCATAAGACACACTGTCTGTAAGGAATTTTAAAAACTGGTGTTTAGAAGCTCTCCAGACCACATGAAGTTATAATGTTTCTATTTTGAATTTGGAACTTGTTTGCTTCTATTTTTTTTATCAAACTCTTCTTTGTTTGTTTTATCAAGAAAAGTTTGAATTTCCCTACAAATTTCCAGCATCTATTCCTTAGGCAGCTGTCTCTTCGACATAATTGTTTTCCCCATTCATGGTTGCTGGTGTGAACCTCTTATTTATCAGCAAACATATTTAAGTATTTTATTCTTTGTCTTCCTGATTTTTTTTTAATTTCTCAGAAAGAGGTAAGAAGGAAAGTTAGAAAAAGGAACTGATATTTAGTTTTCTGTTCTTCTATCTTGACCTCTGCGACCCTACAGATTCATCTACTCTCAGAATCTAACATGGTGCCTGACACAAAGAGAGTGCTTGGTGATCATTTAAGGAAACTCTATTTCAAAATTTGGAATTTCAAGTTGCTTCATGGGCACTTTATTAGTAATTTTGTCTATAATGACCTCAAAAAATTATTTCTATTTGAACCAGTATAGAAGAAAACCAGTAATTCTTTATCTGATTACTGCAGATGGGGTAGTGGTATAAACAGTTACATCTTAATCCATGGAATGTGCCCCTATATGAAAATAGCTGTCAAGTCAGTTCTGATAGCTCATGAACTACTCTGTCTTCCACTCTGATAATAATCCCCAAAATCTGCTAGTGTGAATATACACATAAAAATACCAAGTGATCATTCTGGTGTGAAGTTACTGGGAAATTTCCAATGTTTCAAACATTTTCTAATACCTGCAAAGCTTTATGGAATATATAGCATCAAAATTTATGAAAAAAAAACTGTAATAAACTATAGCAAATATTGAAAGAACAAGTAAAGATTTTTACTGCTGTTTAAATTGAGCCTCAATGTAGTTTGGTCAGACTACTTCAAACCTTAGAAAATGACTCTGTTCCCAGTTATATGTACCCTATAGCCTTGTGATATGTATTTTGTATACTTTGTGTGTGTATTTCTACACAAAGATATATTTTCACACATATCCAATTACATATGTCATTTTGTTTTCATGTTAGCCTTCATTGTTTAGAATATCTTAAATTCTGTGCTTGTTCTGCCATAATAAAGAAATGGCAGTTTGTTTGGCTCAGAAAATTGTCCTCTATTAAAAAATCCTAATAATTTTAAAGGTTAAATATTTAAAATGAATGTTGTATAAGAAATACAGATGTATCTCAGTGTTTCTGGTCTTAAGAAACCTGTCCTTCTATGCATGCACCTTGAGTGTGGATTCAGAGAAAATGATGAGAAGGATCTGGATCTTAGATTCCCTAGATCATTTCTCACACATGGGAACTATACAGGGAAATTCCGCCAATACACTTCTGTAGACTAATAACAACCCTGGTGTATAATCTACAATTAGATAGTACTCTACTTCCAGAGGATAACCCTCTAACATACAACCTAAATTCACCTTGGTGACAATGAACTTAGAGTAGCTAGTACCTGTATCATATAACTCAAAATAGTCTAGAGAGAAGAAAGAAACCAAACAACCAACTGTGACACTCCTCACCTTTGACATTTGGTTCAAAAATCAGATCGGGCCCTGTAGTGATGAGGTAGAAATCAAGTCAGGACTCAGGTTCATCTGTTAGGCTCAACAGCCCTGAGTTCAAAGTAACAATGAAGATTTCCCGTATCATTTAGTATTGCTTGGCCGGTGCAAACTAATAACTATGGAATGCAGGGATAAGTAAAGATCTTTCATGACATTTTAGTTCTCAGTCTATCATAGAGAATTGGGGCACTTTCTAGTATCGCTGGGTATCAGAGAAATGTAAGCCTTTTATGTTTCATGAAAGAGATTACATACATTTGTAAAATAGCCCCATAGTCAGGAGTTCTTTTTCATAAGGATGTATCTGAGGTTTTATTCACTTATCAGTTTGATGAGCTTATCCCCATGTTCTGGAGGCCCTGTACCTGTCAGGGCCTACTATTCTAGGCCCCAGATAAGGGCAAAAAGGGACACCTCTACTTCTCTGTAACATTTCACAAGAGACTTCATTGCCTCTTGACTAAATGGTGCCCACTGCCTCTTCCTTGGTTTGCTATGCTTTATGTTGTTAGTCATCATATTGGGATTTAATAAAGTCATTCACTCTGACATTCCATAGGCTCGTAGTATATCTCATTTACCCAACTTGCTAAAAGGCACTAGGCTTCTGTCAATTAGAGACCAGGTACAAATGTATTCATTCATGCAATTCAATACCCTTAGTTCTCAGTTAAAGTTTTTCAACCTCCCTGCCTCATTGTTCCTCCTATCCCATTAGCCTAGCAATAAATTCAGAGTGTCTCTTAAGCTGACTCAGGTCACATTCTGTGCTGACAACCATGGAAACTTAGAGCACTGGCCAGGGAGTGAGCAGTGACACAGGGATAAGATGCAGAATGGAAAGAAGGAACAAAGCTGACAGAAAGATGGACAAGTCTGTTGAGGATTTCAGGTATCAGAGTGAGATTCTGTCATTCAAGAAGTGACTCACATCATCTAGCCCACAAGCCCAACATCACATGGTACTCCTTTTCCCTCTGTTTGAAGTCCTGGTGAACAGTGAGTAGGGACTCAAATAAACTGCTCTGAAATGATACTGCCATCATCACATCCATGTTAGAAAATCAGTGTGGCCAGGTTCCTTTTTAACATCAAATAGCCAGTAGAACAAGTGGTCCTGGCCTCCTAAAACCAATCCCACTTGATTGTATCCGTGTCCTGACTTTTCTTTTTCAACTTTAGTGTTTCATACTGTTCATAGTCATTGGATTTCTCCTATGTCCCCCATGACCTGTGAACTCCTCACATGGCAAGACCATGTGACTCTCTTCTCTCCATATCTTCTTCTACACTGCTAAAAAAACCAAAACAAAACAGTGCTTAATATAAGATGTTTGCTAAGTGTATCTGTAGCACCTCATTAATCCACAAGAAGTACCAACTTCAGCAGTGATCAATGATAGGATGAGGAAGAGGAAGTGACCCTTCTTGTCTCTTGTATTCTCAAAACCTGCCTTCTCAGCTCTAGGATGACATCCCCTGACTGCCACTGGCTCTTCTTTAGGGGCCTGCTTAGGTCAGCTCTAAATAGCATCTGTTCAGTGATGACTTCAAGTCCCAGTTCATGCTGTTCCAAGTGTGTTTTGTCCTCTCTGGATGCTAAATATTACTTGACACATAATCTTCCATTTTCTGGATTCCTTTTCCCATTTTATTCTTCTTACCCTTGCTTCCCATTCTCTTTAGTGATACCCCAATTTTTAGTCTAGTACTTTCTGAAGAATATGAACAAAGCTATTAAAGGAATTACTAATAGTAAAGACATAAAAATGACACTTAATCTAGGGAGACATTCAGTTTAAGGTGGGGGAAGGCACTTAACGAGAAGTGACCTGGATAATTAAAGCAGTGTAAGACTGTACGGACTTTGGAGATCGCTGGTGAAAAGGAATGAGTTGCTACTCTTTACCTTTAAATAAAACAAAACCACAACAAAACAATCTCTCTTCTCTACCTTAGATGTGTTGTTTACGTCTTCATTGTCTGTCTTATATAGTCTGGAATTCTCATGCACACATACACACACACACACACACACACACACACACAATACAAAATGCCAGATGCTTCCCTGTATTCCAGTATTGCTCATTGTACAGAGTTTTCATTAACTCATCATTCCAGAATATTAGCACAGATATGTGGTATGCCTCACACTCTGGAAACTGCAAAATCAGTACTCCAAAAGTATTTGTTACAGAAAAAACAAGTAAATAGGTTATTCATATTAATAATGGAAGCTTCCTCTAGTAGCAAAAATTAAAAATCATGGACAACAAAACCTTCTTGAGCTGGTACTATAATAGGGTATTATTAATGGCCAAAGTTTCAGTTTTATATATATTTTACTTCGTGGGGATATGCTCAAACACAATGCCATTTGCATTTTTTAATAATGAAAATTATAAAGAAAAAGGAGATTTGTTCAAGGTGGACACACTAAGAAGAGTGTAGTAGTATGCTGCTGTGCTGGCTCAGCAAGGAAAACAGGGAGACCCTTTCATAGATGTAAACCCTGCCAGACCTCAGCAGAAGAACCACCGTCATGGCCCAGCAACATCCTGGACAGTGGAACACCCTGAGCCTCTGAGCTCAGGTGCTTTTATTGATTCAGAACTCCTCAGGTGCAGATCATAAGCAATCAAACATCCCTCACAGAAATCAAACACCTGCAGACAATATAAAACTCAAAAACCTGGGCAACCCCTCACCCAACAGTGCACAAAACCATTTCAAACATAACTAAAAATAAACTTCTACAACAGAAGAGTTCAGAGATCCAGTGACAAGGGGAAAGCCTATCTTTGGGGTTCTAACCTGAGGGGAAAGTTTTAATATAAAGTAAGAGATATACATAATGAAGCAGTCTAACCAAGTACTAAGGTGTAGCCTGTTGTCCACTGTTGGTTCAGATCCAACTGCCTCCTGCAAAGTTAATGTGTCCTGTCAGGTCATTTGACAAATTATAAATCTTTATCCAGAAGATAAGTTCCTCCTCTAGGTGCCTGCAGGGTTTCAGACTTCTCCCAGAAAAATATTTCTGGGTAATTCCTTTTTTTTTTTTGCATTCCTTTCTTTTAATAGTCTCATAGCCATAGAGTGTACAAGTGTCTGTTTAGAATATGTTCATTTCTGCCAGATAGGCTAGTCACATTTCCCTATGCTTTGTTTTAACACTTCAATCTTCGGATGAACTTGCCTGCATCCAAAACAGATACAATAAACAGAGTATAAATAGGAACAAGGGTTGGAATATATCCAGTTAGTGTCAGGTACTGTGCCTAAGAACCATTTCTCCACAACCTCTAGGCTTTACATTGTTCTTGGAAGGGCTGGCATAAGCGACTCCATTTTGCCAGTTTGATAGTGGGTCACACCATGATACCTAGGCTGGACTTAACTTAAAATCCTCTTGCTTCAGATTCCTAGGTGCTGGGATTATAGACATGTTTAACTTTTATAGAAACTAAAAAAAATTTATTATACCAATGCTGTTAGTAGGCCTGTTGCTTTTACAGCTGGGACTACTTTCAAGACCTATCTTACATTGTCTTTCTTGTTACAACTTTCAAAAACGTATAAAGTCTGTTAGTTTTTATTACAAGATAGCCGAAATGGCCAGGATCAGAAATATTTCAGCAGATCAAACACTGCTATACTTTCAGTCTAGTGTACTGCTTTGCTCTGATCTAGAGAGTTTTAGCTAGATTTGGGACCTGTCTCTAATATTGGCTCTGTAGCTTGATAGACTGGGTGAGTTACTCAGACTCTGATCCTCAGTTTTATCCTATATAAAGCTAGATACTATAGTGTTGTAGGATTCTTGGAGGTTTACATTCTTGGAGATGTAAGTTAACACATACCCCGCCTCGAACCCCACAATAGTTCCTAATCAAATAATGCGCTCAGTCAGGATTGCTCCTATTCTTATAAATGTTGTTTTGAAGTTTTAGTATTGTCCCAATCTCTCACAAGTTTCACAGTGAATTCATATATGACCGCAATGCCTTTTCATAGTATTTGAGATTGACTAAATACTATATCATTTCCATTTAAAAATGGCTAGAAATTTCAGAGAAATAATTCAGTCTGATAATAGCATCATAACATTAAGGTATCTTAAACTTCCATCTGATAATTACTATTGGAAACTATTTGTATTGCCACTTTAATAATATTCAAAATTGAATTACAATTGAACTCAAAAATCATCTAATCCTTCTTAATAGTTGTCCTGAACTTTGACGTAAGTTAGAGAGTTAGGTGGCATGACCAAGCTCCTCTAATTCCAGAAGCTACTGCTGAGAGCAGTGTTGTTGGGCACCATGCCTTATGGCATAAAAGCAAATAGACCAAAACTCTCTATGGACTGGATGTGGTTAAGGAAGAATCATGAGGTGGACATCTGAAAATATCCAATTTAAAAAGAGCCAATCTCCTCTCTGATTTGTTGGTGATATCCATTGTAAAACAAATTGAAGTTCGTGTGTGTGTGTATGTGTGTGTGTGTTCACAATTTCAGCAAACACATTGGTCTGCAAGTGCAAAGGCAAGACTACTTATCTCAAAAACCATGATTCACCTCTATGTGCTGACCAAGATCTCCATATGTGTGAATATATGCATGATCATATGTAAGTACACCTGTGTCTCCACGTGTCCATTGAGGAATATGAAGGTCAACCTTAGGTGTGATTTCTCACAATACACCTTATTATTTGAGCCAGTCTCTCACTGGCCTGGTCCTCACTCATTCTTGAGGTTATGACATGAGTCCTAGAGCTCTTCCTTTGTTTACCTTCCCATCTCTGGGATTACAAGTATGTGCCACTGCTCTTGAATATTTTACAAGATATATGAGTATCAAACTCAGTTCCTTATGCTTGCACATCAAGTACTTTACCAATACCAATTATGCTATATGCGTAGCCCCAGTATTTCTTTATTTTACTCTAAAACATTGTTGACATACTATGCCTTAGCCAATAGGTGAGTCGGGCAAGATATAGATAGATATAGATACAGAATAACTGACCATTAGAAAGTCTGTACAAAATCAATAAGGCAAGAAAAACACACTTCCACCCAGGAAGCTAAAACAGCTGCAGAACCAGGAACTGGTTGGCATTTCAGAACTAGAGATTTTTGTGTCCTGGCTTGAAGAACAAAGAGTCCATTGCTTATTTACTGACAATGTACAAGCACATCTGCACAATATATTCTCTGCTACCAACAAATGGCAATAGCACTTAGCAAACCACTGTTTTCTAAATACCATCATTTCTTTCTTATATATCATTAACTATTTTCTTCATTGAAAAAGATTCCAAGTAGGACATTAATCTTGAAGCAACATAGATTGTTAAACTTTAGCATTATCATAATTGAGAGATGAAAATAAAACTAAATTATTCCTTACTCTGTTCCTGTTGTCACCCAAGCCAAGTGCTGACTTTCAGAAGTAAGCCTTTGGTGTGCAGACCCACCATAGACATGACCACATTGCAATAAAAAACAATTACACAGCAGGGAACTCACAACTCCTTTCTCTCCTAACATTTCCTCTCACACAAAGGATTCCTTTTAGGTGTGAAATATTTTACGACTTTCTCCATGACTTCATCTATGTTTCAAACAGTGTATGATTTAGGATTAAATTTTGATTACTAGAAGTAGAAAAGAAGACAGTGGATATTTCCACCCTGGGGTTAGGACTTAGAAAACATAGAGAAAAGCAAGAGGAGAAGAACTCAGGGCAAGTCTCCTCTTCCCTTCAAATATAATGCTCCAATAAAGAAAGTTCCTTTTTCTTCTGATTTTGATTATTTGCTTGTTTCTATTGGCAGTGTCAGGGACAGAATACCGGACTTGGTGACTACTAGACAAGTGCTCTCTTACTGAACTATGTACCTAGCCCTTCTATATTATATTCTTGAGGCCACACTAAACCAGTTTACAAGGAAACCTTATAGACTATGCACATAGAATAAGAGGATCTGGGATCTATTTTTTTAAAAGAACATTCTCTAAGGCACACAATAGCTCACACCCTTTAGCCAATTCATTAGACACCTACTTATATCATTCATCCTTATCTCATTTAACTTTTGTCTTATATTTTAGCTTGTCTTTCTTAAAATCAATGTGGCAGGATGGTAATAGCAGAGTAAGTTGCTTCCCTACAGGAAGAATAGTACATCCCAACCTCTCCTCTCCATTACTTCCAATAGGGTAAAATTTATGATGAGTGAAATCACATTCCTGATAAGATGCACTTTTAGAGGTCACCCACTGTACTTAATTTTTCAACTAGAGAAATAAATGCAGAGGTTCACTGAGTTACCTTTTTACTATGAATTATGGAACTTGTTGGTTTCAAAGTTGATATCTACAGGCTCTAATCCTTGTCATCTTTGTACATCTTCACATCCTTACCTGCAGTGTGTCATTTCTGGTTGGATAGGGTATTTGGCTTTTGATAGCCAGTTAGGAACTGAGGAGGGAAAGAGGAGACTTACCCTGCGTTCTTTCTTCTTGTCTTGATTTTCTCTGTGTTATTACAAATAACATAGAATACTTTTGTGTCAAAAACTCTTGGTGATAGAATAAAATGGACAAAAAAATGCATTCATTTTTAAGATAAATCATAAGCCATTAAATGGATGTGGAGTTTGAAGTAGATTTTAATTTTAAAAACTGCTATAAGTGTCAGCTTGTTTTTTGATGGTTTTTTGACTCCATAGTTTTTGTTTTTGTTTTTTTAATTCCATGTTTCTTCCAAAATCTCCAATTTCTTATGAAATATCTGATGGGATTGTAACTCTGGGTAGATAGTGTTGCCAGCAGCTGCCTACTGTATTCCAAGTGAAGAAGTTTTAGTGGAAGTTAATAGACTTTGGGTCAAGATGAGTAGTCTTCACCTCCACTAGTTATCAGTGTAGTGACTTTGGACAGGATGTGTTAGAGGCCAGTATCTCACTAACTCAGCTATAGACAGAACATAGCTAGAGTACATAATTATTCCAGTGCTAATAAGGGGTAGAAAAAAATGAGCTCACAATACCTGCATGTGATTAGAAGTAGGATGCTTCTGCTGAGAATTCCCCTTGGTGGAAATGTCATAGCTTAGAATAGCTGGGTCTTCAGCAGAGGGGCGATTCCAGCAGTGCAGTTAAGAGCTTTCCACAGAAGGAAGCCATTGTCCTTTCTACCTATTTCATTAATTTTGTTGTCTCAGGGGTTAACTCATAAATCTTTATCTTGTTTTAATTCTCGTTCCATAGATTTAAAAGCCAATTAACAATCACTTTCTGTGAGTAGTATAGTTGGGGGTGGCTGAAAATACACTCAATTACAATTTCGTGAAGAAATTATGAGTATCATACATGAAGAAACTCACTATCAAAGCCTGTTAAGGAGAAATGGCTGATTTGGGTAATCAATGGGACATACCCAGTTGAAGATGTGCTTATGTCAAAATTGTCCTGTGGACAAGTCTATAGGACATCTTGATGATTGTTAATTGATGTAGAAGGGCCCAGCCAATAAGAAATGTAGCTGAATGTGAGACAGGGGCATCAGAAAGAAGCACTGCTCTGTGTCTCTGATTCAGTTCCTTCTTGAACTCCTATCCTGGCTTCCCTAGATGATGGAGTCTAACCTGTAATGAAATAAACCCTTTCCTCCTCAAGTTGCTTTTGGTCATGGTGTTTATCACAACATCCAAAAACAAACTAGGACTTTAACTGCTCATCAGGAGATCTAGGTGATGGGGCTTTGACATACTTTGTTTTCATAAATATTTATAACCTTTTATGAGCTGAAATCATACAAGTAGTGGGAGCTTTGAAAGTATGTGTGTGGTGGGATGGAGTCTTGATATGACAAGAGGAGGAAATTCAAGGAGGACGTTGGATATCAGATTGCTCTTCTGGGATATAGAATTTGGTGAGGTTCATAAGAGTGAAGTCTACAGCTGATTCCGAGTGTGGGAAAGAAAGACATAAAAGCAAAGGAGCTGTGTAGGTATGAACAAGTATATTCTTGCAGGAGTGACCTCTGGCACCATGAAAGGAAATAGCAAGAGAAAAGGCAGTCTGGACAATACAACCACAAAATTTCTAGCTCTCAGGAATATATGGCAACCAACCGTGGATGGCTGCAAGACTAGCACCACATGGAATGAATCAGTGATTTCAGTAGGAATTGTTATTATAGCAAGGGCCACACTGTCTGAACCACATAGTCTGAGTGAATGCTTCCATTTTCCTGGTATCTTCACAGAGCATTTTTGTAAATTATGTAAATAAAGAAGTTCTTTCTTATGGTGAATCAGAGATTTGAGGTATTGTGGGCAAATAGTAAAGAGCAGGGGCTTTAAGAATCAGAGGACTTGGGTTTGAGATCTAGCTTGAATCACTCTAGATGTCTAAATTTGGAAAGTTCACTGAAAAATCCTTACCTTCCGTTTATTTATCGACAGACGAGAAGAAACTCTGTCATTCCCCCCCGAGGTTATATAAGGAATAAGCAATAATACATGCATAAAATCTGGTCTTTTTTGCCTGGCACAGTGGGAACTTGCTCAATCAATATTTTTCCCTTTCCTCTTGCTGTGAGAATTTAATTATCAAATATTTTATATATGGTATGAAACATGATACTGCTGTTTGAAATAATCACTGACTTGGGCTTGCTATTGATCTGAAGACCAACTTTTTGTGATTCATTTATTTTAGTCTGTGTGCTAAATACAAGGAAGAAAGAGGAGACAGTGCAAGGTCTGGCATCTCCAATAGCTGACAGTCAAAACAGTGTCTACCTTCTGATCCAAGTGCTTCTGAATCTAATGGAAGCATAAAGAAAACTATCTGGTTCCCTGTGTCTCATCTCCAGACTACACCATGCTTTCTGTAGCAGGGAGAAAGAGATGACTAACTCAGACTAACTGAGGTCATTAGGATTCCATCGATTTTCTGCAAAGCATTAAATTCCCTTGTGTCTTATTTTATTTGTAGTGTTGGGCTTCACATATGCTAGGTAAACACTCCACCATGAGCTATTCCCAAATCATGGAGGTCCTTGTGTTAAGTAGATTAGTTTTGTTATGAGGATTGTTTGGTGATGGGAATACTCTAATCCAAGGGGTTGAAATACTAATGGTGGTATTCATGGATCAGAGAAAATTTGTTGAGTACAGTGGACTTCTTTCTACTCCTCCTGTCTTTACAGGGTAAAAAAACAAGTGCTGTATAGCGATTGGCTAAGAGTTACTGGTTTTTGGAAAAAGATTGATAGGTTTGACATCTTCCTGTTCCCAGATGAACACTACTAAAGTTACTTCACACATTTTTTTTTCCTTAGAGTAGAATAATGTTCCTTTTCCACCATTAAGTAAGTTCATTGCACTCATAAATATAAAACTGGAAGATGATAAGTTCTAGGACAGGCTGGTGACAAGAGACAAGTACCAAGAACCTGTCTCAAAAAAAAAGTGATGGGGAACTCAGAAGGAATTGTTTTAGAGTTGAACTTGTTCATGTGGAAAACATGAATCTGTGAGTCAGTCTTCCTATATTTTGAGGTAAGCTGATGGCAAATGAGATAGGCTATCATCTACAGACGTTTTGGGGTTGGGGGAGCATACAAGTCTTGGCTTCTTCAGCCATTAGCCTATAGTGAAGTCCATCTTACTAAGCTCTTAGGCTGATGCTGCTCTCTCATCCACTCTTCCGGCCTCTGTGTCCTTACCCTGAGGAGCATGCTTCAGTCACTGTAGGTTGATAGCAAATCAGTTGACAAGAACCCACTGGTGAATTCAGTCATGATGGCTTTCAGCTAGTTTGAATGGCACTGTATCTACCTGGTCAGTATTGTGGAGAAGGGAACATGAGAAGACTATTTGTAAGAACAAAAATAAATCCAGTGATTTAAAATAGCCTTCCATTTATAGGGCTCCATTTGGTTTCGCATGCATTATTTTTCCACCTCACTTCTTAAGAAATAGGTTAACTAGAAAATAGCATTGTCCCATTTTTTAAAGCAGAAGTTTGCGGTGGATTAGGGGACCTAGAAACCTTGTGAAAATTGGGAAATTAAATCTCAGTCAGTGCGAAAAAGAAACTTCTCTTTAGAATATGAAAGAGAAACCCCTATCTTTCCAGGCCAAGAAAGGAAAGAAGGAATGAAAGAAAGAGAGACGGGTAGAGAGAGAGACAATGAAGGACAAAAGTAAGGAAGAAAGGAAGGAAGGAAGGAAGGAAGGAAAGAAGGAGAGGGGGGAAGAATGGGGGAGGGAGAAAAGGAGGGAGGGAGGAAGGAATAATTTTGGTGTCCTTACCTGAAAATCAACAGGTCAATCAGGAAATTGGTTTGCATGCTGGGTTCTGGTACCAGAAAGAGGGATACCAAAACTTCCTGTTGTGTCTTCTTAGATTTATTACCTTAAGCAAATGAGTGAGTCAATTTTGACTTCTTTCCCTTTTTTCTCCCTTTCTCTCTAACCCACCTACTCCTGTCTCCTTTCTGTTCTCCTTTCTTCATCTCTTTCTCCTTTCCTCCATTTCCCCCTCTTCTGACCCTCTCCTTTTCCCACTCCTCCTCTTCCTTTCCCTGCCCTCATCTTCTTTTCCCTTCCTGCCCTATCTTCTCTTCCTTCCCTGTTTCCTACTCTCTCTTCCTTTTCTACTTTTCTGTTTATTTTCAGTGGTGACAATACTGTAAAAATTAAACACATTGATTTATCTTAAAGTATTATCATAATCATTAAAACATAATAATATCTCACCATAGGCTTAGAACTTTCATCGCTATTACGATTTTGTTATTTTTTATTATTGTAGGCTCAGTTTTGATTTTGAGCAATTAGGAGATGTGAAGCATGCCACTTTTCTTTCCCTTTCATTATCCTATTTGTAAATTAAAGAATGAAAATAAACATTTGTAATCTCAGCTTAAAAATCTTCTTGTTTCCCCATGTAAATTACGGCTAGTTGTTCTCAATAAGCTAGTTTTATAGTGCATAGCGGACGTGAAATTGTTATCCACCTCTCTCTTAAAGGGCAGGAAGCTAGATAGAGCTGGGTGGTGGCCCTGAAATTTCCAACTGATGGTAATTGTAGGTTCCAAGTAAATCTTTCAACTAGGAGTAGAAACCTGAGAATGTCCAGGAATGTGGGATCCAACCAACAAACTGTGGGGAATAAGGAGAGGGAGAAAGTTTTCATGTCAAAAGAGAATGAGAGTACAATTTGAGGAAAAGGAGAAAAGATTTCTCTTAACCATTGTTGCTTCCATATAGACCAGCTAAATGGATGTTGTGAAGGAAAAGCTAACTCAAAACAACCATCTTGGCTATCGATCATTGACATAACCAATCCAGCCCTCAATCCAGATATTATTTCAGACCTGATAGAATGGATGATAACCCCAATATACTACTCTCATGGCCATGATCCAACTATAATCCAACTGGGGCTGACCCTGCTGGCAGCTTCCCTGTGGACTGTGAAACTAAAGGTTGGCTAACAGGATATCTAGCAGCCACCAGAGAAAGTCAGCTAATAGGTAATTTGAGGTTCAGAGATTTTTAGCTTTCAGGGAAATCAATCTCTTTCTCTCTCTTTCTCTCTCTTTTCTCTCTCTCTCTCTCTCTCTCTCTCACACACACTCTCACACTCACACACACACACACACACACACTCCTCATCTTAAAAATTGGTGGTATCCATTTTGTTTCAAATTATCATTCTGTGCCTTATATTCAGGTCATTTTAACGGCTATGCCCTTGTCAGTGCTATTCAGCATTCTTATCCTGAAAGGCTGGGAAGGCAGTCAAGATGCCAGGCCATAGCAGCAGCTCATATTCTGTTCCTGCCATGTTTATCCTCCTTCTTAACTTGAACCTTTGCAACTGCTTGCTTTTGATTTTCATGTTCTGGCTCAGTTGGAACCTTTCTACAATTCCTCATGCTGCAAATCTTACTGTTCCATGGCATGGAATCTAGTTGATAAACTAGTTGGCTTCTCTGTTCCTCTATGTTGCTTCTTGAAATTTTAGAAGTGGGCCTGGATTTAGTCTTTGACCTTGTCTGCCCTGTACTTCTGGTCATGAGCTCCCCAGTAGCCCCTGTGGTGCCCTGACATTGTAGTCCCTACTAAAACTTTGCTTGAGACTTTTTTAGTATCATTGGTCTGAAACAATCTGCTTGCTTACATCACAAATATTTCACAGAACTGGCACTGGGCAACATCCATAAGTAGGAAGGCAACAATTGTTGTACTTGCTAGTTTTATGTCAACTTGGCACGAGCAGAGTCACAGGAGAGAAGGGAGCTTCAGTTGAGAAACTGCCTCCATAAAATTGGGTTGTAGGCAAGCCTGTAGAGCATTTTCTTAATTAATGATTGACGTGTAAAAACCAAGTCCATGATGGATAGGGCCATCCCTGAGATGGTGGTTTTGTGTTCTATAAGAAAGCAAGCTGAATAAAACATGAGGAGTAAAACAGTACTAAGCACTCCTCAATGGCCTCTGCATCAGCTCCTGACTCCTGGTTCCTACCCTGTTGGAGTTCTGACTTCCTTTGATAATGAACAGTGATATGCAAGTATTAACCAAATAAACCCTTTCCTTTCCAAGTTGCCTAGGTCATGGTGTTTCATCACGGTGATGATAACTCAAACTAAGGCAATCACAGACTCTGTGAAGTATGCCTTCACTATGTTGGCTTTTTTATTAGTGTGATTCTTCAATGACTAGCCCAGAAGTTCTCTTTTACTGACAAAAGCACAGTAGTCACTGTCGTCTTAGAATACTTGGGTGGACTGAAACGCAAAGACAGACAGAAGCTGGCATAGATGAGAAGATTTATCTAATGGTTCACATTTAAGCAGTGTTCTCTCCACCTGCTTTCTGCTTCTCTGTGGTTAGCTTTATTTTTTTCCTGCTGTAAACTGGCTTTCTGCAAATGAAAAGAAAGTAAGGTAAGGGGAAACTTGCTTACCCTTTATTGTTTGGGTCACCTGGGAAACTCTGCTTTTCTTAATCCTTTAAAATTTCAAAATGTCCATTTGCATTTACATAAACAGCAGCCTGAAAGCCTATAAGGAAAGGAAAAATGTTTTTTTTCTATTTCCAGATCTGTTATGAGTCTCTTTCCAGTGAATGGAAATAAGCATGTGGAAAGGGGAGGCTGGAGTGTGCTGAGTCAACAGTTTGATTGATGGGTTCAATTAAAGAAGACATCTACTATGAAACAAGGCTGTGTATATGGGTAGTGTGGAGAAGAAACTTAAAGGGAACCACAAAAGCAAGCAGGAAACTCATTTCTAATACTCAGAAATCTAACCAAATCAATCTAGAGCTGACTTCTCACCCTTACAAAAGCCAACAGGGAAACAGAAGCCAGAGAGAACAAATCTTATAATCTTATATGAATAACTCAGATATTTACATGGAGGTAGACAACTATCTCAGAAATGTTTGGTAAAGATATCCCTCATCTGTACTTTATAGTTACATTTAGTCAGTAATTCCTAAGTAGTTCTAAGGGTATTGACTAATGAAGAGAACACATCTATGGGCAAAACCATGGTTTTGATACTCAGCACTACATAATAAAATATGATTAATAAAGATCATAATAAAACTCTTTTTTTCTTCTGCATATAAAATTCATACTGAGAATTCTAGAGAAGTATATAATCTTTGTTAATTTTTAAGTATAGAATCTTGTTGCAAAGAGCAAATTTACATATGGGAAATGAAAAATAGCACAAATAGAAAGTTATAGATAGCATTGCATAGGAAATAGGATCTTAAATTTATTCATATAACATAAAATGTAATGTATAAGAAAGGAAACAATTAAATAAAATCTCCAGATCAATTCAATGCATATTTAGTGATCAATGCTATGCTCAACAACAAAGGCCAAGTGTGATTCATAAGCAGTTTTCAAATTATTTAAAGATATGCAGCACAGACTTTTTACAGGGTGAAAATCAAAACCATAGAAGAGTATACATCAAACCAGAAATACATTATAATATAGATATATTGATGGATAGGTAGAGAGGTATAAAGATGAGAGAGAGAGAAGAGAGAGAGAGATTGATAGATTAGATAGATAGGTAGATAGATAGATAGATAGATAGAGATAGATGATAGCTGGATAGATGATATTTAGACTGATTAATAGATAGACAGAGATGATAGATATATAGATACATGATAGATAGATGATAAATAGATGGGTGGATAGACAGATAGATAGAGCCTTCATCATACTGCTTTCAAATATCTAGTCTCCAGTACCCTGAGGCATCTCTTCATCCAACGTGATCTTTGCTCTGTCTGGTCTTAAATGCTTTGTGATAGAGTCAGCAAGGTACTAGGATTCTGTGGCTGATGAGTGGGGAAGAAGTGGATTTTGATACCTTCAAAGGCCAGTATTTACATTTCAGTTCTCATTTTGCCTAAACTTCAGTTTTATCATTTTGTTATGGCTATAGTAGTAATAATGTTTTATCTGAGTGGGTTTCTGGTGATTAAATGAGAATGTGTTATCTGTATCCATAAATGTGTGTATGTGTGTGTGTGTGTGTGTGTGTGTGTGTGTTATTAGTTATCAACAAGTGCTTTGTGGATAAATAGAGACTTTTAAGAAAAGTAAATCACATATCACACCTAAGTATGTCTGTGAAGAGACTTGGTATAAGGAACAGCATTAATCTAAAAGTTAGAAAATTTAAATTAGAAGACACAAATTTAAAGTTGGCTCAGCAACTTTTCGACTAAATAGATTAATAACCAAAGCAATGTGTCTGTGTGTGTGTGCGCGCGTGTGTATGTGTGTGTGTATTTATGGTAATCTATCATTAAGAACCCTTAGAAATATTCAGCATTAATCCTGAAATTTAGTTTATAAGGTGCATTCAAATTCATATTCTCATATGATCTTTAATATTTTCAAATGCAACGACTATTGTTTTTATTCCACAGAAGTATATGAGCTAAAGAGTCTTACCACAGGGTTATAATACCAGAAAGTTGTCCAGCCCCAAAGCGTTTATTTGGAAAGTTTTTGAACCAACTTTGAGCACATATTTTCTGACTCAAAAGCTCTTCCCCATATCAAAAGTTACTTTACAGACAAAATTTTTAGGTTTGGATATATGTGATCAACCTTTCTTCTAAGTCTTTATTCACCAACAAGGTACATATTGATAATAAATAACATACCAGAAATACTCAGTTGACCTGCTATGTAAATATATACATCAAGTTAATGTTCCATACTCCATGGTATTTGGAGTTAAACAGAATTTTGTCATATAAAACCTATTGGAATGCTGTTAGTGTTTTGATTAGGATTCTACTGGCACAGACTGACATTAAAATGATGTTAACTCTGTTAACTCCAGAGGGCACAGCTAATGAAATGTCCCAAAAGTTGAGTACTTGCCAAGACCCTGCATTGAATAGGATGGCTCTTAATTAATCATGATGAGAGTATTTCCCCTATCTAATTGAAATCTGTAATTTGGGATGGAGATTAAAGATCCTTCGGGGAATGAAGGAAAGGTTGCTTTGAAAAGTCTAGAAACTTGAAAATAAAGATAAGTCCACTCAATATTCATGAAGTCAGATTGGTGATGCAAATAGATTGCCATCTCTTATTTTCCAATGCTTAGGCTTGTAGCAGTCTTATATCAGTCTTCCTTGGGTTCCCGTTCGACTTTAAAGAGAAATGCTGAAAACTATACAAATCGTTTTTAAAAATGAAGCTTATTGTATCTAATGCGATTTTCTGGCATCTCTGATTTTTAATTTTTGTCTAATGTTCATGACCATAGATATATAAATATAAAAATATAATATAACATATGTGCTAGGTAAATATTTGTGGGTGACCCTTTATTATCTTAGGTAAATATACTGTCATATGCTGGTTTAAATGTTGGCTGAGATTCAATTGCACTCACTTGAGTGAAAAATCAAATTTCTTCAGCAAACCCATTTCGTAAAGAAATGACACACATTTCAGCATTCACCCAATTAAATAGAAATCCATACGTCTTATGTAGTACAAACCCAATGCTGGGTACAATTTCAGAGATTGATGTGATTTCTATGAATGCTTAGTTTATATTATTGAGCATTGCAAATAGGTACTTGAAGTGAGGGGAGGTCTGGAAACTCAACCATCTTATTTCACCCTCCAACAGCTGTTCAGGGCTGGTACCAGACCTCAGGAAATATTTGTGAGAATTGTTCTTAAACAAGGTAACAGAATTGGCCTCTGAATAGATTATCAGTTATTTAATTTTTCTTCTGTTTCTTTTCTCTAGGCTAGCCCTGCTCCCATAATTGTCAACACAGATACTTTGGACACTATTCCGTATGTAAGTAATATTTTTATTAGGACTTTATTTTAAAAGTCTGGAAGTACTCAATTAGCTGAATTTAACAGTCACTGTGTAATTAGTTCTATCCAATCTGGATAATCTGATAAAATGATATGCAGAATTAGTCTTGTGAATTTTCTCTTGATGTTTTCTGAACTTCGGTTCACTCATACAAATACGTCCCTCTTTTGTTTGTATTTTGTAAAGCAGAGTGGCCAGTTTATGGAGAAAAAAAAGCATAGTCAAGTCTGTTAAAATATTGGTCATGTGCTAGGTGGAAAGTAATTGAATTGCTAGTAGCAGACGTGGCAAGTATCATTGTGTTTCTAACTAGACAAACATTCAGATCAATTTCGGTCGCATAGCCTGGAACCTAGTTGATCAATAAATATTTGGTGGGTCCTTGAGGCTCCTTATAAGGCGTGGAGGGAAAATTTCTACAGATGGAGTTTCCATGTACTAAAATATTTGGCTTTCTGAAAATGTGGAATATGAAATATTAAGAGCACCACTGAGCATGAAATAGCAGCTAGGGCAAACTAATAGCCTGGGGTGCTGCGACATAACCACTGTGGTGGCCAACGATTTTGAGGACATATTCTCACTGTAGAGACTGGCAATCGGCATAGTGTGAGCGAATGATTGACATTGTGGGTGTCTGTGAGCACTTTGAGCTGGCTGATGGTTGGGTGATAGTGACCCGGGACCACAGGGCAGCCCTAGATCCCTGAAGACAGAACGTGTGGAATAGGGAAGAAGGGCCAGAGGGATAAATAGCAAGAACAGATTTCTGGCCTTTAAGTGAGTAAAGAATGCAAAGTGTTCTTTGGCACAAAGCAGGTACTTGCTACTCTTACAGACCAACCCCACATGCCTGGAGGCACCAAGCAAATCCCAGACACAAATGAAGCAGGGGACTATGAGGAATACAAAGCCCTTGGCCATCTAACGGGCACTAAGGTTATTTGGGGTTATTTTGCCAAATGATGTCACTTTTCAAGAGAGGTTGGAAACGTATGTCTTTATTTAAATATTTGCATTTCCTAAAAAGAAGTATCAATACTTTCCAAAGTTCAAACAGCAAATTTGGAACAAAGCATGTTTCATCCAAGGGAAACACATACCTTGCAGATCCGGAGGTCTGAAGCAGGCTCTGCAGGACTTAGACACAAGGGAGCAGCATGCCAGAGCTGGAGCACAGTGCTGGGACTTGATTACAGAGCAACTGACTAAACTGGGGCACAGGGTCAAGACAGAAATAACATCAGATTCGGCTTAATGCTGAGTCACCCGAGGTTTTGAACTAGTATCCCTTAGATCTTCCCAAACAAGAATAGCTGAGGGCCAGACAGGGGACGTGGTTCACCTCTCCGGCATGAATCAAGTAGTCTGTGGAAAGTCAAGGGTTCTGTAGAAGGAAACAAAGTAATATATTAAAATTACTTGGTGTCCACTATAATTTTTATCATTCCTCCTACCTTCTCTAACATTGTTTTAAATATTTGACAAATGCATATAATTTAATTCCCTTTAACAATTTTATGGAGTATAATCTATTAATTTTTTTATATTTTAAAAAATGGAAAACTGAGTCTTAAGAAGGTTAAGTAACTCACTGAAGCAGTCTCTGCAATAAGTAGAGCAAAGAATATACCTAAACACCCTTACTATTGTTCAAAGGCTTTTCACCTCCTGACTTGATGCTCCTTGTTTCTTCCCTGCCTCCCTCTTCCCTCCTTCCTTCCCTCCCTCAGCCCCTCAACTTCAGAACAAAGCTCGTTTGCATACCCCATTGCTGCATGGAGATTTTTCTAGAGAGAGCTTGCCACAGAAAACACACTTTCTTCAGGCTAGGCACCTGTGTATTAAGGAATTCAATATTCTAAACAAATCCATTTAGCATAGAAAATTTGACAAAGCAGAAAAGCAGTTTGTTTTAGTCACCTTTCTGTTGCTAGTATAGAATACTTACCAAAGGCAAGATGGGAAGGGGAGGGTTTATTTGCCTTACACTTTCATATCACAATCAATCACTGAAAGAATTCATGGCAGGAAGGAAATCACATCCAGGAGCTTGAATCAGAAACCACAGAGGAATGCTGTGTGGTATCTGGCTCTCTAGTTAGCTCTCTGGTTCATCCTCAGCTAGTATTCTTTTTTAGCTCAGGTCCATCTGCCTGAGGATGACACTGCCCACAGTGGACTGGGCCTTTCCACATCAATCATCAAACAAGACAATCCCACAGACATGGCCACTGTCCAGTTCCATCTGGACATTGCCTCAGATGACACTAGACTGTTTCAAGTTGACAACTGACATTAAAACAGACACTATGCTTTGTAGAGATAGACATGGATCACAGAGGCTCAGTTAAGCAAATAGGACTACTTCTTTTGTGAATCAGTAGTATTTCAAAGCTGTCTATTAGGGTTCTCATGGCTTCACTGTGAGATGCTGGCTTATCAATAGGATCTAAATTAAGACCATATACAGACATGCTCAATTGATGTCACAATAAAAACAGCCACATGTAATGAATTGGCCCAATTGCTCTGATTCTCCTAAATGTCAATTTGGTATCTAACTTTGATTCTTCCCAAAGCTTTCCTTTTCTGTTTAATCACATCTTTTTGCACAATTTACAAACCTCTTGTGAACAGCTCAGAATGATGGAAACCTACCAATTTCCATGGTGTTTTGTTCCTAAGCAACCTATTTAATCTTTCTGTAGCTATATGCATCTGCAAGACATAAATTATAATACCTACTTCAGAGAATGTTAAGGAAATTTAATCGGGTTTTATATATGAATGTGAAATCATAGTTTAACTTCTAGTTGGTAACAATGTATGTGCTTTTTATAAAATACATATTTATACAATAACACTTGGCTAAACCCTGAGAGAATTTAATAAATATGAATGTATTCTGCAAGAGAAAATAGATGTGAATGCAATGTCTATTGAAAATGGCAGGTTTAGCGTGCAACCATTTCTGAGGATATCTTTGGTTCTTGATGCAGACACATCCCCCACTTTTCCCTGATGCACTTGGTAGGTAACCTTGAGCAAATCAATGTTCTTTCAAAGTCTATTTTCTATTTTCTCATTCCCCAGTGTTTTATACTTTGTTTTCCTCTTTCTTTACCATGTTCTACTTGTTCACATAATTTTCATCTCTATTTAATGAAAAAATGACTCCAGAGCTCCCCAGAGTATTTTAGTCATGTTGCATAAGAACATTTCCTTCTTAAAAATATTACCTGAATGACAAGTTTCAGCTTGTATTTTGAAGTTCTCCTCAAAAAATAATTTCATTATACATAAATGTACTAATTTTGTTGATGAGTAAATTTGATTTTGGGATATAAATGGTTCTTAATGGAAATGGTTCCTTGGCATGCATGCAAAAGGTAATCAGACTAAAGGAAGTGTCTAGTGTCAAAGGGAACTTTTATGTAAGGGTCTAGTAAAGGTAAAAAAGATACTTAGAAGCATTTTAATTTCTCAAGAAACTATGGGACATTAGAGTCCTGTCATTAATGAGGGTATCTCTTTGAAGTTTTCATGCATGTGTGCCTAAAAAGCCTAGTCACACACATTGATGTAATATAACAAAGTCAGGTACAACTTGCACGTGGCATAGCATAGCCTTGCATACAAAGTATGAGTCTTCATATAAAAATTAAAATCACTCAAAGAGACACAATGGGAGACAGGTGGGAGGGATAGTGAGAGAGATCTTTTTCTTATTTCAAAACTCTAATTCAGCTTTTCACTCAGTTTTCATTACGTTTTTTAAATGCTAAGAACTAAAGGTATTCTTTTCTTAGAAGTTCAGGGTGTGTGGAACCTCTCTGTGACCTGTGTGGCATGTACCCTTCTCTGTTGATTTTCTTTTCCCTTTCAGTAGGCATGGCAGAGTTCAATGTTGAGCCCTTTCTATTTTCTAAAACTGAAATTAATTAAAGACCCCATGTGACCCCATGTAACAGCAATTTGGGGTGTATAGCAGGCATGAGATCAGTGGCATATGACAGTAAAACTATTTTTGCTGCACATATTTGGTCCTTACTTCATCTGTGAAGCAGCAGATTGGCTGGATCAGGAGAAGGGAATAAAATATCTGCCAAACCATAATACACACACACACACACACACACACACACACACACACACACAAATGTGTGTGTGTATAATGATAATATGACATATTATAATATACATATATAATATAATATATATTATATTATATTATATTAATATTTAAATATATTATTATATATATATATATATCAACTAATACAAGAGTAGAAACTTAGCTTAAATAAGTAGCAATGATGGTAGAGAGAAGGCCATCAGATATAAGTCCATTCTTTGAGAAAGCTTCCCAGGAAAGTAGAAGAGGAGAAGAAGTAGAAGAGAACAGGAAAGATGAATGAAAAATTAATTTACAAAGAATATGAGAAGATGAGAAGGCCCTTAGTAGTAATCACCTGCTGAAAATGACTCAAGAATATCACTTATGTGAAAATCATTTGTAAGTAATCATGGCAGTATAACCTTGGCAGTGAGACATGCCATTTGATTCACAGAGCTATAATTCTTGGGCACAGGGCAAGATGGTGATGGGGAAACAGTGGCCGGAGGCTAAGGTGGACACTATCAGTGGAAGGAAGAGAGGCTAATAAGAGGCAAATAAAGGGAACCCTGAATTCAGCAACAGATAAGCATTAGCATTGGTTGGTGGGAAGGTTCATTTGGGGATCTAGATAATGGGTTTGAGACTGGGTGCTGTCTGTTATCAAGGTGTAAATGACACCTCTGCCTGATACCAGGTTCAGGAAGGTGAGGGAAAATTTCTCATAGGAGCAAGTAATACTATGTAAGTGAGATAACCAAGTCCTTAGATGTGGGTCTGGACACTTAGGCATTGATTTCTTTAGGTCACTATGTATAATAGCAGAGCCTTGTGATTCAGGCTCTGTTTACATTTAAAAAGACAGCTTTACAGAATACATTTACTTCTTTAAAGCATCTTAGAAATTATTACTATTGGTAAAACATTTTGAGAGGATTTTATGAGGTTAGTACATCCTTCAGCAAACATGTTTTCTTATTTTGTACTTTTTCATGAGCACCGCTAAAACTAACATTGCTGATGGTTTTATCTGTAATAGTATCCAGAGATGAAAAATTCTTACCTGTCAGAAAGCAGTTTAATTTTGGCTAAACTGTGCCCATGAGGCAAGAAAAATTCATCAGTAGAGGCAATGCCATCAATACTTGTTCCAGTATCAAACCTAGCCAATTTAAGTGCATTTCTCAATTGTCAAAATCAGTAGATCCCCTTACTCTTTAACTTGTCATTTTGCTCTAGAAGGCAAGATGTGGAACAGAATTGTACCATTAAGGTCATAACGTGTATGACCTTAGTACCCAGAGACAGGAAGATGCAGACTGTATTCAGTAGGTATATGGCAGAGCCTGGACATTTGCATTTCCCACAGACTCTCACATAATGCTGATGTTGTTCAACTACCATGCTTTCAACACCGATTTTAACAACACAGACTGGTTTGCTTTTCATGCTCAGCTGGGTTCTGAGCCCACCAGTTAGTATTGGGTTTAGCTTAAGTCATGTTAAATGTCCAAGTCTCTGTCAGTTTGTAGAAAATTAGTTTAATATTGATCTTGTAAGGGGTTTGTGTAGGTATTTAATTAACATTGAGCACAGCCAAAATATGGGGTGAGGCTATGCCTTTGATTAAACAAAATATTCCTATGACTTATCCTTGAGTTCTTGTGACAAGAATACAGAAGACATAGCTACTTCAGGTAAGACTACTTGCTATCATGCTGGTCAGCAGACATACCCACATCTGGTGTCTTGCTCCTAGGGTATACCCTGGTAACTAGTGACAGCAGCAATATTACCTGGGAGCTCATGATAAAAAAACTCTATGGTTCAGACAAGACTAAATTGAAAATCATATAACAAGAGCACTGAGAATTTACATATTAAGCTTCAATAAGCAATATTAGGGGGAAAGAAATCCCTCTCTTGGTTTGGACCCCTTATCATTTTCCTTTCACAACACACTTTTCCCTGCTCTTGCTCTGTCTTCTTGTTTTTTCACCTTTTTTTTAAATCTTAAATTCATGTACATTTTTAGAGGGAAAGGAATCCAGTCAATTCAACACATTGGATATACTTAATATATTTAATACCATGTTTTTGAGCTGTTCACAACAACCTGTAACTCCAGGTTCTAGTCTTCATAGGTAGACAGACACACAAACACAAACAGACACACACATATACACACAAGCAAGCAAGCAAACACAGACCTACCCACACACAAAATAAAAAGACAATCTTATGCAATAGCTATCAATAATTAATTATATTACCTAATTCATTATCAAAGTATCCTACTAACTTTTGTGAGTTGGTTTTATTTCCTTCACTTTGGAATTATTTCCAAATCTATAGTCAGAACTCTTTCAGACTTGTGGGATGTTCTCATGTACAAAACATGGTGTCTGTTTTCATTACCTTAATATCCAAAGCTCTCATATGTGACAGATAGTCGCTAATGTGCATAATTACTGAATATTTTCATTGAATTTCAGTAATTATTTCATCATTTCTTTAGTATGAAATCAATTATAAATCTTGAAACTGGGTGAACATTTAAAGAAAATGAAATTGCCATATGGAGCCACTCATCAACCTAGTATTATGTTTTTGCCCCATGCTACCATGTATAGAGGGGTAGGTTGGCTTCTCTATATTGCATATACACTAAGAAAGCCTTTATTTTAAGTTGATACATTGGACTTCAGGTGGGAGACAATGGTAAAATAAAATCTGTCCACATAGGGATTGAACTTAGTGAGAAGTTGTCATGTAGTCCCTTTTTCTAGACATGGATGCTATGAAAGCACGAGATCTCTATACCTAGGCAAAAAGATGTTCTGTATCAAAGGAGTTTAGCCTGACAAAGTAAGAATTGAGAAATAATCCTGAAGAATATTTGAATATCTTCATAACAGCATTGTTTCTCAAACTCTCCTGGGGATGATAAGAGCTGCAGAATCTACAGCCCATATCAGACCAGTAGAATCCTAACCTTCAAAGTTGGGGCCCTTTTCCCTTACCCATAAGTAGAGATGGTACTAACCATCTCACATGATGCATTAAGCATACTCAAGCCTGAGGGATGTTGCTCTACAATTTCCAGTGCACTTTTTCTTCTTAGTGGGACTCTAAAGTGAGCTAATGTGGATGTGAAACAAGTAGGAAATAGTGGACACCGAGGAGACCAAATAAAGTACTAAAGATACACAAAATATAATCCTAAAATATTCTGCATTAATATGAGCTAGGCTTTAATCATTTTTAATCATTGGGGCCCATTTAAAAATATCCTTATAGTCTACTGAAGAAATAATAAGTTAGAAAGGGGATTATGACGTGAGCCTTGTGCTTTAAATCTGCCTGGCTTCTGCCTGCATATCCTAAAGGATTCATCTAAAATAATGCAGCCTCTGGGAAGGGGAGGTTAGGAGTCAAGGTGCTATTGTGAGGTTCGAAGGCAGGCTCTTTGCCTGTTAAGGAAGTTATCACGACTGCATTCTAATTGTCTCCTCAACTATTGATCTTTTTTCCTAAAAGGCCAATTTCATAAGCACAGGAGAAAATTGCTTGATGTCTTTCACCCTTGTGGCTCAGCACATTCTTTATGAGTGGGTAGTTGGAGGAAAGGAGAGAAAAAGAGAAAGGAATGGAAGGATGAAGAGAAAGAATTAAAGAAGGAAAAGAAGCATGATAAATAGGTTTTTATAAAAAAGCAATTTTAGGTGGGGCCAGAAATAGTTGACTGTATGCAGCTCTTACAGGATATGTAAACTGTTTGAGGAAGAGTAAGTATTGATGGTAGTCTTATTTTCTATGTTATCACAAATCCATTTTCTCACTAATATAATTCTGAAACCTGGTCTGTGCTCTCTCTTTAGCAGGCACCCTAATGCATGTTGAATAAATGAGGCTAATGAAACAGCAATTGATTCCCTACTTGTACAGGATACAGATTTTCCCTGGGCCTTCTCTATATTTTTCTATATTGATGACTTCCTTGACTCTACTTCATCAGCCTGGAATATCTTCCCCATCTTAATAGTCTTCTAACACTGTTGTTACTGTCAGGGAACCTGTAGCCACCCCTCTGGACTACACTAATGTCTTCTTCCTCCTTGACCTCCACAGTGTTTCACTCCCGGAAGAATGCCTGCTTTAGTAGAAAGATGATGGATTTTGGATTGTTTTAATTTGACCATCTATTACCTGAGCATAAAATAAATTTTTTTATTTTACCTTATCTGTAAGTAGAGATAGTAATAGCAGTCCTTCATGATATAGTATTGAGAATTGAGGTTCAATTTTATTTAAGAAAATTCAAAGCAGTAGTGTTCTTGTAAGATAGGGATGCATTTTTCTCTCATTTGGCAGTGCATGGGTGATTTGTCTAGATCTAGAATACCTGTTCTGTTCTTTAAGGCCTTAAAGAACCTATCAGCAGCTTACCTTCCTGCTCATTGATACTTTGATATTGCCCTTGTACATATAGTACATGAGGTCTGCCACCAGTATGACATACCAAAATGCAAGTGAGAGAAGATTAACGGTATGTCTGGCAAGTCCTAACCATGATTTTGCTTTATACTTAATGGCTCAAATTTAGGCAAAAAGCTGTTTCTAGCTGTATTAGGAGACCAATTTATTCCAAAATGTCATGATTCAAATAAAAATTGAAAACCCAATCAGGATTCTGTATTTCCAGGATGAGCTGTAGAGAAATGCTAAGAAACACTGAAGAACAACCAGACTTGCCACTCCCACAGTGAGGATAGTAGAGCTCTTCACCTGTGGGAGCTTTTGCCTAGTGGATGCTGAAAACGATGAATGGAGAAAACATTGTAACTTTCCCCATTATGGTTTTTCATCATTTATGGTTTCTGCATCTTATGCATTATAATAAACAAAGTAGTCTTATTGCAGTTATGAGAAAATAAGCTACTATGTAGGTTAGCCTATGTAGAGGATGCGAATGTACTAAAAATTTGCTAATCAGAATATGAAGAAATAAACAACAGATCTCTATTGTAAGCTTTAACAATAATTGAAAGTGCTTTGCACATAAAAATTGTGCCAGCCATTCATCTACCGAATTAGTACTTGCCATGTATTTCACTGTAGACTGCTCTTAGCATGCAATATTAGCCACATAGAATTGTGCTTTGCTTGGCTTTAAGTTTCAAGGACTATCTAGCCCTGGTCTCCGAACATTAGTAGGATATGAATAAAAATTGAATATACCACTGTTATACCCAGCTGTGTTCAAATTGAACTATTTTAACAAAGTAACTATTGTCTGTAAAGTTGGATTATTTGGCAGTATGTGTATATTTGCTTTATCACATGTCTTGAGGTTCAGAGGGCCACACAAGAGTTGTGTGTCCAATTTATGGCTTACTTTGCAGTTTGTCAAGATGTTCATTTGCAACCTCTTCCTTCATGCTGTGACTCCATAGAGTGTCTTTTAGTTCTCAAGTTCACTTTGGAAGGAAAATGGAGGCAGTGATAGATAAAGTAAAGAGGATCCTGTTTAAGTGGTTAGGAACACTCAGTACGGAAGGGAAAAAAAAGACCTGCCTGAAGATGGAATTAATTGAATAATAAAGAATTGAGTCTTCTTTCATTTGTAAGAGTATCCTAATTGCATTGAACTATGTTGTATAAGAGTATCTTATTTGCATTAAATTAAAACACCCCACTTCAAACAAAAGGTAGAAATACTTTAAACATTTTTCCACGGCCTTGGGAACAGGATTTGAAGATGAGGTATTTTACCAAGTTGTTGAGCTTCTAAATTGACTGCTCTATACTAATATTTTTAAAGGACCAACTCTCAGGAGATGACTATTGCTACTTACCCTTTGGAAATGAGAGAAATCTTGCTCCAGTGGTATACTTTCAGGCTTTTAGGTATCTTAATCCCCTATTCTAAATTATTTCCCTTCTTTTGTCATTTAGGAATTCCAGGTTTGTCTGAACATCTGAAAAACAAGATGAGCTTCCACAAGTTTTTCATTAAGTGAGAGTAACTTTGCTGATTCACAAGATTCCTGAGTGGAAATGAGTTAGGATAACCCCAGATTCTATGAACTGCCCTTAAATTGTAAGAAATGTTTTATTTTGGGTAATCAGTAACATGAGTCAATAAATAGGAATCTATTGAGATGTGTATGGAAGAAGAGAAGCCATGTTATAGCAAATCCAGGTATCCAAGAGCCTGCAAAGGGTTAAGGATTTTTCTTTTTTCCCTTATTTTTATTTTTTATGGTTTTGGCTTATTGAAGAAGTTTTTGTCAAATCAAGGAGACATAGCATCTTAGAAATACTGACATGAGACTCTAGGAAGGCAGATTGCCTCTTAATGGGCCTGAGAATAATATAGGGATAGGTTTGAGATGTTGAAAATCTTCCAAGATGATTTGTTGTTGAGGTTGGTTTTCTAGGAAGTAAAAAATAGACTTTCCAATTTGACTCAGAATCATAAAAGTATGGGAGGACTTGCATTGCTTATTATTTTTGGAAAAACTGGTAATTGCATTGTGAAATAAATCATAAATCCCTCAAGAATGTTCTAATATCTAGTCTCGTTGTACCTGGTGTGATTCTGGAAAGCTGCTCAGAAGGAGGCTGTTTGATTCATTGAGTATGCTCCTTACAGGCAATAAAGCAAGCTTATCCCTGTTAACTTGGTGACTGACTCAGTCCTGCTAACACAGCTGTCTATACAAAGAACAGGCCACAGGTTCAGACATGATCATGTTGCTAAAACACCCCTCCAAGGACTGTTCTTCTGACACGAGTCACCATTTATGGGTTGTAATTGGGTTAATTAAAAAGGGAAGCATGGATGGAGCTTGAACAGTTTAGCTTAAGGGTCCCCAATATCGCAAGAAGAAACTTACAAGTTAAATTGCTGCTTAAAGTAGGTCTAGCTTTGACCTTTAGGTCACGTCATATCCTGAGGCCCAATGTTATGAGGAACCGTCAAATGTCAAACTCCCCTCACTCCGAGGTCTCAAGCTTTCCTGATGACCCACCCTCTAAGCTGCCTGTGTCTACTGGCCTATTTCAGCATCTTTTTATGTACTTCAGGTTTATCTGATAACTTGGCTTAACACATACCTTCTCTGATGCTGAAACAAGCTGCTTCTTTTAAGACAAAGTATCTTATCTGTGTGTCAGAGAGTGCAGACTTGGCATCTGGCAGAACTGGCTCTTGGTTTGAGCAGCAGCAGTACTGCCTCATTTGCGGTGTGAACTTGTAAAGTTGCTTAAGCTCTCTGAGCCTTAGTTTCTGGTTTGATAAAATGTGGGAAAGTAGAACTACCTCATAATACTGGTATGACAATCAACGGAGCAAGTTTATTCATGGCTTGACAAAATGGTCTGAATAACAATCATTGTTATCATTTGTACCATTAAACTTTTATGTGTGTTAAATTTTTAAACCTACATGATAAACATTAGGAAGTATATGATTGTAGTCTCTACTTTTAAAGTGAGAAATCACAGGCAAAGAGATCACTGACTTGCCTGGGGTCTCACAGCAGACACTGGGGGACATGCAGCAAGAAGAGCACTGCCCTACTGATGCTTAATAGTGGCAATAGCAGTTAATTTTCTGAGTTACTCAGAGTTGGGGGATATTTGAAAGCAGGTAAGGCTGCATGTACGTCACCAAGGAAAGACTGAAAAGCTACAAAGAGGGAAGCTCTTCCAGATGGCAGTACACAGAGGAAATTCTCAAGCATTAAAAAACATGTTGCTTGTGAAAGTTGAAATCAAAACTGGAACATCAAAAGGCGATGGCCAGTGATGCATCTGATATCATGTGGAGACCGAGAGGGGTCTGGAATGGATGGATTGAAAGGCCTCAGTCACTATTCCTTCACAACTCTTATTCTGAAAATATCCATATCCATGGAAGAAACAATTGTTTTAGGGCAAAAGAAGCTAAAAGATGTTTTGAGGTGGTAAGATTCCAAAGTTTATGTCATTGGTTAATAAGATGGATTTGGCTCAGATCCTAGATCCCCACAAATTAGCTGTCATATGAGAAAGTCTTTCTGGGCATTGCCAGGGCTTAGCCTCTCATCCATGAAATGTCTGGGCTCCCCTGACCAAGTTTTGGCACATTCATTATTTTGTGCCTTATGATCTGTCTTATATAGGTTACTAAAACAGAGCAGAGAAAGCTCTTGCCACACTTCTGGCCAGGGAAGTCTGAGATCAGGGTGCCAGGGTGTTACAGTTCAGTTGAGGCCTCTTGGCTGGTCTGTAGCAGAACATCTTCATGCCGTGTCCTCAGGCGACAAAGAACAGAGAATAGAAAAGGTTCTAACCTGTAACTTTTGTAAAAGCACCAATCCCATCATGATGTTGGTCTTTCATAACCCCTGCCCTTATAATCTAATTACTTCCTGATGGCCCCATAGCCCAATATTGCCTCACTTATTAATTCTATGAATAGACAACCAGTCCACACCAATGTTGGTTCCATGCCTCTCTGAAATGTGGTGGTTCATTCATATGATGAATGTTTTTTGTATAGTTCATTCTTAAGTAGCGAGACCAAGTTACCGCTCTCCGTGTACTAGAATTAGTCTAGTCTCTGACTAGAATTAGTCAGAACAGTGACACACAATAGAGAAGTTATAAGCATGAGTGCTCTCATGAGAATAAAAAAAAGCTACGTGGTCATTCCACCAGGAGCTGGAGGATGTGGCTCCTTTGGAATGGAAGCTCACTGGAAATCTCTGGAAGGAAGGAAGTATGAATTATAGCCAGAGTACAAGAAAAAGCTAACTAAGCAAGTCTCTTTGTGTTGCAGTTTTTCTTTTGCTCAGTCTGTTCCATAAAATCTTTTTCATTTTGAGGTTTTTCTTTGCTTGCTGTTTCTCCTTTTCCTTCACCTCACTATTAGCTCAACTTTGAAAGGCCTACTCGATCCCTGGGAGACATTCTGACTTTGTTCTGCTTAGGTTTCTACATCAATGTGTCACTAGTTCTTATATCATTGGCTTGTTAAGTGCCTCTTACCTTTGAAATTACCTCTGAGGTTCCACTGTACACACACACACACACACACACACACACACACACACACACACATACACATCTTCTATTGCTCCAAGTTCTGTGTCATTATTCTAAAAACCATTTATGATCTTAACATTTAAACATCTAAAGTCCATTAACTCCCTACCTAACATTAGAACATGTGATGTTTATGGCGTTTGTTAGGCCTTACTCTTTTCTTTCATCCCCAGCCCTCATCTCCAGCCCTTTCCCCTGTACTCCTGCACCCTGAACTACTACTGCACAGTTGTTTCCTGAATTCACTATGTTCTTAGTTGCTCTGGATTTGCTAGTTTTCTTTGTGCCTTATCACTTAATTTTTTACCTGATTATCTTCTGCACTTCCTTCAGAATTTACTTCATATGCTGCATACTTCTTGAAGGCATTCCACACCCCTGTGATTGTATCATTAAAAATTAGGATCAATAAATACCCAAATAAGAGTGATAAAATTTGTAGGGGGGAGGGTGGAATGGCTATTTCTATGTGGCACAGTTTATGAGATTGTTCTGCCTTACCCTTTCTAAGTATAAGACTACCCACTTTTTTTTCTGTGGTTTAAATGACTGCTATGGCTCCAACCATTACATCATCATATTACAACAGTATATTGCAAGTAAGAAAGGACATTAAGTTTGTCCTCTAGACTTAGGGATACTGTCAGAATTTCTATGCAATACTTTATTTACTTACCATGGGCAGTCATGTGATTTTACCCAAAAGAAGGTATACTATTTAATTTTTAATGGAGTAATAGTTTCATAGGAAAATAGATACCTAGAGGTAATTAAAAATCCTTGCTATGGTCACTCTCTGTATAGTATTATGTTTCCCTTATGTTTCTTTTCAACAGCATCTATCCAGATCTTATTTTTTGTCTATAACAGGCACCTACTGAGGGGAACATTCCTCTTGTGTCCATTGTTCTTCACCTTTCCTTTGCCCGGTCCTCAATACACATTGACAGTTTCCGGCTTGTCGCACTCTTTAATGTTAGTGGGATAGCAGAAATTATTCCTTTTATTGGAAAGTTCTATCCCACTCTTCTCCCTTCTTTCGACTTTCTCCTGGTTCTTCTCCTGCCTGACTGGAGCTGATCTTGTATTCAGTTCTCTGCTCACGTAGCTGCCCTTGGATTTGACCATGAACTTTTCAACACAGACTATGTTTTATTCATTTCTAAACCCCAGAACCCAGAGCAAGCTCCAGAAAAAAATCACAAGAATTCAATCAAGCATTTTAAAATAAATGAATGATTTAGACAACAATATATATAGATAAGATGATAGATAGATAGATAGATAGATAGATAGATAGATAGATTCAGCCATTTAATTAATATATTTATAAACAATTATTTATTACTGGCATGCCACCTGTCAAACAGCAGGCCAGACACAAAGATGAGCTAGACAAAAACATTCATTGTCTTTCCTTTGGGTAATTTAAATTCATGTTGCAGAAAAAAGGTAATAAACAAACAATTATTATGGTTGTGAAAGAGAGTGATAAAAGATTAGAAGTAAACAGGGTATCATTAATGCCTTGGGGTTACTCACTGGAAACCTCCCTGTTAATTTCTAAGCACATGGTATTTCATTCTTCTCATAAACAGAAATGGATGAAGAAGCTTTTTCTCATTTCATGATAGGTTCATGCTAATGAGCTCAACTATTACCATGAAATAAGATAAGTACCTTCTTTTGAAATTTGATGACTAAACAGGCTTCAGATGAAGGTCTATATGTGCTTGTGGATACCAATGCCTTAAAATAAATTACTCTGGTGAATAAATACTAGTAAAATACTAAAGCTCTTTTCTCTGTGTTGCTTTGTGCTTGATACATATGGGTGCTGTTTTACATGTATTATTTAATTTGGACCTCAAAAAGTGTTTAGTTAGATACTTCCTGGTTAGTTTTTTATGTCACCTTGATACAAGCTAATGTTATTTGGGAAGAGATACTCTCATTTGAGAATATGCCTCCATAAGATTGACCTATAGGCAAGTACATCAGGAAATTTCTTAGTAGTTAATGTGAGAGAGCCAAGGCCATTGTGGATGGTGCCACTCCTGGGCACATAATCCTGGAATATATAAAAAAGTGGGCTGAGCCAGCCTTGGAAAGCAAGCTAGTAAGCAACATTCCTCCATGACCTCTGCTTATGTTCCTGCTTCCAGGTTTCACTCTTGAGTCCCTGTCCTGACTTCTCTCAGTGATGGAGTGTGACCTGAGAGTTGTAAAATGAAATAAACCCTTTCCTCCCCAAGTTGCTTTTGTTATTGTGTTTGATCACAACAATAGAAACCACAACTAAAATAGAAATTATATTAGCTAGATCTTCATTATTTGAGTAAAAGAAAACCCGATACAGTGACAAATTAGCTAACCTGGTCAAAGTCAAAAACTAATAAGAGGAACCCATACATAAAACCTAGTAGGGTGGGGTCCAAAACTCTCATTGTGCAAACCAGCATGCTCAACCCAGAGACATGAGCATTACTGGGCAGTACAGGAAATAAAGGAGGAGAATCTCAGATATATGGAATCTGAGTGGCTTATAACAAGTCTCCCTGGTGACTCAAATTTACAGTCCAACTTATAAAGTCCTGCTCCATCCCAATGTTTCATGTTGCATGAAAGCAGCTAAAATGATGGCCATGTTCATCCTCATTCTGGGCCGGCCAGGCATGGGTTATTCCTGTAGACTTGGGCATGTAACATGTGAAATATTCCAGGCCACACCAGTGTATGGCCCAAGTATCTATTTTCCATTTCTTATAGCCTACATTCCTATAGTCCTTGAACTTACGAATCTCAGTGATTATTCACATGTAATGAAGAAGATCCATTAGTCAAAAATATTGAAATGATTACCTTGCGTCCTTGTGAACTAACTGAGTCATGTAACTGTACAGAAGTGTGGGATCATCTCCTCATTAAAGGTGGCTGTACTATGATCGTGGCAAAAATTTTGGAAGCTGGAGGTTAGATGTTGAAACACAAAGAACATTTTAAATCCTCCATTGATTTTCTTTCTCTGTGTTTGTGTTTATTTTTTATTGCAGGACTAGTTGGCAGCATCATTTTCTACTTTCTCTGGTTTATAACTTTTCCATTAAAAAGTCATTTGAAAGACAGTATGGTCAGAGAGTTTGTTTTTTTTTCTGAACCTTTCTTTTAGTCTTTGAATCATTTTTGTCTCATCGCTATTTGAGTGCTTACTAGACTATAATTGCCATCCTTTGCATCTATAGAAAATAGAGAACATATGATATGGCAGGAATTATGCCAATTCAGATTTTCCCCCTTAGATAACTTACTCAATCTCACCAAAACTTGGTAATTGAGTTATAATCATCATCCTCATTTAAGGTATGAAAGCTCAGTCCCAGAAAAATTTAAAAATATACTCGAGGCCCACTGATCATAAATATTGAGTCAGAATTGAACTCAGGCATTCTGTTTGAAGTCCAGGGATTTTCCACTGTACCATACTATTCTAGCCAGTCATGGACTTAATTTCAGTCTAGAGGCAGACACACATTGAAATAGTGGTAGGCCTTTATAAAATGATTTTTGATGGATTTTGAAAGAGTTATTCCCTTACTTGTGTTACAAAATTTTTATTTCAGTTTCATGAAATTATACTTTGTTTAAATGATGAGTGTTTGAAGCACTCAATGTTTAAACAACCCCCTTTACTTCAAATATCTTACTGGATTAGATGGATAGCTTCAGTTTAGAAATCTGTGGTTATCATTTCTAGCAATCATTTTGCCTTATCTCCAATTTGTCTTATCTTCCCATTGGTTGGCATGAGCCACATATAAATTGGCAATACAGAGTTAAGAATGAAACTGATTAAAGACTGGATTGTCATAGGTAATAACTAACAATTGAGCAGTTGTCAAGCAGTACCAATTGAACAAATGCCAATGAGGAACAAGATGAATGAGTCAAGGCTAATATGCTAAGGACCATTAGTCCCTAAGTCTCATTGAACCACAAATCTATGACCAATGTAATTAAAACAGCAGTAGCTGGCTCTGACTTAAAAGGTAAAGTGAAAGTTATGGAAACTGGTACCAAATAGGGTCAGTAGAGTCTGAAGCATGTGAGCAGATAATGGATGGTAAGGAACAGGAATGAAATAAATCCACAATGTTGTAGCCATCAGAAGATGTATCTAGGACCTAGGGAAACCTATCATGAAATGATTGCCATTCTGACTTTGATAAAAGAAACACAATATCTTGTAGCTTCTCATGTGGCATCATGAATTCAAGACTTTGAGTACCGATATTGTTAGATAGGAAAGTAAAACTTTATTCATTCAATATACAGTTTTTTTTTTTAAAAAAAAAAAAAGCACCAATTCTGCCTGGTACAATACTGGCCATTGGGAAATTTGTGATAAATAAAGAGAATAGAAGTATGTGACTCCAAGATGTTTATTACTTATATAAGACTGCAAAGTTAGGGATAAATAACTCTATTCTTTTAGGTCCCATTGACAAAACAAGGCAAACAATTTGGGGGCACAAACATGAAAATGTTTGGTTTTCTGAAATTTTCTATGATGTATCTTTAGTGGCTTTCTCCAACACCTGATGTTTGTGTTGTTTTATGCTTTTTGAGACGGAAACTAACTGTATACTCCAAGGTCGCTTTGAACTTACGCTGGTTTAAGTGCCTTAGCCTTCTGAGTGCTGAGATTATAGGTGTGAGCCACAATGATTGTCTGGTTCCTTCTTACGTATAGTGTTTCTCTCTTGTCGTCACAAAGGACCTGTTTTCCCAACTGTTGCTGATTTTTCCTACCTGTCGGTTTTCACTTACTCTTCTTTATAATTAGAGAATATTATCTTTAATCTCCAACTGATAAAATATGGTTTATCTTCAGAACAAAACCTCCTGAAATGCTCCCTACTCTCTGAACCTTCCCCATTTCCTGTCAGGAACACATCCTGCCATGTCAAGAACACTTTAAGTTTGATTCAGTTGCAGCACATACCACATCATGTTTTGATCTGTACCAGTAAATAGAATGTACGAAGAATATATCAGATGAATGAGTGTATAACTCCATGGTAGAGTTACTGTATAGTAGGGGAAGGCCATGGATTCAGTGTCTAGCAACCTTCCCAAAGCATGTCAGAAATTCTTAGTTCTATCCAATTATTACTAAAAATGTTCAATGAAGTCATTGAAAAAGTGTCAGATTTTAGACTGTAGAGTGATACAGTGAGACAAAATAAAGTATTATCTATATACCTAAGAAAGTCTTACACTTGTAGATGATGAAGATTTGTACACAAAATTCAATGTTAAGTGTGAAGATGTAATAATACACACACACACACACACACACACACACACACATACACTGAATCAAAGAAGTTATTACTGTTTCAAAGTTCATGAATAAAAATATCCTTTTTAATAAAGAGAAACTTAAGGGTAGTAAGCAGCCCCCAAGACAGATGGAACTTGAAAACTCAATCTATAAGTATAGGACAGCCACATGCAAGTAGAGACTCAGATAAATGGACAAGTTTAGCAAATTCAGCAAACTGGTTTTGCCTGGTGTCATAGGGATAATGTCTAAATGGGGACAGTGGTCAATGATGACGAGGTAGCTGTCACTAGCAGAAAAGACATGGTATATTCATTCACAACACTGGCTCATGCCAGATTCCTGGTATTTGAACTTATACCTGTCTGACATGAAGCTGACACAGCCTTGGCTCCCTCATCTGTAGATGGGTTAATAACTGTGTATATGGAAAAGAGTTCTTCAAGCACATCCTCAGTTAAAATTTAAAAAGAATTGAGAAAAATAGCTGGTATATACTATGGATTAATGGCTTAGCTTCATGGCTTCCCCTAGCCTGATCCTAGAAGATAATGCACACGGCTATGTGATCAGTCATCATTTCTTGTTGGAACTTTGTAAGTTTCTATTTGATTTGTAAATTTCCTATGAAAATATGGAACAGATGATGAAACTGTTGAAGAGCACATTAGGAATTTAGGAGGACAAGGTGGGGTGGAAATGGTGTAAGTGCAGTCCTCATGTGTGGAAGTAAAAATAAGTAATACACATAAGAGAAAAGAAATGTGGAGTTTGGGCATCTCTAATTAGGGTAGGCAGCCTAGGCTCTACTGCCTCCAACAGCTTTGCCTGGTGAGGCTGGTTATACTTGCTGGGTTCAGCCTTGTTCATGTACCTGCAATTACGTCTGGTTAAACAGCAAGGCCTCCCAGGTACCTGGAGAAGACCACTGTCGGCTTCTTCCATCATCAGCCAAAGTTCAATGCTTCAGCCCTCCTCAAAGTCTTCTAATCTTTGCACAAGCATAAAGCCATTGTGTTCAGGCAGCAATGAGGTTTGGCATGTCAGCAGTTGGGGAATGGAAGAAATGGGTATCACATGGATAGGAAGCTCTCTTTCTCTGTGCTGTTCTTCCTGCCAGGACTTTAGGTGTCTGTAAGTACACTCTGGTGGGAAGTCATGGTTCTACTAGCCCTTTCCTCTCCTGGCCTTAAGGTGAGCTGCCTCAAGAGTTGGACAGTGAAGGGATGGAAGAATAGATAAATCTCTCTATCTGTGAACAGCAAATAGGTTTTAAATTTTCTCAACTGGTATCCATAGAAGAAGGCCTGAATGCCCCAAGCCCCAGCAGAGGAACAGGAGGGTATAAAGAGTTGGCCCTCACTCACCCTATAATTAACAGTGTACACTGAATCTAAGGTAATAAAAATGGAGCCTAGAAAATATAGGGGAATGATTTGATATTGTTTAAATTTCTAGGAAAAAAAAAAAGAAAATAGCATTGTGTTTCTTCTCAGAGAACCGCAGTAGTTTATGTTATTCTCTACCTCAGCCATTTTTTTCAAATCTAGGGCAAATCATTTCTATCAAGTCTATGGTGCTTCTTAGTCTGACCAGTATTGAATCGTCCCTCCCTGTTGGAAAGTATGTCCTAGTTTTAGAGTGCCCTGCAATATAAAGTACAATAAATTCTGTTATCATTCTTCTCAATATTGAACTGTTTCTTGCTTATCTTAATATTATTTTGGAGATGCACAGCAATAGATCCTGAACTATCAAGACCTGTTCAGCAGTGTGACCTAGTTGTACTCACACTGACTGTGGAGAAAGATTTAAAAGGCAGAGGCATGCAGCAGGTTCGCACTCCACAGATTTGATGAGTTCTACAAACTATGCACAACTATTAAACTCATTTGCATTTTCATTAAGCCACACATTAACTGGGGGTTTTATCACATCTTCTGTTCATTTGCAAGTTGGTGATCTGCTCTTAGTAACTTACCCATTAATAGGAATTAGTAAAGGTTTTTAATAGCTATTTAATTAGTTTTAACTTATGTCTCTGCATCCGTCATTAAGTTCTAGAGGAAATTTTTGTATGTTAGTCAGAGTGGGGTAAGTGGAACCCATAGTGTAAAACAGCTTCCATGCATGTCTTTTGAGCTCTTTGGTTGAAGCTTGGGGTCTTGGCTGTATGAAAAGACTACTGTTGTTTCTTCTTTCTCTGTGAGATAGGAACAAAGAGATATGTCAGAAGCATTGAATGGAATTTTATTCACTTAAAAGGGTTTGGATATTACACTATTATTGTTGTTAAGTTCACAAGGAAAAGAGTCTGGTGTTTTAAAAACTCACAGTGTCCAAACTAATACAACTCTCATTATTTAATGCTTATTTTATATGCATAAAAAGAACTGAATTGGTATAATTCTTAAAGGAAACAATATACAATGCACATTTCTAATGCATTAGATTCTTTCTGTGTATGTAAGTGGAATTAGGTATTGTTTTACTTCCATTTAAAAGTTTTGACAATTTCATGGATGCATATAATGACTCTCAGTCCTTTTCACACCTTTCTTCCTCTCATTCCCATTCCTCTTCAGCTGGAACCTTCTTTTCCTAACAGACCCCTCTGAGCTCCATTGTCTTCATTGTATGAGTCTCTGAGTTTTATCAGAGATGCTTACTCCAGCATGGGTGAGAAATTATTTCCTGGGGCACTGGTAGGTTTGTCACTACATTACTGAAAAAACAATGACATTCCTGTTCCCTAGGAGCCATTAAACTACCAGTAGTCCCTGGTGAGGCATGGGGCCTCCTGTGTCTCTCTCCCACTCCATGATGCTGGTGTGCAGATCTTGTGTAGCTTCACATAAACCTCACAGTTTCAGTGAACTCATGAGGTCAGTGGTCATGTCATGTCCAAAAGACATTTGATCTAATTCTTACCATCCTACATCTCTTACATTCTTTGCTGTTCCCTCTTCTGTAATGTTCTTGAACCTTGGAGAGGGATTATAGATGTTCACTTAAGACCAATCATCCCACCATTACTTATTTTAATACTTTGACAAGTTATGGATTTCCACTTAAACCACAATGTGCTGCAAAGAGACACTTCGCTTCGCTGATAACGGCTGAGAGCAGCACTTGTCTATTTATATACATTTGAGTACTTGGAAGGCCGTTTGTCGTGTTTTCACCTTGATAGGGATTATATTTGAATTGGGACTTAAAATGATAAGCATAGAAATTAAGCAATATCCTAGCACAGTATCAATTTGACATGGAAGAAAATCTGTAAATATATTAATGTATTAATGTTAACATCATTGTGATAATATATTGTTGTAGTTTGTTTTCATTTCATATTTACTATTAGGAAATTTCTATTAAATCTGTAAATAAGAAGATATAAAGACTATACTATAATGAGCAGCATTGATGTACACAAATATGTTTTGACTTTAATGTTATTTTTGAGACAAATTTTTCTATCATTTGTCTACTTTGTATTCATTGACACAATATCTAACAAGAAACAAATGTGACAAGAGTTACTAGGATAAGTGGCTAAACAGCTATGCCTCTCAGGTACCTGGAGAAGACCACTGTCAACTTCTTCCAGCATCAGTGAAAGCTCAATGCTTCATCCCTCCTCAAAGTCATCTTAAACTTGGTGCAAAAATAAAGCCATTGTGTCCAGGTAGCAATGGGGTCTGGCACAAGAGCAGCTGGGGAAGGGAAGAAATGAGTACCACAGGGGTGTGGAAGCTCTTTTTCTCTGTGCTATTCTTCCTGCCAGGATTCTGGTGGGAAGGCATGCCTCCACTAGCCCTTCCCTCACCAGAAGGACAAGAGTTTCACAGGAAATCCCTATTCAGGTTCCATTAAGAAAAACTATCTTCTGACATGTATTAGAAAAGATGAAAATAATCTTGTTGGCAATAAGAGAGTCTGACCTAAAAAAGTAACTTACTTTAGATGTGGTTCAGGATATCAAACTGAATGACGACACATGAGGGCACTTTTGATAGCAAAGGGCCCAAGGAAACAAAGAAACTGCTGTTCTGCATTTTGTATAAATAGCATTCATCTGGAATATTTGCTTCCCACTATGAAATTTTAATGGGTGTACTGACATAAGCTTTTTAATTTGTTTGTTTATTTTGTATATCAAGATGGTTAAGAGGCTGAATAAGAGTGTTAACTACTATAAATTCCTTATAATATAAACAGTTGACATTCTTAATCCCCTAAACTCACTTAGTAGATGTAACTTTTATCCATTATTTTTTTAATTCATCTTCATTAGCAAACCTTACTGTGTAATTATTATACATGTTAGGAGATTGGAGTTATTCCTTGAGTATATAAAATTATATATTAGCTTTGCCTACATTTTGTATTTTGCTTTGTGCACTCTGTCTTGATATGCAGTGGACCTTCCAGGGCTATAATTGAGGCATAGAAGCCAAAAGAATTAAGCTTTTAAATATGTGTGTGTATCACAAACCATCTCCCTGGAGCCATGGGGTGTCTGGAAAATCTATGTGGAACAGGCAGTGATAGCCTCTAGGTTTAGTGTGAAGCTCTAAGAGTTGCCATCTTTACTAAGTGCTTACTGTGTACAGGTCTGTATACTCAGAGAAGAATGTATCATGAATAACCTGTAGGCCAGTCTCCTAAGGGATTTAGTCTATTTGGAGATACCAGGGAAATAAAAAGCACAGTTCAAGGTCTAAGGTGATGGGTCCCAGCATTGAGCTAGATACTTAATGAGTATTTGTTGGAATGAATAGATCAATGAGATGAATTAAACACATGAATGAATCTGTGATTACTATTACATGTCAGCTACCTCAGGAAAGTTTTCAGAGCAAAGCAGAGACATTTGCACATACAGGTGCCCTAAAAAAGGATGACCGGGAGGCTTGGCCTGTGCTTTTTGTTGCTTTTACCCTCATAATTTTTAAACCTAAATTTTTTCTTAGTAACAAGCATGAAATTGGAACCAAGTTGTAGTAAACTGAACAGAATATGTAAGATCATCTTTAAGCAAGCATAGAAGACTAAATAATAACAGATGAATCCCACTGTATGCTGACACAAGGAACACACAAAGCAAAGGCCAAGTGTGAGTCTGTATATTCTTTGCAGTTCCCCATGCACAAGTGTGAAGTAGAGTGACTGTGCTTATACACTTGAGCGGTCTCACTGGTTCCCAGAGCCCTGCACAGCACTCACTGCCAGATTCTATGAAAGCAAACATTAGCCATTAAACAGAAAGTCATTTTAGTGAGAAGCTATTTCCATGAGCTTAGAATAAGGCATTTCTTTGTCCCTAATAATTTATTACAAATTAACACATATTGGTCAAATTCTAATGGCTATATTTGATTATGTCATATTTGACTATGTCAAATTCTAAACGACTTTAATCATTTTAATAATTCAACTTTTATTTTGGACTTTTTGTATTTTAAACAGGAGATGAAACTCCAAAATATTCACTTAGTTATTCTTTCAAATTTTTAATTTGGAAAACTATCTTATTTAAGTAAAGATCTTTTTACTCTTCCAGTGTAAGTTTGCCTCTCACCCTTTAGAGAATAAATAGAAAGGGCTTAGCATGGGAAACTTGAGTACAAAATTTTGTTTTGCCATTACTTCATGTTGTAATTATAACCATGTCAACAAAGGTATAAGTCTTTTAGGTAACTACTATCATAGTTCATAAAAGGGAAATGTATACCTGAGGGGGATAGTGATGTGAAAATGTCAGTTGGGATTAAATCAGAAATTCCCAGAAGGTAGAACCAGAACATTTTTGTCAGCCAATATATATATCATCACAGTATGTACAGTATCAATCATGTAGTTTGTTTTACTAAGAAGTCCATGGACTTATCAAAGAATTAAATAGCATTAGTATATTTGTCAAAATCAATAATTTCAGTGCATTTATGCAAGGTACATATTTTTTCTCATCTATAAGCGTTTCTTAACTTTGGCTCTGTTGACCCTTGCATGCACATTATTGAATGAATAGGGGCCTGGTCTCTAACCACAAAATGCCAGCATCACTGTCCCTCTGTTAGGTTTTAAAACATTTACAGTCCTAGCATCTGTGTTTGGGCAGTGGGGCCCATGATGAAGCCTGTGATCCATACTTGCATCACATAGGCTGGACCTAATGTTATCTTTTTTTTTCTTCTTGAGGGCACAAGGGTGGGAAGATGGACCAGGGAGGAATGGGAACAGGGTATGGTTGAGATTCCTTGTAAGTAATTAATAAAACTATTATGAAAACAAACAAAAGCATTTCCAGTCATTGCCACGTGTCTTCTGCAGGACAGTACATACCCAGAGAAAGCTGATGGTCTAATGCATTAATTCCCAATTCTTGACAAATTTTTTCTACATAGCAACACAAAAATACAGGCTCCCTTTATCTTGAGAGTGGCCATTGTTACTTCTACCAGCAGAGAGAGGAGTCAAGTTGGGGATTATGTAGGAAGGACACACATTTAGCCTTGATACAGGAAGAACTCTATTTTCCATTCAAATTCCATTGTCATAAACTCATCTCATGGCCTTACTTTTTGATGTGAGGGGATAGAAGAAAGTATCCTACCTGGTTCTACTTCTGTGGGAAAACAAACTTGATTGAATAGCTGTCCATCTCTTCCTAAAACAAACTTCATATGGTCAAATGTGATTTAAGATTGCCTGATTGTACCCATCTCTGCATAACTGCATTGCACACAAGCTGCCTTATATTTCTCAATAGTCCAGACTGTGTTAAACTTCTCTGAGCCTAGCAGGTCTAAACTTACTCAACTGCAGAATCTATTCTCTTTGCTTGTTCTTTTGGAGGTACTTTGTTTCTCTATTTTGTTTCTACTTTTGAAATTATTTTAAAGAGTAATAGGTTTCCACACAGAGTTTTCATGCACCATTTTAATTTATACTATCCCTTGTACCTGTTTCATCCCCCTGTTCCCATACTCCTTGCAATATGCCCCCAGCATGACCCCTTTCATTGAATTCTAATGTCTCCCCACCTCTTTCATTAAAGCCCCTTATTTTCTTTCTAATTTCCTGGCACTTTTCTTCTTCTACTTTGTTCTTAGTTCTTTCCAGAAATTTAAGAAGTTCAAAGAGACATGGCTAGGATAAAAGCATCATACTGATGAACTGTATTCATTAATTGGATAATTTTACGAGACATACTTGGTCCTATTTATTGAATTGTCATCCATTAATAACAGTAGGTTCTTTTATGCCTGTCCTTTCTATGCCATTGACCCATTTAGAGGTTCCCAATGTGAGCTAGCCTCTCACAGGCAGTTATAGTTGTTATGGTACTTTTATAATTGCATAGTATCCAACAAATTAAAACACTGTGGATGATGATTCATTTATGTAGTAGAGGAATTATAAAATTGTCACTGTGTTGAAACTTCTTAATAATGGGATTACTACAAGTGATACTACATTTGCTTTGTGTTAGCAATTTACATTGTAACACAATAAAATATCTCCCCAAACTTCCAGTGTCAACCTTAGTGGATACTTCATGCTTTCAGCTGCATATGCGAGATTTGCTCATTCTATTTATAGTTAGTGCTATTCCATACTCTCTTTCATTCTTCATCATCCCTAAATTAGACATGAGTATATCGTTCTGGGTTTTATCATCATTTTATTATTCTAGGTCAGATTCATTGGAAATATATCTATTATATAAAATCTGCTGTATGTAGTCAATAGCTCCTGGGTGGCTCAGCAAGGAAAACTCAGAGGCATTTTTGTAGATATAATCCCTGTCAGATCTCAGCAGAGGGAACCACTTGTCATGGCAAGCACCTAGTGAACAGTGGAACCCTGAGCATCTCATCTCATATGATTTCATTGATACCTAAGCTCCTCAGGTGTTCTATTTATAGCACATGCAGATCATGAGCAATCAAACATCTTTTACATAAAGCCAACACCTGAAGACAATACAAATGCCAAGGCCTATCAGCCCTTTTCCCAACAATGCACAAAACAACCATTTAAAACGTAACTAAAAATAAACTTCTGCAACAACAACCCCCCACTTTCTCTATAAGACAATAAAAAAATGCTTTATCTTTACAACACAACTTAACACTACACCACCAAAAATATTTACAAGAGGAAAAACGTGAGGGTTACTAATGCAGAAGAACAAATGAAACCAAACATCTATCAAGCATTTCACAATGTCTTTGGACAACAGAAAAATATTATCAATGTCCAGTTATCTGGAATTCACTCATGATCTTCTGGGCTCCTCCAAAGGGCTTGGGTCACTTCTCTGGTTCTGACCTCTGCAGCTCACACAGCTTTTCCTCCAGGCTCTAACTGGCTCCCCTACTGCTGCTGTTCTTTGTGGTCATCCCCTGGTACTGGCAACTTCTGATGCAACTGGGCTTCACTTTCACCAATAGCCTCTCTCATAGGCTCTCTTCATGGTGCCAAGCCTCAACTTCTCTGCATGACCCCTTCGATATGGGCCTTCAACTTCTACTGAGGCTTCACCTTCACCAATGGTTTCTCCTGGCCTCTTATAGTGCCAAGCCTCAGTTGCTCTCCATGACCCTTCATGCCTTCAAAATTAGCACCACCTGGGTGACTCTTACACTACCAAGTTGTGCTACCAGCATGAGATACAGCCTCAGCCAGTTCTGGAAGACAGTTTCTGTGTGCTTACTCTGAGGAAATACTTTCCAGATTTTAAGATAGAGTCTGGTGTGCAAGAAAAAAAAAAAACTGATCAGTTCATGTTTAAGTTCAAAGTCCAGTAGAACATTCAAAAAACTTCTCCATAATGCAGCAACCCTTCCTGCTGATTCATTTACAAGTGTTTTCCTCAGCATCACTGCAGCTGTTCCTTGTCTTCAGGAAGGGTTCCCTCGTGGGGTGGAATTCTCATCACCATAGCAGATGTGTCTTGTAAAGACTTACCTCACCAATGTCTGGACCACTTGTAGTTAGGTTTGCAGGAAAAAAAAAAAAACTGTTCGGTTTAAATAAGGGGCTTCTCAGCTCTAACCCCATCCCTCCCCCCAACACACCCATCTGAAACTTCGTGGCAGTTTGGTGTTCCCATACACCACCACGTAGGGAAACATACAACTTTCTTCATAGACTCCAAACACAAGATTCTGAGCTTAACACATACACAAACAGCTTTCGGAAAACTCAGTTTGTAGAACGATGCACTCTGGCTCACGTTTCCTGCACTTCAGCTGCTGCCAGTGGTAGGAGTGAGCTCCATGACAGAAAAGCAGTTGTAACCTTGCTTTCTAATGCTTTGACAGACCTCACCAAGGTTTTTGTACTTTACCAAAGAGTATTTGTTCATAGCTCTCATTTTCTCTAGAAGCCTCTCTTTGTGGTTATCACTTTTGAGCCCTCTTTCTCACATAATTTTCACAGCTTTCTCTCTTCATAGAAGCTTATTTCCTTTCTCATTCTCCTCTTACTTCAGGAGACTTCTACTTATTACTTTTTTACACCTATATAAAGTCTCTTTCCTCTAGAAACTGCTCTGTGCATATTTTACCAGACTCTGAGGTCTGGAGTTTCTCATTCTTCTCTGTCTCCATATTGGATGAGGCTGGCATGATGTCCCACCCCACATTGGGTGTCACTTGTTGCTGATAGTTCACTCAGCAAGGAAGACACAGAGGTAGGTGTAAACCCTACCAGACCTCAGCAGAGGGAACCACCTGCCATAACAAGTACCCTCCTGGACAGTGGAACCCTGAGCATCTCATCTCAGGGATTTTCATTGAAACCTAAGCACCTCAAATTTTCTATTGATAGCATGTGCAGATCATGAGAAATTTATATAAATCCAAAACCTTCAGACAATACAAATGCCAATGCCTGGGCATCCCTTTTCCCAACAAGGTACAAAACAACAGTTTTAAACGTAACTAAAAAATAAACTTCTGCAACAGCTAGATAAAATCCTTACACTTAAAACCCCAAAATTAAGAATACAGGGCTTTACAACAGTGTGCTGGGCAATCTGGGGCCCCTGATCTCTTCTATTTGATTATGTTGTATTTAATGACCAAACGGAATTTGCAGAGGTAATTATGTCTAAAGATCAGATACTCTTGAAGCAAGGAGTTAATTCTGTATTTTCTGTGTGCCTATGCAAGAACCTTAAAATCAGAAGAGAACAGGAGAGGTCTCTGAAGCACAAAGCCTGATCTTATTGCTGGCCTGAATGGCTAAAGAGCGGTATAGAAAGTATAAAGAAATTAATCCAACTGGTTAGCCTGGACCCAGAGCCCCAGAAAGAACTAGAGTTCTTGGTGAATTGCTGATGCAATCCAGTGAGACTATAAGTAGAAGATCCAGTTACACCATGTGAGAGGTCCCTGACCTCCAAAAATGAGAGGTAATAAATTACTGATGTTTTAAGCCACTAAATTGTGGTAAATCGTATGACTCAGTAGAAAACTAAAACATAAAACCAACCAGCTCTTCCCTTTCCTCAACTGCTACTCCTGGGATTATTTTAGGGCATGAAAAATCACAGTACGTTGTAGTCATAAGATGATTCAATACTTTAATTTGGACTTTTTCTTTTCTAAAAATAAGGCAATCCTATTCATGAACAATGAGGAGGGCGCCAGTGTTTCCATTTCAATATCTGCCTCTACTTATCTTCTTTCCCCAGAACTGTTTATTTCGGCTCAGGCTGGACCTTCTGTTGACATGTCATCTAGCTTACAATCAGCAGAGTTCTTATTGGTACACTCTGTTTACTCTTCTTCATTGGCACAATAGATACTACATTCCTTGGCTCCTTTGAAATGACTCAGGTTCTTATGAGTAGATGTAGTCAATGGGCCAGGGACTGAGACAGCAGTGTGTTCTTTGCAGAATTCTACCACTTGGTTATTGGCTAAAGAATGGCTAAATTTGTACAGCTGGGCAATAAAAAATAAATATTAGCAACATTTAGACACTGAAATGTAAGTGCTAATTTTGTTCAAAATGTAATATCACCTTTAGTGAATAATCCTGGCTTTAAAAAAGCCAAGTTGTACTTCATAACAATATTTTACTAAGGTTACTGCATCATTCTTAATTATACAGAATCAAACAAGTTTCCATACCTGTGAAATGTTGAAGTTGTCTTATTCAGTTCATGTAGCATTGAAACTGAGAGCATGATTTCTGAAAGGCAAAACATAAGCTTTGACATGTTGGGGACACATGTCCCAGCTGCAGAAGGCATTTGTTTCATTGTCCCAGTAACATCTCGGCTGTGAACCACAATCTTTTCCTTTTGATTTTCTTTGAAGTTACTTTATTCTTTTGAAGTTCACCTTGAAGAACTGAGCAACTGTAAGACAGTCAGTATTTCTTCATCATGACATGACTAATAGCTTCTGCCATCTTTGACAGTTCCTTGCGATCTTTAATTTCTCTCTCTATTCTTAAGTCTTGCATTGAAATGCATCTTCTTCAAATGGATATGTTTAAACCTACCCAGAATTAATCACATTTATAATATACAATCACTCTTTCAATAGATTACCTAAGTGCCTGAAGAGACAGTCCCTCTTAAGATAAAGCCAGATGATTTTCTCTCAGATTGTTGGGGAAAAAATCTAGATAGTTAATCCTTTCAACAAGGAGGAATGGCTGGGGCAGCGAATATAATGTGCTCACTGTGGTTCTTGTGAAATTAAACCTGCCTGGGTTTTCACTTATCCTTCACATTTCACTGGAGCATAATTTGAAAAGGCTTCATTTGTAGCACAATCTGGCTAAATTTTATTTTATATGAATGCTTAAGATTGTTTCTCCAGCCAAGCTCCTGGGATGGAGTATGATCTACAGAATCTCCAGTTAGTTCAGGTTAACACCTGACCTCAGCTTGGGGATCTAAATGAATGCTTCCACTTTCACTTAAATGCTTACTATATTCCCTACTGCTTTCTCCCCACTAGTTCTGCTAAAATGATGCTTTTGAAACACAATTTTATCTTGCTAATTATAAAAACAGATAAATGTAGGGATAATCTACTGCAAAGGTCTTTTGAGAAGCCTATTAGGGAGAGATGACATCTAAAATTCTCCAGTGAGATTACCTCTGTATTTCTAAAACTGAACCATAATTGGATCCCCTAGAGGTCCTACGCACTGATTCAATGGATCTGGAGTAAATTCTTTAATTTGCTCTCAGGCAATCCCTATGCTCCTGTTCCAGGCTCTGGCTTGTACCTTGAGTTGCTCCCTTCTAAAGCATGCCTTCATTTTCTTGTTATTAGTGGACATTGATTAAGCCCTTAGTTTTTAATTTGAGGGATTAAACATTTCCCATGATTATGGAGCTCACATTCTAACTCATACGCAGACAATGATGAAGAGAAGAATGTCATAAGATGACTATGAAGCCCATTTACATTGAAAGGCTTGGTCATAAGCTCTTATGGAATATCAAAGAGATGCAAGGTAGGAACAAAGACTTTGTCACACCTTAGTCTTAAAGACTGAAAATTCTTCCTACTTTGGGGGGGCTTGTGTTGTCTGGAACAAAGCTTGGGCTTGATAAACTGTGTCTTTGCTCTTTCTGTTAATAGAGACAAAACTTCGTGGTTCTAACATGGAAGCCTGGACATTCACATGGAAACTGTCCATCTCCTAACTATGAAAATAGTGAAATCAAGTACACTGTTTGAATTGTGTCAAATGATCATTTGGAAAAGTATCATTAACCATTGGTTTTCAAGTTTTCAAGTTTAGGAAAATTTAAATGTTCACTTGATTTGCATTTAAATAAATGCAGTTTCCAGTTCACACATTTATGTGGCTCTTCCATGATACTGGAAAGGAACTGAGTAGTTTCTGTTCTGTAATTTTGTATTGTTTTTCTTAAAAAAGAGTTCCCCAAACTATCTGATTTTCAGTCTTCCCAAAATTCTTGGTTCCATCCATAAAAGGCATGCTCCCTATTTCAAGAATTATTATGCTTTTAGTGTTTGCATTGAAGAATATACTCTGCTATCACTGTAATTGGCAAATGATATTTAATCAATTTTCATTCAGTTGAGCTCTGTAGGTAATAAACAATTTAAAGAAAGAAACTCTCTAGGGTTGATAAAAATCATCTTTTAACTCATGAATATTCCATTTTTCATTTTCCACAGATGGATGATTTCATTTGAAAGTAATAGAGAATCACTGAACAGTCTGCATGCTGAAAGCCATGCTCAGTGTAGAAGTTAGGTAACAAAACCTGAATTTCAGGCTGTCTGTGTGCCAGGCGTTGAGCCACTCCTGCTTATACTAAAGAAAGATTTATGTACATCTCCTATCGGATGGAAATATGGCTTATATTTTAAGTTTGGAAATGCCAGACCCATCTACTCCCATTAATTTTGGTAAATATAAAATCTATCTCCATGGCAAAAAGCAAGTGTGAATATAATCATTCTTTCTGTTCTCTTTAACAAAGGAATATTTCCATGCAGCTAGATTTTACTTTTGAAGCCCTATTTACTTGGATGTGATAAAATTGGATAAAGTACATTTTAGACATGCACTTAATATAATTTTAAGGGAATTCTCTATCATCTTAATTAAGACTCTATCTTCTCCATGTTTTGCCTTAGTGTTGTTTTGAAACTGTGAGGCAAACTTAGGGGTTGGTATGCTCTAGTATATACTTGTAGATTGCCCTCCTTCTGGTCTATTAAAATGAGATTCTTCAAAATTTTCTGCCAACTCTTGTATGGCAAAGTTACTTTTCTCAGTATAGGCAGGGTGGGAGTATGTGATTACAAATAGATTACTCAATTTGCTTCCTTCTCTTTGAGATGGTGAATATGCCACAGGGAAGGGGCTCAAATTGTGCTTTGGTGGCACCATAAGAGGGAATAACTACTGTAAAACAGATGTCTGAGAAGAGTATAGGCACTTTATTATACTGGCTTCTTCTTCAAGAGCTAACAGATGCATGTTCTTCTTTTCTTGTATCTACCAGTACTTTCTTTTTTCTATTCACGAAATGATACATTTTAACATCTTTAAGAACTGAGGCTGATACTTTCCCTTCCTTACATAAATGTTTAATTGTAAGTTTTGATTATTTTCAGTAATTTTCCAGTAGTCTTATAATGAGTTTTATATGTTGGTCTTTAATCTACCCTATATGAGGTTTTATGTGTTATAAAATATAATGTTGTGGTCTGATCTTGTCAATACAAATATCCAATAGATCTAACATTTGTTGTAAAGGAAATGTCTGTCCTTCACTGACTGATAGCAATATCATCACAAAAACATTTTTCCTATGTACTTGTGATGGGTTCACTATATGGGTTCACTGTCCTGCCACATTGGTCTCTATGTACATCATTATGACAATATCATACAGTGTAGCTTATGAAATGGACTTTCATAAGTACTGAAGTTGAATAATACTGATCCTTACTTTGATTTTCTTTTTTCAATTGTTTTTGCCTGTCTAGGCTCTCTATATTTCTATATAGACATGTGGGTCAGCTTATAGAATTATGCAAAAAGCCTCCTGAGACATTCATTGCATTTCACTAACTCCTCAAATCAGCTTAAGGGAAATTGGCATTTGTACAATACTAAGTCTTTAAGACATATATCCTTAAACTGTGGATTTCAACCCTATATGGGGCCACATAGCTGCATGTAGCAATAGTTGCAGGATTGTAAGCACATAGTGACCAAAAATTGATTCAAAATAAAAAATGCAGTGCATCTGAGATGTTTCTGGCCATACACATTTGTTTTGCATCATGTGACTTCACTGCAACCTTTGTTTTAAACACAAGTTCAGTTTCCAGCATCAATATTAGGTGGCTCACAACCAACTGTAACTCCATCTCTTGGACACTCTGTTACCTCTGGCTTCTGTTAGTACCTGGACTCATATGCACAGCCACAGACAGAGATGCACAGACACACAGACACATGCATATTCAAAATGCATTTTTTTCAAAATATCTATAATTTTTAAATATTTATTTTATTGCATATGAGTGTATTTATATCTGTTCACAAACATATCAGTCATTTATGGGATGCAGGCTTGTTACATGGGTGCTAAGATCTGAACTCCAGTTGTCATATTTGCACAGCAAACACTCTTAAAATGCTGTTATATAATGTTGGGCATCTGCAAGACCAATCCTTCATGAGGTAAGAGAGCTGAGGACATACATAAGAAACCTTATCCTGACTCCTTATGTCATCTGTTCCTGCTCTATCGGTGCCTCTTTCTTGACTCTTTGCTATGTCTGATTAGAATCCCTCACAACCCTATGGAGGTGGAGGAAGCAGCCCAAACTTGACTCATGGATGAACTAGCTTGGTATTTGGGACCATGTTGTAATTGTGGCTACCTATAGCACAGTTGGGATGGCCTTATAAGGACAAATCCCCACAGGACAGAGCTTCCAGTGGTATGCCTGATCTGAATGCTCTACCTTGTTTAGAAAGAGGAACAGCCCAATGTCCAAGGAGTTGTTGACGCAGGTGAATACATTGTCTATTTAAAGGTCTGAAAAGTTCAAAGTAATAAAAAGTGTGGGAGAGAAGAATGTGAGTGAACATATAGTAACACTCACTCGTGAGAGAATTAATGGACAAGGATGTTGAATGGCCAGGTTGACCAAATGAACTCAGTACCAACCTTAGATAGTGACAAATAATCTGCAAGGTTGATATCCCAATATATAAAATTCCTAGATCCAAAACTGTGGAAATCACAGTGTTGGGAGGTTTAAATCTCCAATGTTAAAATTCTGAAAGTTCAAATCTCTCAAATGAGAATTTGAAGGTGGATAAAGGCCATCTGAAAGGGATAAGAAGCTGAGTTTTGAAGAAGAGATTAGCCACATTTACAACTGCATTTTAAAACTTTATATCCAGTTCAAATATATCATTTATTTAAATATTTACAAATAATTGTCATACTTTGCCATTTTTAGAATATATCATATATTTATAAAATTAGTTGCAACTTTATTCTGAAGTTTGAAATCACATTATGTATAAAATGCAATACTAATAACCACATCCATTTTCTTTTACTTTAATCCAACTAAAGCTGTAGGCCACCTATTTTATTTTCATTTCTTAAAAAAAAATTCTTTTGTCTTTATTGACAATATTTACCTGAAGCTCTTGCTTTCCTGTGATTTTACTATCAGATTCAACATTCTAGTAAGTGCGATGGACAATAATGAATGCAATGCCCAGTAAGAATGGGCATTCAAGGCTTTTGTTTCTGACGGGCATGGGGTAGTTACATGATGGGTCTCTAGGACTGGTCATGTCTTCATCTATGAATCCTTAGGTAATAAGAGGAGCCTGAGAAATTCATATTATATTTTCACTTTAAAATTCTTTTAAAAGTGAAGTATAATGATTGACTTTGAATGAAAGGTGAACAGAGTAAACTGAACCTTCAAATTTTACATTCCCAAACTGGATGATACTTTAGTTATTAGAAAGAATTTTAGTGAGAATGATTTGGAGTTTTTACAATGACTCATGACTAATTTCCAGAATTGCTGGCACATAGAAATACTAACTAAAATTGGTTGTTATTCCAGATACCTAATTGAACAGATATCTAGGTCACAATTTTCCTTCAGAAAAACTTCATAATCAGTATATTCTGCAATTCTGTTTTCAGCTTCCAGGTTGTGGTTTTGTTTTTGTTTCTGTGTTGTAACTCTGTCTGTCCTGGAACTCACTCTATAGAATAGGCTGGCCTCGAACTCACAGAGATCCATCCACCTACCTGCCTTTGCCTCTTGAGTGCTGGGATTAAAGACATGAGTCACCACAGCCTGGCAAGATTTTCTGAACTTTAAAAGTAATTTCTAAAATCAACAGTATTGAAATACCCCCTAGTTAGATTATACATCTTCTTAAAGAGTAATTATTACTTCACATTTTACAACATTTTAATAAAGTACTTCTGAAATTTTTCTTAGATCACATGGGAAGCACCATTATATGATTCTCTTCACAGTTGTGTAACTGGCATAAATAATAAATGACCCTGACTCTTAAACAGTTAAATTTAAGTGATAATATATAAATTCAATGAATTTTAATTGTGCTATTTTAATTTTATGCACATTAGGTTTCTATTTTATTTTATTTTGAATATATATATATATATAATTCACCTCACTCATTTTGGATCTTTCATTTTGAAGAATGACATAATATGTCATTAGGACCCATTCAAAAGGGAATGAATATGCTAGACATGTACTAGAGATAATTCGGAGATGAACCTTGAATTCTCCTTATATATTTAATAGACTGTGGGTCATAGCTTAGTATAACATTATAGACAACATGGTCCAAAACTATTTTAAAATAGATTGAGTGAATTTTCACTTTTATTTCTATTCAAGGGTTTCAATTCAGTATTGTAGTACTGTACACTACAATAATTTTAAGTGACAGAAATACCTAATTATCTTTCATTTACTATATGCCATACTAGTAAGTATATTGAAAATCACTCTTCCTAAAACATAATTAAAATACTTAAATTTATTTAAAGGCAGAACATTCTGTCTCTTCTGACTGAAATAAAATGTTGCAGATTTTCTCTGTGATGCATTGCGTTATACCCTGAGTATAACCTCTTTTGATAATACAAATTAGGGTTTTGTTTGTCTCATTCCACGTCTCTAAAGCTTCTCACACAGTTCTTTGCTTAAAATGTCTCATCATCATCTCAAGAGCCCACCTGAAATGTTTCTGTGGCTGACATTCAGCAGGTAGGCAGTGGATTGTTCCCTCTGTTTAGTCAGGCAGTGAAGGGATCATATCTTAATGACCTTCATATATTCTGGGTGTGATGTAATTCAAATTGTAAATAATTTAGATCTAATGAGTTTAAAAGAATTCAAAGTAAGAGTTTTCTTTAAATAGTTAAATTTAAAAAATACTAGAACTGAAGAAAGGCTACTAGTTTGGATAAACTTTTGGCTGATTTCACTGATTCTATAAGACACATATAGGTAATTAATTTTATTATGCTCTGTTTTGTCTTAAAGTACAAACAATGCATTTGAGATGATGCCTCATAGTATTCCCCCAGCTGGGCTTGACCTTCAAAACTCAAGGAATCTTCCTACATCAACCCCTTGAATTCAGGATTATTGATGTAATGGCCATGTGCATAGCTCCATGGTCTCTTTCCTCCTACTCCACCAAGAGTTTGTAGTTGTACATAGGTGTCAGAAAGACTAGTCCTGGGGATTATAAGCAAGACAGAACAAGCAGAATGCCTGCCCTTATGGAACTGGAAAATTTCGTCACACTGGAAAAGACAGATTCTAAGTAAATGTATACAGCATAACTCAATGTAGTTATTATAAAAAATTGTTATAATAAAAAATTTAAAGCACCATAAGGGCACAAGCAGGAACCTGGCTTAGACTGGGTCATTCCTGAGTAAGAATATTCTGAGAAAATGACATATGGGCAGCTGTTTGTCAGCAATTGTCATGATTGTGAAGAATGAGTTATTACTCCCATTTTAGAGATCAGAGCTATAAACTTTAGTTTTGGACAACTACAGGTTTCAAGCTGTTCAGGAACTCTCTAAGTGGCAAAGTTTGGCCGCTGTCCAGAACTGTGTGACTATAAAACCTCTTTCAGGACATTATGCAACCCCTAAAAGAAAGGATGAGAAAGAGTGGGAATGGATGTTTTGAGAATGGAAGAGAGAAAAGATACAGACAGCGAGAGAACGAAAGAAAGGAAAAAGAGTTTAGACGAAGGGACTTTATTCTAACTGTGAGCAATGAGAGGTTTATTTCTACAGATTAAGTCAGATTAGACATTATGCAAAATATTTGTTTTCTTGTATGTGAAATAGGTTGTGCTATTATGGGTTTTCCCCCTCGAATTCTTTAAACTCTGCGTCTGCAGTTCTTCAGCCATTGAACTGCTCAACAAATTATTGTTTATGTCTGTGTATCAGCAGTCTTCCGTGCTTGTGATACTCTGTAGATTAATGCAGGTTTCTGATCTCCAAGAAAGAACACAATTAGCTACCCTCTTCACCAAATGCAGAAGGACAATGTATGAGCTATCATAAAACATCTGAAATCTGTACAGGAATGTGTGGGAACACAGAGAGATTAAATATGATAGTTCTAATGAAATATCTACTTTTCTTTTGAATGGGATTTTAGTGAAATTGGTCAGTACAGTTTAATATGACATGAAAGGACCAAGTATCAGCACTCTTTGTAGTATGCAATGCAGAACAAACTACAGTTTTTCCCTTAGGAAAGCAAATGGGTAGACTTAACCCCAAATGGAAACAATGTTTCTTTGACAAGACATAAGAAACTGTCTACTTTGTAGAAATGAAGGCTTATTTGCTATTTTGTTCTCTCTGATGTTCTAAGTGACTTTTCCTTCACTTGACTCACTTTCCCATCTGGTTCCAGAACCCATGATCTAAGGACCACCATTGTGATGCCCAGGCATCCTCTGTCTGTGTTAATCATGTGTCAACTTAGCATCCTAGAATCTCAGTTTCAGTCTCATTCAAGGTTTGTTCGAAAGATTGATTTCCGGAGTCACTGTTTAAATCCATGCCTCTAGTGAACATTCATTCCCCTTCCTCAGTTCCTCTGAAAGTTTGGAGCCAAGGGTCTTGGCCTAATCTGTCATTATCCTGGCAGCACTGTTTGCCTAGGAGTCTGTTAATGATGATGTCATATAAATATGCCCCTCTCCACTACTCATGCTTTAAGTACTTGATAAATTCTTGTTAATTAATTTGAAATTTTCATTCAGCCTTTTAAGCAGATTTTTAAAAAATCACTCAGTGAATTTTCAATTCACAGATAGCTTTTCATTTTACTTCCTAGAACTTGCACTGTAGGCCAAGCTGGCCTCAAACTCAAAGATCCTCCTGCCCCTGCCTCCTGAGTGATGGGATTAAAGGTATGTACTAACATGCCCAACTAAAAATTCACTGATTATGATTAAATCATACTTTTCAGTGAAGTAGTATGTAGTGTGGAATTAATCTGGTTTAGTATGAAAGTACCTAGTACTTTCCCTAAATATTTTCCAAGTAATAGATATGATGTAAATGATACTGTGTCATGCACATAGCATGTACATGGCCTGACTAGGGGTGTTTAATCATGGTCATCTGAGATAGCAACATGGTTTCACCCACAAAGCATATTTTGTTACAATGTCGTTTTCTCCTAACTTACCACAGAATGAAAATCTCTAGACAGATGGCCTGTGCGTTCTTTATACGTATGTCCTTATAAAAAGACAGATATTAGATTCTTCTTTCAGAAAGCTGTGTTACACTTGGGTAGCAATCCTCTAAATTATCTTGCTGTTATATAAAGGCCAAATTTTGAAAGTTATCTACAAGGATAGTGCCTGATTTATAGTAGTGGTCCACTCTTGTTAACTTAGAGTCTCTTCATAATATATCTCCTGTTCACCTGGGCACTGGGGATATATGACACCATTTTCCTACTTTTCCCTGTGTTCAAAAATTATATCTCAAAGGTACACATTGTTCAAGCCTAACCTTTGTGAGTCCTTTTAAATCTTTTATTATGCTCTGAACATGTTATGTAGTACTTTTGCAACAACTGTTTCTGTAGCAGAAATCGGGCTACTTGATAATGGTAGTCCAGGCAAATTCCAACATATTACCATATTTTATCGATTTTTAAAAAGCTTTTAGTGGTAATGTTGGTGTGTGTGTGTGTGTGTGTGTGTGTGTGTGTGTGTGTGTGTGTGCGCATGTGTATATGTGAATGCATGAATGTATGTGTCTGTGCAGGTTTGATGCATGTACATGCATTGGTGAGTATATGCCATATCCATTTATGCAGCAGAGAACATCAGGTGTCTTTCTTTCTCATTCTCTTTTGTATTCTCTGGAAACAGAGTTTCTTACTGAACCTACAACTCAGCCAGCAGGAAGTCAGTCCTGTCTTGGTAGCTCCAATGATTCTCCTGTCTCAGTCTCCACAGTGCTAGCATTGCAGATATGCATAGCCACTGGAGACAAGAGTTTCTTACGGAACCTGCAGCTTGGCCAGAAGGAAGTCAGTCCTCTATAGCTAGCCTCATTGAGACTCCTATCTCAGACTCCACAGTGTTAGACTGCAGATGTGCATAGCCATCCCCAGCTTTGTGCATGGGTGCTGAGGATTTGAACTCAGGTTCTCATCACTGCACAGAAAGCATTCTTATTCTCTGTGATGTCTTACAAGCCCTTGGCTTCAGTTTTCGAGACAGTATCTCTCAGAGAACTCAGCTCAGCAATTCCGCTGGATCCAGGCATCTTTCTGTCTCTGCCTCCCCAGCCCTGGGATTACAGAAACGTATACCAACATTTTTATACGGGTGCTGAGTATCTGAAGTCAGGTCTCCATGCTTACACTAGCAAGCACATTACTGACTGAGTCACCGTCCCAGTCCCAGTAGGTTTTAACAGAAGGTTCTGTGTGCAAATTAGTTTGTTCTTCCTCTGGCAGCCAGGAAAGTTAAACTGAAGGAGATGTCCACAGTTCCTTTCTCCACCACTGCCACTCTTACCACCCACTCTGTGGACTCAAAAACAGACTGAGTTCAGTTGTCTATGATTATTAAGTAGGAAGCATTTTTGAGACTAGGCTTTAACACATTGTGTAGTCAAAGATGATTGTCAAAATCTTTATCGTCCTCTCTCTACTTCCCCAGTACTGGAAATGTAGATCTGTGCCATCGCACCTGACATCAAGGATTATTTGCTAATTGGTAATAACCATGTATTCTGAGGGCCCCAAACCAGTTAATGTAAGATCTTTCTTTAATCCAGCTAATACTTTTCTTTAAGAAATTGTCATTCAGAAGGAACACTTAGGCATGGAGTCTGAGACAATGTGGGCAATAGGGAGAAATCCTCATTCCGAAAGAGGAAGGGAGAGAAATGGTTTGCATGTTAATTTTATTCATTGCTTTTTATTAGAGCACAAATACTTCCCTGATTTTTAAAACTGTATTTTTGGGGGTCTTTCAAAGTCACATTATTTCATTCTCTTTTCCTGTTCTATAACTATACTTAGTGGAGATACTATCCTATTTTGGTACAGTTTAACAGCTTTTACTTTCCAACCTTCTTGATTTTGTTCTGGCTTGATGTCTACCAGCATATGCTCTGATAATATATGTCAAAAGTCGTGGTGTAGGATAATTGTAATAGTCTGTTGGCATACTGGGCTTTTCTGGTCTACTCCTTCTACTTTAGGAAGTTTAGATGAAGTTTCTCTTAAGAAACCAGACACACACCTTCAGTTTCTATTGTAATCATTGAAAGAATGGTAGTGTATTGTGTTGTCCCAAGATCTGAGAGTATTTCCTTTTATGAGTCATCTGGGTACAACTTATTTCTTCCCTTTGGTTTTCAGCTAACACCAAATAAAGAAGAATCAGAAAGGGAGGAGTGAGTAAGATAGTCATTCTGTGCATCATCCATCTCACCTTGAGAAATCAGTTGCAATGATATTACTTACTGATAAAATGGCAATTACTGATATAGATGAATATTTTGGAGAAATAAAGAGAAGATTGATAATAACTCAACTAGAATGCAGCTTCAGAAACCAAGGTCCAAGTAGAAAATCTGACTATTGTTGATTGTATATTTAGTTGACAATAAAGACAAGATAGCCTGATCATGAGAGAAAAACTAAACCAATTTAACTGGATGAGTTTTTAATTTTTTTCCTTTTGTACCTGACACTATTTGCTCTTCTCTTAATATATATCCAAGATTTTTGTGTGACTATTTAATGCATATATAATTATACATATATATTTATAATACTAATTAATTGGCTAGTACTTACCTTTTCTTTATCAATAAAGCTGGTATACATAGTACTTCTTGTAGAATTAGCCAGCTCAGATTTGTCTGAAATTTTTGAAAACATGTTAATCACATTTCTAGAGAGGAAGAAAAGAGGAAGAAAATTATTTTTGGATGAAGTGATCTTCCAAAGGCTACCTCACTACCTTTCTCTTTATTCCAAATGTGATGCAAATCATCATGAACCTCCCAAAAGGGTCCTTGGTAAGCTTCAGAAAAGAAGCCAGACCATAGGCTGTTTCTAATGAATGAATATGGTGGCCATTTTTTTTTCTGAAAAATGAGCATTCGTTCTCAAAAACAACTTCAAAGAGTCTACAATTAGACAACATGGAACTATTGCAGACAAATTTGGTACCTTGCATGATTTATACACTAAAGAAAACTTGTGAGGGGTGTTTCTTTGATTTGTCTTTTCAATATGTTGCTTAGTCACTAGTCATCCTGGGGAAAAGACAGAAATGCATGGTGTGATTGAGTTTCTTGTTCAGAGTCCAACTGTGTACTCATAAACCACTCAATATGGTACAACTTAGAAACCACAAAATTAAGCAGCTGCCATCTTTGATAATCAAGCTAAGCTCCTGTCTAGCAACAAACTAGATGTAAATTGTCGTGTTCCTTTCATTTTGTGTTTACATATCTTGAGCCATTTATCTAGACTGCTTGTGTATATTTCCTTTCCCCTTGATTCACTGCTTCACTGCCCCTTATCTTATCTTTTCAGACTAAACACTGACCATGGAAGCCCTTTCTCTGGATACTTCCTTCACTCTTTCAGAAAGTACTCATCTTCTAAGGACTCTCAGACTGACATTCTATACTTCTTGGCTCTCATGCAGGTTACAAGCTTCTAAGAGGCTGATTGTCAGTCTGATATTAGCGTTGCTCACGAATTGCCCTTAGCATCACCACTGACCACTTTTGACAGTGTTTTCAGAATGTGGTAGGCCATCAAGTCTTATTAAAATGAATGAATGAATCAATGGATGAATGAATGAGCAAATAAAGTTTTGTGTTAATAAGCTTTATTGCACAGCTTGCCATTCCATGGTTCAACCTGGGAAGTAGTGAAAGAAAGAACTCACTGACCCCGTGTGAGTCTTTCAATAGCCACTCCGAGCTATCATTGCCGGCACACTCAGGCCTCGCTGCACACTGTCCTTTTTCTCAAATAATCACTTACTGGCCCGGCCTATTGGCTAAGCACACTGCTCCTTCAAGGGCATTCTTCGTCAAGAAGAGAAACACATTCTTGCCAAAACCTCCCTGCTGGGGTACAAGGCAGAGCAAAAGGGAGAGCTGTGGCTTTGAGGTTGCAATTTTAAAGCCAATTTCCATAAAGAATGAGGCTTAAACCTTTACTTCAATATTAGCTCAGTGGGAAAACACTATTTTTTTTTAAAGTTGTTGTGAGAATTTATTCAAGTTCAATGCGTTCAAAAAGCATATGCAAACAAAGATGAATCCATAACATTATCAGCAGAAGTTGTTTTAAATTATGTTTCAGTTTCATACTATTTAAAATGGAGGCAATGCCATTCTTACTTCATCATATGATAATACATGTGAGAATAATTTGAGCTTGTATTATGAAAATGAAATCTTGTGACTTAAAATGAATCTGTAATTAGTGAGTTGAAAATATATCCTTTAGGGTTATCTTTCTGAAATTCAGATTTTAGGTGAATAAACATTAAAATTTTCAATACTTTCCTCCATACGTACTCCTGTATAAACATATTCCAATAAATCCTACCACAGTGCTGAACTTTTTTATTGTGGTAACTGGATCTTTGGTTTGAAATGAAGGCTGTTCTTATAGGGCAATTTGCATATTTGGATGCTGGCAAGTTTATAAGAATCAGAATTTAAAATGATTTGAATGTAAACTAGAAACCAACACCAGTGTCTTATTTGATATTAGGGGGGGAAAATGGCTGCTGTGGGCATTCTGTAGACACTTCAGGCAGCAGTGGTTATATCTGAGTCTTTCTAAAGAGGCCTTCTAAGGAATACATACCATGTTGCCAAGGCAATTTCTCATGTTGAGATCTTTCTGTTTTTCAGTCTTGTGTTTAAAGCAATCAGACACTTAAGGAATATTTCTGTTCCATTGATTAATAGTTTCTAGTAGCCTGAAAGTCTTTACCATGAACCCATTATCTGAATGCCCTTCATTCACTGTAACAGGCAAGATGTAATAAGCATTCAGTAGCTTTCCTGCCTGGATAGAGCAGCAGATTTTGCTGATGACAATACCAGGAATACTCAGCAACATAGCAAGGAAAATTCCCTTAAAGCAAGACTGGGAAAGAATGAATTCTTGCGGGTTTGAAATGTATTTTCCTCTTTTGGTTTTTAAAATGCTCAAATTCCAAAGTGGCAATTTAGTTAAACAGCCCTTGGTGAAGTGTGATTCATAACTCAAGCGAGAGGGAGGCCTCTTTCAGTCCCCAGGAAGCCAACGAAGAAATTCCACACAAGTATACTGCTGCTGAATCTCTTTAAGACCCTTGGTTTCAGAGAAAATTGACAAGCTGTCCTCCAGAAGCCTTTCAGACTAGATGCATGCTTTAAAAGTAGGAGCCACATTTTATCTGTCAGCTTTTGTGAGCAGAGACATCTAGAAAAGTGTCATTATGGCAAGTACAAAGAAGACAGCTCAACTCCGTGTTTACCAGCATCAATAAGAAAGATGCTGTCACCTTGTTGCACTTACATTGGTGCCTCTGTATGAAGTTTAATTTATGATAATGCATAATACTTCATGGAGAATCATATAAATATGTAATATATTCTGTACTTTAACCTAAAATGTAACTTGGCAAAAATCATTTTATATATTGTCATAGGAACCTAATGAATGTCTTTATCTTTACCAGGATTCTATTTGGTTACCTGGTTGAATACAAGTCACACATTCTGACTGACTGATATTTAAATATTTTTTAAATTTCTTGATAACCTATATTCCTATTTATAGCTTTGCTACCACACAGTAGTTCTTAGCTACCATTCACTTATTTAAGCTTATCTGATTCTGCTTTAGTAGTAGTGTTTCTACTTTAATGAGTGATCAGCATTACACTGTGACTTTAGTGATGCTAATAATATTGGTGAACTTCTACAGATCCTGCTTAAACTTCACTCTGTTTTAATTATATTTAGAGCTTGCAGATCAGACTGGAAATTTAGGTGGAACAGTGACTTTAGACACATTAAATTATTGTATTAAATTACTAAATTGTTATACACTAGATTACCTAATACTGTAAGACCCTAGAGCTATTTCTAAGACCGAGCAGAATGTAACTCTAAATAGTAATATGCTTTTAATAACAAATTCCTCTTCTTTGCTGGCATATAAGAAATCAATTACTTGTTGAATATTAACCTTGTATCTTGCAATTTTGTAATAATCTCTGAGTTCTAGGAAGATTTTTGTTATTGATTGTTTCTTTTTTAACTTTGGATTTCAAACAGACCATCATAGTATATGCAGACAAGGTTATTGTATTTGTTCATCCTGATCTGTGTACTTTTGAATGTCTTCTTTTGTCTTATTCTAATCTAGGGCAGTGGTTTCTCCTAAATCTGTGACCCTTTAATACAGTTCCTCATGTTGTGGTGACCCCCAACAATAAAATTATTTTTGTTTACTTCATAACTATAATTTTGCTATTGTTATGAATTATAATATAAATATGCGATATACAGATGGTTTTAGGTGACCCCTGTGAAAAGGTAATTTACCCCCAAAGGGATTGTAACCTACAGGTTGGGAACCACTAATCTAGGGTTTCCATTATGAGGTTGAAAAGCAGCACTGAGAGGAGACATCTTTGTCTTATTCCTGGTCGAGTGTGTGTGTGTGTGTATGTGTGTGTGTGTGTGTGTGTGTGTGTGTGTGTGTGTGTGTGTGTGTACAAACACCTGTACATGTATGTATGTGCACATGCATATGGAGGATAAAGATCAAATGCAACTATTGTTCATCTGGAGCCATGAACCTGGTTCTTTGAGACAGGGTCTCTCACTGAGTCAGGGGCTTACTCATTCTGCTAAGCTGACTGGGCAATGAGCCCTAAGGTGCCACCTATCTGTATATCCCCAGTGCTAAGGTTAGTGCATGTACCAGCATGCTTGGGTTTTGAATGACTACTTGTTTCATTATTTAAGTGTATTTCTGACTGTTTTATACATCGTGCTCTCATTATTCCCCTCCCATCTTCTCTTTCCCACCCCTGTCAAGCCCCCATCTTCCCTAAAAATCTCTTTCCAATATATGTATCTTTGTGTTTATTTTGTGACTTGTCGATTTTAACAGGGGCCATCTCTGTGCCCAGGGGTTTGACACTATCCCCTGGAGACTGGTGTGCTCACCAGTGGGTACACAACTGACTACAGCGGTCCCACTCCCAGAACCTATCAATCAGTAGATAGTAATTCAGCAGGGAGAGGCAGTGCCTCCTGAATTCCTCTCCCAGCCATGACTGACTGTTGGCAGGGATTGTTTTATTCGGGTCAAATTGTAGATAACCACAGCGGCTGTGAGTTCATAATTCCCATGAATGGGCATGCCTGATGGCATTGCATGTTCTTTCTGTCCTCCTGCTCTAGTTTAGTTTTGATATGATAAACAACACCATAACCAAAAGGCACTGGAGGAAGAAATGGGTTTACTTCTTCTTATACTTCCAGGTAGCAATAAATCATTGAGAGGAGTCAGAGCAGGAAGTCAAGGTAGGAGGTTGAAGCAGAGACTAAGGAGGAATGCTGCTTACTGGCTCATGTTCAGCTAACTTTTTAATACAACCCCAAGCTTACCTGCTTCAGGTGGCTCCAACCATAGCAGGCTGGGCCCTCCCACATGAATCATTCAGGACAATGTCCCATAGACTTGGCCACAAGTCAATCTGATCTGGGAAATTCTTCAATTGAACTTTCCTCTTTCCAGAAGACTCTACTTGTGTTAAGGTGACCACAGAGACTGTCAGGAATACTTTGGGATCTTACTTTTGTTTTTGCCAAAACCAAAACAAGGGGCCTAATCTATCAAAATCCATATAGTTCTTGGAAAGTCTCAAAATGTACTAACTTTGACTTTTTAGATCCTGTAGTTCTGGCTAACTGTTCTTATTAACTGAAGTATGTAAACACAGAACACTGTGCTTAAAAGCTCACCCTGAGAATGGTTCAGGGCTACACTGGGATCCTGAACACCCAGTGAAGTTGCCAGCTGGCTAACAAACACTTCCTATTGGCTTAAACGCATATCTGAGCAGCCTTCTCTGGCGAATACCCCAAACAGGTACACTATTGCACAGGAGGACACATCTTACCTGGAAGGTTGGTATTTTGACTTATAGAGATGACAACTAGGTAAAAAGATAGATGAAAGCCAGGTCCTCATATGTACATGATGGGCATTTAACTGACTGAATAAGCTCCTCATTCTTTAGTTGTTCCTGGTCATCAAAAAAAATAGTTTCAAGTTTTTCACCCTAAAGGATAATTTAAGGATAATGTTACTTATAGGATTTTTGTATATGTTTTATCATCTTCAGGAATTTATTCTCTCCGCAGTTTCAAAATGTTTAATCAAAAATGATAGTTTTAGCAGGTGGTGGTGGTGCACGTCTTTAATCCCAACACTCAGAGGCAGGCAGATCTCTGTGAGTTCAAGGCCAGCCTGATCTGCAGAGTGAGTTCTAGAACAGCCAGAGTTACAACAGAGAAACCCTGTGTCAAAAAATATCAAAGAAAAAAAATGATAGTTTTAAATCTATCAAATAAATTTTCTGTATTCTTGGTATAATCACATTGTGTGTTTTCCTTCTGTAGCCCTTCAGTGAGATATATAGCATTTAACAATATTCAGTTGTTGAACTAGACTAAATCCCACCTGATTGTGCTGTAGAATTGGGTTCAAATTATTAAATGTTTAGTGATAAATTCTTAGATCTATAATGATTAGAGAGACTGATTTGTAGTTGCCTTTTCTTACAATGTCTTTGCTGTCTTTAGATGTAAGTACAATGATAACTTCTTGGATGATTATTTTTTATTATATTATATCATATATATATGATTATTATTATTATAGTGAATGAATATAAATATTTTTTAATTATTGAAATTTATACTCTTTTATTTACTCTATTTTCCCTTTTATTGAGCTATAGATTATTTTTCACATAATATACCCTGATTATGGTTTCCCTTCCCTCTTTCTACCCTTCCCAGTTTCTCCCCTTTCCCCTCCTTCTGTCTTTCATTAGGCAAGAATAGACTTCTAAGAGATAATAATAAAAAAAAATAGCAAAAAACTATAATAATATAATAATATAAAACAAAAGCTATCACATCAGAGTTGGACAAGACAAACAGAAGGAGAAGACTTAGAGACTCACTCTAAGAGAGGCCACAAGAATTAGAGACCCACTCACTGGCACACTAAAGAATTCCGTAAGAACACTAATATTTACTCTACTTTTGAAATAGATATAAAACTACTTGATTGTCCATTCTGCCCTGTTTGAGTTATGACACATACTCTCTTACATGAACTCTGCCCCTTTCATCAAATCTGTCTACATAAAAATACTCATATTTCTTTATAATACTTTTGGTTTCCATATTTATAGTGAGGTTCCCCTTTTTCACTTAGCATATTTGTGATTTTTCATATATTGTTCTTAGCTCGACTAGAAGCCACCAACTTTATTGATATTTATGAAGAAGTAGCCTGAGAGTTGGTTGGTTTTCTCTGTTGACTGCCTGGCTTTGAATTCTTGGTTTCTTCAGTATCTTTCCCTACTCCGTTTTTTCTACTTACTTTAAATTTAATCTGAGTTTTTTCTATCTTTCAATGGAAGAAACTTAAAGTAATGCTCATAGAAACTTATCATTTTATAATACATTCACTTAATGCTACCAATTTCATTCGAAGTGCTGCTCTCATGGTGGTACGTGATTCAATAGTTTGTATTTTTTATTTCATTTCACTCATGATATTTTAAATTATATCTTAACTTGTGTTCTTTGACCCATATTTCATTTGGAAGTATGTTATTTGTTCCTAATTCATCATTCTGTTACTGATTTCTTACCTTCTAATGACACTGTGATCTGAAAACAGATATGCATGATTTCTATTTATAATTCTAAAAATTGGATTATAGCCTACAGTGTGGTCTGTCATGATAAATGTTACATGTGAGTTTGAGCTTTTATAAATCAATGTTGAATGTATACTTACTGATTTTATGGTGTTGAGTCTGTCTATTTCTGATAGAGGTGTTGAAGTTTCTAACTTTTATAGTCAGTTCATTTTTGTTTACAATTCTATCATTTTACACTATTTTTCAATTGACAAAATAATGGGTTTCACTGGGAATTTTTATGATTGATTTTAACTTTTCTCCCCTTCTTATTGTCCCCTTGTCTGCCCTGTTCTGGTCTTCCTATTCCCTGCATCAATCTAAATCATTTCTACTTCTTAGATGTCTTCTGCATTCCATTGTCCTCTATATTTTATCCTTCATTTAAGATCTCTTCCTTCCTCTCAGGTTTCATTTTCTATTGTTCTCTCCCCACCCACACACACACAGCCGAGGGTCTACATGTGAGAGAACACACTGAGTATTTGTTTATCTCAGTTTGCCTTATTTTCTTTAATGTGATGCTGAGTTTTGTCCATTTTATGCAAATATAGATTTGATTTTTTTTTCATGGTTGCATAAAATTCCATTGTGAATATGTACCATATTTTCTTTATTTTCATATTTCTTCATCATCTTTGAGTTTGAATAATGCAGTAAACTTAGATGTGCATATGTCTCTAAGATTCATTGACTTACAGTCCTTGGGTATATACACCATTGTGGTATGCATGTGTCTTGAACTTTTTCTGTTTTCACTTTGTTGGGAAACCTCTACAATTGTTTATGTAGTAGCTGAACCATTTTATATTCTTCACCAACTTGTTTGTCATTTGCTTCCTTTTCTAAGTATTTTAAAATATTTTGTATATGTAATATGTTATGATTGTCTTTGTCATCCATTATCCTCTTCTATCTCTACCACTCTCCCTCTGGACCCTTTTTTCTTCCTATCTAGTCCCCATTCTGCTTTTATGATTCTTTTGATCCACTGAGATGAATAGGGTTGCTTACAAAAGCATGCAGAGAGTGGATGGATCAAGAGCAATACACTAATGGCTACAACACTGAAGTAAATGTTGTCCCCTCCCTGGCAACCATTAGCTGCCAGAAGTACCTAAGAAAGAGCTTCATGGAATGTTGAAGGGCTCTGTCTTCAGCAGTCCCTGTGTGTTGATGATTGTAATGTCTATATAAAGTCTGTCATATCAAAATGCCAGTGTTTCATAGCTCTCCTCTCTATTCTCAGTCTTTGACATTTGTTAAGCTGCCTCTTCTGTGATGTACCCTGGGCCTTCAATAGTGTGAATAGATGTCTTGTTTCTCTAACTCAGTACTGACTTGTTCTCAGGACATTTACTAGGTATAAGCCTCATGGTACTTTGCTGAAAAATATCAGCTCTAATAATATCCTGGTGTACCCTTTGAAGTCTTTTATGTACAGGATCATGTTTTCTTCAAATAAGGAAAATTTTACAACTGGATTTCTTAATTTTTATACCTTTTATATGTCTTGTCCTATTGCTCTAGCTAAGACTATGAGCACTATAATGAGTAAGAACAGAAAGGGTTGGTACCTTTGCCACATTCCTGATTTGTAAGTACGCAATTTCATATTTTCCTCACTTAGTACAATGTTAGTTATATGTTCATCATGTATAGCCTTTGTTATGGTGTGGTGTGCTCCTTCTGTTTCTAGTTTTCTAGTTTTAATCAGGGCGGTCTGCTGAACTTTGTCAAATGCCTTTTCTATGTCTCTAGAGATGATGATGTCGCTTTTGTCCTTAACTCCGTATGTTTATTACATTTTCATTTGCTTGTTGAGTCTTCCTTATATCTTTGGCATTGAACCAACTTGGTCATGGTGTATAATCCTAATGTGTTCTTGAATACAGTTGTAAGAATTTTATTGAGAATTTTTTCAGTAATTGTACATTAGGGTATTGGCCAATAGTAATCTTTGTTTTATTTATTTATTTATTTATTTATTTATTTATTTATTTATTTATTTATTTATTTATTTATTTGGTTTGGGTCATAGTGTAATTAATACTGACTTGGAAGTTTGGTGATGCCCATTTGTTTTTGTTTTTCACTTAACTCTGGGAATATTGCAATTACATCTCTGGTTTCTTCTGTGACTTCCTCATTATTCTTTCTTCCTGCATTTGTATGGAGCAGTATGAGACAGTTTGAAGAGTACTGATGTCCACACTTTTTTTAAGAAAAAGTTTTGTAGAATTCAGTGATAAATTTGTCCAGTCCTGAGTTTTTCCTTTTTGAAGATTTCTATCATACTGTTTTGCTTGTGATGTATCTAAGTTGTTTGTATTGTATTTAATTTGGATGCCTTAGGTGTTTCTAGGAATTTATTCACTTCTACATTTTTTCCAGTCTTTGTAATGTAATCTTTCAGAGCAATTCCTAATGTTTCTTTCCTTTCATTAAAATTTATTGTAACCTTTGCTCAATCAATCCTTGTTTTTCACTTGAGAATTTCCTATTTTTTTTTTCCTTTTATTTGTTTGGCAAGTAATTGGTCATTTTGGTTAACTATTTCTACATACTGTTACTCTGCACTGTGTTAATTTGTCTCATGACCTTTATAATTTTGGTATCTATTTTTGGGTTTGATTTGTTCATGTTTCACTAAAACCTTATGGTGCATCATTAGGTTATTAGAGATCTCTCTGATAATTTAATGTAAGCATTAGTTGCTATAAATCTATTAATAGAAATCTATTGCTATGAATCTATTAATACCTATTAATATCACAAAAGTTCTCATAAGTTGTGCTTTTATTCTGTTTGCCTCTAGGACTATTTTAATTTCTTCTCTAATTTCTTCAATGACCCACTGGTTGGTCAGTGTGTATTATTCATTTTCCATGTATTTATGCACTTTCTTAGTTCTCTAGCTTTTGTTATCTAGTCATGTGCTAGTATGGTATAAGATATAAGATATTATTTTGATAGTTTGCATCTGTCAAGACTTTGTTCACATCATATAATGTGATCCATTTTAGAGAAGGCCCCATAGTCTATTGAGAAGAAAATGTTCTTAATATCTGCTTGAGAGTACATTATGCATACGTGTGTTAAGGCCATTTGCTCTAAAGTGTAATTTGACCCACAAGTTTCTTTGATTATTTCAATTTGGATGAGGCCCGTATCGTGGTCACTTACTATTATATATCAGGACCTATGTATGGTACCTTCTATGCCCATTAGTGTCAGTTTTACGAAACTGGAAGCTCCAATATTTGGTGAACATATGTTTACAATTGTCATGTCTTCTTAGTAAATTGCCCTTATTTTGTAATGGCCTTCATTTATTTCTGACTACCTTTTGTTTGAAGTCTATTTTGTTAGTTATCAAATTAGCTATAGATGTCTTTATATTTACAATACTACTTGTCACAGACAACATGCATTTATGTCTTCTGTTTTTATTCACTCTGTCCATCTCTTTTTGAAAGTACTGATGTCTTTGATCTTTAAATTGATATTCATATAGTTAGATTAATAGAAACCACACTTTTTCTAGTTATATAATTATTTTTCTTCCTTTTTCCTAAGTCTTTCACACCTTTTCTATCTTTTTTATTTATTGAGCGTATCATATTATTCTATGTTGTCTCCTTTATTAACATAGCAACACCATTTCTTTTAGATTGTCAGTAGCTGCCATGGTTTATCCTCCACATTGACAACCAATTCAACTTTCAACTCAAACTATATCACTCTTCAGGTACTACAACTGGTTTATAAGGTCAGATTCCTCCCAGTCCCTCTCCTGGTTTCACTGATGCCCTTCTTTCCATTTACGCAGGCACAATGCACCATCATTTCATGGTTGCCATCATGGATAAGGATTCATTTGTTAAAATAAAACTAGCTTATCTTTGCTGTTTCATTTTCCAGTGTCCTTACATTTTACATAGATTCAAGTCTCTGGGTTTCTGTCTCCGTAAAATCAAAACAAAATTCCTTTTAACATGGGTGTTTTTTACAAGAGCATCTTAAAGGTGATTATAGTTTTTGAATTTATTTTTCTGAGAATTCCAGAATTCTGTTCCACTTTTAAATAACGACACCATAGTACCCTAGATTCGTGGTTTGTTTGTTTCTCTAGCTTTTTTTTTATTATTATTTTTTCCTAAACTGGGTAAAATATAATTCTGTAATCCTTGTACATGGGGGAAGGGGAGAGGGGAAGGATGTTGTGAGTTCAAAGCCAGCCTGGAGCCCATAGTAAATTCTAAGCCAGCCCGGGATATAGAGTAAGAAACTATCTTAAAGAAAAAGATGGATTTTTTTCCTTATTTTTTTTCTGATTTTTATATATGATAGGTCTGCATGTTAGCTGCTAGATCTTTATAACTATTGTATGTTTATTCTGCCTGGAGTTCTCTCTGGTTCTTAGAGCTGTGGTTTGATTTAGAAGAAATTTTCAATCATTGCTTTTTCAAATATTGCTTTTCTCATTTTTTTTTCTTCTAGAGTAATCACTATGTTTGTTTCATACCTTTTCCTGGTGTTGTTGCTGTAATTTTTGCACAATTTCCCACAATTGTCCCACAATTCTTGGGTAATTCTGATTTGCCCTCTCCTCTGTCTAAGTCTTGATTATAACTGCTTTTGATCACTTGTCCAGTTGTATGCCTGGGCTAGATGCATTGAGTCAGCCTTAACCCCTGTCATATGTACCTGCAGATATCTGATGGTGTTCTCCAGTTTCCTAGGTTGCTAAGTTGCTTTGCTCAGAGGTTATATTTCAAGTTGCTGAGCCAGTAGGACTAAAATCTTCTACCAATGGAATCAGCTGAGTATAGATGGATGGTTTCAAATGCAAACAGTTTACATTCTGCTGCAGATTGTTTTCTGATAAGTGCCCTAGGGTCTTCTCTGTGTATGTTCAGGGTTTTACCCTGAGTCAGGCTTGTGTTGGTGATGAGATCCATCTATCTCCTGTGTATTAGAGCAATCTTGTACGTACTTATAGGCTTCTAGTGGGATAGAGATGTGTAAACACTTTCAAGAGCTTCATGGCTTCTCAATTCCCCAGACTTCCCTGTTAAACTTATATTCGGTCTTTATATTCGGTCTGGTCAGCCTGTTGCCTCCACCATCCATTATTATCATCTGAGGCAATTTCAATTTTCTCTTTCCTTGATTGTTTTCCACTGGCTGGAATCACCATTGTTCCCAGCAGCTGAGCATGAGCTTTTCTCTGTGTTCTCTAAATGAAGCCAGCCGCCTCTGGCAGGAAAGCTGAAGCACTCACTGCCTCTTCTAGCCTGATAGACATATTGTACCTTCAAAACTTCTTATTACAGGGTGGGGTGCCTGCGAAAGAGCCATGCATAGGAGCACCTCAGTCTAAAACACAGCAGACTTCTACTGTTGTTAACTGAGCTTAGTTGTTTTTCTGGAATCTTTTGTACTGGTAAGTTTGTTGTATTTCTTTCATCTGTTTTCAGAATCTAGAAATGGCTATTTTTGACAGTGTTATCCACTTTGAACATTTCTCTTTTTGGAGAGAGGCTTTGGCAGGCTAACTACTTGCCTATTAATCTGCAACCATGAACAGTATAATAATAATTAAAAAAAAAACCTTACCATGGGCTCAGTTGTTGTTCCAGGTATTTTATTAATTCATCTGACAATTCATGAACTCATTGGGTCTTTATAACTGTGATTTTATCATTTATAGATGCACAAAAGGGGCAGATGTCTCACATGTGTAAGTGTATATGAATGAGTGTGTGTAACAGGGCTAGCAATGGAAAGACAGGGTTTGAGAAAATGAGCAAGAATCATGAAAGACCTTTAAACAGGAGAAGAATCATGCAGGATTTTTTTTCTGGAGAAATAAATAAAGTTAACATATGTGAAACACGGACATTTTATATAAAGGATCATTAAGAAAAAAAAAAAACAACATCATCACTTCTCACTGCCCTCCTGCCTACCTTTGATCCTTGTTATTTCTATAGAATATGTATACCTTATTAACTTAGTACCTGTTTACCCATTCTTAAAACATGTATACAGTATTTACTATAATTGAATTGAAAATTCATAATAGAATGAGAAGAATGGGGTGGGTGGACAGCAGTGACCCATCGTTAATCATGTATCTTTTGGAGCTCACACTGTGACCTTCCAAAGGAGCATAGTTAATTGCTAATAAATGCTTAAAAGTGCAGTGAGGACTGGACTGACAACTGTCTAGAGAGAGAGAGATGTTAACCATATGCACTGAACAGGCCAGAGTACTTCCTTCACCTAGCCACTGTCACAGCCATACCTACAATATGTATGACCCCTCCACCCATCAACAATTCAGTCTTTAGAAGAACTGATATAGATGTAAAAGTTTGGACTGTTCAATTTTCCTCTTGATGTAATATATTATTTATATTTTGGGCATTGCTCACTCTCATTTTATTCTGGGTTAACTGAATCAAACAGTGCAAGATCAGGAAAATTAAATCCTCTGTAAAAACTCTGAATACAACCCAACATCACAAGGTTATTTCCTTAAAGTTTCCTACAAATAATATCCATCGATCATCTCCACTCCTACCACTCCTACCTGCTACAAGAAGCAGGGGTTTCTCTTTAGGAAGGTAGATAATGGCCAATTCAGGGAAATCATAAAAATAACTGCTGCTATAGGCCAAAAACTAGAGATTTGCACAGTTCTATCATCCAGAATTTAGGCAAACCAGTGAGATAGGACAATTTTGTAAATAAGGACCAAAGGCTCAGAGAGGTTAATTCGTTCTCAAAGCTTGTATCTAGAGAATGGGAGGATCGGGTTGTGTGCCTAAACAATATGCCTCCTGAATCCCATCCCCTAACCACCACACTTACTATGGTCTCAGATGGAATCATAGGAAATTGCGATGGTATAATTAAAATGTGGCTAAACATCCACAATTTATGAGTTAATCAAATATATCTCACATTAAATGATAAAGACCAACACAATATTGTGGAAACAGCTTTATGATCAAAGTAGAAAAGATCCTAGACTCATACTGTGGCACTTGTGTTCACTAGCCAAACAGTTATAAGTAAATCATTTACTGATTGAGCTTTCCAGTCATCTACAAAAATGAGGTAATAGTGATACCCACCAATGTAAGACTGTTGTGGAAAGAGAATGCATTAAAACTAGTATATAAATGAGTGGTATTGTCATTAGCATCGTGGTAAATAGGAAAAAAACCTGAAATCTCCCAGTTTCTGTGTTTTGCCATACTGGAAGGACAAGGAGTGATGACAGAAAGACACTAATAACCAGTGCCCATCATTGTCCTATGGTACTTTAAGAGGGGGTGAAATAGAGCAGTAGGATGCTTTTCCCTAGCCTGGTATCTGAACCAAAAAATATTGCTATAACTTTTTGTGTAACAAGAATTCCCAAGCATTTATTTTTCTAGAACAACACAAATTCCGGTGAACTAGCAGGGAGATAAAGCTCTGTAGCTCTTTTGCAAGCATATGAAGACAGTGATGGCCTCTCAAACAGGGTAAAGGAACTTCTATGAACTAGTAAAGAGCAGGGGGCAGTCACTCAGTGCACATTTTTTAATTGATGGTTTGGTCTTGAAAATTGCTGAAAGGGTGACCCATATTCAAATAAAAATGGAGATAGCTTATTGTTCCCTAGTCCTGAAGGGAAATGGTTCCAGAGAAATTAAAGTAGTCAACTTCTTTGGAAACTGAAAATGGTTAACAGGACTTTTGGTATGAAGAGTTTAGAAGATTATAGTCAATAGAAATCCTATGACATAATATTCAGTTGATTTATTTATTTCCTATTTATAATGTAGTACTTTGTAGGGGAATAGGTAAAAGAACTTGAGGAAAAGCAAGGATTTAATATGTGGTACCTCTTTAAGCATCAGTAAGGAGTCTAAGTGTAGTAAGAGATCCTGTGCAAAGTGTGGGCAGGAAGAGCAGTTGCTGTTTTGCTATCAGACACAAGGTATCCTTGACCTTTCATTCCTCACTATATGCACTGATTTTTAAATTTTATTATTTAAGAATTTGTGTGGAGCATGTGTTTCCCCTTTATGAAATTATGAGAACAATGAACAAGAAAGTTCCAACTTTGTGCTGCTTATTGCTAGGTAACTTTGGAAAAAATGTTTTAGAAATTCAACTTCTTAAAAAGGAAAATTAGCACTGGCATTTGATGCTCAAAGGATTACTACAATGACTAGGTTAACTACATGCCCTGCAGTGTAGGGCAGATGTTAGAGAACACAGTAGCAATGTGAGCGGCAGTGGATGCGGCAGTAGATGTGGCAGTAGATGGAGCAATAGATGTGGCAGAAATGGGGCAATGGCAGTAGATGGGGCACTGGTAGGTCTGTGGCAGAGGTGATGTGAATATTCCTTGTTGTGTTGGTGTTGTGGTGATTGAAGTGGTAGTCATTATTGTTATTAGCAATTTTCTTATGACTTCAGACAACAGAGTGATAATCTTTCAGGGAATTGATCAGAAGAATACTGTATAGAAGAGACTTTCTTTGGCTAATAGGATAAGAAGTTACCCATACTTTCAGTAGAATTCTAATCCAGCTAGGTGGTGGTGGTGCACTTTAATCCCAGCACTTGGGAGGCAGAGGCAGGCAGATCTCTGTGAGTTCAAGGCCAGCCTGGTCTACAGAGTGAGATCTAGGACAGCCAGAGTTACAACACAGAAACTCTGTCTCAAAACAAAAACAAAAACAAAATAGAAATCAAATCCATGAAGACAAAAGCTTGTCTTGTTTACTACTGTATAAGTAAGACTTCATCTAGTAAGGAGAAAATAAATGGACACAAGTACTGTCCACAGAACAATGGGGATGAGACCAGCAAAGACAATGAAGTACAGAGAAAGGAAGTGCAGAGGATGACGTTTATTTGCTTAATTCTTGGTTCTTTTGGACAGTTTAACTTCCCAAGGGATTTATATAGGAGGATGGTATGGGGAGAAAGAGACATGATGGAATGAGAACCCTGTAGGAGTGAGATGCCTTTACAAGTACTGATCAATTGTGTTCTTTACAACACTTAGTGTTCTCAAAAAGCATATTCAAACTCATGAAATATTTAAACCCGAAGAACAAAACAGCCTGCACCAGGCTGGAGCCGAATGAATGCATTAAAACTGCCTGTTCTCCTCCCATCTGTACATTGTACAGAATAGGAAGCAAAGATGCAAGGGAGACATTTCTGAATCAGAGAAAAATCCAGTTATGGACACAATAAATTTCTATGTTTCCTCTTCAGTAGAAGTCTTTAATCAATACAATTTCTAATACATAATGACTTCTTTTATCACATATATAAGAATCTTAAACTATTTTTCCAAACTTTAATTTACAAAAATACTAACAACATTTTATCATACTTGTAAAGTAAAAAAAAAATACTTAACTTAAAATGCTGTAGTTTCTAATATAAAACATAAAGCATAGTAATTATTAAGTTTATAATCACTTCTTTAAACTCAAAGTTCTATGTATTATGAAGACTTAAATGACAGAGACTAAAAAGGAAAGAATTGTTCAGGAATGAGATACTATAGAATACTGATTAATTTTTTTCTCTATATGGTTAAGAGTGTAATTTAGCAGTTGGTTTGGTTCCGAAATTCATTTAAATAATATTGGACTTTTTAACTTAAAACTAGTTTGCTGATAGAAGACATCCAGGTAAGTATAGTCAGAGTGCTCCTATCAAAATTAGAATCTCAGCTAAGAATATTAAAAATTGGGACTAGGGAGATAGTTCAGTTGGTAAAGTGATTGTCTTCTAGTCATGAAGACCTAAGTTCTAGCCCAAGAGCCCACTTTTAATAGCCAAGCAAGATGGTGCACAAATATGATCTAAGATAGACCCCTTAGGCTAGTTGACTACTCAGTCTTGCCTTTTTGGTGCATTCCAGGCCAGTGATTTATCATGACTCTAAAGAAAAGATTGACAACACCTAAGTTCCATGTGGATAGTTAAAGGAAAAATAAGATTTAATGATGGTGAAAAGGTACATTAGTGTTCCTTTGTTCTTTCTTTGGATAGAGGTAGAGCAAATAAAAGTATCTGTCTATCATCTGTCTGTCTATTTCTCAATGTGTGTGTGTGTCTGTCTGTATGTATGTATGTCTTTATTTTATTTTTCAAAGAGTAAAATGTGCTAACTTTTATTTCTGTCAGAAACATGAGAGTTTGAAAGACAGAAATCAGGAAGATAGTAAGATATTTCACTGGAATACAGGAGCGGACCACACTTAGCTACCTGCTTCCTCCCTCCTGAGGAACCTTGTAGAGTAGGGAGAAGGAACAGGGTTAAGAGTATTCATAGATTGGAAAATTGCCATCTGATGGGATCACAGATTTCCAGGAAAGGTTCTTTGGAATAGTGAGCAGAAGGAAAATGCTAATGAGGAATGGTCAGGTCAGTAGTTAGGGAGGATCCTGATGGAAGAAGAGGAGAGCTACAGAAAATCTCAGGAATGATTGATATACATGAAAAAAATAAAGTAAAAAATAAACAGAACCATTCTTACTAAATCCAGGGTTACCTATCGTGATAGCTACAGAATCAATACAAGTTTCCTCAATTTAAGGCCAAGATTCTACCCAGAACAGGACTCTGAAGAATGCCTGCCTGTATACACATTCAGTTCTGCTCACCATGAACCCTTTTTTGACTCCTCTGGTTAGACTCGCCTGCTACTTCCCCTCAAGCCATATTTTGTAAGAAAGGACAACAGTTATTGACATAAGCATGAGCAAGAATTAAGAGCAACTCAGGTGACTTAGTTCTAAAGATTTATTGAAGACTACAATGAACAAGGCTTAATGTCTGATGCCACAAATGGAGAAAACTGTAGAATATGCAATCCTAGATCTTGTGAAGATAGAGCCATAGGAAATTCCATGGCATAGACTTAGGAGAGTGAAAACTGAGAGCAGAGCAATGAAATAGCCAGTGATGGACATTAGAATATCAAACATTAAAAGGAAAAGGAAAGCATGAATATACAGATTAGGGTAGATTTGGGTAAATTAGTATTCTGAGAGGAGGCTGCACTGATTTCATTTGGGTAAGAAAGTTAAGACAGTTCACAAAGTGGTTCTTCTTGAAATCAAGATATGTTTGGGATACAAAAAAAAATTAATCATCGCAGAATCTGTTCAGTGAAGAATTTGAATCTATTTACACAACAACTACTAAATAAATTTCCAAGGATCTTGTATAGATGTTACCTGTTCTCTTGTCCCATGTTGGTGTGCCAGATGTTGCAGGCAATTAATCCAAGCAGGGTTTAATAAAAACAAGGTGACATTTTCATAGATACAAGCCTACCAGACCTCAACAGAGAGAACAACATGTTATGGCAGGAGCAATCTTCAATTTCCAACCCAGAATGCTTTGCCTCAGGAGTTTTACTGAGTTCAAGCTCCTCCTTCCTGATTTCAAAGGTCTATTTGCATGACAAAAGAACTCCCATAGCTTGACTCCTCTACAAACCTTCAACAGTTGATCTATGTCGCCTTTACAGTGCAGAAGTCAAAGTCCAATGGGAGCCACTTACTCCCACTGTTGCTGAGGCTGGGGTGAGCTCCACTAGACTTCCTCAATAACTTTAGTGTGCAGCTTCAATTACTCTATTCAAGACCTTTGGACAGGTATAGGAAGTCCTTTAAGAGAAGCAGCGACAATTTACATTTATAAAGGGAGCCTATTCAGCTATAGAAATCATGCATCCTGTCAGCACCTCAGGCTGCTGGCACAGTAAGGATCTCTAAAGGTACAGGGACAGCAGTCACAGAGCAATCAGTAAATACAGCATTTGGAGATATTTTCAGATGCTCCCCAATAACCTTGTATGTGGTTAAGTAGTGAGGCAGTGGTCTTCATTCAATTCTGTATATTATATGTTGCATATCACACTTCTAAGAGATCTTCAAATGACTGTGCGTTTCCCTTATCAATGTGTGTGTTTCTTGTTATGCATATATCATATATCTTGAAGTCTATTTTATCAGTATCTGTCACTATACTTGGTACTTTATAAATGTCCAATAATTGTTCCTTGGACAGAATTGTATTTAGTTTTAAGAGGCCTGTGCTTTGATATTCCTGTTTCAACACTTGGTAATAATCTGTTCTTCTTGAAGTTCAGTGTGTTCTTAGCTTTAGGGAAATTTAAAAGGTGGTAAAAATGTTTAAAAAAAATCATGGAAATCATTATGATTCCAATTTAAAAAGATTAAAGCATGCAACAGTTCACCTGTGCTATTCATGAAAAAAAAGCATCTTTTCAAGAGATAAAAATAAATCTTGAAATCAAATTATGTCATCATCTAGGCAGGTGGTTACTATAGCAGTGAAGAAAAAAAGACAGTAAAATTGACTAAAGGTTTCCAGAGATAGAAAAATGTATAAAGTATTTTAAGTTTATAAAATGTTAACTTTAAGTACCAAGTTAGAATGTGAGTAGGCTGTGGGGTCTCTGTCTCTGTCTCTGTCTCTCTCTCTCTCTCTCCCTCTCTCTCTTTCCCCCTATCTATCTTGGTCCCACTCTCTCTCTGTTCCTATCTATCTCTGTCTCTCTCTGTCTGTCTGTCTGTCTCCCCCCAGCTCTACCTCTCCACTTAAGTACCACATGAGGCCAGGAAGGCTTCCTGCCCAGAAAAGTTGTGAACAATATGCAGCACCAAGTTGGTTTTCTGGCCACCAGAGAAACTCACCAGCTATCATCACAGAGCTGGAGCCATCAATTATAGAAGGAAAAATTAATTATTTAAAGAAAATATATTTTTAATATTTGAGAATTCCAAACACATATACACTGAAATATGATCATATCTATTTATTTCCCCTTCCACCTCTCCACACAGTCCTCTAATGCATTTTTCCTCCCAACTCATGTTCTATGCCCCTTCCCACTAAGCCAATTAGTGCTGCCCATGGATATACAAAGGTGGGACCTTCCACTGGAGAATGGAAAGCCAGCCAATGGCCTCACCCACCAAGAAGAATTATTCCCAGCAACTATTAGCTGCCAGTAGCTCCTCAGTGAGGGGAGGGATGTGGAGAGCACCTTCCCAGTCAAAGATGCTGTGTGCTTGTGAGTGCAACAGCCATGTCTAGAGGACAGCATTTCTTCTTTTCCTCCAGCTTTTTTACTCTTTGTGCCTCCTTGCTTCCTAAGCCTTATGATAGAGGCTTGCTGGTTAACATGCCTCCTTTAGGGCTGTGCACTCAAAATTTGCTATTCTTGTTTGTTTGTTTGTTTGTTTCTTTTTTTTTTTCCGGGACAGGGTTTCTGTGCTGTAACTCTGGCTGTCCTAAAACACACTCTGTAGACCAGGCTGGCCTTGAACTCACAGAGATCCGCCTGCCTCTTCCTCACATGTGCTGGGATTAAAGGGGTGCACCACTACTGCCCACCAAAGTTTGTTACTCTTAACAGATGCTTCATTGACTGCTGACAACTGAAAAACAATTAACCAAGGCTGGGTGAAGCCCAGGTCTGTGAGTATAAATGGAAATATTTAGAATGCAATTTAACAATATGACCATTTAGCAAACAAATAGCAGGTCCTGTCCTAGAATTTATGACCTCTCAGTGATGGGCCTTTGACTAGATTAACAGTACGAGGCATAAAATTCACTCTTGTGAAATAGGCCTTAAATCAAATCAGAAAGCAATTAGTTACCTCATACCAGTTATATGTACCAGTAGGCACATGTTGCATGGCTGGTAAGTCATGCAGCATACTGTGTCCCTCCTGGGTAATAATACTGTTGATGTCTTTTCTCCACCAGTACCCTGCATAGCGCCTCAAAGTGCTCCAAAAGGAGAAAGAAAGTATACCAATTGATTTAAGAGTGATTTCTCCATGTCTTGTAGCCAAAATGTGTTGTGTTTTCAGCAATAGGATCTTGTTATGTAGCTATGATGGGTAACCAAGGGCTATGAAAATAGCATGTTTTACTAAAACCATATATTTCAAAACTAGGAAATTCTGTATCTCAATTGGCTTTCCAAAGTGCCAGTCCTTTGGTTTCTACTTTTCAAGATGAAGAAGAGAAAAAAATGAAAAGAAAAAAAATATAAAGCAGGACCAGAGTTGGTATAACAGGGAACTCAATCATGTAGTTTTCTGTATCCCATACTATCAGAAACATAATATATTATTAAGATGCTTAAATGCCACAGAAAATGTTACTGATCAAGGGAAATTTGGTAGAATTCTTTTCAGAAAGAGAACTTCATGAGTGAAAAGTTTCATATCAGGAGAGTTGGGGAAATGGCTTTGTGAATAAAGCATTTGCTGTAAGTGTGTGCAGACCTGAGTTCAAATCCCTCAAACATACATAAACATTAACACAGGTCTGTAACCACAGTGGTCCTAGATAAACACACATGCACAAACACACACACACACACACACATCACACACACACACTCACATTCACACACACACACACACACAAACATACATACTTACACACACACACACACACACGCAGACACACATACACACCACAAATAAAGGTAGAAAGTGGTGTATTGAAGAGGTGATTTGAATTAGACTGCGACCTTGGGGAAAGATCACACAACAGTAGATTTTCTGTAAAAACCGATTTCCAGGAGAGAATAGGAGCCATACTCAACATAACTTTGATTTCTGGATAAGATTGTTCAAGTTGGTGGGTGGGAAAGATTCTCTGTAGATACTCATTGATTTGCTGCCACTCTGTAAATTACCACAATTTAAGTAAACTGGAAAATATGGAAGGAATATCCTCCTGGCCCAATTAATTGAAAAGGCTCCAAACATCTATGAAAATCACACCCACGACTTAGGAACTTTTCACTAAAATAGAAAAATTCTTAGTTCCTGTGTTTTGTTCTTTTAATCAAAATCTCTGCCAAGAGAGTTGGCAGTTTATTTTTTTTCTCCCTGAGAGCTCATCAAGGGAATATAGCTATCACTCATTCTCATTCTAATGACGAGAATAAACATTAAAGCATCTAAAATATCTTATTCCTGAATTCCCACACTAACTTTATGATTCCATGTTTGAAATGTTTTTCAATGAAGGTTCGATATTGGCTCATTTGTGGTTAAAAGCATTCACTCCTCCTCTTTAAATTTGATAGATCCTGTTACATACATGGTATTCTTTCTTCGTAAAGCAAGGTTATATCCTGGATGCCACTGTCTAGCCTTCTAAGAGAGCCTGGGTATTGTTAAATTACGCAAATGACATTACATTCTTTAGTTGAAAACTAAAGATCCTCGCGAGTACATAGAAGCCTGCTGACAAGGTTTAATGACCTGTTCATGAAGTTGACTAGGGAACTTCAGAATAATAATTATGATGTGCATATAGAATGAATCCAGGATCTATGATTCGATATGTATGACCTTAAAATTACTAAGCAAAAAATTATATCTGCTACTATATATGCTTCGTGATGCAAACCAGCTAAACATTCTTGCGTTCTAAACTACTTCTGAAAGAATGCCTTTCTCTCTGAATCTTTAGATATTTACTATCAGAGGCTTTATTTTCATCTCTTTGAAGCTTATCCCCCCTCTGCCAGCACTTAAATAGCATGGAAGGGCTTTACTGTAGAGAACCACTGAAGCAAAGAAAAGCTTCATGGAGCCATACTGAGTAAATGAAAACACATAACATTAATTCAATCTCATCTGCTCCTTCCTTCCTTCAACTTCTAACTATCGAAAGTTTAAAATGATAAAAGTTCAGGCAGAAGCATACATATACAGGGAGTTTTGAGGGCTTTTTTTTTTTTCTTACTTTTACATATGCTAAAGCTGCTGAAGCTTCCTGACATCACAAAGTCCTTTTCTGTGAGTCATTAAATTGCTTGAAGCCCAGAAAATCAAATTTAGTTTAGGTCTGTTTGATAATGTAATAGCCCAGTAAAATGTGATTCACCAATTAGCTCATGTAATTGAATAATCAAAAACATGTGCCGAATGAGTCGCTGAGGCATAATCCATCCCCCCTGTGGCTCTATATTTTTTTCAGGTTACAACTGCAGGTACATCTTCCATTGATCATATTCCGTCTGCATTTCTTATGAAAGAGAATCTACAAATATCTGTGGTCGTAGGTCAATAATAGAATACTTTATTGTAATTTCATTACTCATTGATTGCTCTTTTCTCCTTCATCTGTTCATTTCTTGACCATGCGGCAGCTACGCTCGGTAAAAGGGGCTGGCTGATGAGTCCCTTGCTTCCATAGTACTCTCGGTCCCCATGTACTATCATTTAAACTCCATAAAGATGGAAAATGAAACTGATGTAGTAGAACCTTAAAGAAATCACAATTTTATGGTTAAAAAAAAAATTGTCTCCATGGGTGATTCTTAAATTCTAATGATGTTGCCAAGATACACTTTAGAGAGAAAAAAGCAATAGACAATTTGGGATTTTTTTCTCAGTTATTTTAATTAGCTAAGAAGAAATCTGTGGTAGATGAAAATACGAATTGAATGTTTGTTACATCGTTTTACAGCACTTTCTCTTAATTCCCCTGATAATTCCCATAATTCTGCTGAAAACAGAGCTGTCCGGCTGTATTCAAAATGTACTTCTCTTTCTAAATTCAGATCAATTCCAGGACTGTTTAGATGGTCGAAAACCATTTCTAATGAGGAATGTCCAGGTGTATCCTACTTTATTCATTATATTATTTCTGAAGTATTCGGGCATGCTTTCATAATACAGGGCTTCCCAATCCAACAAAACAAAGAGTAATTGGAATGTGTTACCTGAACTTGAGTCAGTAAAGAGAATGGAATTTCTGAGCTGACTCTGTCATTCTTAATGTAGTTTTGCCCCTCAAATGAAAGTAGAACAAGGAGGAGCAAGAGGAAAAAGAAGAGGAGTAAAATAGCAGAGAGAGAGGGGGTCAGGAGGAGAGAAGTGACATAATTGTACTGCCATTTTAAAGGTCGTGCTTTAGTTTTTATCCATAAGATTTAAACAGATATTAGAACACAATTTTCTTTGTAATTATGTTATCACCCTTAGATGATTTATTGTTTATAAACTCAATGCATATTTTGTATTGTCCCTTCACATAAAAAAATGAATAAACAACATCATTATTTTTGTAGCATCTCATTTCAAATAATCAAAAGCACAAAATGAAGGAAATGTTCTAGAACTACAAGTGCGTGCCACCATACCTGGAGTTCCTGCCACAGTTTTAAAATGTGATAGAATCTCATCCTCAGAATGCATTAGTAATTCTCTTCCTTTTTCCTTCCTGTTACTAGGTCAATGGAACAGAAATTGAATATGAATTTGAAGAAATTACATTGGAGAGGGTAAGAGAAAGTTTAAATCTTTAATTTTGCATTCTCCCTCCTAGGTCCTAATTTGTTGTCTTATAAAATTGCAAAATTGTATTTCTTACCCTGAAGCTCCCCACTAATTTACAGATATCAGTGAAATGCTTGCAGTAGAGAGCACTGAGATAGAAGACCAAATAACCAAAATGTTTGATTTGGGGAAACGAATGGGAAAGGCAAAAATGGCCAGGAGCTTGTGCAGTTCTTTATTCTGGATGCTTTATTATGATGATCTGGCAGTCCATTTCTGAGACATATCACAAGGTATTGATGTTGCGATCTGACCTACAGCTACCATGTATCTTTTATTGCATTAACCCAAAGAGTTGTTAAGCTTAAAATCCATCTCCAAAGACAGATGCACAGCAACACTGCAGACCTCTGAAAATATGCTAGAAGGACTTTGGCAATGACTTCTGACAAATAAACTATGCCACACAGCCCTAATGTATTTGAAATTCTATAAAACAACAAAAGAAATGTCAAAGCCCATTCTGAAACAACAATGTCAGGAAGCATTAAGAGAATATTCATCATTCTAAAAGGTGAACGTACATAAAATTGCTTACTTACCCTCATTAGAAAATGAAGATAAGGAGTGTGAATCGTTTAGTGCCTAATTGGCAAATATTTCAAAGGAGTCTTAATATCCAGTGACAAGAAGTAGTCCTGTTAATTTGGAAATAGGACTCAAAAACCTTGAAAAAATGCAGTTTTACAAGCACAATTACATTTATAAGAATGGGCAAATTTGACAAAGACTGCTCATATCTGTACTGTTTGTCATTGTGAAGGCTCAAAAATATGTTTCCTACTTTGTTGTATACCCATATAATATTAATCATACTAAACTTAAATACAATGAAAAGTTAAGTTATATTTCAATAACGTTTTAGAATACTGTGTAATTTAGAGAATACATGCGTGTCTTGACTTTATTAATCAATTTAAAAATCATTTTTAAGTCATTTTTTAAAATATAATCAAAATTGATTGAATTGATTTAAGCACAACTCTTAATGAGCTATATACTTTCAGTTTTAGTAAAGATAAAAAAAAGTCGTAAAATGTTCTTTTCTTTGAAATAAAAAAGAGAGGGAAAATTAAAAGGCCATAAGGTGAGAGTAGTGGCCCAAATGTCTGATTAAAGCTTCACATCAGCTGAGAATCAAGGGTTCCGGCAGAAGTTACACCACTGGCTGTGAGAGGTACTGATAGATACTGGCAAGCAATTTCCTTTGTAACTAGAGAATCATCCTTAGATGATTTGTTGTTTATAAACTCAAGATGCATATCTTGTATAGTCTTCTCATACAAAAAGCAAATCACAACACTCTCAGGGATATAATCATTGTGGATTATTTTTGTAGTGTCTCATTTCATTTTGGCAACAACATAATCAAAAGCACAAACATAAAAGAAACGTTCAGGAATGTCAGATGTGTGCTGGTGATAGGGTTTGTGAGGTCCAATGTAAAACAGAAACGGTGACCCTCCTAAACCCAGAACACATGCAACTAAACCAGTCTCACTCTGTACCTGATTCTTCTCATCCCTAAATAGTTCTTCGTATAGAGAAATATTTTATATGAAATTAGAAATGAACCAAGATTATAGCCTGAAAGCATATGACTTTGGTTAGGACTTTGTTCCTCTCAAAGATATTTTCTAGGAGTCTCAAACAAGGCTATTCACTTTGTTTACAGCGAAGCTCTCCTACCTCTCTGCACCCCTGTGAGCTAAGGTTTTACCTTATCAATTGTGCCTGGTCCACCATGGGAATCATCCTGTGGTCCCATTTATGTTTATTAGCAACTCTTGTGTACAGTATCTCAAGGAGTCACTAAAATCCTTTAAATGGCATGTAAACGTAGTGGCATGTGACTCTCACTTGAGAAGTCCATACCCCTACTTGGGCGTGTCTTATTCTTTTACTGAATTTCATCTGAAAGGATGATCACGAATCTATTAAAAGTAATGTCATATTAGTAAGGATTTGGAGTAGATTTTAGCATTTCTTGTTTCATGTTTCCTAAATGTCTTTATTAATCTTATAATACATTTATATGAATTAAAAACATAGTTACTGTCCTGTGAGCTACATGCAAGTTTGATTTAATACTATAGATCTGTATTAAGTTATAGCTCTTCTTTAATTTCCTGCTATCCCCTTTCATGAGTCAACAGATTTCTCATTTTAGTCTAATTTTTATTGAGCGTGAGGAGTCTTAAATAAATTTACATAGGAAGTTAAGTGTTTGCCAGATGGAGTCTTTAAAACCTCCATTATGGACTTTGATAAAATTTTAATAGCATGCTAAATAGAGAAAGTGAGATTAGGAGAAATTAGTCGAGAAAGAAAGAAGAAAAACTACATACATTTGTAAATCACTAACCTTCTCTCCAAGGCTGGTGGTGTGATTAGTGATTTACAGAGCAAGATAAAAATGTGTGCAGCCCTTCTAAATGTAGGGCCTATGCAAACAAGAAAGTCTCACTATGTACTGGATTCTTCTCCCTTCCCCTAGTCAATATACACACTGTTTAGGAGAGCACTGTTTTATTAGCTTGGCTCTACAGGTCAGCTTGTAATTAGAGGTTAATACTAAGCTGAGAGCATTTGGAGTCATATAATTCAAGTTCTAGTCTGGATGCTCATATTCACTTACTTCCTAGCCCTAAGCGTGGTCCACATCCTCCCTGTCTCCCTGTCCCTGGGTTCCCAATCGTACACTGACCCTTGTCACTTGTACTAACCGGACACTTTGGATAGCCTCTGTGCCCAGTGTCATCTTCTCCTGAGTTCCTCTCCCAAGCTCCATTAGGACTCGAGGTACTCATTTCATGATTTCCCTCCGGTTTTCACTCTTTGCGTCCTCCATTCCCTCTTTCATGCTAAATGTGGCTGGCCCAGCATCCTAAATTTCTATCTCATCTATTCTTCACGTACTTTTCTGATTTCACTGATATTGTCTCATACAACAGAATCTCAGCGCTATTAACTGGAGGTTAAACCATGCCTCTTATTCATTCCATGTCAGCTCCTGAGCTGCGACCATGGCCAGAGAAACACTCACTCACTCACTTACTCCGTCAGCTTGCTTTAAATTCTTAGCTATTAACTTGTGATTCTCAAAAACTCTCCTGATAATTCTTAAACACTTCACTAGAAATAATCACTTTCTCTGAGATAGCAACTTTCCCATCTTGTTTGAGCTCTACAAATCTCTAAAGCCCCTCTCCCTTACCTTCATCCTTAACTGATAGCTGCCCTTCGTGTGTCCTTGAGAAAACGTAAGAAGTGACACCCACTTTATTTTTTCTATGGCCATGTGACTGAACGTTGACCAGGGGAGTGAAAGAACTTTTCTGCTTCCTTTCCAAGGGAACTCTTAATTTGTGAGCTGGATTTCATAACCTATTTAATGACTTTTGTTTCTACTGATTATCTATTCTTTGTCATTCCCCTCTGCTTTCCTTGAAAACTTTGACACAGACATTATATCATTAATTAAAAGGGATATCTCTTATTAAAGGGAATATGCTAGTTGACCAAATATGCCCCTGCCATATTACCTAGATACTGCCACATTAGTCTGTTTTGCTCATAGAACAAATGTATATTTTCTTTACTAGGATTTATTTTCTTTTTCCTTTTATTTGTTTTTGTTGTTGTTGCTGTTTTGAGATAAAATCTTGCTTTCTGACCTAGAACTCACTTTGTGGAGCAGGCCAACTGCAAACTTGCAACAATCCCCTTACCCCCAGGTTCCAGGAATGCATGGACGCATCAGCATGCCAGCTCTTTCCCCACTTCAACCTACTTCCAGTTTCGCCCTGGACAAGTTAAAACCATCTTTGTAAAAGTTATTATAGATTCCATCTTGGCCAATCTGAGCACCAGTTCTCAGTCCTACTGATTTGTCAGGGACATTGGCCGTGGTTGTTACTACTTCATCGAAGATGACATTTTTTTTATCTTCTAGAACAAAACATTTTTCTGTAATCACCTTACTTTGCTGGCTGCCCATCTTTATTTTTCTTCATATTGTTCCTCTAAATGGATTTTTCCCAATACCAAATGAAAACACCTCTTTGCCAGCTCTCCTCCTTCCCAGAGTGACTTATCTCACCCACTTCCATGGCTTACATTCCCCCATCGACTCAGTCTTCCGAATCTAAAGCAGTGACCTTCTCCCTTAGCTCACTGGTTGTAGGTAACTGTCTATCTCATATATTTGCTTAAATACCAAGGAGTCCTCCTCCCTGGGCTCCCCTGACAACCCCAAAGTTGGTTCTCCTCTACTATGCCAAATGTGAGCTAAATGACTCTGCTCTTTTCCTTATTATCCAGTCAAAATAACCTCCAAACTCCTATTTATCCCTATTCCTCAGCACATACTTCCATAAAATGTTCCTTTCAAAATCAACCTGTTTTTACTACCCATTCGGCAGAATCTTCATTTAATGCAAGCTCAGCCATGTCTTTCTCTCTCTAACAGACTGCACTTCTGTCTCGCTGTTCTCCAAATAACCAGAGTAGTAACGTTCAAAATGGAAACCAGGCTGCCCCACTTTTATTATGAAAACTTTCCCAAAAGTGTGAATGGCACCTGTCATCGTCATCCGTAAAGATTTAAAGGGTATCCCTCCCACTCCTCTCTCTTAACACATCTTGTTCCATCTGCATTGACACTCTAGGGATTCCTCAAAATATCCATGCTTTTCCCACCTCAGTGTCTTACTAATGGCTATTCTTTGTGCTTTGAGAAATCTTCCTTTAGGTTCTTATATCCTTTGATTTTATTTTCTATTTTAAAACCTCACTGTAATCTCTTCTGTAAATTTATCCCTGTTTATGCCATCTAAGTAAGTGCCAAATTTCATCATTCTTCATCTCATTGCATGGGTTTATTACCTACCAGCACCTGGAGTGTGTTATTTCTTCACTTTGTTAATGCCTTTCTCTTCCAGAATATATGCTATTCATACATACTTAGTAACTTCTGTATCTGATTTGCCTAAAATGATCTGTACAGTGTAGTCCATACTCAAAAAGGCATGTGAATGGCTTGTGCCCAACTCTGCTACTAGAAAGACAGTGAAGGAGTTTCATGGAGCCTGGTTTGGATTCAGTTTTTAAAACCTGCCTCTAATAGATGTTATTCAAATGGTCTTGAACTCTATGTATATTCTCATTAGACCTCAGCTTTCATATTACAAAATGAACTTAAAGTCTTTGTATTTATCTCAGATGACCCTTGGAAAAATGAATCAATAAATGTAAAGATTTATAATATCATATACATATATATATTTAATATTTCATTTGGTTAATATGCCAGTTATCAAAAATCTATCAATAATGTTTAAAAAAACTCATTTTAGCAGCCTCCCAAGGGGCTTGCTCTTTTCTGAGGGGGAAATAGAAGGCAAGATGGATCTAGGGGAGAGAGGAGGTGGGGGTAGCTGGGAGGAGTGGAGGGAGGGAAGAATGCAATTATCATTTAAGAAAAACATATAAAAATAAAAAAGTTAAATCCTCTCAGCGCAAGACAGACATCTTAGTGATTAAAATGCTTGCAAGACAGACATAAGTATAATACTTCATATTCCCAGAACCCACTAAAATGCCAGGGTCAATGTAGAGGAACACTTGATCTTTGATCCTGCAGCATAGCTATTCCAGGAAAGGATCACCTTCAAAGACCAGTCTGATAGACATTTGATCTCTGATCTGGTAGCATGGCTACTCTTGAGTAGAAAGAATGTTAGTCAGGCTAATCCTGCCCTCTGTTTGTGCTAGTGCTAAATGAAAGGGAATTCTATGGTTTCCTCCCCAGTGATTAACAAGGAGATATGATGAACACCCTGTGTCTCTCAGTCTGACCTTCACCTAATATTAGCAAGATTGACTGGCCTTGCATTTGGGAAGTGATTTATAGGATTCTCTGCATTAATGCAAAGTAAGACTTTATATCTAAAGGCAACATAGCACAGGCCTTTAAGCCAACTCAGAAGGCAATGGTAGCAAATGCCTTTAAACCCAACTCTCGGGTTATAAAAGGAGCAGTCAGTAGAAATGGAAGGAACGAGGCAGAAGCAGAGGTAAAAGCAGACATGAAACTGCAAGATAAGCAGAGAGTAAACAGAGAGAGAAAGCAGAATTCAGAGTTAGAAGCAAGAGAATCAGAAGCAGAAGATTAAAGAAGTGGACATAAGAGTTCAGTTCAGAGTAAGTTAAATTCAGTTCAGTCTCAGAGGCTGAAGCCCTCTAGGACCAGGCCTGCATCTTTCTACCTTGAACCTCCACAAATAAAAATACTGTTACAGGTGAATATGGCAGCCCACCTGTATTTCCAGCCTTACAAGACAGATGGATGATCCACAGAGCAAGCTTGCTGCCACATCAATGAGCTCAATCTGTCAATGATTGAGAGACATTGACACAATGAATGAGGTAAAGTAAAATAAAATAAAATAAAAGATTAAGGATAATCCCATAAATCAACTTTGAGCCTCTCTCTGCATAAATTTGGAAAAAGAAAAACAAAAAACAAAAACAAAGACAAACTGCCTATGAGTCTGAATGGTCAATTTACGAGAGATTTATTAACAAGACAATAAGTCCTTCTATAACCTGCCTTTTCCTTACTGTTTCTGTTGTTAGTGAGATGCCAGCCATCCAAAGGTAAAAAAACTTAAAGCCCTTGCACATGAATTACAGTTCGTACATTTCTGTCTAATATCTATAACATTCATTAAATGCTAAACTGGTCACAGTTAACATTATCTCCGTGAAATACATCTTGTGAACTCCAGATTTACTTGCTAAGAGTCTGAGGTTAAATAACCTGTCAAAATCTTAGGAGAAAGTCATATTAAGAAAGAGTAGATTAAGATCAGATCTGTTTCACTGAGTTAGCCTACTTTAAAAGTAAGCTTAAATACCATCTCTTCTAAGAAGCTTTGCTTAACTTTCCCTTCTGACCAGTGTTCCTCTTCACAAACACAGATCTTGAACTTAGACTAAAAAATGAATATAATCTGTTTCTAACACTGCCCTGAGAATTGTCTCATGGAGATTGTTTTAGTATAGTGTTTTGATTTACCATGTCATAGAAAATGCAAAACCATTTCAGAGTTTGAAGGCAAATTGATAACTCATTCTCTATTGCAAAGTGGTTCAATACATTGGCCACATGCTAAGCATAGTAAGTCCTATGAAGATCTTTCCTGCATTGGTCTGACAAGGTTTTACTAAAAGTGAGTACTAGACACAGTCTGTATTTCATATGCTGTGTTGTTTTAGAGGAGTACAGAGTAACCAGGGAGAACAGAGTGCTATAGACATCTGGTCCAGAAAAAAGTAGTTCTGTGACGCTTTCCACTTCTGATTCATGGCTGGTGAAAATGTAAGCATATAGCAGGAAGCAGAATGAGAAAGCTTCTAGGGCAGGAATAGCACACAACTGTTCAAAGGCCTCTGAAAAAGTAACACGCTCAAGTCATTCAAAAATGGTTTTTCAAGCTGTGAAGTGAGATCAGAAGAAAACTAGGCTAGAGAGACAGATCAGGCAGAGAACATGAATGCCTTGGCTAGCATTACAAGTGAGTTAATTTAGACCTGAAGGCAACAGAAAAATCTTTGAAGAGTTTTTAGTCACAAGAGTGGCATAGTCAGGAGTGTGGTGTGATAACATAATCTTAGCTGTAGTAGTGAATCTTTTTGTCATAGGGCTAAGATGAGAATGTCACAGAAGACATAATTAATGGATAAATTTGGTCAATAGTAAAGGAAGAGTATATAGCTTAAAACTACAGAACCAATCTCAATTAATTTTTAGGATGGGAGAGAGGAGTCAAAGATACCTACAGGCAAATGGAACAAAGTTTGTTACTAATAAATTCTGAAATGCTCAGCAACTTCCTGTGTGATCTCTCAAGCCTTACTGACATTCAGGGTTACCTGTCATTTTAGCTGAGTAGATTCCATGTCTCTGAGCGATTTGTCAGTGTTCTGTGTGTGAGGCTAACAGACTGTGTAGTCCTGGTATGATTTACACCATACACCTGATATGATTTACTTGTGGGGATAATAGATTCACAGAGCCTGAGAAACCTTCACCGATATGCATGGCTGTGATTGAACAAAGATGAGAAATACATGTCCGGTGCCTCCTGTAACTCCCCTCTGTCCTTCCTGATAAGGTAGAGATATATTTTTCCAACCAGTAAGATAGTCAGAGATTGGAGTCATTTCTTAAAGTAAAATCCATGATTGTTCTTAGTCACTATTTTACCCATAAATAAATTTATAAGGCAGAGATAAGTGACTGATTTATTCAGTCTCAAAAATTCTTACAGAAGAAGCAAGTTTTTGATACAAGATAGATTACTTGGGAATTTTGAAAATAGTGCTTGTAAAACAATTGGTTACCCATTAAAGGTGTGCAATTGCCTGTCCAGCTTCATCCAAGTGTCAAGTTAATTAGAACGTAATTGAATGTCTGATTCACTTAGGCCACATTGTTTGATCGTACAGTATTGATCATCATGAAAATTTCTAAACTCAGATAGAATTTAATAGCTATTACGTAGAGTAATGTAGAAAATTGTGTTTCTGAACACTTTATTTTTGCTCGGCCTCTTTAGCTCTTTTCATTAAATAGTAACAAGAATGATAATCAGAGTCTAAATAGATAGTTGATGAGTTTTCAATATTATATTATATAGTTAACCATAGCAAAATCTCCTTCAAGTTTAGTTAAGTAACTTTGGATAATGGATTAGTTCTTCAAACAAATTCCATTGAATGTGCAATTTTGGTATATTTTTTTCCAGTAAGCTTGAAACAGATATATATATAACTATCATATGCATGTATATCATTCAAATATAAATGTTTAGGCATATACAAAGAAAAATAAGTTTTGATAACTTTTATTAACTTTGGATGAAGGTACAACAAGATTTAAATATTAAAAGTAAGCCTCTAAAAGCAATGTGAAGAAGGACAGTCTGGAATTCCTTATGAATCCAAGATCAACAACTTCCTGTGTGACCTCAAGCAAATTCATCAACCTATTAAGGCCTCATGTTTCTTCTTTGAGAATGGTTTACTGATATTTACACATATATGCATATTGTGTTATCTGAAAGAATTCCTAGGACAGCAAGGATGCTATTATCTGTTATTATAAAGTACACACACACACACACACACACACACACACACATCCCATTCTCTAAGCTTTGTATGTTTGCAATATCTCTGTTGATGTAATTTCACACATAATGCACACTTCAAATAGCAAATTCTTTCTTTGACTTTATTCTCTCTCTCTCTCTCTCTCTCTCTCTCTCTCTCTCTCTCTCTCTCTCTCTCTCATCTCTATCTATCTCTATCTCTCCTTCTCTCCCTCCTTTCATGTGTGTGTTGTGTCTATCTGTGTTTACATCTATATTTGTAGTGAATGAAAACTTCCTTGCACTGAAAAACATGTCTGTCCCATCAATACAGACTAAAAATATCTTAACTTCCTAAATAGAGTGGAAGACCGATTTGCATCCTTAACTAATAGACTAATCTAGCATTGTCTTAGCATCTCTTTTTGTAGCAGTTCACAACACTCTTTTACCCTCAATTTAAAGAAAGAGTAAGGATGTGTAGAAAGAGCAAAACCTTCACCACTCTTGCAGGCAGCCTTTATAGAGAAAGAGAGAAAGGTAGAAATCTTCACAGCCCTTTTAGGCTACCCTAAGCTTGGAAAGCAGGAGCTGACAGTAAGCCAGAATAGCATCTCAGTTCACTATCTGAAAACCTAATCCCTCCAACAGATGTTCTTCTAAGCAGTAACCAATCAACAACAAACAACCAACAACCTACTCTGGCTTTCTGGGCTTCAACCCTTATAAACACTAAGCAATCATTCCTAGAACCCCAAGTGGCACACCATCATAAGGACAAGCTACACATGGCAAACAGCTGCACATAACAAAATTATAGCCACCAACAAGAAGCATCCAAACTCAACCTCAAAACCATCCACCACACCTGGGAGGGGAACAAAAACAGTCCAAATGCCATTTTGTGTTTTTAAAGAAACCAAAATAATAAAACTTCTTCCAAATGTCTTGCTACATCTTTTCTTTTGACAATTCGCAAGACTGGAGTTTCAGACTGGACAAGCAGTTGCGCTTTAATTTTCACTCTGTAGTAGCTTGAGACTCTAATGGGCTACAGTATTTACCTCAAACTCTGACATCTTTGTAAAAAGGTTTGTTTCGATGGTCCTCTGGCTTTGGCATAGAATATAGAAACAGTTCCTGTTTTGTCTGTTCGTTAGAGCTAGCTTTCTCTTGGAGGACCACCCTCCTTCTTTGTAGGACTTTACATCTCCTCATGACAACCATGTGACTCTGAGAAAGACTGCCAATCACAATGCCCTGCTCACAAGGTTGAGCTCCATAGGGGATTACCTGGATAGTACTGAAAAATACTTACACATGGACCTGCCTAACCCAAAGGAGTATGAACAGGTGGCTAAGGGAAAGCTTTTTATTTTAAAATTCCATCTTAGAAGTGGACATACAATTTAAAGCCTGGTGTCTGGACTAGCCCAAGCCCATCAAAATGTCTCTCAAGATTTCCTACATTGGAATATGAATAAGAAAGGAGTAATATTCCAAGCAGCTTAAGTGGGAGATTTCTTGCTGGGGTTTCCTAGGACTGTCATCCAAGACAGCAAAGCTTCCTGCAGGAGAGTAAGAGCTAGAAGATTCAAGAGAAACTAACTGAAAGCATTCACTGCCCGTGAGCAGTCAACCATTCTACATTTTCAACCAAGTTCTACCCCTCTCCTCCATGATTCTTTCCTTTAATTCTTTTTTTTTTAAATATTAGAAATCATATTTATGTGATGGCAGAAAACTGAGTAAAGACAGAGGAACCATTAAGTTAATTGGTATAAACCTTATATTCTACATTCGTTTTTTTTTAGAACTATCCTAGTTTTTGAACATTTTCTTTATCTTGATAATCTCATTTCCCAACTTCATTTCTTATTTTTACCTAAAAAAAATAAGTTACTCACTAGTCCATTTGCTGCCACGCAGGACCGTGCACTAGATCGTGGGAGACCTAACAATGGCCACATCTTCAGTAAAGAATAATCATTCTTTATCATTACTCCTTCACCCTTCCCCGAAAACTAACCACAGCTAACAATGCATCAGTATGGCTTAGGGCCTGCAGATCATCTATGCCAGCTGTGTCAGGATTTAAGATGCCTTTAATTCTTATAGCTAGACTAGTTAAAATCATTCATTTACAGCTTGAAGACAGTGACTGTACACAGATGTATACAGATGCATGCCTAAGTTTACGTTACCTGTTGCTATGCTGAATTTATACAATGGGTCATGTCCTAGGCTTATGCCACCACAGCCTGCCATGATTTGAATAGTGGGTACCCACCAAATGTCCAGGTATGAAACGCTTAACCCTTCTGGTGACACCAAAGGGAAGTGCTAAAACCTTTATAGACATGGGATCCAATGGAAATCCTTTAGGTCACTGGAGTGTGCTCTCCAATGGTAGTTAGTTCACAAGTAACTTCTTCATAGTTATTGTAATTCCTGAAGCACTGTTATAAAAGGAGTGAACCTGTTCTCTGTTCTCTCTGGGAGAGATGGGATCACTGCTTCTGTATTGCCCCGATGTCAAGCACCAATGTCTACAGCTCTCACCAATACTACCCACCCACTTTGTTCAATTTTGATTTTTGAGCCTTGAAAACTGTAAGTCAAATAAGCCTTTTCTATTTCTAGGTTAGTTGTCCCAGATGTTTTATTATAGGGACACAAAGCTGACTGAAACATAGTCTGACAGAATCTTCAATGTTTTCTAAATAATAATCAAACCTCTAACTCTGAGCAGAGATGGTAAAACAAGTTTGTGCTGTAGAATATCTTTGACAAGCTATAAGCAACTTAATACATTCTTAATAGACAAAGGAACTTGTTACTGTTTTCCTTCTCCCAATAATACAAATGCAATTTTTTAAAATGGCAGCAAAAAGAATGGCTAGTGACAGGTCTGTGAATTTAGGTCTCCACTATCTAAAAACCTCTGATTTGAGCCAACAGAGTTTTGTGAAAGTCTTTGTGGTATTAACCATAGGACTCAGATGTCAAGACAAAAAATGTTAGAAATAAGGTTTATAGGCATTTTCAGAGTCATTAATCTAACTTTTTCTGTTATATGCATCAAAGTCTCAGGATCAAGATGTGCCTAGTAAACATACCTCAAAAGGCATCTTAAGATGAATTAGCACAAAGTGCTTCTAGTGAAAACTCACTGCTGACTTCAACTATTTTCATTTTTTCTAGCAGCTTCCAGCTGAGTTGTCTTCCCATTTCCAACTTTAGAATGCTGTTACCAGGATATTAACTAGTACTGGTTCATTGGCCTGAGCCAATGCCCTCGCCTCATATTCTGACAAATATAATTTCTTTTGTGAGTTCCTTGTGATATCTTTGTTTTCTTTTGGTTCTTTATATTCACCAACTTATACAGTGCTGCATAATATAACTTTGAAAATGAACAGCTTTTAGGAAAAAATATCTATATTAAAAATTCGTCTTGGTGTTATATCACAAAGTGGTTGTTGATGTAACAAAGTGCCATCAATTGAAAAACATACGAAGAAACAAAGTTTATTTGGCTCAGTTCTGGAGCCTAGAAAGTCTAGGATAATGAGGTTAGTGTCTGCCAAGAGCCTGAGGGCTGCTTCTTAAAATGGCAGAAGTGCAAGCAAGCTTGGCCTATATCTACTCCTTAAATAACTGCTCTACTCCTGTGATAATCCACTCATGAAGACAGTGTTCTCATAATCTGCCACTGTTTAAAAGCCTTATTTCTCAACACAGAAGCAATACCAGCTAAAGTTCAATGAGTTTTAGAGATGCAATGAAAACCATAGCATAAAACTTGCATAGAAGGGATGGGTTTCCATCATAACCCAAAATGTGTCTTGTAATCAGAGAGGATCTATCTCTATAACCTGTCTCAGTAAAGTCTAGATGAGTTTTGAGATTGGACTATGTTTATGACCTGGACATTTGGTACCGTGACAGAAGTACTGGAACTGGAGAATCCTGAAAATAGAAAAAGTCCAGGGAGCCATCTAGAAAGATGTCCAGCAGTCATACCTCACTTACTAAATTTTAGGTCTTGAGAAATAATGAAATGGCTATATGACTATATTTCCCTCAAGCTCAACTGGCAGGCTAGCAGGAAAGGTAAACCACCATTTTCAATACTTGCCACAACTACCAGGCTAGCAGAAATATAACCTGTAATTCTTAGTACTTTTCTTTCTAAATATCCCCCACATATTCACAATTATCCCACAATTTTATAGAGGTATTCAGTGACTAGAAATGCTGCACATGGCTTGGTCATTTCTCCTCATGAGAAATTGCTGTGACAACTATACCCCTCCTGAATTGACCCTCTGAGCCTGTCAGTTTGTATTTTAATCCTTTCCAAAGATGGGTATATGTTGCTTGTCTGCCTGTTGATTCCTTCTCATCATGCTCTTAAGTGTCCTTAGAGTTTACTACAGATGTCTACCTTCTCCACATGACATACTTGATTTCCTTGACACTACATATTGTAAGCTCCACAAATGAATGCTGTTAAAACATCAGTACGTTCCTGAATTCTGTCTTGGGATTAAGCTTTGTAACCTATTCCAGTATTATTAGGGGAAAGTTTATAACTCTTCTTAGAATTCTGAAACACAGGCTTATCACCTTCCAGGAAATCAAGAAGCCAGTATATATATATATATATATATACAGCTGGAAGCCATTTTATGACTGAGAGGTTCCAAATGAACCCAGCATTTTAGATGACAGAGTAAATAAATGGGAGAGAAAACAGCCTTGGCTACATCTTGTGACCATGAACAGACCAGCCTTGAAAACTTCTGTCTGAATTTTTGTTACAAAAAATAATCAATATCCATTGTGTCTGGTTGAATTGGGTCCTATGTTGTCTTTAAGGAAACACACTCAAGTGATGTATGTGATTATAAAAACCCTAAGGAATTTGCCTAGGACCTTAACTTTTTAAGCATGCCTCAAAACATTCATCTTCAAAAAATGTCTCCTTTCCTATATTATTTCATTTTATGAGAATCCCCCCACACACACACTTCCCACCATTCATTTGGTGAACCTCACTATGATGCCCAATGCCCTCCTTCACAGAGCCTTTCAGCATTTGCAAAGAACTCCTCCCCTTCCCTTCTCTCCAGTGTTGGTATTTTCTTCAAGCGCTGGTATTACTCTGCTGAGTTTTAAGTGTTGCCTCTTCCTATCCCACCCCACACAATGAACACCTGTCTCATTGGAGAGAAAGAGGGGCAGAAAAACACAAGAAGAAATAAAAGTATCTGAATATAGTGCCTTTTGGTATAGAGATGTATAGTAGAAAAACCTGAAAATTATTTTAAGTGTTCGAGAGACTGTCAGAATTTGTAGGTTCAACTGTTTATATTTTCTCATTTACTTTGACCAGCTCGATGCTTCAATCCTTTAAATTATCCTTTGGAGAAAATGAATGTGTGTGTGTGTGTGTGTGTGTGTGTGTGTGTGTGTGTATTCTGAAGTTATTCATAAGCATCAGAATTCCCATGTCAAATTATCTGATTCTAAAATTTAAACGTTAGGTCTTTAAAAATTCTACTTAAAGAATTCACATGCTGTCAAGGCTAACAGTAGGACATATTTAATTTGGGGATATCAATCAATTTTGTTGATCCTAAAATTGTTCTTCAGCCCATTATTGGTTTTTTTTGTTGTTGTTGTTGTTTTGTTTTTTGTTTTTTTGTTTTTTTTTTTTTTTTTACTGGAACAACTTCTTCACAGTGTTCAAAACCCAGCTTTCATGTTTATTTTGAAAAGTCCACATTCTACCATAGTTAGCTTGTCCACCCTCATTATCACCTCCAGGCTTCATACTTGTCATGAGCTCATATCATATCTATCTTTTGTGTGTTAATAATGACATCCATGTTTTATTTGATTTGTATCTATAGCACCTGGGATAAGATAGATGCTCAGTGCTGAAGGTGAAATGCTGCAAAGACATTAAACTACTCAGGATAAACCACTCACAACTTGAATGTCCCAGCACATCACAAGTTTGTATCTTATTTCCAGTTAAGTCCTTAAGGATGGAGGCTGACTTTTGTACTCTGAGTTTTTCAGAGAAGCTGAATCAGTTTACACTGGTGCATGATGATAAGTGAGCATTTATTATGAAATGGTGCTAGTGCTTATGGAGTTCCACAGTTGGGGAGCCAGAAAAGTCAGAAGTATGATTCATCTGTGTCTAGGGCCTGTCCCACAAAAGTGGGAAGTAAGTCTAAGAACCTATAGGTGAGAGCCTGTGGGGCTACTATCTCAAGCAATAAAATACCTGTCTTCCCTAATGTTTTACAAGAGAGGGAATTCTCTTTGCTGCTTTCTTTGTCTATGTAGGCACTTTACATATTAGATGGCACTATGTTGGTGAGGGCAATTTTCTTTACTCAATTTACGAATTCACATGCTAATGCTTTCAAAAAATCCTCAAAGGTACACCGAGAAATAATGTTTTACCAGCATCCCACCTATTCTGTAACCTAGCAAACTGATACATAACACTAACCCTTCACACCAACTGAGACTTTGTCTTGCTGTGTTTGCATTTGGAAATCTTAACCTGGAACTGAAATATCTCCCCAGAAGTAAAACCCAATCCTTTATTTGCCTCACATTGACTAAATTAAGACAGTGTTATGCACAGAGTCCATAAATTGAATGGAAAGAAATAGTTGGACAGTGCCAAAACAACCAACACAAAAGTCAATACTTAAGTCCCAGAGCGATAGCAAAGATCTAGTACTGTCCTCTGCTTACAGTCACTGAGCTGTCACTAGGAAACTAAGGTTCCCATAAGCTAATAAATGTGTTTAAGGTCATAAGAAAATAGCAGAAGTCCTTTTTCCTTTGGGTATCTTACAGTTTTCTAACTAAAAACATGCCAGTACCATCAAGATCTTATATTGTAATGAGAAAGAGGCTATTGGTATCTTAATACTCAACTATTATAATTAAAATTTGGCTTAATAAAGCCAGAGTAACCAATGGGCTTCTGCTACTCTGAATGTGCTCAGTGTTCAAGTCAATCTTTTGAAGGGATGCCTACTGCCATGGCTCCTACACATTTTGATTTTTCCTGAACTAAAGGGAAATTGGGAGATTCAATTTTCAAGTCCCCAAAGAGCTGAAAGAGTTTTTTCTTTAATCTTTTACACTTTATAATTTTTATTTTGCTGTTTTTATTCACTAGAAGAACCCTATTCAGTTTATTATTAAGAGGTCCATGATGAAAACAAATTTTTCCTTTCAAAATGAATGTGTACGCATATTTAACATACAATACATATACGCACATACACAAATGTATTATGAACCCACATTAATACATACAGTTTCATTCATATATTTAATACATTATTTCATGTGCATTGCATATGTATACATTCTATATGCACATGTATTTATTTCATTTATATATCTATATTTATGTGTGTGCACATAGATAACTGATCAATGGATAGATAGATCTATGGGTACATAGACAGGAAGAAATGTCCCTTGTAAGTTGGAGCCAATGCTCAGTGTCTCTTTTCTATGGCTGATAATGGTAGCAGCTGCAAAAACAAGGATGCACTAGTGTCCTTTTAGAGGGACATCTGTCATTTATTAAAGGCTGAACCTTGTCCTGTTAGTACTGCCAACTTCGCAGTCTAGAATACCTGAGAAGAAAATCATAGTTGAGTAACTGTGTTTATCATGTTGATCTGTGGACATGTCTGCAAGGAAATGTCTTGATTGGTGATTGATATGTATAGTTAGTTACTTTTCTGCTGTTGTGGTAAAATATCATGACCAAAAGCAACTTACAAAAGAAAGGCTTTATTTGGGCTGTAGTTTCAGAGACATAAGGGCAGCAAGTTCATCAGGGCAAGGAGCATGGCAGCAAGTGGAAGGAATGACAAGAATCAGGAAGATGAGAAAAGAAGAGCTGGAAGTGGGGTAGGACTATGTATTCACAGAGCCTAGCCCCTGCCCCACTGTGATATACTTCCTCCTGTAGGCTGTACTTCCCCATAACCTCCCCAGTTAGTGCCACCAATTGGGGGCCAAGTGTTCAAATAGCTAAGTCTGTGGGGGAAATCTCATTCACACTGTGGGATTTACTATTTCCTGGGCAGATTGTCTGGCATTGTATAAGAAACCCATCTAAGTATGAGTGTGGTGAGTTAGCCATAAGGCATTGTTTCTCTGTGGGTTCTGCTTTGAGTTCCTTCTTGAGTTCCTTCCCTCAGCCTTCTAGCTGGAATAAACCTTCTTTTCTCTTAATTTCCTTATGTTTATGACATTTGTCACAGCAACAGACTGAAAAGAAGTCTTTTGTCCATGAACAGCAAAGCAGTGTGTAGCAGAGCTCCTTATTCAGTTAGTTTTTCTATCATTATGTGATACAACCTGCAGGCTTGGGAAATATGAAAAACATTTTAGGGGTAAAATACTTATCTTATGGCCAACCATGGTACACATTTAGATTGCCTCTAAGCTTTCACTGCACTTATCAACAGGAAAATTAATCCAAATGATATACCATCCTCAGTTAGTATTCAAGCAGTCACAAGACAATGGCAGAGATAGATAGGAGATGTGCTTTTTCTGTTTACCAGTCTTTCTTAATGCTTGTGAAATACACCATGATCTCCCTGAACTGATCATCTGCTTAAACTGTGCTCAGATGTCAGTGAGACCAACTCTGGAGAAAAATAACAAAAATGACATTGCTTTTGTGTATGTAGCATCTTTCTGATGTGTGAAAACTAATAAAGTATCATTTCTAATTATATGTTGAAAATTTTCTGAAACAAAATATATCCATATTTCTGAAACCAAATAGGTGAGGTTGTTGGTTCTATTAACAAGCCTGTGGCAGACACAGTTGGTTCATTTGGTTGATGTAATATCCACTTTTTTTTGCTATATCTCATATTTTAATATTATTTCATTATTTTCACATTATTTTCTGATATTTTATCTTCTCCTCCAAAATGCCCTTTGAAGTAGGAAAATAAACCATGAGGATCCTCGCTTTGAAAAGGAGCAAAAGTCCATTTAGAAAGTATTTCCTTGGGTTCCCCAAAGCCACTGAAGGCATAACAAATCCCATCTCAAACCTCCATCCCTCCTCCTTCCCCATAGTCTCTTGCTATGCTTTTGACTTTCTTTTAACAATAAAAGCATCCAAATCATCAGCCTTCCCCAGAAACACTGTCCAAACATATCAAAATACAGCCAGTGATTTCTCACTCAATCTAAGCTGAATACGAGACAGTCATTCTCTTGCAGCAAATTAAATTTTTAAACCTTGCAAAATGATTTATAGCTGCCTTTCGAAAAGCAGCTGTCATAAATGTTAGAGGCCATGAGATATTTTTACTTACCATTCTTTCCTCATGTTCCTCCCATAAAGACCCTTTTAGATTTTATGCATCTCTGTTTGAAAGATTTTCCTTATATTGATTTGATTTTCTTTTCTGTATTATCTACCAAGCATTTTTCTTTGTAATTTCTTCCCAAGAGAGAATATTATTTTTGATGGTAGCTTTTGTAGTCAGAAGTGTGAAGTCAAATTATAACCTTAGCATATAACAGATATACTCTGTATTTTAGCCCATATCTGTGCAAGTGAGATGTTACTAGAATCTACCTCATAAATCTGCTAGATAGGTTTATGAGTCTGAAAATTTTCACACTGAAACAATGCCTGGTCCTGATGGGTATTATAAAATAGTCCAATAACCCTATCATGAATGTTAGTCTACTTTCCTTTTTGTGAAGACCTTTAGAAACCAATGTCTACTTTCATCTTGATTTGTCGTTTTGAAGAATCACACCTCATCCCTTAATGGTTCTCCATACGGTTTCCTTCCTTTGGCAATGTTTATTATTATTAGTCTTTCTCCTAATATGCTCACTTGTTCAGCAGAGCAGATATTTCTCAGGTATAGAGCATTTGCCTAACCTGTGTGAGGCTCAAGGTTTGATCCATCACATTGAACAATGATTCATTGTACACATCTGTATTGAATGCCCCTGGTGACCTGGAATTGCTGGTTTGTTGATCACCTTCTCTGTGACACATGTATAAGATGATATGATGGAGTAGTGACTGAGACAGTCTCTCCATGGAGAGCTTAAGAGTTAGAAGCGATGCTACCCTGTGAATAGCAACATCACCTAATCAGGACCTGTCTGACAATGATGACCTATGCTTGCCATCTTCCTAGTCTAGAAAACATGGCAAATACCTACGAAGAGAGAGAAAATGTATCTTTTCTTACTCATTTTGTTGTGAATGAAAATCCAGGCATTTGCATGGGGAAGCTTTTAAAATGGAACTTGAGTTATGGTATCTACTTTCAGCAATAAAACATATGAAAGACAAAGTATTTTATTGAGAGTTATTACAGCTTCAAGACTCATTTCACACTGGTGTCCGTAACCACTTCCTCTTCAAGTCTGATACTTAGGGACTGGCTGTCTTCAGCCAGGGCTATTTAGATAGAAATTATAGTACATGCTTTGCAGTGTAGTCTGCCACATCTGGCAGTGTCAAATGCTCTGAGGTGAACTGATCAACTTTGCCAACACCATCAACTGCAGTTGGATTGCAGCACACTGCTCTGCCTGGACAACCTATGAAATGCTGACATTATGAAATGGCTTCTGAATTTTTTAAAAAAGGAAGATTTTCAAATATGTAGAAAGATATGGATATCCCTTGGTCTATTCAGGATATTCTGGAAAACCTGTAGATACTAAAATTTAAGGGCAGTTATTATAGTACAGAATCATAGGGACAAAAACATGATACTAGCACAAAACCCAGAAATGTAGGTCTATGGAATGACGGACTGAGGATTAAACCCATGCAACTAGTCAACTAATTTTCAATGAAGGCGTCACAAATACACATTGGAGAAAAGACAGATTCTTGAACAAATTGTGCTGGGAAAACATTAAGAATTGTTTTTCCACATATAGGAAAAAAATGAAACTAATGGGGCTAGAAAGATTCATTGGTTAGGAGCACTGGCTGCTCTTCCACAGGACACATTTGGATCCCCAGCACCCACATCGTGGCTCACAACTGTCTATAACTCCAGTCCCAGAAGATCCAACATCCTTTTCTGATCTCTGAGGATACCAGGCACATGTAAGGTACACAGATATACATGCAGACAAAGCATCCATACACATAAATGTAATTAATAATTACAAAATTAAACTAGTTTCATATCTTTTACTCCACAAGGGAATGTATTAAATTAGACATCATATTAAGTGGAATAAAACAGACCCGATAATGCAAATGTTGTGTGTTTTCACGCACATTTGGAAACTAGAACTCTCAGACTTACACGTGACATGAAAATAAGAGAACAATCTTGTAAGAGGAAAGAGGCAAACATGAAGGTACAAAAGGAACAGGAAAGGGACCCTGGGAATGAATCATATCAAGATACATGATATACTTGTACATAAATGTTACTATGCTTCATACAACAAATATGCTCTAATAATTTAAAAAACTTTTAGGACACTCAAACCTTTCATTCAAATCGTCTGGTATTTACATGTATCCTGTGGACATGCACTCATATACAGCTAATTATTATGAAACATTCCAGTGTGTGTCAGAGCAGGCACTGTAACAAACCGCCCTGCTTGCACTTAACCACAACCGTTATCACTTTGTTATAGGCAGTTTCTGACCTATAACGTTTCAACATTTCACCTATAAGTAAAGCCTTTCCAAACCTATCCAAAATGCAACCAATAAATCAAGATGAGCTTCTTTAAATGGTCACATATACAATGTATGTGCAGTTGTTTCCAGTTTTTATAAACAGCATTAAGAAAAAAAGAGAGAAAGAAATACCGGTTATTAAGTCAAAACCAGGAATGTGCACCTGGAAGAGCTCTCTGTCTTCTCCCTCTTCTGTTATATTGTTGTTTTGATGAAGTTTTCCCTTGAGAGGAGGCCAAAGGGCCTGGACCATCAGGACAAGTACAGAGGAGGCTGAAGAGACAGCACTATCACAACTATGTGGGGCAGGCAACACTTTAGGTTTTTTCCACCAAAGAGAAAATGATTTCTATTTCCACTATTGCTGCCATCTGATTTAGGCTCTGTGATTTAAAGACAAACAAACAACAACACAAACACACACCAGCTCAAGTAAAGAAACTTTGAGTGCAGAGCCATAAATGGGCCATTACATCAGTTTGTCTCCTCCCCCCTATAGCTCAGGGAACATTGCAGGATAGGTAGGAATGCTGTCACATGCTAGCCTCCGGCTGTGACATGGGACTTGCAAACTTGAACTTATAGCAGATTGGGTTAGTGAACAAGATCTATACAAGACTAAACCAGTTAAAAGTTGAAGCTTGGACAGTACTGAGGAGTACATGCTTGAGACGCTATACCCTAGTTGAGAAGCTTTGGCAGTGAAGGCTTCTAGGGGAGGGAGAGTCACTTTTCTTTAGGGGTGGCCACTTTGGTAGCTTTCACATACCCCTGGGCTGGCCCACTACACATAGCACAGCACAATTGGACTCACTGGGTTAAAAATAATATTAAAAACAAACAAAAACAGAAATCATGTTTTTGTATATGTACATATATAACTTAGAAGTATTATTTTTTATTTTCAAGGCCTATCTTCTGGGCTCTGCTTTATCAATGGAAGGATTCTAAAACCCTTGTTAACTGGAATTCCATCGGTTAATTATAATTTACGGTAAACAGTAAATATTATGGAAATCATTTTATCATACTGTTTCAGAAATAAGAAAGGAAGGCATCTGTATATATTTAGTGCACAAACAATTCATTTTTTCTGAATGATTTTTTTACCCAGAATTGAATGGATATTATGTTGGGAACTCTTAAGTAGAGAGATGACTGTTTTCTAGAAATGTGAAGTTTGCTGTTAAGTTCATTGCTTTTATTAGCTTACGAATCCTCCTCACAACATTCTGAAGTTGTTATTATCCTATCTACTTTCCAAAATGAAGCAGTGAGTGGTTGACTTGGAAGAGGATTCCCAGCTCAGAAGCAATGGAACAGAAATTTGAACTGAGACTGGCTCAAACCAAAGTTTCCCAAGGACTGACCCGCTCTATGGTTTGGTGTTTTTCTGTTCTTTGTTGGTACTGTCAGTTGTTTCATACAGTATTGCGACTTTACCTTTGAAAACCTTGGGCCTCAAACAGCTAATATGGAGATTCTTTCTTCTGGGCTCCAGGAGAAAGCTTCTCAATTGGTGCACAGTCTGTACTTGGGCTCAATGGGGGAACCCGTGTAGTGGCATTAAATGAATGCAGCACTTACTCTTTAACTCTCAGGGTTCTCAACTAATGAATAAGTCTTAGAAAGGTGTGCATCATTCTTGGAATCCCAAACAAGGGAATTAAATATTAACCCAGCTCACATTCATAAGGTACAATGCATAGCCCTGTGCAGTAGGGCACATAGTAGAAATATTCTTTCATTTTCCAAGCTGTTTCGTGATAAGTATCCGCATATATGAGTTGTCTAAGTGACGTGTCTTGCATGATCACAATACTAAAACATCTGTTGATAATTACCTTGAGAACAAATTGGTACTTCCCAAGCTTGCTTGAGCTTTGAAATGAGTACATGATACACAGCAGCATTCTACATACACAGTTTTGTCCTGTCACCTGAAAATTATGCCCTCCAGCACGTCTAAAACTCCATACACAGAAAACTCAGTTTCTTGTCAACTATGTGAGCCACTTTAGATTTTCTTTTTAATGGTTACAAGTTTTTCAGGGTACAGGAAAAGATTAAATAACTATACTTAGGTGGTTTCATATGAAGCATGTCAAAGCTGCATAGTTTCAAAACCTCAGGAAAAACTTAAACCTCCTAAATATTTTCAAGCCACTACTGGATTGCCAGGCCCCAAACCACCACAGAATTTTTTGACCATCTGGGAAGCTGCCATGAACTACACAATTGCAGCCCGAGAAATGCCCGATGCAGGAAAATCAGTCATTCTCAACACAACGTTCTTCTTGCATGTCCTGTGACCTTGGTCTGGTTAGAATGAATCTGTGGAACATTATGTCATGTTGATACTTGTGCTGCAGCTCCTGTTTCTGGGTCTGCACTTGGCATGACATTCCTTCTTGAGTAGCCCAAAATACTGTGTAGAAATTTCACAGGCCAAACACTTTGAGATATCCCCACCTCCCGCTTTGGATGGGTGGGGACGAGGCATAATAAACATCCATCTCCTACCAATTTTGAGACTACTATTTTCTATCTTCTGGATGGAAGTACACTAGCTAGCTTTTATCATGCATGGATACACACTCGAGTGTCACACAGAAGAGTCCAGAGTCTTGGCATTGACTGTACACACAAATGAGCTCTGAGCTAACTGCAAGCCTCCTGACCCAATACTTCCTATCAGACATCTGCTACAAATCTCAGTTCCAGCCAGTCATTTTATCAGTTCTCTGCCTTATGCACATACTGTTGAGAGAATATTCTTGTTGTACCTCACAAGTCTCATATCCTTCTCTTCTTTTGAAAACCATTCAGTGACTGGATTTGTTGGCACCTCTCCCCTGCCCCCTCTCTGTATGTTGTGTACATGCATGAGTGTAATCCTGTGTGTGAGTGTATTCATGCTATGCATACATGCAGAGGTCAGAGGGCAACCTTAGGTGTTAATCTTCACCTTTCCCCAAGATCTTTTTGTTGTTTGCTGCTACTTATGTGAGGCTGACTGGCCATGAGCCTCCAGGGATTCTTGGTGTCTACCTCCTCCTGTCTCACCATTGGTGCATGTCAGATGCACACTCCCACATCCAGCTTTACACAGTTCTAGGGATTCAAACACAGGTCCCCAAACACGAGCGGCATACATTTGCCCACTTAGACATCTCCCTAGCCACTGAATAGTTTTGAATATGTAATTTACTTAGAACAAATATGATGGTGGTAGTAATATTAGCTATCAATTATTTGCAATTTTCTATAGCACTCTGATTTAAGCTTGGCAAGCAGCTTAATTGTCCTTGGTTTGAAAATAATAAAACAGAATAGTGTAACAGTTAAATACACAAAACTCACTGTATTTTGGATGGCCTCCAACTGCGACAAGCTTCCTGCCTCAGCCCCCCCAGAATTTAGGGTATATTCAACTGAACTTGGATTAAAAATATTTTTATTATATGGTATGACCTAAATTCATTATGAACTATTTAGATTACATCTGTCCATGTTATGACTGAAGAAGATTGATAAATACTTTATGAATCTGAGGAAACTGGGACGTAGAAAGTTAACTACCTTATCCAGTGTGTAGGGTTCATATGAAAAAGCCAGGGATAGAGATAAGTCATGGAATTCTAGACCATTCTTTTCCCTCTTACATTCTCACCTTGGCATGACCTTCTGTTTAACATGAAAGTAACTCTTCCTTGCCATACCTAGTGAGCGTCCTGTCTGTTCCATCTTTCTAACGCCTTTCAAAGTCTGCTGACTTTTTCCAGACTGCCAGTTTCAGGGCCAGGATCATCTTTCAGGGTTATCTTAACCACCTGGCTAGAAGTCTGCCTCATTGCTTTACCTACATTGTAGCTAGTATGTTCTTTCTCAAAATACATCTTGACTGGTTTTCATTACTTCCCATTATAAAGCAAATCTTCTCGGCAAATCACCAGACTTTACCTGGTCCTTCTGTCACTGCAGTTTCACATTCATCTCTTACTATTCCCTTGCATCTGTGCTTCCAGAACACAATGTGATTCGGGTGTCACTGAGTCACGCACTCTCTTTCCCACATTTGTTTCTCTCTGTGATTGTTCTTCCTGCCTCCCTAGCCTTCCACTTGACTGATGCCAGCTTGTGTGTTATGCATGGACTTGAGTATTATGTCCTTCTTGGGTCTTTCCTTCTCTACAGACCATTTGAAAGTCCTCCTTGAAGTTTTACTGGTTCTGCCAAGATCTTATACGTTCACTTCCCTTGATAGCTACTCACAATAAAATAAAAATCCTCAATTTTCTTGCCCATCACAGAAAAGACACAACTGGGCAAGATGGCGCACACACCTATAATCTTAGAATCTTGAAAGTGAGTCAGGGAAAGGTTCAAACCCAATTACTTATCTAACAAAATTCAAGGCCAGCCTGGGCTGCGTGAAATATTTTCTTGAAAAGAAAAAAAACAAAAAATAAACTAAATAGGTAGAGATAGATAGATAGATAGATAGATAGATAGATAGATAGATAGATAGATAGATAGATCTAAATAGATGGGTGGGTAGATGATAGATAGATAGATAGATAGATAGATAGATAGATAGATAGATAGATAGATAAAAGATAAAGTATAAATGTTAAAGCAGGAGTGGGAAGTACTGTTCTACTCATTGTCTCTTCCATGTTTGCCCAGCAAGTTAGGAAACAAGTTTTCCATCCAGTGGTTAAACAATTGTTCAGTCAGCCAGTAATTATTGTTGATCAACTACCAAGAATTCTGTTCTTTCATAGGCTTAATGTATATACCATTACATTAAAAAAGTAAAAATTAAATAAATAATAATTAGCTTTAGAGATTTTCAATTCTAGTTCATGGTACAACACGGACTGAATAAACAGATGAATAGTAAATTGCATGTGATATTATGAAAAAAAAAACTAGAGTAGATTTAGGTTGACTTTAGTACTCAGATGGATTTTTTTAAGTTCTATTTCCCTCTGAAGTGCCATTCAAACTGGCCATTGCCCTGTACCCTTTGGCTGATATGGGAGTTGCTATGACAACTACCCTGTATTGACCAGACTTTGGGAACCATCCGGAAAAGAGGAAGAATGGAATTTGCAGGTGTTGGCTTAGAAAAGCATCAGGGTATTCTCTAAATAGGGCAGGGGTATAAACTTATTACTGTCCCGTCTCAGATTGGTTACATTACTTGGAAGTGGGAGAGCTAAGGAGGACTTTTAACTGATGGAACTTAGGTATCTAGCTAGGATCTCCCTTCAGATATGATATAAGGAACTGGAGGTTGTTCCCAGAAGCTGAGTGGCCGTGGATGAACAAAAATGAAGAGCAAGAGCCCCGATGAGTGTGAGAAGGTGAGCACTGAGTATGAATGTGCTTCTGAGGGTTGTCAAAACTTAAGATGCTGAGCACTGCTGCTCCTGCCCTCTGAGGCTCCGTAGTTTCTTAATCTTTCAGAATAGCACATCTGAAACCCTATAGAAATTCTCCTTTTCTTTTTCTGTGAAACTTAAAAAACAGTACATAATCAATCACACGTCTGCATGGAAGTGCAGTTGCTAGAAGTACCTGTGCCTTCCTCCTTAGGAAGATTCTTCCTGTTTCCTTGGTTGCATCTCTCTCTCTAGATGTTTCCATGCCAAGTAAGCATGTACCATTCTCTATTGTCATAGCCTACATCTTCATCTGTCATCCTGTACCAGTCCTCTGCTAAAGTGAAGCTCAGTGAGGTTGGTGTCCTTCATGCTGAATTCCCAGCATTAGTCAAGTGCAGGCACGTAGCAAGATATACACAAAGTGAGGCAGAAAATTTGATTCCTACCCAAAGGCAGACTACATTATAAAAACTCAGGAAATACTAGACACAGAGAAGACTGACAGCTAGTCCAGCAGTATAATATTTACAGATTTGGGCAAATGAGGGCAGTGGAGTTTTACAGAGGTGTGAGGTCCTTACCGAGGATCGATATAACAACTGAGACAGAGACTATCTAATTGTATCACTCTTCAGGAAGGACATTTCTGATTATGAAATATATTAAGGAAAGAAATCTTCCTCCGAGAAAAAGTAAAATAGTCACTTGAATTGGAAAGTGTTTTTAATGAAAATGAGCTACTTCTGGTATAGGTATATCTGTTCCATGACACAGTGTAATCTCAGTGATTTGGACCCAACGACAGCCTAATACAGAATTCTCAAAATTAGAAATAAATATCCATAAATAATCAGTTGCAATCTCCTGTAGTCAAAACTGGTTATCTTTTAGTGTTTTTATCGCTACCCTAGGAGATCACATGGCCTGGGGTATGCCTGAAGAACCAAAAGCCTAAAAAATGCATCTTTCTCCTCTGGTCACACTGTAATGTTCATTCTGTTCCCCTAGGGAAATGAAACTTTTAGATTATTCTCTTACTTTTTGAAAACATTCTTTAAAAATATTTTGATGATTCTTGTGACCTCATAGCCCCACTATATCAAGGGGAAACATTTGAGGTTAAAAAAATGTCCCTCCAAGCACCCTATCTGCTTGTCTGTCTAAGATCTGAGCAGCCTCCATTTTGTTTTCGGTTAATTTATGTACTTTCAACCAATTTTCAGTGTGCTTGCTTGACCTTGGTCAAGGGAAATCACATTGTAACCAACCTCTTTAAACACAGCTCTCCAGGACTGATGTCCTGGTTGTTTACTTTGCCGTGGTTGTTTTTATTTATTCATTTTTATTTTGTTTTGTTTCTAAGGTTCCTGTCAGCCTTTCAGACCTTGAAAATATAAAATTTAAACTGCGTCTTGGTCTTCTGCTAAAACACACTTTCCCCTTCTGTGGCCTCTCAGTCTCCCTTCAAGTTTTAATTTATCCATTAAATATCAGGCTCTCATTGGCCTTCCAATCCAAATATCTGTTATTATTTCTCTTGATGGTAGCACTTGTAATTTTATTTCTGTTTTCTTATTTCTCTTTTTCATGTCTTCCTTGGGCCATTATATACTGAACTCTATGGTATTAGACAACCAACTTCATTTTATTTAGCAGCGAATACACAGGGTTTAGCATGGTCCTTGACATATATTAACTTCTCAGCAAATTAAGAGATGTATTGAGAGAAAAATATAAGTATCAAGTGATGGAATTTCTCTTTTGTGCTATTATTTGGAGAGTTGTTTTATAACAACTTGTGGTTTCAGGGACCAGTGCCTACTTAGAAGGAAATGAAAATACTACAGTTGTGGCCACCCTGAAGCCATTGGTCCCCCGTAGCCAAGAACAGTTATGAGTGCAACACAACACAAATTCATAAGCTTCCTGTAAACATCCTGAAGTATTTTTTTTTAATTTTTTAGCTCAAATGCATGGTTCATAAACTTGGACTGTGTAGATGACAGTGTTGTATTTCAATGTCAATAGGCTGGATATGCTTTCTAGGGTGTCAAGCAGATTGATTATGTATCATGTTGTCTTCTAAGCACTCCTCCATTACCACCACATCACACGGCACAGTTTTGTGACTGGGATGAAAGTATCTAAGTACAGGTTATTTTGCTACCAAATTAGTGAATCTGTGTTGTTCTTTTGGCTTTCAAATGTACAGCCCAACACTGTTGAAAAGAAATGTATAGAATAGGCCATCCTACACTAACCTGTTTGATAATTGCCATTTAACAGACATCTTTGATGAAAGTTAAAGCCAGGGCAGAAATACTTCATGTCCTGTTTGCACAAGAATCTAGAATATAGACAGGACTGAAAATCTCCATCAGACGCACTATAAAACAATCAAGAGGTAATCTTTCAGTAAATCTGTATTTCTGTAGTTGTCTTCTCCCATTGTGAACTCCATTCTTCTCTCTAAATCCAGTTTAACAGTTTATCTACCCACAATGACCTTCTAGCTTGTGTCAAAGAAGACATCTAGTCCCTGCATGCAACAACTGGCATGATGCTCTCCATATAACTGTCTAGTTTCAAAGCCCATGTGTGTGTTTCTAACTTAAACATCTGTATTACATCAGCAGGACTCTATATTCTATAAGATGTTTCTCTTTTTAATAATGACATCGTCTTAGTTTGTTTGCTCTGTGTATGTTCATTTCACAAAATGGGCAGTTGGCTCACAGTCACACGAATCTTAAAGAACAATTGAAGAGGGAAGCTAATCGGGAACATGTACATTGAAACTTACAAATACTAAGTTCGTGTTTCATGCATGTTAGCCTGCATTTGGGTTTTCATCTATTTTGGAGAAGTACTAACTTGTTTAGTAATTTTGGTTAGTAGGTTAGTAGGACACAAATGATGAACTAAAGAAGAGATAGCATTTGCCTGTTTTATGCTACTAGTTAATTAACAATAACCAGTCTTGTGTATATACATAAACACATTTCCATTCACATATTTTTGATAAGTTTCTATGAAGAAATACAGACTTCCTTGTATATCCATATGGCCTATATTTTTGTCTGTTTTACAATGCCTAAAATTATTGTTGTCCATTTTAGGAATTGAAGAGATGTGGCTTTACTCTTGCTTATCAGGGGATTAGCTTGTCTTCCAATATAAAACCAGAATGTTGGAATATTTTAAAGAATATTATAAATTGACTATTTTGAAACACCTTATTGATTTTTACCTTATATGCAGAAGATTACTTAAGAGTCTCTTTCTGAAATTATAGTAAGTCAATATAGGCCTACCATTTTGTATGCCTTAGAATATATTAACTATGTACTATTTTAAGAATATGCTTTATTTAATTCATAAAACTAAAACTGCTTTATGAATTTTAACTTTTATGAGCCCACCAAGAACATAATCTAGCACTAAATACTATATTATTACATTTTATTAGTGTTTATAAGTGTATTAAATATTTAATATCATAGTAAATACTATATTATTATATGCTAATAATCTTATAAAAATTCTAAACTTGGGAACAGAAATGACTAGGTTTCTGAATATACAATCTCTTGCTTTAGGGGAATATTATTCACAGATCACTACTCACTTTTAGGGAAAAATTCTGCAGAGCAAGGAAAACACATTTGCACTTAGACCTAAGACTGTTATCAGCACTGTTTATCTTAGCTACAATAAACTTTAAAGTTTTTGTCAGTCATCTTAGTTTTTCTCTAGTAGACTGTAATAAATGCTACAAATATTTTAGAAGGAAAAGCCAGCTATAAATTCTTCCCTATGTGTGCCTCCTTATGTGTAGCCTTCCTGACTCAGCATGTCAGGCTGTCTTCAAGCACGCACTCTTCGGCATGTCACTTGACCATAAAATTGTGTTTGAGAAGCACTGATGGGGCAGGCACAAGGATTGAAACTTCGGAGACATTTGGACAATTTTGTGATTGATAAGAGTGCATAACCCAAGTTGGCATTATCCTGGGCAATTCAGATGACAGACTTAGATCTCTCCCAATGCTTCTTGGATTCCAAACTCTCTTCTAACTGCCATGTCTTAGAGCTTGTGCCAAAGGAATCCAGAGAAATCTCTCCACTTTAGGGATCTGTCTCACCTGACATAGAGACATACTGGTTCAGTATATGACTTCTTATACTTCTCAAAGTAAATTTTTTTCTTCTGAGTTTACAGGGCTAGAATTGTTTTAATCCATCTAAATACTGTATCTTCAATGTTTGGAGATAGGGAGGGGATAATGGTGAAGATAAGATGAAACCTCTTCAGATCCTTTAGATGCTTTTGCCCTCATCTACTTGGTGTACTGTTTCTCTTCATTTTTATCTGCCACAAGACAGAATGGCTCCCACAGAGTTCAGGGTCATTAAGCTAAAGTAAAAGGTTGCACTTAAGCAGATAAATTGACAGCTTAGCACTCTCTAGAAGGTGTCAGAAAGTGGTGATGTTATTTTATGAATTATGTGTTGCCCTCTGAAATTGGGAGAAGCACTTTCAAAACCCACACACATTTGTTCCACTTAGGCTGCTTCTGCTGTGTATTTCCCTGTGATTCCTAGTCTATCAGATGCGTAGCCTTCCTTGATTGCACTGCCCAGGTGTGTCTCACACTCTAAATGCCTGATTGATCCAATTAGTCTAAGACTGCAACTTTTTACAACACGGTATGACTACAGCGGGGATATTATATATTATATAATATATACGTATTAAATATAATAAATATACTATATTGGAATAGATTTCAATGCAGATTTAGAAGATTAAGAAGCAGTCTAAGAGTGAAAATTAAAATAACAAGTTAGACTTACCCTGTCATATTTTTCACATTTTCACCAGGCTGAACTGTTTTTATAATGAGTAAGCTTCCAAAGAGCTATTGAAGAACATCTAGGTAAAACTAAGGTATAGATAATTAAATACAACATTGTGTATAAGAAATCAACAATACAAAAACTTGCCTCTATTAAAATACTAAAACGTAAAGGAGTAACATGATAAGCATTTCAGTAGAGTTTAAATTGGTAACATTTTGCTCAAAGTAAATTATTTTCCATTTCACGTGTATTTACTTAACAGCAACTGTGTGGTGGCACATTTTAGGTTTTTATTTATTTATTTTATGTGTAGGAATATTTTGTTTGTTTGTATGTATGTGCTCCAAGTGTGTAGCTAGTTCTGGGTGCCAGCCGAAGCCACCAGAAGGCATTGTGTTCTGGAACTGGAATTATAGATGATCATAAGCAGCCATGTGGGTGCAGAGGGTCAATCCTGGGTCCTCTGGACAAGCAGCCAGTACTCATAATCTCAGGATCACCTCTTCAGCCCCCATGTTAGCATACTTTTATAGTCCAGTAACATAACAATGAATACTCAAAACATTCTTTTCCCTACTGAGCCACTGTTCTAAAAAAGAAAGATGTGATATTTCTTAAAAAGAATACAAGTGCTTTAGAATATATTAGAAGATATTGTAGTTTGTCAAGGTTTATATTATGCTTCCCATAAGAAATGGTGAAGTCCTAATCTCTATCTCCTACCAATAAGTGTGGCTTTATTTGAAAATAATATTATTTTTTTGTTAGGATAAGGTTATCAGGCTGAACTATATAGTCCAACGTGACTCAAACTTTTTCAAAGATAGGGATTAGATACATAGATAGGCCTGCACACAAGGAGAACAGCATGCAAAGAGAAGACAGACACTGTATAGTGCATCTGTCATGCTGAGAAACACACACCCAAAATTGCCAACAACCACAGAATGTCAGAGAGAGAGATGAGACAGTTTCCCCTTGCCAGCACCTTGTGTCCATCCAGACTTTCGCCTTTCAGACCTGTAAAACAGAAAAAAAAATATTTGTAGCACTGCAAGATAGCGCAGGGTTTTAGCAAAAGCCAAACTGGAAAGCTTGATTCAGAGCTAAATATGGATGATATAGCAGTCATGTTTTTGTTGCTGTAACTAAATATGTAATATGGACAAGTTTTATAAGGAGCTCATTTAGGTTGCAGGTTTGGGGCTGAATGTTCATACCATAGCATAGGCTCTAGTAAGGCACCCAGGACAGGCCGAAGAGCA